>JAJLVS010000001.1:0-600000 GCA_030570415.1 Saturnispora serradocipensis | reverse complement strand
AAGAAGGTGAATGCACAGGTATCATATACCACCCATCAAGTGCCAAGGCAGAATATGATGGTACAGCTGACCAAAAAATTGAGTTGATGGCTGACGAGGTCATCATGTCTATTGGTCCGTGGACCTCTAAAATTTTACCAGATTGTCCTATCTCTGGTCTAAGGGCACACTCAATTATTGTTGAGCCTGAAAATGTCGAACAGATTTCACCATATGCCGTTTTCACTGAACTAAAACTTAATAGATCCAAATTTGTCTCTCCTGAAATTTATGCTAGAAAGGACGAGGTTTATGTTTGTGGTGAAGGTGATTCTTCCGTTCTAATACCTGAAACGACTGACGATGTTGAGGTTGTCAGTGAAAAATGTGATGAGTTATTCAAATATGTGTCAAAACTGTCGCCAAATTTGGCTAAAGGTAAAATATTAAAGAAACAGGCATGTTATTTACCTGTTTTAGATATACCATCCAGTTCAGGGCCTTTAATCGGTGAAACTAATGTTTCTAATTTATATCTTGCATCTGGTCATTCATGTTGGGGAATCAATAATGCTCCGGCAACAGGTCTTTTAGTTTCTGAATTATTGCTAGATGGGGAAGCCAAAAGTTGTGACATATCGGCATTGAATCCAAGTTTATATTTTGATGCTTCATTAGTTTTTGATGAAAGTGACGAAGACTACGATGATGATGATGATGATGATGACGAAGATGATGCAAATGCAGACGAAGATGACGCTGATACCTTTGAAGAGGGTAATGATGGCGATATATATGAAGAAGACAATGAAGAGTGATAACTATATGTTATTGAAATCAAAGCAAGAAAAAAGGAAAACAGAACATTTGGACATCTGCTCCCTTCTTATTTATTAATTATTACTTACATGCCACCCATTTTTTTAATTACTTTCAAATCTATTCACGCTCAATTCTTGATAACTACATATAAATCAATTTAAAGCAGCTAAAAATTGAAATGAAATCTTGAGAATTGATGTTCTAAAACATTATAATCGTGAAATAGTCGTTGCTCTTGATATTGCTCTTGATATTTGTGTATCTTTTTTTTTCTTTTTTTACTTAAGCTCTTGGAAACTCAAATTGGTATATATAAGTATATATTAATCTGTTGGATAACAGTATATAAAGAAATTTGGATATAAAATGTGTAATGTTTTCAAAGCACCCAACTAAATCCAGAGCCATCCTCTGAATCCCAATAAGACACAGATTTAGTAGCTGCAACATCGCAGAGGCGCACTTCAATTGGATTCAACACTCTTCTCCATGACATTGGCAATACGTTATCTAATTCAGGATTGCACATTAATATGCCATCTTTTTCTGTTTCAAGAATATTTATCAAAGTTGGCCTGCTTAGGTATCCGCCGTGTCTATATTCGTAATTACAACCCTTCAGAACATGCTTTTTTCTATTCAATGCATCCTGTAATCTCTTTGCAAGTTTAATTCCTTTGCTTTTATCAATTGGTATATTGCTCACTGTGCTCTTATCGGGTTTTAGTTTATTCATCAAAAGCCACTGTTCAACTCGCTTTGTGCTCTGGTTAATTACAATAGCGTCTAGCATGTCTTCTTCAAAAAATGAGTCGCATTCGCTTGGTGACTCCTCGTTGTCGTCTTCGATGATAGAAGAGGATAAAACATCTGTAACGTTATCATTGTTCTGAAGAATAGCCCATTCTGAGTCGTTTGAGTAAGCGGATGACAGCACTGTTGGAATAGTATGGTCCAAACATTTCTGTGGTGTCTCCTGGTGTGCTTGAAGAAGTGATCTTGTCAGCTGGTGGTTCATCATTTCAATTTATAGCAAATGTGGGGACAAGGTTCCTTTATCAGGGTGATCTCTAATTTTTTTGTTGAGCATAGCGCAGTAAAGAAGTTATTTGCTAAATGATTAAAAGTTAAAAAATTAAACAAAAGGAAACCGAAACAGAGCAATTGCAATTGTCCAAGCTAAGGAAAATATTTATGTATAGATCCATCATTAAATGAGTTGAAATTTGAAAAGAAACAGAAAGAAATTACTAAAAAAGCGTACTTTTTAGATGGCACTGATAAACGTCGTTTCAGAGTATGCCCAGCTGGTCTCCTTGGTAGACCCTACTTCTAAATCAAACCAGTTCCCAAACTGGTAGATGTAAGGTTTGGTACCAGAAGCTGCAGAAGCAATATTCTTCACAAATTGTGGGATTGCAGCCATGACATCAACCCTTTCAATCAGATTGTTCAGATCGCCCTTAATGGAAACCTTATTAGCAAAGTCGTAAGTAATGGATTGGGGCACTTCCCATCCTGAAGTCTCGTCGTGTTTGGTGTTCAAGTGGTTCGTCTTTATATCAGTGGAAGCAACAATTACAGAACCGTTGGAGTCAACAACGATACCAGCACTGACAGTAGTGGTAGCATACGATGGAGGAGTAGTGAACTGCATAAGCACAGCGGTGTAATTATCAGATTGGTAAAGCAAGAAATCCCATGCAGCAGCAGCGTGATGTGGTTTCATACCCTGGAGCGCCAGGACATACATACCTAAACCATCAATTTCCACTTTACGTTCAGACTCGAACTTGGCTTCGTCACCCTCTTCGCTTTCAACGGCTTTCAAGATTTCAATGTCACCCTTAACCTCGCATCTTGGCCAGAAGGAGTGTCTCATTGAACCCCATGGTTCATTGATGTCTTCACCATAATAGGTGGTACCATTCTCACCAAAGATAACACCATCTCCAACCCTTGTAAAAGTCAGATCAACGTCTGTAAATCCACCGACGCTGGACTTGATGTGATATGTATTAGAGTCCACCAATGTAACTTCCACGTTGTCTGCCTTAAAATCGTGGCCGTTCACAATCTCAAAGTTGTCAAGCTTAATTGATTGCCAAACCATTTCGTCTCCAGCTGTACGTTTCTCTGCATCAATATTGAATATCTTGAAATTCATTTGTGCTGTCAACTGGATACTCATCATGTTGGAGTGAATAATTTGAAAGAACCCGGAGTGGGTTTTCGTTGAGAAGTAAAACGTCATAGTTTCAACGTTAGTGTGTGGTGGCGCTTGAAAACACATATCCTCGTCTGTTGTAGCTCTGTAAGTATTGGCGACCGGGTGGATAGCACCAGCTCCATATTCTGGTTCGGCGGTTCCTGCAATGGCTGATAATCCTGACTGTAAAGCTTTCCACATTTCTAAACTAAATTACTCTATATTTTAAGAAGGAGCAAGAACTCACTAAGCCAAAAGAAAATCAAAAATTTTCTCCTCTGTCAAACGAAAACCCTCGGACCGGGACTGTTGATGTTTCGTTAAGTCATCAGTTTAGCTGCCCAAAACGTCTGATATTATTATATTACAGCCACATACACGTTATCATCGAAGTTGGTATCTTGACAATTGCTTAAGCTCTAACTGGCGCCAAAAATTTCACTTCCTCTATAAGTTTCTGTATCACTACGTACGTATAACTATACACTTCATGAGCTCTTGCTTTGATAATGCCTCTTGTATTGCATGGAAGTAACAATAAACATAACGGTGCCGATCAAGCACGTTGCACCAGAAAACCCTACCATAGCAGTGTAGCCTCCCCTCCCAACAGTCAAAGCCCTTCCGGCAGGTAGCGATATTAAGTTGGAACAAGAGACAATGAAATACGCAGTGCCGTATCGTCTTCCAAAGTCCCTAGGCTCTGAAATGGCTGCAGTGCACATCGGTGTCAACGCCAACGTTCCAGCTACACCAAAACCATACACTATGGTGAAGATAAAGAAAGCTGACAGATATTGGCCTAAAGGTAGCCATATGATGAAAACTGATAGTGTCATCATGCCAGACATGTTCATAATCATTGTAAAATGGCCAAACTTGTCTGCAAAGTAAGATGGAAGGATCCTACCCAAGATGCCACTGGCATTGTAGACGGTCAAAGCCGTGAGAGCAACCGAATCAGAAAAACCTTTTGACAGCGCATAACTTGGAATATATGTTGCGGTCATGATCAGTGAAAACTCGTTCATAAACAATGCACCTGTCAGCCACACAAAAGTTTTGTCCTTTAGACAGCTTAAATCAATAAAAGACATAACCTTGCTCCATGTTGAAAGCTCGTCTTTTGCTTCACGTTTCATTTCGTCGTGTCTGTCGTTGTAACAAAGGCATGAGATGATCAAAAGGCCTCCTGTGCAGAACCCCAAAATTCTCATCGCCCATTGGAAACCAACTTCAACATATAGCTTCCGCAAAATCTGCGGCCATATAACACCTCCTAGACTTGCACCTGGCATACATATCGCCATGGCCATACCCCTCTTCCTGTTAAAAAAATGACCAATGCAATTCACAAGCGGGCTCATTAGCATGGCGCAACCAACACCAGAGCAAACACCAAAGACCAGTATGAATTGGTATAGTTTGGTACAGTTACCGGTGGCAAACAATCCTCCCACGTACAATGCTGAGCCAATGCTACATATAATTTTACCACCATATAGATCAAACAAGATGCCTGAAAACAAACTGCAAAACATCACATTGAATGAGAATAAAGAAAATATCATTGAAACGGCAACCTGGTTAGAGTTATGCTGAAGGATATTACTAGAGACATATGATTCAATGGCCCCAAGCGAGTTGCAAAGTCCGAACGAAGCACATAACCCCAAAAATGATGACAGCAATGCCAAATAAGCCTTTCTTCCACCCTCTGGATACTGGAAGTTCTTTTCCTCTAATTCCTCTTTATCGGCCAAACTGCCGGTGTCACCGTACACTCTATATGGAATCACAACACCGCCTTCAGTACACTCGATAGCTTCTTCAACTATTCCTGGACCCTTGATCTCTGTTTCCATTATTACTATTTACATTTTTCTGTGGCCTATGGAGTTGCATGACTTGTTAGTGAAGTTAAATAGATACAGCATTAGTTGTTACACACTTATCGTGCATTCACCTTTTAGGAAAAAAGCGAAAATGGTTTCTAACAGAGTTATAAGCGACGTGCTCATGTAAGATATCATGCTGATTTGGAAAAGCCGTCCAACAGGGATTCTAGGAACGCTGTAAAATTATCAGAGAGTGACTCATAAGCAATAATGAAGTCAAATCAATATCAGACACTAGCCGGTTTCAACATTAAAGTTGGTAATATCATGATCTAAAATCAGAAGCTTTGCAAATCTGATTGTCAGGGATTGCATTCTCCTACAAGGACATGAGTGCTGAAGCTAATTAATGCACGCATCCTAAAAAGCTAAGATTCCCTACAGGAAGAAAGTATAAAACATTGTTCCAAAAGAAAAGGGTCAATTCCCTCCCGCTTTTACTTTAGCCTTGTGTGTCCAGAAGTTGGTGTCTATGTGTAACCTTAGTGCAATCTATACTTTTATGAATTTATGTACGTACGAACAATTTCATTCGCAAACACTGTGATCTCTCCTAGCCTATACATAACTATCTTTTATAGACCCTCTTCATGAGCTCTTCTTTTGGTAATGTTTTTGGTATTGTCTGGAAGTAACAAAGAACATAGCGGTACCTAGAAAGCAAGTTCCCCCTGCAAATCCTACCATGGAGTCGAACCCTCCCTTGCTGAGTGTTAACACTCGTCCAAGAGGTAGCGTGAGCAAGTTACAGCAACTCACAACTAAGTACGCGGTGCCGTAGCGTCTTCCGAAATCCTTTGGTTTGGAAATTGCAGCAGTACACATTGGCGTCAACGACATTGAGCCTGCAACGGCAAAGCCAAACGTAACGGTGAAAATGAAAAATGCAGGCAGATATTTGCCAAAAGGTAGCCATATGATGAAAACTGATAGTGTCATCATGGCAGACATGAGCATAATCATATCGTAAAAGCAAAACCTATCAGCGAAAAAGGCTGGAATCATTCTGCCAACGATACCACTGGCATTATAGACAGTCAACGCCGTGAGAGCAATCGACTGCGAAAAACCTTTCGACAAAGCATAACTCGGAATATATGTTGAAGACATAATCAACGCAAATTCAGTCATAAACAAGGCGCATGTGAACCAAGCAAAGGTCTTATCTTTCAGACAGCTGAAGTCAACAAATGTCGTAATTTTGCTCCATGTTGACGACTTTTTATTGACTTCAATCTTCATTTCGTCATGGCGATCGTTATAGCAAAGACATAAAATAATCAAAAGCCCTCCGATGCAGAAACCCAGAATTCTCATTGCCCACTTAAACCCTACATCAGCATACAATTTTTTCAAGAGCTGGGGCCATACGACACCTCCTAAGCTGGCACCTGGCATACATAGCGACATAGCCATACCTCTCTTTTTATTGAAAAAATGGCCGATACAACCGACAATAGGACTTATTAACATTGCACATCCAAAACCAGAGCAAATACCAAAGGCCAATATAAACTGATAAAGTTTAGTGCAGCTCCCGGTGGCAATCAAACCTCCTATGTACAGCACTGAACCCACTATGCATAAAATTCTACCACCATATAAATCAAACAAGATGCCAGAAAACATACTGCAAAACATAGCATTAAATGTAAACAAAGAAAAAATCATAGAAACAGCAATTTGATTCGAATTGCGTTGGAGTATATTAGCTGACACATATGATTCAATGGCACCAAGTGAGTTCAAAAGTCCAAATGAAGCGCACAACCCCAGAAATGATGATAACAGCGCCATGTACGCCTTTCTTCCACCCTCAGGGTACTGAAACTGTACTTCTTCTAAAGTACCTTTTCCTTCCACACTTTTTGTGTTTTTGTGTGATTCATATGGAACTATACTATCTTGGGTATGATGTGCCACTCTTTCTGCGTTGGCCAAATTCATCTACCTTGGTTTTACTATGATCCACACCACTCACAGTTGTCCTTATACACTGTAAGTCTTGTTGCTTAGTTAGTTGAATTTCATTGCTTATCGCATATTTAAATACTGACACAAAAGCAATATACTTTCCAAATTGGAAGTAAGCGAATTTTTTGGCAGCAGCGTCGCAATATGACAAAATTTTTAATTTTGGTTATTATCAACTCTACAGACCACTTTTTATAAAGCAGTATTTAAGAAATGAAACAAATAATTCCCAACTGCTATCTATATCACGGGCATTCGCCTCTGATCCAATAGAACCCCGATGGGGTTTCTTGTAACATACATTCGTCATATATTTCACACAAATATGGTGATGACAGTATCATCATAAGAATATGATGACAATTCACAACAGAAAATGCTAAGAACCAGTAACAGACTTGCGTCCATTTATTAAACATAATTTTTTTCAAGTTTAGCTCTGAAAACTTTGTCATAATTAGCAAACCAAGTTTCATCAACTTCAGACATGCAAGCTTGCATCAAATATTAGTAAAGGAGAGCAGTTGCTCTGCTGTAGTGATGTTTATAAGTTGAGTAGCCAGTTCAAGCGCTCAATTTGACTGCTCACATTTATTGATCCTCTATTATGAATTTTGGTTTCAATAAATGCATATTTCCTCCTATTGCAGATTTAGCTGTTGCATTTTCTTGCAAGCACCCTAATACTACCTGCTCGCACAGACGCACCTATAAATTTCGCGGTTACCGTTGATGCTGTCGGCATAAGTTACTATCTCTAATTCATTTCAATATCTGTGGAGAAATGTTGGCCTTCTTCAATGTAAGACATAGTCTCCGATAGTTGATATTCTCCAATAAGTGAAGCAACTATCTCTCGACTGTCATGAAACTCTTGCATAATATCACCACATTCAATATCGTAATCAGATTTCTGATAGTTTGTTAAAAAGGCACTCCGATGCATAAGTTGGTCATACTCCGCTGTCACGTTTTTCAATAAAGATAAAATGGATGTAGAATTAGCCAACTGTAACCCGCTAACAATATCGTTCTCAGGAACGTTAACATATGGTGACCTTTGACCCATAGCCAAATGAATCATTGAAGGGGTCCAAGGTGCAAAGTTAAGTCTTTGTCGAGCCTTTAGTAAAGCTTTTTGAATGGAGTCACTTTGCCTTATCGGTTGTGTTGCTGCGGGATTTATAACGATATCAATCGTAGAAAGTATCTTAGATTCATTTCTACTTTCAACATAAGCCGCCATTTGCAATCTTGGGTCGAGTAGCTCTAAAATTACATCGTATGCAGTACTTCTTCTAAGATCCAGTGCCGCTTTGTTGACATATTCTGAGGTGAATGGTGTGTAACTTGGTGTCAAGAAGTGAAGATCCGGAGTTGGAATCAATGTTGACATTATGCTTATCAGTGAATTGTAAGAGTATGAAGGGAACCTCAAAGTGTTGGTAGATGCAGACATTACTGTTGAAATTAACTTGTTGATGTCTTCATAAGACGGGCTTTTAACTTTTAAGTTGTTCGACGCTATCTGTAACAATGAATAGTTATCAAAAACGATATTTGCATCAGAATTCTGAATCAATCTTTTTAGCGTTAACATAGTATTGTATGGTTGAACAACAACTTCGGAGGCCCCAAATACGGAATATGTTTGAATCATTTTTTTGTTGTACCGATCACTTAGTTCTTCTAACAAATAGGAGCCAAAACCAGAACCTGTACCACCCGCAACAGAGTGTATCAATTGAAAGGCCTCAAGGTTGTCGCAGCTATCAAGTTCCCTATCAATCATATCAATGACGTTAGTAATATTTCTTTTTGCATGCAAATAACCCTCAACCCATTGATTTGCAGCTCCTCCCCCCTCTTCACTGACATATATATTTCGTGGATTGAATAAATTTATGTTGGTGTTCACGATAGAATTTACTACCCGAGGCTCCATATCTACTAAAATAGCTCTGGGACAAAAATTGCTTGTACTATTTCTCTTGAAAAACACGTCTGGACGATCTTTCCTCAATTCAGAGTTGTCTAACTTGCTCGATCCATCAAGATCAATACCATGTTCGAAACAGATTTGATTCCAAAATTTTTGACCAACTTGATTACCACATTGACCTAAAGAAAAGAAAAATGTAACGTTAGTATCATTATTTACGGTTGATATCTTGTAAAATCATTAACATACCAGCTTGCAACGTGAGAATTTCACCTGGCATAATTTGATTTCAAATTTGAAATAAAGTCTAGTAATTATAAACAAAAGGCATTTGAATGTACGGAAATATTTTACACTCCATTTTTCTCTCCAATAAAGAAAAGTTTCAATTACATTGGCTTGTGATGAGATTTAACATTGTACTATGGACTATTTGGTTTCTACATGTAAGTGCAGTAAAGGATTATTTATTCAAGAAGTGCAGTGAAAACGGATTTTGTGAAAGGAACCGCTATTATAGTTCAAGAATTGTAGAGTTAGGAAGAAACTATCAATCTAGATATTCCATAGATCCAAGAAGTATTACGATTGCAGAGGACCACAGTTTGAATGCAATCGTTTTCAAAGAACTAAGGAATGGATCTTACATTAGTTTGAAATTGGATTTAAGTGTTATAGGCGATTATAATTTGAGATTTCGATTAGATGAACTAAACAGAAATATCTCAGAAGCGATAAAAGTAAACCATCAAAGATATAACGGAGCTGCTAGCTGGGTTTTACAAAGCAATTTAGAAAATAAACTCTTTGATTATCAATTATTACACGATGTAATAATCTTGAGTTATGGCAAAGATCATGAATATTCTGCAACAATATCCCTATATCCTATAAAAATTACTATCTTTTACCATGGAATACCCCATATGATACTTAATGATCGCAACTTTTTGAATATTGAACATTATAGAACCAAAGAGAGTGAAGCAGATTTTGAGTCAAACGATGTTTTACCTGAAGAATCTAGATACGGTGCGTACAAAGATGATTTCGCTGATTCTGCTGACGATACTTTACCTCTAGGCCCTGAATCAGTAGCAGTCGATGTTACCTTTGTTAATTGTACATATGTATACGGTATTCCCGAACATGCAGACTCATTTTCTTTGAAGGATACGACAGGAAGTGATCCATACAGATTATTCAATGTTGATATATTTGAATATGAAACACAAAGTAAACATCCTATGTATGGGTCAATACCATTTATGATTGGTGCTAATGCAAACTTTAGTGCTGGTATTTTATGGATAAACGCAGCTGATAGTTATGTTGATATTAAGAAAAACAAATTTTACAATCATGATAAATTAGTTGATACTTCAATAGATAATGTTCAAACGCATTGGATGTCAGAAAATGGGATTATTGATGTCATTTTAATGGTGAAGCCTTCAGCTAGAGATATCAACAAATCTTATGGTATATTAACAGGTAATCCAATGTTACCAAATTTGTTTTCTTTGGGTTACCATCAATGTAGATGGAATTACAATGATGAGCTTGATGTTTTAGGTATTCACTCTAGTTTTGATGGATTTGATATTCCTTACGATACTTTATGGTTGGATATTGAATATACCGATGAAAAACGGTATTTTACTTGGAACAATAATCAGTTTCCTGATCCAGATTCCATGATGTCAGAAATGGGTAAAACAGGTAGAAATCTAGTGGTTATTGTTGATCCACATATGAAAACTGAGTATCATATATCTGAGTCAATCATAAACAAAGGCATTGGAATTAAAAATCCAGACTGTGAAAGCACTTATTTTGGACATTGTTGGCCAGGTGAATCTATCTGGATTGATACTTTAAACCCAGAGTCGGCAATTTTCTTGGCAGAACAGTATTCTAATGGTACACAATTATTGGGTAACTCCGTTAATGGGCACTTGTGGAATGATATGAATGAACCATCAGTGTTCAATGGCCCTGAAACAACGGCCCCAAAAGATTTGGTTCATTATGGAAACTGGGAGCATAGATCTATTCACAACCTTTACGGTTTAACATTTCACGAAGCTACTTATAAAGCTCTGATTAAAAGAAATCCAAACCAAAGACCATTTTTGTTAACTAGAGCCTTCTTCCCTGGTTCACAAAGGACAGCTGCAATGTGGACTGGTGATAACATGGCTCGTTGGGAGTATTTGAAGGAGTCAATTCCGATGGTGCTAACCATGAATGTAATGGGATTCCCATTTGCCGGAGCAGATGTGGGCGGCTTTTTTGGTAACCCCAACGGAGAGTTGTTAACAAGATGGTACCAAGCTGGTATTTGGTATCCATTTTTTAGAGGACACGCGCATATTGATTCTGCTAGAAGAGAACCCTGGGTTGCAGGTGGTGAACATTCGGACATCATGAGAGAAGCTTTGAAGTTAAGATATAGGCTCCTGTCGCTACTTTACACTGAGTTCTGGAAAAGCAGTGAGACAGGGTCACCGATCATTACACCACTTGTTTGGAATGTGCCGAACGATATCAATGTTTACGATATAGATGATGAATTCTATCTGGGTGGATTGCTAATAAAGCCGGTAACGACAGAAGGCGCTGAGACTATTGACGTTTACTTCCCTTGTGATAATTCCACATATTACGATTTCTTTAATCTAGAAATTAAGTATGACAGTTGTGCAACAGCCACTATTGATGTACAATTGAAAGACATTCCTATTTTTATCAAATCAGGGACTATTTTATCAACAAAAGATAGATCGAGGCGATCAAGTAAATTAATGAAATATGATCCGTATACCCTCTATGTTGTTTTTGATGTTGATGGAAAAGCTAGTGGTGATTTATATATTGACGATGGAGAAAGTTTTGGGTATTTAAAAGAAGATTGGGTTCATGTTCAATTTGAAGCAGATGACAACAACAAATTTATCAAAAGCAAAATTACCCATACTTATGACAATGATTTTGTCAAGTCTTTGGACAGAGTTAAAATTAGCAAAATCGTTGTTACTGGTTCAAAACAACAGCTTACGGCTTCTGCTATTATCGACGATATATCCGATCTGGCAGATATCGTACTAAATAGCAACGATACATTCACGATTAGAAATCCTCAATTACATATAAACAAAGAATGGATTATCAAGTACTAAACATTAGATGTCCATGGTATGTATATGTATATACTATGTTAATTAATGGCAGTTTAAACTAACAGCGCTTTCTTCGCCAACATTGAAGAAATAATGACCCAACCCAGCTCCAACAACGACCGCACCCATAACCCAGACGTTGAAGCTCATAAATAAAAGCATGATTGTAAAAGAATATGCAACGCTTATAGCATGAAGAATACTAGCTCTGCTTTTGCGGTCAGATTTCTCTTTGAAGGAAATTGCAGCCATATTTGACGTGTCTCTATACTTAAAGTCAAACTTATTTGAAAAGGCTTTAAACGCCTCATAACCTGCACAAAATAAAACTATGGCGATTAAAGACAGTATCAACTGAAAAATAGTTGTTATTCTCCAGTATGGAGTTAAAACACAAAGATTCTCATAGTATGCATTTAAAGTCATAGACATTTTACACATGTCCATATCTCCATGGTCCATGTCACCATGGTCCATTGTACTTGACATCATCTTACTGTGATCCATCATTGTTTTGTTATAAGAGGGTGTATATAAGTTGAAGTTCTGGCTTTCGTTTACTTTATATACCTCCTACATTTTTTACACAAAATTTGCTCATGTTCGGACTTTGAGCAAAATGTCAAAGTCCATGGGTTCAATCGCAAGAGACTCTGGATACTTATTCATCTCAAGTGGGTTAAGTGGAACATCAGGTTGTGTATCCACTGGTCTAAACTTGATCAAAAATTTGGAAAAAAGAATGTAAAGTTCTCTATTTGATAATTGGTTACCAAGGCACATTCGGCATCCAACGCCAAACGAAAGATGCTTCTCCCCATTTAATGTTCCGTCTGTGTTAAGATATCTCATTGGCACAAATGACATTGGTTGTTCAAAATGTTTTGCATCATGATTACCTGCCCAACAATTCATGTATAAAATGGAGCCTGGGGGAATCGCATAATCTTTGTACCTGACCGTGGCAGTCGTTTTTCTGGGGAGAGCCATCGGGAGAACCGTAAACATCCTTAAAGTTTCATAAACAATTGCATTCACAAACGGGCTATCATTTTTTTCATAGCAGTTGTCATATGCATTTGACTTTTGCCCACACAACCTGATCAACTCATCGTAACCAGTCTCCCATATCTCAGGATTTCTCACAATCTGAGACATACCGTACTTAAAGTTGAGTGGAACGTTATCTAATCCAGCACTAACCATAGTTAAACATACAGATGTTATATGTGCTTTGCTGATCAAATCTTTTGAATAATGGAAATAGTCAAACATCAAACTTTCTTTCAAATACTCATCGCATACCTTCTGCTTGATATAATTTTTGTACTGGTTTTCGGAAAATTTGTACATTAAATCCAAATACTCTTCTCTTTGATCTGATAAGGCTTGTGCTTTAGCCTTATAGCTGCTGAAAAAACCCCAGACATATCTTAGAGGCGATAATAAATAATCTTGAACGTTTTGAACGTGTGATCTGACTTTGGTCACTTCATTTTCAACACGAATGATTGTCTCTGCTAGAATTACATGCTCAGGATCATTATAATTAATATGAAATCCATACGTCAAACACAAAGCCACACGTAAATGAAAATATTGAGCTTCTTTAAGCATATCATCAGCTATTACATCATCCTTGGAAAACTTGCTAGTTAACCTTTGAATCATTTCATTAGCAGCCAAATTGATAATCCGGATATTATAAAATTTGTTCCTTTTTTCACCTAAGACCTTCTGACTGATATGTCTGCGGGATTTTCTATAATGTTCACCCATAGGCGTTGTGCCAATGGTGTACACACCCTTTGATAATATTTCGTGAAAGCTATGTGTCATTGGTCTAGAGTTATTTCCCTTGATGTTGCTGCCGCCCCACAAGGTTCGAATTGCCTCATAGGAATTGACGATAATGATTAATTTGTTCCCAATTTTTATTTGAAAGACCTCACCATATTGCCTGGACAAGTTTTCAAGCAGCAAGCAAGGTGATTGTGTCCATTTTTTGGCACTGGGAAAAATCAAGCTTAAGTTGTTAAACACGGGCAGATACGATTTGACTAAAGGTATACTTTTGATTGGTCTTTGAGTGCAACAAATATCAATTAACGTCAATGTTAAGTAGGCAAAAAGCGTAAAGCATACTAGCTCAAGTAACAATTTGTATGCAGCATTGTTGTCGTTGTAGGAGGTTGGTAGAAGTAACCGAATGCCAAAGGTATTGAACAGTTTAGATGTGTAGCCAGAAGTGTAACAAAGAAGCCACATTTTGCAATATGGCTACTGCTCAAGCCGAAGAAATGTAAAAAAAATAGGAAAATGCTAGTATCCAGTTGTTGGAAGTGGCAAAGAATCAGAGTTAGTTGTAAAGGTTAAAAGTAGGGCAACAGATTATGAGCATAATTTCAACAGAAATGAAATTCTTGATTTTATCTTCTCCTGATGATAAATAGATGTCTTAACCAGTTGGAAACTCCGAAAGCTTGTGCCAGGGGTATTTTCTTCAATGAGTAACAACATCTAATTTGAACATTATCATACTGCTACATATTTATATTGAATATTTGAATTGAATTTCAAATACTAGTAATGTGATTATGTCAGCAAATATTTTTTTTATCACCATTTATATACATAAACAAATTTTGTATCAAAACGTTCATTGTTTAGTGGGTAAATGAGTGGCAGCACTGTTGAGGAGCAGCTAAAATCTTCAATTTCTCAAATAGATACTTTACAACCTAAATTGGAGATTTTAAAGAGCCAAGTGAGCACATTCATCACAAATGTTCATGAATCACTCGTTTCAAAACGTTCAGAGTATGAAAAGCAAATTGTTAGGTTGAAAGCCACAGAGTCTAAGCTGTTGCAGGAGATCAAATCTACGCAAGATGCACGACAAAAACTTATGGAAGAGCTTGCAAAGGAAATTGCTGATAGGGATGCAGCATCTTTGAACATAAAAGAAATGAAGCTACAACAAGAAAACCTAATGGGGCAGAACGCTGACTTCACCAAGAAGTTAGCTAAAATTGGTGAACAGATTAGTGAGAAACTCAAGGAAATCAACGAGCAGCGACAATTGATTAGAAATCAAACCAGTATAATAGCAGATAAGCTTTACCAGTTTGAGCAACTTTTGGGGCTCAAAATAGAAAATGGAAGCAGTAAAGACGACAAAAATCACTTGATCAAGTTTATCTTTAGCAACGTTGACCCTGAAGATTTTGCTAGAGAAGTTTTCTTTGTTTTAGACCCTGAACAATTGCTAATTGTTGAAACATTCCCAGAATTGGATAAGACTGTGATAGATGAGGCTATCTCCCAATTTGTGGAGACAAAAGAGATAGGAAACCTGTGGAAAGCGATCCGATCCGCATTAAAAGCAGCTATTTTATAATTGCTTTAATCAACTGTTTAGATTATGTAATTTTAGATATTGTAGTGTATTAGTTGAAAAAAAATAGTATTGAAGAATCTTTATCACAAATTTGTCTTTCGATTATAAAATGTCTGAAATACCTACAAAACTTGCAGTCGAAGGACCAGCATTAAAGAAATCAAAGTCCATATCAGGATCTGCTACCCCAATTCCTATTCCACAGACAATTGTCCAGGACAATAAAGCAGCAAGTCTGAACACACCCACAAGCGAGACACAGGAAGTTTTGCTGAATGATTCAGGACGACGTGTTGAAGATATCATAGATGGATCAAACGTCAGAAAATTTTTGAATAGGACACTGACCGAGTACATGGTTAAAGGATTGCATGAACTGGTCCAAAAATGGGAAAACAAAGAATTTGAAGTTTCATCTGATGATAAAGAATCCAAAGCCTTAGTTATTAACGAGTTTTGTAACATCCTCAAAGATTTATCGCAAAAGGATTCACAAAATGGTGATAATTTCGTTTAAATAATAATTAACCTTTTTTTTACCAGTAGAATTGGGGGAAAATAACCGTGTTTATTCATTATATAAAAGTTAACAAGATAAAGAATGTCTAGAACTAACATTATTCAAAACTTTTCTTCATTAATCATGTATTGCTCTTCTCTCAGCAAACTTAATGTGAAACTAGAAATCAACCTAATTAAAGAAACCTTCCAACCTCGGAAAATGGCTTGCAGACCCATGTTGTTTTCATCTTCAACATCAATTTCAAGTGATGTTCCATCGTAGTTTAGATGTCTGGAACCAACGATGATGTAATACAAGGTAGAAAAGTAACCATAATATCCACCAAATTCAACGCACATATCTTGAGGATCAACGCGCATTATAGAAGGTAATTCTTCGACATCAGTTAGCAAATAGTTCACTTGGGCCCTCGTGTTTAATGTTTCAAATGGTAATCTAATCAAAACTCCGGCCATCTTGAACAATAAAGAAAAGGAGTTATAAACATATGGATCGTTGTATTTGTTTATCTTGAACATGCTCAGTAAATAATCTGGGTAGTGGAATGTAAAAGATCTCACTAATCCAGTAAAGAAAGCTGGAAAAAATAAGTTTCTAGGAATATTAAATATTTCTATCCCATTCATTGATGCCAAAATGTCCCTAAATGATCGACATCCTCTAGAACTTGTTGTTATGATAAACTTTGTTCTGATTAAACTGATTTGAGTTAGCAACATGCTCGAAAAAGTGTTACTTATAACACTGATAGCTAAAGAAATATTGATATTAGGTGAGTGAATCATTTCAACAAATAATGGGTCTGGAATACCCACCAATCCTGAGATAAACCCTGAAATCCATGCTTCAATGGTGTAATGTAGAGTCTTGAGTAAAAATGAAGTGTTAACAGCTTTGAATATACCTCTTGGACCTTCTTTTGCCAAAAGCGCATTGATCATATCAAAAGTATTGAGAGAAGCAGGCTGAATCATAATACTGATGTCCTTTTTAGGTGCTTCTATAACTGTTACCTCGCCAGGTCTTGAAGACGTGCTCAACCTCCTACTATGAGTCTTTTCAATTCTGCTTTCTCTCAACTTGCTAGGGCTCTCGTGATAGGAGGAAAAGTAAGCATTTTGACTATCACCCTCAAAATCTGAGTCTGAATCGGAAGAAATCTCTAGTTCATTAATACTTGCTATTGACCTTCGTTTTTGCGTCACTTTGATATCTTCTAGCGATCTAAAAGAACCAATCTGTAATAACATTTTAACAATATCAAATGGCTGGTTCACAGTACATTGAACCCATCCTTGCAAAAACCGTTTACCTAAACTTATCAAAACGTCCTTAAGTGTATTCCAATCAAATAATTCCCTCCACTCAATATCATTTAAAGACTTGCCAAACGACCCTGGAGCGCCTGTCACAGTTGTAGTCTTAGAATCAAACACTCCTAGTCCCACACTTTTGCGAGAGTTCAGTGTGTTAAAACTAAGTGATGAAACACCTCTTTTTGATTGTGCAAAAGGGAGGGACTGTGAAATGTTTTGACCAGATGCATTGTCTACAATTCCAACCCCTGGCTGAAAAGAAATTGGATAATGAGAATCGAAGGATCCTCGCACCGCATACGGTCTCAATGTTTCTTCACTATAATCAGGGCTGACCATTATGCTGAACTGTTAACAAAGGAATGGCAAGTAGTTAATATTACGTAAGATTTTCGCTTTTTCCAATTTGTGTGCTTTTAATTTTAAGTAAATGGCCTCTATACACTAAAGAATTATTTATCAGCAATTCTCCAAGTAGATAGGAGATTCAAGTAGCTGTAGTCATGGTTTGGACCCCACATACCAAACACAATTGGTGACATCCAACAGAAGACAAATATGACAAGAGAATAGAGGGAAATATATAAGATGAACGAAAACCATCTCTTGTTAATTTTGATGTCGATAAGATCCACAACGTAACAGAAAACCATCATTGCAAAATATAATGCTGGCATGTAATGATGGACGTACTTGACACGGCCCATAACAACGAATGGTAAAAAGTGTAAGAACCAACCAAGGAATGGGTATAAACCACCATAAATGAATTTGTATAACTGAGATTGGTTGTCTTTGATGGCAGCCTGTCTGTTGTGAACACCCAAATCATCTATTTGTCTTTGCCATCTAATCAAGTAAGCAATTATCAAGAGGATAAAAGCAATAAGAGCAACAGTAGAAGTCCAGGTGGTGGCTGGAGAACCAATAAGGAAGTACTTGAAGTTTTCGTCAGCCCAACCACAAAGTCTGATACCAACGTTCAAAGAAGGCCATTGCCACCAGTCGGATGCCAAGCCATCGTGCTTTTCTGTATCAGGCAGCAAAGCATTGTTAGTAGCCATCATTGCAATATTTAATTGAACGAAATCCTTGAAGAAACTTGTTTTAGGTAACTTAAAATCAACAGCAGGATCAGGCAATTTGGCATTAACATGATCTTCAATATTCCACCAGGTTCTCTTATCTCTGGTGAAAGGATTTGGAACACATACAACTTCACCTTGGCTGAAACCCCATTTTGGTAAAGATCTGTCAGAAACACCCAAATAACAACCCAAAACTTCATGCTTGAATCTAACAAAAGAAGTTAAAGGATGAAGCTTGTTTGCATCTTCATCGCCAAAACTATCTGCTATTTCAACAATCCAGTTATCCTTATTATCGCCTGTAACATCGTCACCATAACAAGAGACTTCCCAAAAGTCCTTTGTCAATGGAGCTTTGACTTGATGAGAATGTAAATTTCTTCCTGTTGAATTGTGAACAATTCTTACTCTCATACCATTAACAACATGATGGGTTTCTTTGAAACTGTTTCTTGGGTCGTCTCTGACGAGCTCGAATTTCCAATCATTATTGAGATCTTTATGGGAATAAGTAGTGACTTGCTGTTGTTTTGAACCATCTGGATAAGTTTGAACGTGGGAGTGTAAAAGACCACCACTCAAAGACTGTGATTTAATGGTTACAAGAGAGTCAATGGTCATGACGTCTCTTGGTCCTGACTTGAGCGAAGAACCTTCCAAGTTAGCTTGGAAAAGAGAGGACATAGTTGCGTCACCAGGGCCAGAACCGGAAAGAAGATCAAAGTGAAGTTTGAAACAAATCATAAAAACAATTAGTGGAATGACACAAAGAGCAAATATTCTAGCGATCCAATGGAAAACGTAATTTGTTAGGGACATAGTTGTTCTTAATTGACCTAATTTGATCCACAAATCAATGATAACATAAACACCAACCATTGAGGTGACAAATAAACCCACCATTTTAACAGAGTCAACGCAACCAATGGAGACACCAGTTAAAATTAACCATTTCCACCACTTTCTAGTAAACCACTTAGATTCGATTCTGTTCAAATTGTGAAATCTATAGAAACAAAAAACAGTAGTGACAGTGAAAAACAAAAGCATAGAATCTAACAAAATGAATCTAGCTAATGTTGCGTAAGTAGTTTCGAAGCAAACCATCAAAGTAAAAAGCCATGTAACTTTTCTGTTGTAGCCGATTTCCTTCATGGTAAAGTATGCAACAGGAACCATTAGCGCACCAAAAGTTGCATTAAACAATCTCATTTTGACATAATCGATATAGTCTGGATAAGTTTCACCTGATGGAAAGTCCCAAGAACCATTGTAACCGGCCAAGTACCCTGATAATCCAACAAGCATTTTACCTAACGGAGGATGAACATCGTGATAGAACGAGTGTCTCAAATAATAAGATCCAAACTTACCAAAATGTGCTTCATCCCAAACAACATGGTTATTTTGACCAATCTTGTACATACGGACAGCAAAAGATATAATTGTGAACATAATTGGTGCTACGACTGATTCAAACTGCAGCAAGTCGGCCCATACCTTGGAAGGTGGTGTTTCCTTTTGCACAACTGTCTCAACATTATCGCTCGCAAGTTCCTTAAGCTTAGACTTAAGTTCCTCTTCTGTAGGCTCAATGTCGTCGAGTAATGGCTCCTTTTCCAACTTGGACATCGTTGTTTACCGGAATAAACAATGTGTACACACAAACACTTCTGAAAAAAAAAAGAAAATGCAAAGAGAACACGTAGCAGCTGAAATTCTAAAATTTTTGCAGATGAAGTTCCGAACCAGGTACCTAAAAATCCTTCTTGGAATTTAACCCTTGGAGCTATGGAGGGAAAAAAAACGGTGAATAGTAAGAGGGACGAGTCACGTGAATAGGCTTCTCACTTAAATAATGAAATGAGCAATTGTTAATATAGAAAATCAGCTGGCAGTCAACGGGGAACTGTATCTATCAATGTCAAAATAAGTGGTAATCAAGTATTGCTCAGTTATTAATCAAGATGTTTAATGTGGAAATATAAACTACAACATACGTATTGCTAACGTATGGTAACTGATATGCAGTACATACTAAGTTAACCATGTAACACACATAACTCTTAAACTATGTTCTGAATGATTAAAACACTATAAAAGAATCCTAAAGTAAAAGGTAAACTAAAGGCCTTTTATACACAAAATATAAATTAGAATATGAACCGTAATTCCGGTTCCAGACTATCTGAATTAGACAAGTAAAACTTTAATACAATGAGTAAACTAATCCTAAAGGATACAATTTCCTAATTGATACTAATTAGATAAAAGATAATGTACGTCAGAGTTGAAGTACATTTAATGCATGGGCATAACTCTTAAAGAAGACATCTTATTGTCTGATCAACACTTTAGGTAACTGTATGTAATCGAATCAGGTAATCCAATTTGTATTGGCTTGAGATAACTGATAAGGTTAATTTGCTAATTAATTAAAGTATCAGATAAATAAGCTCAACTTGATTTAGCCTAATTTAATTCATAATTTGACATAAAAAATGTCAAAATAAGTGATAATCAAGTATTGCTCATTTATTGACTAAGATGTTTAATGTTGAAGTATAAACTTCAACATACATATTGCTAACGTATGATCACCAATATTCAGTACATACTAAGTTAATCGTGTAACACTCATAACGCGTTAATGTACATAACAATGAAGAGTTACATGTAATGTTGAATGTATTAATACAATACGTACATCCTGCATTAATACTTCTGAGCAACAGTATGCTTGAATCTGTTCCGTTGCTATCATGTCTATTGGAGTAATTATAACTAATGGGTATTCCTCCAATAGAATACAAGCTAATCCTGATTTACACTTTATTTATATAATCAATATTTTACTATAAAAGGAACTACTGTTTCCTCTTTATTTAACTATCTTTATATTATTTAAAATAGCTAAGATATAGGTTTTTACAAAAAAGATTCCCAATAATATTTTTGAGTTTTGACTTTTTGAATTTGTGTTTTGAAATGAAAGCAAGCAAAAATATTATTTTTTGTTTGGACTGAAAATTAAAAATTAACTTCACAAACTAGCAAGAAGTTTTATAGAGCCGAAAACCAACCATTGCTATTTAGCTTAGAATAAAAATAACATTAGTTAGATTTACTGTTGAAAAATATCTTGGAGAACCAATTCGTGTCGTTTGTGAAAAATATGACAGCATATATGTAATAACTATATTTTACAAGAAACTTTCATCAAGGTTTTGTGAGTAGATAGACGAATGTCGTGATAAAAAAAGCAGTTGAGAAAAACTTAATGAAATCTTAACTACTGCTTTATAGATTAGTCTGAATAGTTATAAAACCTGTATTCAATATCATTAGTATCATCTGAAGCCTTAATAGTTTATGAATGGAAAGTAACTTACGTGGAGTAAAAAATTATAGTTTCACTATATTGAGATTTGTTTTACGTTTACGTGTTTATTCTTTTAAAATCACGATGTAGTGATAACCCTATACAGTTTGCTTAACTGGAAAAATTAACCAGTTGTTTTGAATGATAGTGTGAGGATAACCTCCCTTTTCAAAAGATCTAACTAAACCCTATTCAGTCTAACAAATATTAAACCACTTTTATTGTTAAAGTTTACGTCTTTAACAATAAAAGTTGTTAAGAATGACATAGCAAAAATGCTCAGCGTTTTCCCTATCATCTTCATACATCACTCTATTTGTTATTAAAACTTTTAAAAAAGTTTCTCAGATCAATACAATAATTGATCTAAATTATTATAATAATCTTGTCAAACATAAACGAGGAATGCACTGTCTTTATTGAAACAACCTTTTTAATGTAAAGTTGACTAGTTAAACATATTAATATGAGTAATTATTCACGTGGCTTTATTAGCTACGTAAGTTTAGTCAACATTCCAACATTAACATCAGCCTGTCTATGCGGTCGTATGAAAATAAATATGTAACACATTGGGATATAGAGGGAAAAACTCATGAAGCATAAGTAATCCTTATTTGGAATAGAAATTGACATCATTCCTATTCTAACGCTATCATCTCTATCACTAAATACAAAAAACATTTTAATTTTCAAAAAGAAAAACACGCTGGTTTTGACTTTAGCTTAAATAAATATCTAAGTGTTGGCTTAAAAAATGACCACTATGCTCAATAAATTCATTGATTTATGATATTCAATACACGATTAATGTTTTCACATTTAGGTTTTCAAAAAATATTTAAGTCAGGGTCAGGGCACAAATATGACAAATTGTAAAAAAGTTTAGGTTTCGGCTAAGTGACCACAGAAAAAGTGGAACCAGTGCATAACTTTATTGTATAAAGATTTTCTGAAAGTGCAAATAAAACAGTCAAATGTGTGTGAAAGAATTACTTTTCAATCATTAGGTAAACTACTGCATAATAAGGTTTTACCCGAAATAGCCACACAATGGAGAACTTGGTTCAAGCAACCTGTCACATTATAGTAAATCGTAATTAGTTTCAACAATATTTTTAAAGTTGTAATTCATTAACCTATTGTGGTATCTGCTTAGGTTAGAAAAATGTTTAGTATGTAGAAAACCATTAAAAATAATATATATATAATAAGGGTATGCATTGGAATATATTTCAAGTAGAAATCGCTTTGGAGCGTCTATTAATCAGAAACTTTATCTTTTGGATTATAATCAAGGGGTACCTGTGAAGCGTTTTTGTCACTCTCTGTATCATTATCTGAGTCTATATCTTGATTTATTGACGATTCCGATTCATTATCTTCTTCCACATCGTCTAATGGTCCATGACGAGAAGATTGCCGGCTTATAAAACTAACAGGAAGCTCACTATCCAATTCATAATCGTAAACCATATGTTTCCAACGGTCATTAGCATATTTAACTCCAAGCTTATTTCTATCTTCTTTGCTTAGAGTAGGAGTTGAAGATGCTGATGATCTTCGTTTATCTGTGTGTCTGTTTTTCTTAGTATGAACATTCCAGTCAACAGTTGAAGTATGAATGCCGGCAATATCATTCGATAGGGCCGCAGCTTTTCTAGAGATACCTGCATTTGACAATCTTCTGTGAATTTCCTTGGGATTATTTCCTCCGCCGCCAAAGGTAAATTGACGGAGTAATGATTTATTATAATTAGGTGAATTCTCCATCTTTTCAAATTTCTCTTTTTTATGCTCAATTTCACCTTCCATTACAGTAGTTGCATGTGCTAACATGCTTCCAAACGAGTTTTGGTTTTTAGATGATTTGGCTCTGGTGCCTTTTTCTAGATCACCATCAGTTTGATCTGCTTCAGTATCTGCTACCCCTGTTCTTGTGACAGATCTTGTAATGGCACGCATTAGTCTGTTCCCCATTTTATCATTTTGTGGGCTATAGGGATTATCGAGTGGGCCAACTGTATATTGTGACATTTGATCATTATAGTCATCTGTATTGTTATCGGCAGAATTACTATCCATCAGTTGATCAACAGTTAAACTTGGTTGAGAATTACCTTTAGCGATGGTCATTTCACGTTCCAATGGAGGACCCATATCTGCCACTGGAAAAACACCTTTCGGTGATCTGACAGTAGAAGCTACAGAAGATCTAACTCTTCTTAGAGAGCCAGATCCAACAGTAGCACCGCTTGTAACAGTGTTCCTGGTGGAGATTCTACTGAGATCCCGCTCATCATCTGGCTTAAACTCCTCGATAGACGTGGAATCAATGTTAGAGCTTTCATCGTCTTTATTGATAGGCACCCTAACAACTCTACTATCCATATTCAAACCAGGTTGTTCATCCTTCTCTTCATATGCAGGTAAGTTCAATTTCTTCATATCTTGCTCGACTACAACAAGATGCAAATACCATGGAATGACAATACCAAAAAAAGATCCACCAACAATATTACCAAGACTACCTGGCAACATTATTTTCCAAAAGTAATGTCCAAAACCATACCCACAATCATTGAAAATACCGGCTGGTACTAAAAACATGTCAGCGACAGCATGTGTGAATCCCATAGCAACGAATGTAAAAATAGGCAGAAATATCATTGTTAGTTTGACGTGCAGAGGTTTAACCATTATTTGCAAATAAACTGCTAAACAGACGAAGAAATTACCAGCAACACCTTTGAGAAATGTCTCCATGAAAGAAAAACTGTCCTTAGACTTGGCAATGCTGATAGTCCCGATCACATAATCAGGTTGCTGAAAAACTTTTGAAAGATAACAAAAGAGGTAAATGACAAATATTGTACTTGCCAAATTAACCCAAAAGGAAACCCACCATGATATTAACAAATCCATGAAGGTTACTGCACCTCTCATGACACCAGTGGAAAAGAATAATATATTGGAGTTGAATAATTCCATACCACACACAATAACATAAAACAACCCAATGGCATAGACGGCACCACCTGCTAACGAAACAAACATGTTCATATCGCCACCATCACTTTGTCGCATTGCTATACTTGTAGATTCACACATAACATAAAGCATACCTCCCGCAGAGAAAAGAAACCCTCCAATGATGGAATTGATTACTAGAATATGAAAAGGTAGCCTGGATTTTTTCATGGCAGTTGCCACAACTGCAAGGGCTGCCTCATGAGGTGTGATATAGTTGGTATCATCAACCATGATGCAATGGCTCTCTTATGATCGGGGGATATTTTGACAAATGTACAAATGGTAAAAAAAAAGATCAAAACTATGCACTATACGTTCCGTCGACTTTCCGTGTACGAATAATCAAAGGCTGACAGTGGCTAGCACTACAGCAAATATGGTTCCAGTAGCACAATTGATAGGAAAAATCCATTGAGGAGGCACTAATGTAAAGCACATAATACTCACGTATGGCCATACCAAATATGACAGCTTCATCAGCTTCCAACAAAGGTGCATACAAGTGGCCCAATCAACAGGCTCCGCCAAACCAAATTCCATATCCCAAGTACTTGAAAAGAGAACATATATCAGCTGGAATGTAAATGTGCCCACCGTTTGATCTAAAAGGACACAAAGATAACGCTTTTCATTGAACATCGATAGAAGCAGTTCAATCCATAAACTAGTGAAAAGACCACATAAACCACCCCAAGAGAGAAACTTGAGATGATGACCCCAAACCATTGGTAGATCTGGCGGTGTTTCGGTCGATGGATTTTCCATATGCCCACATAAATGGATCCAATTGAATATTTTTGTTATTGTTTGTCCTAATAACGAGGTTAAAGCTCCTGTCACTAAGGGAGTAATATACCGATTTTTTGAGTCTAATGTTGGATAGTGTGTATATATGATGAAAATGCCAAAGAGCTCTATCAGCATTGAATAAAGTAGTTTTTCAATAATTGATGTCAGTCCTACATGAATCGTACATTCAAAGTCCTTCATTAAGCATTGGAACCAACTAATTTGTAAATCAGAATGCTTTTCAATTTCATGTAGCTTCTCAACCTCTCGCTGATGCGCTCCAGATGCGCCATTGCGTTCCAAATCAGTGTTCATTGACGCTATCGAAAGACTGATTTAACTTTTATACGCAAGAATTGTCATTTTTCAGAAACGCGTATCGTGTTAAATTTATAAGATGTATAAACTTGTATAATAAAAAGTGTATAAAAATCTTTGATATTGTCTTTTATAAACAGAATAACAATCACAAACCAACCAATAAAGAAAATGAATAAAGAAAAAGTCAATTAAAATCATGAAATAGCATACGAATGCCGAAAAAAAAGAACAAAAACAAAAAGTAGTGATAAAGAGAATAATGATAAGTTAAGTGAAGTGTAGTAAATTAACAAGGGCAAATTGCATTATAATAAGACTATCTATTTTTGTGGTTTTATTAGTCTAACTGTGATGTACGATAGTAATAAAGTGTGAGTACTTTTATTTAATGTATCTTAAAATCTTTAAAATGTTTATTTTCGTCAGTGTATATATAACCTCAGTTGCAGCCAGTGTATAAAGTTGATACCTTTGACATCCAAATACGAGCTTTGTAAATTCTGAACATTTCTCGTATCAATTCTCTAAAGTCAACCCGTTGATCTGATTGATAGTAGAATGTGAGTTTATTTTTGTCCCACTGATACTCACAGTCATCAACAAGCATATTGAGCCCATATTCAACAACCTTTTTTTGGCAAATCTTTGTAGCAGTCACCTCATCCGCCATTTTGGATCCTATTATTTCTAACTCTTCATTGGTTGCTAACTTGACAATTTTCCGTGGTAATTCCAAGCCAGCAATCCTTACCTCTTCGGTGGTCTTACCAGTGTTGGTTCTTTGATCAGAATTCAGCTTTGTTTTCATTAGTCTTGCAGACTCTTCACTGAGTTCTAACTTGGCGATTTTACCTAAATCAAGACCACGATCAGCCTCAACAATAACAAAATCACCAATTTTGAATTGCTCCTTCATCTCATTAGCAAGTAGAAATATATCAAGTCTAACGTTTTTAAAACAAACAATAACAAATTGAAACTGCCGTTCAATGTCTATTTCACTGTTGAATTTTGGCAAGTTATCCCCAAGGCTCTTTCTGAAATAAGAGTTGCTTTTCAAAATATCAAGCTTCTCTGGGATGGGAGTGCCAAAGTAGTTTCTGATATCTTCAACACTGACAAGGACCGGTTCCGTATAAACACACTCGTTAGTTTGAGTTGATATCTCATTATAATGATTATTTGATGATAGTGGGGACGGAGACCTGCCGAAGGAAGTCGTTGCCATCAGTTCAGCAATGGATGAACGGTGCTCTGTATTTTGACTTTTGAGATGTCCGAGTAACATTTCGTCTTCATTGAATATACTAGCTATAGAATTTCTTTGTCTTGTTGCGGAGTCATTGGAACTCAATGATGATCTTTGATCGCTCCAAGCATTAAATGAAAGCAAGGGAGATGTAGCGATAGGCTGTTGTGAATGTATGCTGTAACTAAACGGACCACTGCAAGCAATATAGTTTGAATTTGTTGCCCAGGTATCTGATTGATTGTTAGCCATAGAACCCGAAGAGAGGAGACTGTTTATTGACATGTCAGAAGGCTGTCTTTGATGTGAATTACCTGCAAGAGTTCTTTGACCTAGCATGTGTGATAGGTCGCCGCTGGTCTGATCATTAGAAAACGGAACATTCCAACTTGTAGTCAATCCATGTTGTGATTGTGGGGAACTGTCTTTTGCATCATATACATTTCTTTTAACCCAAGGATAGTCCCAGTCTAGGTTATCAGCGTTTATTTGCTTAGCCGAGGTCATCTTGTTAACTGACGTGTCTGTACTTAGCGATGTAACAACTTTTGTAGAAAGTTCAGAAAGCAAGGATGTGGTATGCTCGGTGCAAGTCCTCATTGAGGGTCTCATCTCAAATAAGGGCAGTCCCGAAACTGTGAAGAATTTTGACTTCTTTACTTTTGCTGTGCGATTGGGGTCCGCTGTAATGTCAGTACCATAATGTGAATTGTATATTTCTTTCACTTCCGCCTCTGACGAAACAACTGCCAACGTTGTTGAGGGAGATAGAATGGCTTTCATATTAATCGTAACGGTTTTTACCTAATTCGGTGTTAATCCGTTCAAGTGTTTTAACAAGGAATATCAAACAGCTGGAAATATTAACTTAACAACAAAACAATCTTGTAGATTGAACTCACGTTACAATGCAATGTGGGTAGTCGTTTCTGGTAGGTCAAATAACTTCAACAGTACATATAATGAGCACACGACTTCTATTTTTTTTTCATAGAACAATAGAACGTCTTTACGCTTATCAGAGGAGCAAAGCAACTGTTGTAAATCGTAAATCGTTAATGGTATAAACAATGATATAAACTACACATAACCTAATAGATATATTAATAAATATGTATTTGTATGCAGATGAAAATATGCCTTTCAAATGACAAACGTGCCTAATCCAACCAGAATCAAGTTTCCTAAAATGAAATTATTAAACAGGATTTCGAATCCTGATCTTTTTGCATACATGTCAATCATTTTACCTTGAATTTCATGCTTGTAAACCTTTAAAATCATCAAAAGTTCATGCATGCATGCATCAATGAAAATATTTGTATTTTGAAAACACTTCACCGCCCTAGCGTCACTGGTGTCCGGGTATCGCATTGTTGCACAGCTTAATAGCGCAGGTAAATCAAGATATTCAAAATTGTTCAAGTTTTGGACAATACGAAACTTTATTGGTGGAAGAGATTTTAGCTGACCGCCTGTTTCAATTTCAAGTTCTTCGGAATCATCAAAATCAAGGTCAGAATTTTCATAGTATGCATCGTCAGTATCGCTGACAACGTTGTCATTAAATTTAGGTGACGACAATCCAAATTTTTCATCGTTGATAAACGTCACTAGTGATTGGAGGTCTTGCAAAGAAATATACGGCTTGTTCGTTAAACTTGATACAGGAGCTCCAGTTACCTCTCTAGCACTCAATTCATAAAAATTTATCTTCATATCGATCACAACGTATTTGTTCAAAGGTGCTACTTCCTGATAAACGTAGTCACCTGTGAGTTTTTTGTACGCTATCTCGGCATCGGTCTTGATTCGACTCTTTAGTAGATCGACAGTTTTCCAACTAAAATCTAAAGTTTGACTATTTGCCTCCAACTCTTCGTCTGTAGGAAGCATAATATCAAAAATTAATTCGGCTTTACCAGATTCAATCCAACTGATCTTTGAAGAATTGTTATTCATGTAGCTTAAATCAAGCATGTCAACTCTTAATCTTGTAATCTTTTTCCACAAATTCTTATCGAAATCGTCATCTTCCTCATGATCCATCGAATCAACTCCACTAAAATGTGCCAATTGATTCTGTCTTTTGTGTAATGTAAATAAGGATCCACCTAATGACCCAAACATTGAGTTCGCATCAAGAAAATCGTAAACAATCCAATTTCTTCTTAATCTATTCATATCACAATTGAATA
The DNA here is from genome assembly GCA_030570415.1 of Saturnispora serradocipensis. Classification (NCBI taxonomy): domain Eukaryota; kingdom Fungi; phylum Ascomycota; class Pichiomycetes; order Pichiales; family Pichiaceae; genus Saturnispora; species Saturnispora serradocipensis. The sequence continues at coordinate 570,695 of JAJLVS010000001.1, read as the reverse complement.
ATACTAGCTCTAATGGTTCATTGAACATATGTTCATCATGAAATAAAATTTTTGAATGGGTTACCTTGAAAATTTCTAGCTCATAAGCATCGTGGAATGAATCATCGACCATGTAATCATTACTCTTCAGATACACATCTCCATCTAAACCATTTATTTCCACGTCTTGAATAAGTCCTTTCCCTGCAATCCATTTACGCAAGGACAAGGTAACGTTGATTTCATCAACCTTCAAAATGTATTCTAGATAGTGATTACCACTCCCTGACTCAATCACAATATTTTTAAAATGAATCATGCCTTCCTTCCAGTTGGCAGCAAAATTTGGATGATCAATATTTATTTGTAAACGATTATCGATGATCAAAAGCCTTTTCAAAATTGCTTTATTCAACTCCCCATCACCAAAAAAGTTAACTAGGTACAAAATAGACCCAATGAATGTCGTTGTACCAATAAGAATCAGCATGAAATTACCCATGACAATCCAAGAGAGGAAAGCTGATATCTCGTCTGCATTGAAAGGTCGATTTTGTTTGATCAGTGCATATTTGATTTTCAACAAAAGCCCTTCCTTCTTCCCAGTATTAGTGGTGTACCGTCTCAGTAATCCCCGTTGATGCAAAATATACTTCATAACCGGACTGTTCATGTCTTGAATATTTCCTTTAGGGACAGTGTTCAAAGCTCTGACTTTACAGAAGACTGTGGGAATTCGAAGTCCCAAACCAATCAAGGGTTTTCTAACCAGTTTCAGAGGTCCTCGCCCAACGTAGGCTGCTCGAAACAGCCTGGTGAGCATCTATTTGTGTTATAAACTTGTCTTTTGAAGGCACTAAGAGAAGGGTAAAAATTTTCCTCAAATCCCACTTCCTTTACTTTACGAATATGAGTAAACCCGGGTGAAACTCCGAAGCGGGCAAAAGTTTGGTGTTTCTTCTTAAGCAGGAAGAGATGCCGGGTATTAGAGCACTATCGAGCAAAGCGGCTAGCAGTCTAAACGTACTCAGATTAGCCCCTACCAGATTTGCACAGGATGCATGGGAAACAGCTGTTGCCGAACATCAATTGCACATTATCGAGTCGAAGGCCGAGGACAGATTTCAGTTTGTTAGTGAGCTTAAAAGTGGTAAATACTCTAAGGTAGATTACATCACGAGGACCTTTGAATCAGTTAAGCAAACGGGACTCATGGACCAGGAATTGTTGGATTTGATCAAGAAATTCACAAACGTTAAGGCAATTTCTCACAATGGAGCTGGTTATGACCAAGTTGACGTGAATCACTGTGGAGAATTAGGCATCCAGTTGTCAAATGTGCCTAATTTGGTTGACGATGCCACTGCTGACACTGCGGTGTATTTGGTGCTCTCTGCCATGAGAAACTTTCAGCTATCGCACTTGAACATGAGAGCCGGCAAATGGCCAACGCAGAAATGTGCAGGCACCCCAATAGGTAACGACCCACAGGGCAAAGTTTTGGGATTGCTTGGAATGGGTGGCATTGGCAGGACCATTAGGGATAGACTTCAGCCGTTTGGGTTTTCCAAGATTTTATATCACAACAGAAGACAGTTAGTCCCAGAATTAGAAAAAGGAGCCATTTACTGTGAAACAAAGGAAGAGCTATTTGAATCCTGCGATGTACTTAGTATTTCAGTTCCGTTGAACGCCGCTACCAAGCACTGCATCAATGACAATTCTCTGTCCATGATGAAAAACGGTGTCGTTATTGTGAACACCGCTCGTGGCCCAGTCGTGGACGAGATGGCATTAAAGAGAGCATTGAGATCAGGTAAAGTGGCATCTTTTGGCTCAGACGTGTGGGAAAACGAACCGAACGTTGACATGGACCTCATAAAAATGGGCAATGTTGTGTCGCTTCCTCACATGGGTACGCACACAGTGGAGACAATGAAAGCCATGGAGGAATTTGTGGTAAAGAACCTTGTCAATTATTTAAAGACTGGCCGTGTTTTGACTATGGCTCCTGAACTTGAAGGTAAATTGTAGTCAAATACAATTGATTCATAATTTTTGTAATGAGGACTCCGATAGGCGAGCAAGATCTTGGCGATTTCATCCTACCTTTTTTCTTATATTATTCAAAAAACAAGCATGGCTACATTTGAAGCTACCAAGAAACCGTTCAAAGTCCTCAGATTTGGTCCTATAAGATTTGCCGAGGCCACCTGGGATGATCTGGTTAAAAACTACAATAAAATTGAAATTGTAGAATCGCCATGTAAAACAAGAGCAGAGTTTTTCCATGAATTAGAGACAGGGCTGTATGCAGATGTAAATTACATTGCCAGAACATACCAATCAGCCAAATTCACTGGGTTGTTTGACAGAGAATTACTCGAGAAGGTGGCAAAGTATACTTCTGTGAAAGCTATATCTCACACAGGTGCTGGCTATGACCAAGTTGATGCCATTGCGTGCAGAGACCTTGGATTGCAATTGTCAAATGTTCCAGGTTTGGTCGATGACGCTACTGCCGATACGAATGTGTTCTTGATTATGGCTTGCCTCAGAAATTTCCAGTTGGGCCACGAGAACCTCATGAAAGGTAAGTGGCCATCCGACAGCAAGTCTGCTGGTACACCATATGGCCATTCTCTTCAAGGCCGCACTGTTGGTATTCTTGGAATGGGTGGTATCGGTAGAACTATTAGAGACAGATTAGCTGGTTTTGGGTTTGAGAAGATCATCTACTACAACAGATCCAGACTGTCACCAGAATTAGAGAGGGATGCCGAGTATTGTTCCACCATTGATGAGCTAGTGAGAAATAGTGACATTATTTCTGTAAACATTCCTTTAAATAAGGAGACTTTCCACTTGGTCAACAAAGATCTGATCAGCCAAATGAAAGATGGCGTTGTGATTGTCAACACCGCTCGTGGTCCAGTTATTGATGAAAAGGCACTGAAAGAAGGTCTTGACAGCGGCAAGATCCTCTCATTTGGATCTGATGTTTGGGAAAACGAACCGAACATTGACATGGAATTGGCGCAATACCCAAATGTTGTTTCCTTACCTCATATGGGGACCCACACAGTGGAAACTTTGAAAAGCATGGAAGAACTTGTTGTGAAAAATGTTGAGACATACTACAAGACCGGCAAAGTGTTGACTCTCGTTCATGAATTGAAAGGTTTGTACTAGTCACTTTTTGTGGTTCCTGAGCATTCTGCTATTCAACAAAAAAAGTGATTTTCTTGAGCCAATGTCACACTAGTACAGTCATCTCTAATTACTTATTCATAAACTAAGTTTTATATACATTCTATATACAGAGTACAATTATTTATTCATTGGCATGATTTTAACACCACAGAGGCTTGCTTCACTTGCCAACTGGAAGGGATTGCAGGATTCGTGGTTTTTGGTGGCCACGGTTACGCTCACAGTTTGCAATCAGCCACAGGAAATTCCGAGATTATATCACTACGCCATGCATTTAAAGTATTTGAACGAAAGCCCTAGCCCTTGTCTTTTTGATAAGGTCACTAAAGTTCTAGACAATTATGCTGACATGAAGGCCAAAGGTGAGAATTTAAACTACTCACCATACACATCACTACAACTAAATCAAGAACAACTCTTTCAAACAACAGAGCAGTTTAGAGAGAGTATCATGAAGACTGCTGCTCTTTCCGGATTACCCAAATGTATAAACTCTATGATGATGCTCAAAGAAAGCACGCCTGCTAACCTGAGAAAGGACGCCAGCTCTCCCAACAGAGAGCCCATTACATCTTGGGATCAATATCAACACATCCAGCAGCGTGGTCATGATTACTGGAACAAGGTATACACGAAAATAAGCAGTCGGGTTTCCAATCAAATGGCCTCTTCTTATCCTGACCTCTGGCAATATGCAATTCACGACGTTTATTCACCATTGCTCTCTTACGTTGGCGTTTTGAATGAGGAGCAAACCTCTCTAGTAGTGATTTCAGCCTTAGTGCCTCAGAATGTTATTCCTCAGTTGAAGGGCCACGTAAAGGGCGCTCTTAACTCAGGTGTTGAACAAGTCAAAGTTGATGGTGCTCAGGCCATGGCAGAAGAGATATGTGGCTGGTGTAACACGAGCCACGACGACTACAAGGAAAACGTCGCGTGGCGCGGCAGTGAAAAGAATGTGGCGCATTTATGAGTCACGTGCGATGTGAAAATTTTTCAAATTCGTGACGCCATTTCAGGTTTCAGTGGGCGCACTTTTCCAATTAATGTGCACTCTGGTAATAAGAGTCAAAAGGAGAACGATTTATATATATAAGATAGATAGCGCTTGACAAATGAGTGGAAACAAGGACACTTCACGAGCTAAAGATATGTCACCTGAGGATACGCCTATGGCGTTGCTAGAGCAGCTAGTGTACATGGAAAACTTTTTTCAGAACGACACACCATCAGCGGCAGTTACATCTAACACACCAGATAACATGATGTTTAATGATCAACTCCAGCGAGAGCTAGCCGCATTTGCAGACGACACATTCATCTTTCCAGATGAAGATAAGCCAATTAATAACGAGGGTTCGTCAAATGACTCGCTAAGTAATCAAAATAGATACATGTCGCCCAACACTAGAAACGACTTACTTTCATTCGCAGAAGCAACTTCGTTTAACCATGTCAGCCCTTCGTTATCTACTAACAGTAGCGGTGGACCCATTCCTGCGCAGACGTACCAAAACTTGTCCCAGCGTTACACGAATAAGAGAAAGTACGACTATCACGATGCCATGCAAAGCAACAACAACACTAGTGGGAGGGCAGCTACATCAGCGAATAACAATAACAGTTCTAATATGATGTCTGGCTCCGCAGGTGCTCCAGAGCAAAACAAGCAAAAGAAAGCTAATCCTAAATCTAACAATGCTACTGAGATAGAATCAAATAGTAATCTTTCTGCCCCTCCAATTCCGTCCACTATTCACGAGTTACTTGGAAAGGCACCTACTACTGCTAATCGCGGGATGTTTGCGTCTCCAAACTTTGCTAGAGGTGTGCAAGACATATCTCCTAGTATGATCGAGCAGCAGCAGCAACAACAACAACAACAACATCAGCAGCAAATGCGTCAATCAAATATACCCCAAATACCCTCAACAAGAGTGCATGTTCCTCAGGGAGCACAGAATACTTTATCTGCAGCGGGTCTTTCGCAAACACAAATTGATGCACTTGCAAGTCTGGTAGCTTTCCACAAACCAGAAGTTTATAATAATAACCAACCACAAGTTGGAGGTCTTGCTGCCAATCCAGCAATTTATCAATCTCAGTCATTCTTATCGCAAACTGGTAGAAATAATAGCGGAGCCTCAACAATTACTGCCGGAACAGGCACCCCAGTTCCATCAATGTTTAATCAAATTCCTATGACTCCTCAACCGGTGCAACAGCAACAAACGCCACAAATCCAACAACTTCAGCCAAGTAACAATTCTTTACTAGTTAATTTGTTAGCACAGACGTTAGCGAATGCTGTTCAACCGCAACAACAGAATCTCCTAACAGACTTGGTTGTTGCATTATCTAAAAGTCAAAATCAAGTGCAAAGCAATCCTTTGAACAATGTTCCAGTTTCCTCGCCTAATACTCTTGACTCCTTACATATGCTGACATCTGCTAATGTACCACAGATACCACATCCACTAACTACTACCACGAGTAATACAACTCCCACTGGTAACACACAACAACATAGCAGGTTGGGATCAGTATCCAACCAATCCACTTCATCTTTAGATCAGTTACAAACCATGGATTCTTTCGCTAGTCCAAACTCGGTGGGGACAAAATCCAAGAAGAAGAAAGAAAATATCAAAATAACAACTTCCAACTCTACACCTGCAATCAAATTAGAAGGTACAGGGGAGAAAGTCGGCGATTCCGAAGAGGAGAAGAGGCAAAGGGTTACTGCAGCCAGTGCTAGATTCCGCCAGAAAAAGAAAATGAAGGAACAAGAAATGGAAAAGAGTTTGCAAGAGGCCCAGGATTTGTCAAAAGTCTTAGAATCAAGGATCCAACAGTTAGAAATGGAAAACAGGTTGTTAAGAAACTTGGTTGTGGAAAAGTCGCAGAGAAGAGACGAACAGGAGGTTGAAAGGTTAAGAAAGAAGGCTAAAATTGAGGCCCAGAATAAAGATAAAAACTCTAATAATTGACAAGCTAGTCTGGACAATAAAATAATTTAATATAATAGTACTCTAAAAGGATTTAGTAACCTTGTCTTACGCTTGTAATTAATGAATATTGTAATTAGCTCACTCGCCACGTACAGGGACATAGCCAATGCGCCACGTAAGATCTCACTCAACAGAAATTTTTCTTGCGCGTTCACATTTTGTAAGGAATAGAAGGTACTCGTTTTCTACTAGTTAGACATTGATATGAAGGCCGTTGTATCTGTAAGTAGTAGTTTTAATAAGCGCTGATAGTTAAAGTGCTGTTGCATCAGAGCAATTTCAATCTCGGCATTGAATTTTCCATGCTACCTCATTAGTGGTGCAACTTTAGTTTTCCAAAGAGGAAGAGTTAGAATTATATACTAACAATTGTATGACAACTTTTTGAAGGCAGGAAAAGCTTGGTTTTGTACAATAGTGAGTGCTTTTGGTATTTTGATTCTGTCTGTGATTGCATCTCTATTCTACAACAACCATGAATCAATGACCGGATCCATCACCCAACCCGAAGATGGTAAGGAAGTTGCACGTACGATTTTTGGTGCCATTGCCATTTACGTTGGTTTCTTTGTGTTTTGCGGATGGCAAATCTGGGTTATGAAAAACGAACGTAAAATCCAGTTAGATTGATCAACAAATACAACACACTATATACTGTTTTTTTTTAAAAACCACCTTATGTTAAGCTTAATTTTTTGTTTCTGGAAAACAACCTGGAAGTTGTAATGGTTGATAATTTTTTTGGGCTTTTTCCAACTGTATCCTACTATGTTTGCCATATTCGGACTTTCCGGTGTTATTTGCTGTCATAAATATATATATATTGTAAATTGAATAATTTTTTTATCAAAGTACTAACTAGACAGAAGTTTTTCTTTGTATGGTAGTACATTAGAGAATTATGCAGTGGAAGCTAGTACGTTCTTTATTGAGAAGGTATTCATCTTCATTGACCGTTACAAACCCTTATTTGATATATAAATCTAAGGTTGCACAAGGTCAGTTGAAGCTAGACCCACACCAGTTAGCTTTGATAAAGAAATTAGCAAAGCTCTCCAATGACCTACAGAACTACCAACCGGACCTGACGAAGGTGAAAGTGAACGAAGTGGTTCGTAACTTAGAAATAAAGTACAGGGAGCTTGAACACATGAATGCAGAGGCAAGAGGTGAGCTGTATAAAAGGACCATAGGTTGGTATAAGACACATTCTCAAGAGCAGCAAATTAAGTCATTGATTGTGAAGCTTAATGATGAAGAAGAGCTTATGAGAGAAGATTTATCAAAGGTTCCGAAGGGTCTTCTAGTGAATGGCGAAGTTGGTAGTGGAAAGTCCCTCTGTATGGACATATTTGCGGACTCCTTGCCAATCAAAGGCAAATGGCGTATACATCAAACTGCATTCAACAACTGGGTATTAAGAGAGGTGAACAAAATTTCACAGAAAAAAAGACTTGGTGATATTCAGTCTAATCATTCGTTATTAGCTCACGAGAATGATATGATTTTGTACCATTTGGCGTCTATTTTAATCGCCAAATGTCATGTTTTGATACTTGATGAGTTTATGCTACCTGATATTGCCATGGCGAAAATTACCAAAATCCTGTTTACTTACTATTTTAAACTTGGTGGAGTTTTAATTTCAAGTTCAAACCGACTACCAGCAGAATTGTACTCTGGGGGTGTTGCTGATTCATCAATGGATGGCTTTGAAAGAATTTTGAAAATGAGGTGTGATGTTTGGGATATTCAAAGCCAAACGGACTACCGAACTGATTTACTTCAGGACGTTGAATCGAGAGCAAAGGAATCGTGGTTAGTTATTGACAGTGAAAATGATGAATTCAATCGCTGGAATAAATTAAAAGAAGAGTATCTAAAAAACCCTAGATCAAATATTGTTGCATTCACCAATTACGGAAGAGATGTTGTTATGCCTTCAGTTAGTGAAAATGATCAAGTTGCTTTCATGGACTTCAATGATTTGATTGAGGATTCTGCTTACGGCCCTGCAGACTTCATAAAAATTGCCAACTTATATAAGATGGTGATTATTGATAACGTCCCAATTATGAGTAAAAAAATGAAAAATCAAGCTAGAAGACTAATCACTTTGGTAGATGCACTTTACGATGAAAAGTGTAACTTGATCATTCGAATGGAATGTGAACCAGAGAATTTGTTTTTCCCTGAAACCAAAAGTTCAAAGAAAGGTGTTGCTGATAGATTTCAATGTACTCCTATTGAAGATGGGCCGAACTATTTATGTCTAATGGATGCAGGAATTAAGTCAAGCTCGGGCCCAATTGAAGAGGAAATGAAACGGAAGGGAGAAACGCCCAACGCAGTTACTAATGTTGGAGTTTCACACCCACAATATCAAATAATACATTCTACAAAAGAAGATACCGATTCCATTGCAGTTCAAGAAGATGAAATGCAATTTATGACAGAGAGCGATCTTGCAAATCCACACAGACCTAGTTTCGCATCTTACCAAGAACTTGATTACGATGTCAACAGAGCACATCAAGATCTTCAAGAAAGACTCTCTCAAAGAGCACAATTTACAGGTGAAGATGAAATGTTCGCTTTTAGAAGAGCCATTTCTAGGATTAGAGAGATGACACAATCGCAGCGTTGGAGACAAATGAGCAAATGGGGTCAATATGTCTAGTTCATGTTCCATTTAGTGGAAACATGAACATTAAGGAAAAACTCGCTTTATAGAAATTTTCGATATATAGATATACACTTAAATTCAAATATTCATATGGATTCTCAAATAATGTTACAGGTAGAGGAGGTGACTTTGTACAGACGAGGGTATAGTTTCATTGGAAGCATGAGGTTTAGTAAACACCATTTTGTTTTTATACAATCGAGCCCAATTGAGGGACAGAGACCGTTTGAGATTTGGGGATGTTATCCTATGATAGATCGGGTTGACTTCTACCGGGGGGCAGTTACACTATCTGCTGAAGAAAGTCTTGATCTAAAAAAACCTGAGAGTTTTGGATCTCTCTTGTCCAATACTTTTGGATTGTTGAATAATAGTGACGGTGATAGCAATTCAAAGAATGGGAATGAAAAGGATAACGAAAGTAATAGAAATAAAAGTAGAGGTGCAAACATTAGGATCCAAATGAGAGATTTTACATTTATTGGGTTGGAAATCAAAAATATACTAAGAGCACAGGAGGTTTTTGAAGTAATGATGAAGCTTACATGTATTGAAAAAGTTAAAGATTTATATGCATTTAGTTATGAGCCCGCTAAGATTGAACAAGAGTACAATGGATGGGACTTGTATCATGTTGGAAGAGAATTTGAAAGGCAAGGTTTGGATTTTGAGGGTTCCAAATGGCGGTTAACAGATTTGAACAAAGATTATTCACTTTGTGATAGTTACCCAAGGAAGTTAATAATTCCAAATAACGTCACCGATTCTATGTTGAGACATGCAGTTAGATATCGGTCTAGGAACAGGTTTCCCACCTTATCTTATTATTATAAAGCTAATGGATGTACTATAACACGGTGTGCTCAACCTTTAGTTGGTATAAAACAAAATCGGTCTATTCAAGACGAAATGTTGGTGAAGGAAATCTTCGACTCTAATGATAAACAAGATGCTAAGAACCTCATCGTTGATGCAAGACCAGTAACAAATGCTACAGCACAGATGGCACTTGGGGCAGGAAGTGAAAATGTGGAATATTATGGGCCCCAATGTCGAAAACTGTATTTAAATATTGACAACATTCACGTTATGAGAGACTCGCTTAACAAGTTCAAGGATCTACTGAAAGACAGCGATATTGATGTGAGCATCAGCAACAGCATTGACGAAGACATGGTTGGTAAAACTGGGTGGCTTGAACACATCAGGGGCATTCTGAAGGGAGTTGAGATGCTAACGAAGTGGATAACGCTTGAGGGCGTTCATATCTTGATCCATTGCAGTGATGGATGGGACAGAACGGCTCAAATTTCGTCACTTGTGCAACTTTGCATTGATCCATACTACAGGACTATTGACGGAATCTGCGTGTTGATTGAAAAAGAATGGTGTTCGTTTGGCCACCGGTTCAATGACAGGTGCGGGCATTTGCAGTTAGACTCCAAGTTCTATAACCACACAGAGTCTGGCAACTTTCAGCGGTTCAGAGCCCTGAACCAGCGTTTTCAGCATCATCAGGGCGTCAAGCTAGAATCTCCCGTGTTCCAACAATTTATGGATTGCATCTTCCAGATGATGAGCCAGCACCCTACAAAGTTTGAGTTCAACGAGCGGTTTTTACGAAGATTGGTGTATCATTTGTACTCCTGTCAATATGGGACCTTCATTGGTAACTGCGAGAGAGAACGAGTCAGGCTTGGTGTGTATCAGCACACAAAGTCTGTGTGGGACTATTTCCTGTGCAGAAAAGAACAGTTTCTCAACACCCAATACGCAGAATACCACGATGTTCTTGACATCAGTTATGCCAAGTCTAATATAAGGCTGTGGACTCTTTTGGCGCAGATGGGTCCTGTGATAGAGAAGGGTAAACTTGCCTGAGCATCCAGGGTGAGAAAATGCTAAGCATTTTTTATACTTTGACCATAAACAAAATTTAGGAATATATAGAGCCATTTTTCTACCAAGTAAACTGCAAGAAATTCACCGTGGCATGCACACAGAAGCTAGAGCTGTCTGTTGGTGACCGTCTGCTTCAGCATGCATCGTGGTCGGATGTTTTTGCTGCGGTAGGCCGAAAACTTCGTGATGAAATTTTTTCCCATGAGTTAAAAGGGGACACTTATCACACTGCGAACGCGAATAGACAATCGACAAGTAGTTCCTTCTTCAACAAAGACAACGTTAAACTATGTTTGCAAGAACCAGCGCTAGATTCATTGCCAAGTCGCAAGCCAGAAACCTTTCAATTCACGAGTTCCGTTCTGCGGCACTTCTTAAGTCGTACGGAGTTGGTGTTCCAAAGGGTGAAGCTGCGTTCACTGCAGAAGAGGCATACAAGGCTGCTAAGGACATTGGATCCAACAGATTGGTCATCAAGGCACAAGCTTTGACCGGTGGTAGAGGTAAGGGTCACTTTGACAACGGTTTGCAATCAGGTGTTCGTATGATTGAAACGGCTGAAGAAGCCAGAGATCTCGCTGGTAAGATGTTGGGTCACAAGTTGATCACTAAGCAAACCGGTGAAGCTGGTAAGGAAGTCACTGCTGTCTACATCGTTGAAAGAAAGGACGCGGTTCACGAGGCCTACTTGTCTATTGTCATGGACAGAAAGAACCAGTCTACAATGATCATTGCTTCCTCTGAAGGTGGTATGGACATCGAGGGTGTTGCGAAGAGAACCCCTGAAGCTATCAAGAAATACGCCGTCGCCATTGAAGGCGGTGTCTCTGATTCCCTTGCCAAGGAAATTGCTTCCCAACTTGGCTTCTCTGAAGGTGTCATTGGTGATGCTGCCAAAAACATCCAAACCCTCTACAAGATTTTTAGAGAGAAGGATGCTACTCAAATTGAAATCAACCCATTGAGTGAAACCGTTGACAAGCAAGTCATGTGTATGGATGCCAAGTTCAACTTCGACGACAACGCCGAGTTCAGACAAAAGGACGTCTTTTCCTGGAGAGACATCACCCAAGAAGACCCTGATGAGGTCACTGCTTCCAAGTACGGTTTGAACTTCATCAAGTTGAATGGTAACATTGGTTGTCTTGTCAACGGTGCTGGTTTGGCTATGGCCACTATGGATGTTGTTAAGCTTTACGGTGGTGACCCAGCTAATTTCCTAGATGTTGGTGGTGGTGCTACCCCAGAAACCATTGAAAAGGCCTTTGAATTGATTTTGACTGAAAAGAAGGTTTCTGCTATTTTCGTTAACATCTTTGGAGGTATCGTTAGATGTGACTACGTTGCTGATGGTTTGATTCAGGCTACTAAGAACTTGGGTTTAACTATCCCAGTTGTAGTTAGATTGCAAGGTACTAACTTGGAAATTGCCAAGGAAATGATTGCCAACTCTGGGTTGCAATTGTACATGGAGGACCAATTGGATGCCGCTGCTAAGAAAGTTGTTGAATTAGGTAATTAAATGAAAGAAAAGCTGGATATGATTGTTTTAAATTAAGTTTCGCAACATCATTCAAGTTTAATGTCCTGTATTTACTAAGATAATTCATCTTTACATACTATTATATTTATAATTATATTCCAAGAAATTTTATTAAAAAAGCAATTCTATTAGGCTGAGTCGTCTAACAGAGAATTTAGGTATTCATCCTGTGTCATGGATGATGTTAATACCTTTGATTTATTGTTGCAAATAAAAGATTCAATAATCTCAGAATTTGAGGGTTTCATGTCTAATACCATTGGGTCTTCCTCCGTTTCCAGTTTGGAACTCAAGAGGGCACCTCCTAATCTTGGTAAAATTTCTTTGGCTCCCTTTGCAGACATAGTGACTATGTTAACTTTCTTTTCACCGTTGGCAGACTGTGTATTGGAATTTTGAATGAATTGCTGATGCTGCTGCTGATTTGTCTGATTTCTTGCGTTCTTTGCATCATCAATATGTGTAAAATCAGGATTCAAAACCACTGTATCCTGAATACTTGACATATGGATACCATTTTCCCTTTCCAACAATGCAAAGTACTGAGATCCTCCAATTGTACCTGGCTGTGATCGTATTAAAGTTTCGTTTTTCAAATCACTTTGGCTTTTGACGTCGTTATTAATGATCACTCCCTTCAGCGCTTTATTGGAAGAGCCTAAATTCTGTGCTTGCTCCTGTGAAAAGAATTTCTCTGTTGACAATGGTGTTTCTACTTCGATAGTTGATGCCTTTTGTTTATATTGAATAGTTGAATTAGGTGAAATCTTGGATTTAGATTGTACCAGCAATGGACGCAACGTATCGGGAAGCATATTCAGATAGAGTGGGATCGTCTTAAGAACAGGATCTTCCACTACAACTTCTTCAACATCTTCTTCTGGCACAAACAACATGGTTCAATTGCAATTATTGATCAAAGGAAAGAATATTTTAAGGCTGTGAAAGAGAAATCAAATTTCATGAAATTTTTTTCAAAATTTTTTATTTTAAATTTGCTTAGTTGATAATAAGTCTATACCAAATTTCAAATTAAGTTTTGCAAACTAGCAAAACACCAATTACAATGGAGGAAGATGATGGGATGATGATGAATTTTTCTGTTCCAACTTCTGGAACAGTAACTAAAAAAAAAGTCAAGATCACCGGTGGTAAATGGTCAGATAGGAGAAAGGAGCAGTTAAAAAGTCAAGGTAGAGGAGGTACTTTTGAGAAAAAGATGTCAACTAGTGGTGGTAATGAAACACCTTTAGGTCAAAAAAGAAGTTACAGTACTGCTAATGAAGCTACTACCAACGGTGTTGGTGCTAATGGTCAAATTGTGACATCTTTATTTACTGCTAATAGAGAAATTCAGAAGAGAGCAAATGAAGAACTGCAGAAGTTTTCACCATCTAATGCTATTTCACCCGATGCAAAGTTTAACGAGCTGAATTTGCATGGCAATATTGTGAAGACGTTAGAAACACTAAAGTTTGATAAGCCAACCAAAATTCAAAGGCTCGTGATCCCACGACTACAGCAAGCCCAAAATGATATTTTTATGCAAGCACAAACGGGTTCAGGTAAGACACTGGCCTTTGTTTTACCTATATTGGATAAGTTATTATACAGTAGGGAGAAAATCAATAGACAAAGCGGAATTTATGCATTGATTTTAACGCCAACAAGAGAACTTGCACAGCAGATCTATACGTTTTTGGAAGAGAAGCTCTGTAGAATGGCATGTAATTGGGTTGTTCCAGGAATTGTTATTGGTGGAGAAAAGAAGAAAAGCGAAAAAGCTAGACTTAGAAAAGGTGTGAATATTCTAATTGCCACACCTGGTAGACTCGTTGACCATATTGAGAATACAGACAAGTTAAAGCTTGGACAAGTGCGTTACTTGGTAATGGATGAAGGTGATAGATTAATGGAGTTGGGTTTTGAAGAGAACATTAAAAAGATTTTATCGAAGTTGAACACTGATTTTGTAAGAGAATTAGGCCCAATGCAAGGGGTTTTACCAAATAGAAGAATAAATGTGCTTTGTTCAGCAACATTGAAAGGTAATGTTAAAAAGTTGGGAGAAATTTCTTTGGAAAATGGAGGTGAAGTCATCAGTGCCCAGAGTAATGCTAATGAAGATGTAGAGGAGCATATGAAAGCACCAGATCAATTGATTGAAAGAGTTATTGTTGTTCCTCCTAAGTTGAGATATGTTACATTATCAGGTGTTTTGAAAAATATTACAAAGGTTGGAAATAAAACAATGGTCTTTTTGTCTTGTGCTGACAGTGTTGATTTTCATTTTCTTGCATTATCCTCGAATGGAGAGCTTATTAAGAAAGATGATATTCAGGGATCCACGGCACCTGAGCTAGGAAAAGATTTACTAGTTTATAAATTACATGGGTCACTATCACAAAAAGCACGTTCGAACACATTGGCAAACTTTAGTAAGGAAGACTCTACAAAGGGTAAAATATTGATCTGTACAGATGTTGCATCGAGAGGTCTTGATCTACCGAATATTGATGAAGTTATTGAATTTGACCCACCTTTCACAATCAACGATCACTTGCACAGAGTTGGTCGTACCGCGAGACTTGGTGGTAAGGGTGAAGCGTGGTTATTTTTAATGCCAGGCTTGGAAGAAAAGTATATAGAAGTCATTGAGCCATTGCACAAGAAGTCAAGTATTCAATTTGAATCCTATGAAAAAGTGCTAGAAACGGCTTTTGCAGTAGAGGAAAATGAGGAGTTCAAGGGTAACAGGTTCAATAAGGTAGGTGCATGGGATATGCACGCTACCACATTCCAATTAAATCTGGAAAGGAGGGTTATCAATGAAGGCAGGACACGTGAAATTTGCGAAAAGGCATTTCTTTCTCATATCAGAGCATATACAACACATTTGAATGAAGAGAGAGGTATTTTTAATGTTAAAGACGTTCACTTGGGTCACTTGGCCAAATCATTTGGTTTGAGAGAGAGACCAAAGGCAATTGGAGGTGGTAATGAGACCAAGAAGCGTAAGGCCAGCGGTAAGAATTTGATGTTTAAGAAGGCCAGAGAAGCACAAAAGGAAAATGAGTTTAATTTGATGTAACAAATACATAGTTTGACTAGCCAAATAATTTGTTTAAATGTGAAAGCTGAAATAATGATTTTCATTTCAACTTTCACTAAATATGATATTTGACTGGTTTTGTGGGTAAGAGAAACTAATGGCGCAATCACTCAAAAGAGTGTTTAATTGCCGACGCAAAAGCAGAACAATTGTGTTCGTATTGCTGTCGGGCTTTTTCATGTAGCATAAAAATATTATATCTTAAAAAACGTTTTCGTCATTGAAGTGCATATAGTGGTGTGTTGGCATTGTAGCTGAAATGTGAATGACACTTGCAAAAAAATAAATCAAAGGAAAGGTTATGATTGCTGCACTAGAGGGTATCAACACAATTTCTAAAGTGCTGAAGTCCTCGTTAGGGGTTTACTTTAGGTAGAGATATTAACTGCATTTTCTTCATGTCTGGATTAAACATAATGTTGTCTGTCACAATTAAGCTGAAACGTTTGAAGCCATGATAGAACTAGGCATATTCGTAAATTTGTACTTGCTGTAAATATGATCTACTGTTTATATAGGCATTTAACACTTCAAAGCTATCTTTTGTGATTCCAAGGACCAAAGATTTTGACAAGAAACATTGGTTGAGACCGTGTCATAATAAATTATAATTGTGGCATCTGCAAACTGAATTATGTTTCAATGATCTTTCAAAATAGCATCATTGTATCAACTTATTGTTATAGCAGATAGCGATAATGGCCGTCAGATACATCCAGCGTTATTTTAATGAGCAACAGACGCGTTGACAAAAAGAGTTGCCAAAAGAACGTTTATCCATGCTAGTGAGTTACAGTATTCTTAATTATGTATGGAGAAGCAGGCCAGCGACTAGTGACAAGTCTCCTCAATAGTAAAAGGCACGAGAGTGACTTGGTGGACGCCACCATTAAAGAGTGCTGGGACCTGGAGACGCACATCGAAGCAAGCAGCAAAGACGAAGACGAGTTGAGCGAGTACGTGTTACGCGTGATTCAAGCACGTAACAAGCGCTGTATTCTGGCCTATGGATGGAATCGTGCTGAACAGATTCGTGCTGGCGCCACTCTGGAGAACCTGACCTCTGCAGAAGAACGCTACAAGGCCTCGTTGCAGACCCTTTTGAGTGGTGTTGGTGTTGAGCTCGGCCTTGAGTTAGAGGACCACGAACCTGTTCTTGGTTCTGCCTTCGTTCGTGTCAGAGCTCTTGGTAACCAGCTCGACCACGACAACGAGACTGTCGTGGTAGAAGGAGAGTTTGCCCGAGTTGTTTTGCCGAAGGCGAGCGAAGCTCTGTTGAGGAGCGCCGACGCAGAGCGCCTGAGCAGCTCGGGCCACGTTGACATTCTCTTTTGAAAGAAAAACAGAGAAAAGTGCTTAGGAAGGCCAAGGACAGCTATGGCGAATGCAATTTACGTATTAGTGAAGCACTCAGCGTTTGCCGTTTATTATAATCATAATGATGTGTTGAATAAGTTGAGCAAGGGGGCGTTCCACCTTCACTTTGAGACGATCCCCCTGTTTATTGAGTTCGTGGAACAAACGCCATTTGCGGACTGGAAACAGTATAAGGTGAATTTAGACTTGGAAGACGAGCATCCAGAGAACTCGAAACACCAGGTGCTCCATAGGGAAAACTCGCCTCAGAACCCATTGCTCGATCCGCCAAGACAAAACGAGGGTCAAAATCCAGTTTCTCAACTGTTGAACTCCACTGCTGGGCCTGCGTATGTTGCCAGACGGATCAGAACGAGAAGAAGAGTGGCCACCATCAAGAAGAAGCCTTCTCCACCACCAACCCCTGCCACCGCTTCGGGATCTGCTAACGCCAACAGACCTCCATACACAGGTAAAAAGAGAGGCCGTAAACCTAAGGCTGAACTTATTGCACTAGCAGAGGCCGCTGCCTCAGTTGCGCAGCCTTCCAAGAAGAAAACTAAAAAGGATAGCGAGTATGATGACGAGGAGGAGGAAGACGACGACGAACGTGGCTTACAGGACGAAGACTTTGACGGGGACTACAATCCGCTCAAAGCTAAAAAGAAGAGAAACACAAATCCACCTCTGCGTCACTACATTTGTGCCCATTGTGGTAAGATCTTCGACAAGAAGTACAATCACGACTCTCATGCCAGGGTCCACTTGACTACTAAGCCTCACAAGTGCTTCCTGTGTGGTAAAGGATTTGCTAGAAACAGTGACAAAAAAAGACATGAAAAGGGTCATTTGAAGAAAATGGAGAAACTTGGTATTAACGACCGCCAGTTGATGGAACAAATGATTAGAAAGGAAAGGGACAAGGAACTTGAAAGACAGAAGTTGAAATCCATTTCAAGCACTACGATCCAATCTGAGCAAACTTCTCAACCTTCTGACATTCCTTCCATTACCAATGCCATTGAAGTGATATCTGGACAATTGAATGCACATAACTTCAGTCCTTTCTTGCAACAGCAACAACAGCAAGCTCAGTCTGCGCTCGCTCAGTCATCCACTCAACAACCTTCTCAGCTACCGCAACAATTTCAGCAGCTTCAGCAACAACAAGCACAGATGTTAAATCACCAAGTTGGTGGCCAATTCAAACCTAAATTTAATAACGATTTATTAGTTCGCCAATTCCAACCTGCTGCACAACAAGAACAATTTGAACAATCTCAACAATCAAACAATGGACATTACCCACAGCTAGTTCACCAGTTCTATTCACAATCTCAACTGCATCATCCACAACAAGTTGCTCAACAAGTTTCGCAACAATCAAGTCAACAACCAAGTCAGCAACACGCTCAACAACAACATTGATTTACTTACCATTTCCTTCCCCTTTTTTTAAAAAAATTATTTTTGATATGTATTTTATCAGCAATTCTTTATGAGCTTAGAATTCAAATTACCTTTTTTTTTTAAATTCTATCCTCCTCTATTGAATATAAGTTTTGTAAAAGTCAATTAAGTACTGTTTGACTAACTCTTATTTTATTTTTATAATAATAATAAAATGTATTTTATTTGAATTCTCCACCTCAAGAGAAAATTTTCTCCAAACCCCTTTTTTCATTTAAACATGAAATTCAAACCTTCGGGCTCAACAACATAGTCTGTGATTAGGTTCCAAACTTCATGGTAAAACGAATTTTAGATACTACTTTTTACGATTGTCATTGCACGTTGTAACCGTCTCACTCGGATTTCTTTACATATACTAAATGTAATTAGTCTCTAAATAGTATTCTAACATTTGCGACATGCTTTAAACGGCAGTTTGTGACAAAGGTAATAATAAAATACAAAATTGTAGAATCTATAAATCTAGACGTATAAAACTAAAACATTGAGTGGGATAAATGATAAAAATGCATAAAAGACAAACATGAATTGCTTCTACTCACTAACAACTTCATCGCTATCGTAGTTTGGTAATTTGTTAAAGTCATATGGGCAAATGCAATCATCATTTGAATCATATGCATCAAGCCATGGGCAGCTAATTTTAAATTTGTCGTCGTGAATGTCTATTTCATCAATTGATGCACCATTAGTTAGCTGCTCAAAAATCAGGTTAAAGTAGAATTTCAAAGATTTCAGTCCCCTCAAGTAACCAGCATCACAATGACCTTTGTTAACAGGTGGAAATGTAACATTGAACCTTTTGCTTGTATCAATGTCTCCAATAACGCATTGTGCAAAATCAATCAACCTCACAATAATTTCCGAATGGTCGTCGTACATCAATAGAATGCTGGAACCATATAGCCTATAGTTGATCAAATTTGAAATCCTCTTTAGTAGTTCGTCACAGCTTTTGAGCAATGGCTTGATATGACGTAGAATTGAATAGATGCTTTCACCATCATACAGAAATCTACAAATACTTTTAACGAATGACTCTCCAACTTTCAACCTTCTTCCAAAGTACTTATCTCTATTAATGAATCTCTTAGTTGGTTTGTCCCAAACTTGCATTCCACATATTCTGGTTCCCAATGTTCTTGAAGTTGTATCGGAGCATTTCTTTCTTTGTGATATTCTTTTTTTAATATTTGCTTCAATACCATACTGTCTGGTACCCATCTTCAAGTCCAACACACTTGGGTGCTTCATGCCATGCGTTAAGTCTTCCAATAATAAAAACCTTTCGATTCTACATCCTTCTTCTTCCTCATCAATACATGCTTCTTCTTCAATAATTGCATTCTCCTGATGTTCCTCTAAAGAGTTCAAGATATCAAGTCGGTTGGATGGAGCAGAATTTGTCGAATACCTATGCCGACGGGAATAGTTACTTTTTAACGGTTCTTGTCCCAAGCTTGACCTTCTATGTCGTTTTATTGCCTTTGGAGAAAACATTTCTGAAAAGACCAGTTCTTTTAACTTGATGTTCACTTTTGTTGAGCCTATACTACCTGTATTATTATTATTTTTATCATCAATTATATTATTTTTATTTTTATTATTATTATTATTATTATCATCATCATTGTCATTATTACTGCCAATATTACAATTGTCATTAATTTGGCTGCTGCTGTTTCTATTCGCTGTACTATGTACATCAATAGATTGCTCTTCATTACGCTGAGAGCTATTGCTATTACATGTTGTAAAGTTAATTAAATTTGATGAATGTGGGCTTGAGTTGAATGCAGACGGTATCATGTGCGGATTATCAACTAAACTAACTTCAGGTAAGTCATCTTTAAGCAATTTAGTGTTTGCCTCTATCTTTGGTTTTCTTGTTAAATCGTTGTATCTAACATTCAATACGCCAATGTATTTTGGCATGAAATTGAGTAATTCAGGATGCTTGACTTCAATTATCTCATACCATTGATTCTCCCTATTGACAAGTTCTTTACATACAGCTCTGTGACTGAACTTAAAAATCGCAGTGTGACCGCCAACTTTGTTGTGAAAAGGCTGCAATTCCACTGCTAGTGGGTACTCCTCCGCCAGCTGTGATTGCTGCTGATGCTGATGCTGATGCTGTTGGTTATCCTTTTCACGATCAAAGTGTTCTTCTACTACGTATTCTTTGTTCTCATCACGTGGGGTGACATTTGCTTGAGGCTCCTCTTCGATTGTTGTACCATCGAGCTCTTCGAGAATGTTGTGTGTCTCGCACTTGTTGTCATCGCAATCGTAAACAGAAGTATCCAAGGACCCAGGTTTCAATTCTTCTGGCAAAAGCCCGTCTTCATGCGGTAGAAATATGGCACTGGAACAAGTTTCCTCATCTTTATTATTGTTATTGTCATGATGGTGTTTTTGTGTCTCCTCTACTATGTGGTGCGAGCTCGAGTCGTTGTTTCGAAACAACCTCAAAGACTTGGCTGCCTTTCTACTTATAATAGGATCGCTCATTGTATCCTTTAATAATTAGTATGCAATCTTGTTTATATATTTATCGAATCTGTAACTATGAAATACATATTTTTGATCTTTCTCTGTTTCCTCGTTTTTTTCTTAACCCTTAGTGAGCATCAGCATGTTGAAAATTTAATATTGTCGCGTTTCACCAAGCTTCTGTTAAAGTATAATGCCAGCTTCTGTGTGTTAAGCAAGCGCTATGACATCAGATAGCCGTGATTTTGCTACCAGGAGGAACTGGCAATAATTTGATACCCATTTTCAGCAAATTTTTTTTTTTGATTTTTTGCCTACTTTCTGGCTACATAGTTCATTCACAAACGACAGTTTCATCATACCAATGGTATTGAACATTGCTAATCCGATTTCTACATACCATGATCTAACGCTGTCTGTTTCTTTCCCCTTTCAACCAAATTGTATCCCGCGCTTTTTCCATTTTTTACGAAAGAAACGCTGCGTCAGAGCCGGAGTCCAATGCTGGTTTAGTCACTGCGAATAATAACCAGACAAAATTGCCATAGGCTTCTATACATAGAAAGCTGGCAGTTATGCATGCAGTGCCGATTCTGGAACTCAGACAAATAAAATGAAAAGCTTCATCTACTCAATAGGGGAAACATTGGGCAGAAGAAGAGAGGATGTCACAGTTGGCAGAGTGGTAGGGACTCAGTTGTACACGCAACGGAAAGCAGAACCTTCTGTACATAATAGATAACATGTTATTGTAAGGAATATATTGTTTGCTATTTCCGCGATTATTACTGTAAACGGCATTTATGGTAAAACGAGTATAAATAAGCCAGTTTACCGCATCGCAATAGCATGTGAGAGGTAAGTGTTAGGTCTTGCTTGCTCCTCCCTACTAGATATCGACAAGAAAAACGCAACAAATGAGAGGAATACTTTACTATGGCAAGGGAGACCTGAGGTACTCAGAAGACATTGTCGAACCAGAGGTGGAAAACGATAACGACGTTAAAATCAAGATAGCGTTCTGTGGGATCTGCGGTACAGACCTTCACGAATACGTTGACGGACCAATCTTTTTCCCAAAGCCAGGAATGCCAAGTCACATCAGTGGCAAGAAGCTACCACTGTGCCCTGGTCACGAGATGAGTGGAGTCGTCGAGGAAGTGGGTAAAGGTGTCACCAATGTCAAAGTTGGAGACAGGGTGGTGGTTGAGACATCGGCACACTGTTCAGATAGGGCAAGATACCCAAAGACTGTAGACCAGTCCATCCCGTATTGCGCTGCGTGTAAAGCTGATAAACCAAACTGCTGCAAACATTTATCCTTGATCGGTCTAGGTGCCGACCACGGTGCGTTTGGCCAGTACGTTGTCTATGGTGCCGATCATGTTTTGAAAATCCCTGACTTTCTTCCGCTGGATTTGGCCGCTTTGGTCCAGCCTTTGGCTGTTGCTTGGCATGCTGTCAACAGTGCCAACTTCAAAGCTGGCCAGTCTGCACTTGTCATCGGTGGTGGGCCAATTGGTCTTTGTACCATTTTGTCTTTGCAGGGACAGAAAGCAGGCCGTATTGTGTGTTCTGAACCTGCCGCAATCAGAAGAGATTTTGCCAGGAGATTAGGTGTTGAAGTTTTCGATCCGTATGAGCACAAGGACCCAGTCCATGAATTGAAAAAGCTTTTACCAGAAACTGAAGGTTTTGCAACTTCTTTTGATTGTTCAGGTGTTCAGTCGACCTTTGATACATCCATAGAGGCTCTTGCGCCTGGCGGAATTGCCGTCAATGTTGCTGTTTGGCCCAACGACCCAATTAAGTATATGCCAATGAGCTTGACGTCACAAGAAAAGAAAGCTACCGGTTCAATGTGTTACGTTACTCAAGATTTTATTGAAATTCTTGAAGCCATTGATGGCCATCATGTTGACTTGGACAGGATGAGAATGTTGATCACTGGTAAGGTGGACGTCAAAGATGGTATTGAGGGTGGTTACTTGCAATTGATCAATCACAAGGAAAAGAGTGTTAAAATTTTACTGGCTCCAAACGGTTTAGATTTTGAGGAGTAGTTGGAACTGCAATAAACATTTCTCACTCGAATGCGGTTCAACAGCTACACAGGTCTCACTCATACTTTCAAATACATCTGCTAATAATGGACCGCTATTTAGGACCAAACATATTTGGTAGAAAATAATGTACATTGTATTTGAAAAATTTTAGTTGGCTGCATACTAGCTAGCCTTTTTCTCCAGTTTGTGTTAATAGTTTTTATAGTTGGCATTCCGAACTTTTTATTCGAAAAGACACTATTATTTTACAATTGCTTTTATTCTGTTCATATGCAATGTAGCAGCCAGCAGCAACAATTCTGGTATCTACTATTTTTCACATCAAAGAATTTTTGCAAACCTAAATAAGTATATTGTATGCACGTAAGCAATATGCAGGTGACCTTTGCAATACAAGCTTGCTCAGCACAAGCCTAATGATTACGCTAGCACTTGGTGTCTTTATAAGAAGTGTGAGGTTACTAAATTTAACATTATTGTATCTTCTATGGGCGGGACAACCAAATGCAGACATTCTCTTTTTTTCAAATATATATAGCACTCTGTCTTGCTATTGGCGAAACGACGGTCAGCAAAATTTTGAAGAATAAAGCTTTCGGGTGTTTTTCTAAGTTTTGATTGGCCAGCAAACATTGGGCGTTCTTACCTTATTGTTCAAATATATAAATAAATGCGTTCGCTTCTATCACTACAGAGACTGCATACTATTCGGATGGCATTGACAGAATTCCGTTTCTTGTACAGATTTTTTCCGAAACAGGTAATAAAAACGGATATTTTTTTTTTTCATGCAGCCGTCGCCTACGGATGTCAACCACACCCCCTATGATACCTGTAAAAGCATTCAACACCAGCTCCACGTTGTGTTTCGTGCGTAATCTTGTAAAGCCAATGGTTGTAAATTAGATACAGACAAATATGAGCCAGACTTTGTAACGTCCCAGTCACATACGCAACTTTTTGCTTGTACCGCACAGTCCCAGATTTGATGTATACATATCATGCATCTACGTTATGCATGGGACATTTTCAATTGTCGGGACGTCACATTTGTTGATTTAACATGGGGTTAATCTGATAGCGTGGAATCCCGAGCATCATGCCACGCATTTACGAGTCTGTAGTAAGCCATTTTTGTTCCGACAGGGATTAATATAAAAGTGGCAGTAAATTACGTCCATTTCATCGCTTCTTCGCAATTGCCCAATTTGGCCAACGACATTGAATCGAAAAACACGAGTGAAAATGAGAGGATTGCTTTATTACGGCAGAGAGGACATCAAGTACTCCGAAAATATTGAAGAACCACAAATAAAACAAGACACTGATGTCAAAATCAAGGTTGCCTTCTGTGGTATCTGCGGTAGTGATCTCCACGAATACTTAGACGGGCCAATTTTTTTCCCAAAAGACGGTACCTCAAACCAAATCAGTGGTAAAAAGTTGCCACTGTGTCCAGGACATGAGTTCAGTGGTGTCGTCGAGGCAGTTGGTGAAAATGTCACGAGTGTGAAGATCGGCGACAGAGTTGTTGTTGAAACTACCACCTCTTGTTACGACAGAGCTAGATACCCGGACGCACCAGGTCAGGAAATTCCGTTCTGTGCAGCATGTAAGACCAAGAAGCCAAATTGCTGTAAGCACTTGTCGTTCCTTGGGTTGGGTACAGACCACGGTGCGTTTGGCCAGTACGTCGTCTACGGCCAGGAGCACGTTTTGAAGATCCCAGACTTCCTTCCTTTGGATCTAGCTGCATTGATCGAGCCCTTGTCTGTTGCATGGCACGCGGTCAATCGTTCCAACTTCCAGCCAGGCCAAACGGCTCTTGTCATTGGAGGTGGCGCTATTGGTTTGTGCACCATTTTAGCCTTGCAGGGACAAAAAGCAGGCCGTATTGTGTGCTCGGAGCCAGCTGCGATCAGGAGGGAATTTGCGGAACAGCTGGGTGTTGAAGTGTTCAACCCAATGGAACATAAGGACCCCGTTGGCGCGCTGAAGGAGATGTTGCCTGAAACGGAAGGGTTTGACACCTCTTTTGACTGTTCCGGTATCCCAGTGACTTTCACCACCTCCATCGACGCGCTCGGTCCAGGTGGTGTTGCGGTCAATGTTGCGGTGTGGGCCAACAAGCCAATCAACTACATCCCAATGTGCTTGACCTACCAAGAGAAGAGAGCCACCGGTTCCATGGGTTACGTGACCCAGGACTTTGCTGAGGTTATTGACGCGATCGAGAAGAAGTTGATCGACACCGAAAGAATGAAGCTCTTGATTACAGGCAAGGTTGACGTCAAGGACGGTCTAGAGGGCGGGTTCATGCAGTTAATCAACCACAAGGAGACTAACGTTAAGATTTTAGTTGCGCCAAACGGCGTTGACTTCAGCTGATCTGGTCCCCACCAGAACGAAAACTCTCTCTTATAACTATTTATATTCCAAGTATCGCTACATTGCGTCTTTTGTACCGCCATCGTTTTTCTTGCCCTAACCTGCTCGCACAATTATCACTTGTAGAGTGCCTTATCACCAAATCTGCTTTGGCGAGTAAATCTCTGCCTTCATGCACCCTTTGCCGCTTCTGTTCAGCACCGGCCCCTGCTGCCAAGACATATTGCTTGCACTGCTATTGTGCACGCACATGTTCATGTTGCTATTTATGCGCCGCTGTTGTGTCTGGCTTCTTTAAACCGCAGCATGCTCTGCCAGAGTCCCGGAGATCAGTCACGTCTACATGTCAGTAAAAAACGCCATACAGGCTACTCTGTACACAGAACGCACCACGCACGCCGCCCCATCAGTCCGCACTACCCGCAGCACCAACGCTGCCCTCGAAAGTAGTGATGGCCGTCTTCAAGTGGCCCATGCTGTTGCTAATCGCACTCGCTGTGCACAAGCTTGGCGCTTCGTTTACTCCACTGAGCATCTTTCGTTTATCGCATCCCAAAACAAATGTCTATCTCCTCTTGCCTATTGTTAGTTGAAGGTTGAGAAAAAAAATCTACACTGGCCCTTAAAGCACTATAGTGCATATGCTGGCAGATGCAGCTAGCACCGCCAGCGCTGCTGGGGTGCTCCACTGCAACTCCACGCAACTTCTCCACTGCGAGACGTGTCCACGCTGACACCGCTCGTGTTCTGCGAGCAGCTCCACCTGAGTGGAACTCCGGGCAGCCATCACGTAAAGCGGTCATTCAGCCTGGCTTGACAGGTATAAATAATGTGTGGGGAGACCTCCCACAAAATAAAGCAGAGACGCAAGAGCACAGAGCAAGGGCAGTATATCAGCACAAGAGACAGATATAAAGCTAGCAAAGAAAAATATACAATGAAAGGATTACTCTACTACGGCAAAGAGGACATCAGGTACTCAGAAGACATTGAGGAGCCGCAGATCGTGAACGAAAACGACGTGAAAATCAAAGTGGCCTTCTGCGGTATCTGTGGTACCGATCTCCACGAATACCTGGATGGACCTATTTTCTTCCCAGAGGCGGGCACGTTCAGCAAGATCGGGGGCAAGAAGCTTCCGCTATGCCCAGGCCACGAGTGCAGCGGTGTGGTGGAGGCTGTTGGCAAGGGCGTGAGCAGCGTCAAGGCGGGTGACAGAGTGGTGGTTGAAACCACCGCGCACTGCTCAGACAGAGCAAGATACCAAAAGACGGACGAGCCATTCTGCGCTGCGTGCAGAGGCAACAAACCAAACTGCTGCAAACACCTCTCGTTTCTAGGATTGGGCACCGACCACGGTGCATTTGGCCAGTACATTGTGTACGGCGAGGATCACGTATTGAAGATCCCAGACTTCCTCCCACTTGACTTGGCGGCATTGGTTGAGCCTTTGTCTGTAGCGTGGCACGCGGTCAACCGTGCCAACTTCCAGCCTGGCCAGACCGCGTTGGTGCTCGGCGGGGGGCCTATTGGCCTCTGCACCATTCTAGCGTTGCAAGGCCATCGTGCAGGCCGCATTGTGTGCTCAGAGCCAGCGGCCATCAGAAGAGAGTTTGCAGAGAGACTCGGCGTCGAGGTGTTCAATCCTGTAGGCCACAAGGACCCTATCAACACCTTGAAGGGGCTGCTGCCTGAAACTGAAGGGTTTGCTACTTCCTTCGACTGCTCCGGTGTCCAGGCAACCTTTGATACGTCCATTGAAGCGCTTGCCCCTGGTGGGACAGCCGTCAATGTCGCGATCTGGCCAAACAAGGTGGTCAACTACGTGCCTATGTGCCTCACCTACCAAGAAAAGTTGGCAACTGGGTCCATGTGCTATGTCACCAAGGATTTCTCTGAGGTGCTCAAGGCCATTGAAAACAAGCTGATTGGTCTGGACAAAATGAGGCTGCTCATTACCGGTAAGGTGGACGCAAAGGACGGCATAGACGGTGGTTTCATGCAATTGATCAACCACAAGGAAACAAATGTAAAAATTTTGATTGCTCCAAACGGTGTAGATGTTGAATAGTCTACACTCGCCCACCTTTATCTAATGTTTATAATGTTTACGACTACCCTTTATGTACTTTTTGAAGCATATCATTCCATCGAAAGAAGCACTTATACAAATCTAAATGATATTGTAATTTTTTTTTTCCAGTTGATGAAGTTGATCTACACAGAAAACGTAAAGTATATACACAATATGCAAAATTTGCCAGAGGTGAATAGTGTACTAGACTTGCCAAATGGTGGGCAGGCAATCTTGAGATACATTGGATCGATTGATCAAAAGGAAGGTGTCTTTTGTGGTATTGAGTTATTAGGTTCACTTAGCTACAAAGGTAAAAACTCAGGAGCAGTGAATGGAGTTCAATATTTTGAAGTGCAGTCGCCAAATAGTGGGTTGTTCATACCATTGAGAAAACTGCAAAGCTGGGTTCAGAATAGCAAAATAAACGTTTCGCCTGCTGGTAATCAAAAACCTGCAATGAAAAGTTTGGAAAGAGATCCAAAGCTGATAATCGACATTTATCAGAATAGAATAATGAAAAGTGAGCTTGATCTCAAAGAAATGTCTATCCAGCTAGATGAGCTAGACTCAGATCTGAAAAGGAAAGAAGAGTTATGGCTTAAAAGAGAGGAAAAGTTTGATAGATTCAAAGAAGATAAGGCGTTGGAAATCGATCAACTAATGATAACGATCAACTTATTACAGCAAAAGGTGGCAGAGAGTGAAGAGAAATTTAAACAATTGAATTCCAATAGTGCCCAAAATAATAATGATGATTTGATGATCGAGTTACAAAAAGAAAAAGAGAAGTTTAGTGTGTTCAAGATTGAGAAAAGTAAGGAAGTGAACGAATTGAGAGAATTCGAAATGAAGAACTTTAAACTGCAAATGGAGCTAGAAAAGCTCAAAGATGAATCGAAGACCATTTCAGAGCTAACGAAGAAAAATCATGAGTTGAAGGTTGAAAATGCTGAGATGAAAAAAGAACTATCACAACTGAAAAGTCAACTGCAGCTTCAACAAGATACTGCTAAGGTTGAATTAAACTCAAATAATGATCATATAAATAAATGGATTGATGAAAATGGTTCATTGAAAATATACACACCGTCTAAGGTGATAGATCCAGCAGATGGTAACCCTAATTTTTGCACATTTTGTGACAGAGAAGGACATTCCACAGCTGAATGTCCGTATGAAAACGATAACCTGGATCAATTCTAATTGCATTTTTTACTAAAAATTGTATTACGCATATATAGATGTCAATATGTGAACAAAATGACTAATATTTATTTATATAGGCGTAAACTATGGATATTCAAATTTTGTGTATGTACAAGTATAACAAACTAGAAAAATTATTAAATTTTGAATCTGTTATTTGGATGAACATAAAATGGTGACCAGACACCTCTGACAGATTCATTGAGAGATTCAACAGAGTTCTTTGGCTTAGATGTATTTTTACCACTAGCATTGAGAATCAATCTCAACTTATTTTCGATGACATCAATATTCCATTTTCTAACGCAAACCTGTTTGGATAGACTATTTGCACTATAATCACCTCTGATAACTGGGTGAGAACCTGGTTTCTCTAGTACTCTGAATTCAACTTGTGGATACTTTTGCGCAACAGTTTTCAACCTTAGTCTTAAAAAGTCTCTCATTCCCTGTGATGAACCCCCAAAATTACAATATGAGATCGTGACTTTCTTACATGGAAAGACAAATGCGCCCACACCATTTCTAGCAACAGAAACCTGAGGTATAACGTTTAATTTAACCATAGTTTGATAAATAAAATGAATGTTGAAAATTTTCAAAATTGCAAACACTCAAAAAATTCTATTAACCAGTGAATTTAATACTAAAGAATCATCAAAACAAAAAATATGTCTTTTACTTTCAGAAGATGCTTTTCAAAAGCAAGCAAAGTGCCTCGTCATTATTCATCTACTTTTAAAGCTTCAAATCTAGGTCAAAATTTGGCTAAATATGATATTTATGCTCTTGCAGAGAAGCCAGAGAATAACGTGGAAATGATCTCTGACGATTCGATTGTTTTTTCCAACTTGAAAGTGGTTAAATCCCCAAAGGGTGCACTTTTGTTAAATAACCAGATCTTTGAGGTGGACTTGAGAGATTTGAAGATTGAGAATGGGATTGTTGTTGAGTTGGATGAAAAGGTTTTGGATATTTTCAAAATTGTATATCCAAAGCCTGAACTATTGGTGATAGGCCTTGGTAAGCAATCAAGGATACTTGGACAAAATACCAGAGACATGTTAACACGACTTGGTATACGTGTAGAAACCAGTGACACCAAAAACTGTGCATTGAGTTACGATTTACTAGCCACTGAAAGGTCACCGGAGTTAGTGGGGGCCATAATGTTACCTCCAAACAAATAAGCAGGATCAAATAGTTATATAAGATAGTATACATGCATGTACATAGCATTTACCATTTAAGGAACTGGCTTCAATTTACCGCTAAGTACGAAACCATATGCAGCTAAGGTAACAATAGAGATCAAGTTACTTAACATTGAAAAACCATGATACTTACCAAATGTTTTGTCCATTTCCTTTAGATCACCGGACGCCTTCGCTTCTTCCTCGTTTCCGCTATATGCGGAATCGATAATGGCCCATCTCTTGACTTTGATATCGGCGCAAACAGGCGTAAACCAAGCCAAGTTCAAAATACCTCCTAACGAAGAAGTGGCAAGAAGTCCCAATCCAAGTGTTGGGATGCTGTATGGGGCAGTTAAGCCGATCACAAGAGGTGCGATAGACTGTGTAACAAATTGAATTGGTAAAATTGCACCTTGCAATGCACCGAACTCACGACGTGGAAGCGTGTCAATTGCCTTGATAGACGCCACAAAGGAATGGAATGTAGTAGAACCAAAGGTGTAGCCATAGGTAAGAATGTGTACTGGCAATAAGAAAGACATATTTAAATATTTAAATAAGATAATGAAGATTGATATGGGATGGGATGACGGGGGCTAAAAAATTGGCAAACGTTAGAATGTATATAATAAAGTACAAAAGAGAAGGAGAATACAAATTAAATGATGACACGTTCGTGAACACGAGGCATTGTTGTTCTTGTGTAACAGCAGTTGTTAACTAGCATGAAGACCAATGTGAAAAGGGTGAACCCGGTACCAATCCAGGTTAGAATGAGAAAATTCCTTGATAGCATAGCTTTAATACCGAAAGTGCTGAAGTACTTGTTGAATTCGTTTCTGATGTAAACAAACTCACCAGTGGCAGCACCAGATGATATAAACGCAGATACGCATGCTAGGAACTGGAACGTCGAAGTGACGGCACCACCACCAACGAAACAGCAGAACCATTCAAACAGAAGCGAAACAGCTTGTAGACAAATGGCGATGATGGAAGTGATATAAATGACCCTGGATACATTAGCGGCCACCTTAATGTAGTCACCAAGCCCTCCAGGTAAGCTGAGGGCGCTTTGGTCAACATTGAGTCCGAGCTGGTTGTTTTTATTGATCTGGTCAATAAAAAACTCCACTGGATTGAAACTGTAGTCGATTGAGGGGTCTGTACAGTTATCTGCGCTGAAGTGAATGTCTTCCCAAATCTTGTCAACAGTTGTGGTGTCTCCGGACGTGGTACCGCTGCAGTAGCCGTACATACCAAAGATGTATGCTTCTGCAAGACCCACTTCACTCAAAGAGTACTGTGCTAGATCTGGCGCCAAACTATCCACATTGAGATTCTCTAGTGATAGCTCTAAGAGGAAGATAGAGGATTTCACTGCTTGGTTCTTGATTGTACCCACATTGGCAGCGATTAAAAATGCCATTGCAGCTAGTGCTCCAAAGGTGATTGTGATTAGTGAACAACAACTCATTGTGTAATGTAAATACTGTGATCGTACTAGTAGCTAAATTGGAGATTTGTGTATCTTATCTATATATATATATATATATGAAAAAGGAAGGGGTGTGCCTCTTTATTAAAATAGATTTCAGATCAATGGCACGCACGGAAGATTTAATGCTGTCAAGCCATAAAGGAGGCTGGTGTCTTGAACTCACCGCTCGGAGTAGAATCTCGCATCGTTTTATTTCTTCTCTTACCCCTGAAACGTTTTTTTTCCTGGACAATATGCATTTATTTATAGTAGTTTATATAGAGTAGCTACTGTGGCAGCTAGCTAACTGTAACGTTTGATATTAGAGTGTAGTAATAAAAGATAATTTAGAAAGAAGGAAACTTTTATTTGTAACCAGGTGGGAGATAACCAAGTTTTTCCATTCTAACCTTAACGGCATTACGGTGACCATCCAGACCCTCAACTTCAGCAAGGTCCATGACAGCCTTACCTATGCTCTGCAAACCTTGTTTGGTGACGACTTGAGACGTGATAAACTTTTGGAAGGTGGCAGTGTTGACACCTGAGTACATTCTAGCGTAACCGTAGGTTGGCAAAGTGTGGTTGGTACCAGAGGAGTAGTCACCACATGATTCAGGAGAGTAAGCACCAACAAACACTGAACCAGCATTGTCGACCTTTGGAACCCAGGATTCGGCATCCTCGATCTGTAAAATTAAGTGTTCAGGAGCATACTTGTTAGACATTTCAAAGGCCTTTTCCATGGACGTAATTTGCAGAGTGGTGGAGTGCGCGATACATTGTCTCACAATGTCCACACGTGGCAATGCCATGGCCTGCCTGTGAACGGCCTCGTCAATCTTGTCAACCTCTTCGCTGGTCATATCAACAGCCAACAGAATAACTTGAGAATCAACACCGTGTTCAGCTTGTGAAAGCAAATCAGAAGCAACGAAATCTGGGTCAGCCTTACTGTCAGCAATGACTAAAACTTCAGAAGGACCAGCTGGCATGTCAATGGCGCAAAGAGCACCGGAATCGTTAGCGACAAGCATCTTAGCAGCAGTCACAAATTGGTTACCTGGACCCATGATTTTGTCACACTTTGGAATTGTTTCAGTACCATATGCCATTGCAGCAACAGCTTGGGCACCACCTGCAAGGACAATACACTTTGCACCCACCTTGTTTGCAACATAAACAACTTCTGGCGTTAATTTACCATCCTTGCCTGGTGGAGAAGCAAAGATGATATCCTTACAGCCTGCAACCAATGCAGGAACAGAAAGCATCAATGCCGTAGATGGCAAAACAGCAGTACCACCTGGAACATAACAACCAACTTTCTCAATTGGTCTGGCAAACCTTGAGCAAAAGACACCAGGACAAGTTTCAACAGTCAAAATGTCTGTTTGGTTTTGTGCCTCGTGAAATCTTTTAATGTTTTCAAATGAAATATCAATAGCTGTCTTCAAGTCATCGGTAATTTGCATCATTTCGGTAGGAAATGGAGCTTGCAAAACTGGTGAAGCTAATTGAACCTTATCAAATTTTGCTGTGAAGTCAATAAGAGCCTTGTCGCCGTGTTCCTTGACACTGTTGACGATTGGAGTGACAAGAGACATGATGTCAGCTGATTTTTGAATTGGTCTTTCAAGGCATGCTTCAATTTCAGCGTTAGTGGCATTGGTGGCGTCAATTCTATTCATGTAGATCTTATCATTAGGACCAATCACTCTTTCATTAGTTTGCTTCACTTCTTCTTTAGTTTCTTTTTCAATGAACTTTGGCTTGGCATCACCTTTTCTTCTGGTAACCTTCAATGATTTCATATCCAAGTTCTTTTCGATGTCATCAAGAGTAACACCATACTTGACACATCTTGCCAAAGCAAAATAAAAAAGATCGGCTGCTTCCCATGCAATTTCTTCCTTGCTGCCAGCATCTGCTAATTCTTCAGCCTCTTCCTTAATCTTAGCATTTAATAGTTTTTCGTCATCGAATATTCTCTTCGTGTATGATCCTTCAGGAGCATTCAACTTTCTGTCTTTTAAGGTGCTCATCAGAGATTGTAAACCTTTAAAGTTTCCGAAACACGAGCTTGTATTGAGGTGGCAAAATCCTGAGCCAGATTGCTCAACAACAAACTTGACACAGTCACTATCACAGTCAGCGTCAAGAGCAATTAGCTTTTGAGTGGCACCAGAGGTGGCACCTTTATACCAAAGACCGTGCTTACGGGATTGATAAACGCCGGTACCGGTCTTGATCGCTTCAGCGATAGATTTCTTTGAGGAATAAACCAGACCGAGGGACTGATTAGATTGATCAACAACCATAGTAGTGTAAAGATCGTCTTGTCTGTCGGTTGTCAAGGTTGGTAAAAGAAAGTCCACAAGAGGGTATGCGTCAACAACATTTTCGTACTCTGTGGTCAAGAGCTTGCTATCCACAATAGGAACTAAGCCCTTTATCACCAAGGACTGAATATCAGTGGTGGCATCGTTGACGTAGATGAAAACTGATCCTGGTTTTTCAACTTTAGCGACCTCAGATCCACTTGGTAAAGCAATAGATGCATCCTTAACAGCTTTTGCTTCCTTGTAAACAATTCTCGCATTAGGAATCTTGTTTAGTATATTTCCAGCACTTCGAGAGCTAGCAAATACTTGCTTGACACCATTGTTGTAAAGATTCAAAAGATTTTCAATGTCTTCTTCGGAAACGGAGTCTTTGGTGAAATCGACGTTAACATCGAATTTGGAGGTTTTCGCAAACGAAATTAAGGACTTTTCTGCTGAATAAGGTACCAAAACTTGGCCAGCAATTGTATATTTACTAGTAACTTCACTGAGACTAGTGAATGTAGGTAAAACAGGGTAAACCATTGGACTATACAGAACAAAAATGTAACCATTAAATTCAACTTAGCGCCTAAGCTTTTTTATCCAATATATTTTATGACTCAAAAAAACGGTCCTGAAAATAGGCTCATGTCAAAATCGCCTAACTAACGGAAAAAAATTAGATTCGGAGTCAAAATCAGTTGTTGAACAAGAATTGCATGTCGGCAGCTGTTAGCTGAGAAGCTGCAGCCTGGTCTTTGTCCAAAGTGGCTTTCACCATATTGGCCTTTTTTTCTTGAAGATCGATGATACGAGATTCAATACTGTCCTCTATGACTAATTTTACAATCCTGATAGGACGATGCTGTCCAATTCTGTGAATTCTGTCGGCAGCTTGACCGGTGTCCAGAGCTGGGTTCCACCAGCTATCCAGGATGAAAACTTGATTTGCTTCGACCAAGTTAAGCGCCACACCACCAGCTTTTAACGAAACCAAAAACACTTCAACGCTGGGATTTTCTAGGAAGTACTTGATTGAAGACTGTCTTTGCGTTGGGGTCATTGAACCCTGTAGCTTGACGGTCTGGAAACCTGACTTTTTCAATCGCCATTCTACTAAATCCAACATGGAAGTGAATTGTGAAAACACAATAGACTTTGTAGTGACTCTGTCAGATCTTGACTTGTAGAGCTCCTCCATTAAAGCTTCAATCTTTGTTGATGACTTCCAATCGTTTAACATGTTAATTCTATTCACAATTGAACCCTTGGCAACTGTTTCAGCATCCATTTGCAGTGAAGGAGCCTCCAAGTCAATACTCAAGCCAATGTGACATATTGGGCACTTCAATTTGCTTGGATCACTACCAAAACTTTCCACATATTCCGATATACAAATTCGACAGAATTTATGATGACACTTGGATTCAATTGGCTCCTCAGCTTCGTCGTCACATAATTGACACACTATCACACCAGTGACTTCTTCATTGTAATCACGGTCTTCCTCACGAACCTGTTTAATTCTTTTCAAAACCAAATCTGGGTGATCCGCAAGTTGTCTCATTCTTGTGATCAAAGTAAAAATGTTAGCATAATTATTTAAAACAACACCATCAGCAACATAATCGTCGAATTGTCGTTTCGAATTAGTGTATAGGGATTGGTAAAGATCTTTTTCTTCAGGGTTGAAGAAATCTCTACGAATTTCAACAATTTTAGGCGGTAGCCCTAGATCATCTGCTCTTTCCACCTTGGTTCTTCTTATCATAATTTGTCTTAGCAATAGTTGAATTCTATGAAAACTTGCAGCTCCCTCCATTTCTAAACCATATTTCTGAATATTCTTTAAGCAAAAGTGATTGAAGAAATTCATATGTGACATTGGTGCATGGCCACATTGAGCACATACTTTATAATTAGGGAAATTCCATTCCTTAGAATCGCAGTCACATTGTGTACAATAGTAATGGGAAAACGGAGAAATTTCCAAAAACCTAATCAACGAATATAATTCACCAATTCTGTTCTGTAAGGGAGTACCAGAAAGGCACCATTTGGTATCACACCATAACGAGTCACAAGCTTTAGCAGTTGAGCTCATTCGGTCTTTTATATTATGAGCTTCATCCAAAATAACTCTAGAAAATTTCTTATTATGTAAAATACTCTGCTCTTTTTTATTAATACCGTTTTTCTTGGCACCGTACTTTTGCTTTCTGTAACAACTTTCAACAACAGCATAAGAAGTCAACACAACGTGATACTCCTCTAAATCTTTTATCGATTTGGCTCTATTTGCACCGTGAAAAAGAACCACCTTCAAAGCATTGTCAGCGTGTGTTTCAATTTCGCTTTTCCATTGCATAAGAGCTACAGTTGGTGCCACCACCAGATTTGGCGTTCTCGATCTATCCCTCATCATTAAAGCAATCATTTGAATTGTTTTACCCATACCCATTTCATCTGCTAATATACCACCTTTATAGATTCCTTCCTCCTCTTGTCTAGACATCCAAGATAAACCTTCCAATTGAAAAGGTAACAATGTCAATGTCATACCATCTGGCTGTTCAGTCCGTTCTACTTTTCTCACCTCTTGATCTTCAAGATTTGGAAACACGTCCTTCAATTCCGGATGCGAATCGTATAGTCTGTTTGTCCTTCTCTCGAATGGAGTAAGCTTGGGTTTGTCATCTTTTGGCTTCTTTGCTCTGGGTTTTCTTTTTTTCTTCTCTGGCTTTATGAACCCACCTTCTTCATCTACATTTGAATCTTTTTTCTTTGACTTTTCATTTGAGTCACTAGGTTTCTCTGTTAAATCATCTAGTTCTGCTTTTATATCATCGTTGGAACGTTTTTTATGGTAAAGACTACTAGCCACGTCTAGATTATCGTCCGATAAGTTAACTGGTGGTTCTGATAGCTCTGTTTTAGCATCTCCGCTACCTGTAATTGTCAGATCATCATCAATATATTCTTCATCGTGGACGTGTTCCTCATCATCAGGAACATAATTATCTTCTTCTTCCTCGATTTCTTCCACGCTAGCACCTGCAGTTTCATCCTCTGAATCTTCAATAACATAACTGATGTCTGCCTTAGCTCTTCGGCCCCGGCTACTCATTATATTTACTTCCAGATTTAGATTTAGTGATAGATTTAAGAAGGAAAAAAAATTAGGTTTACGTAATTATAATCGAATTTATACGTTAGCATAGTCCCAATAAAATGATTCATCAATAAAATTGTGATTCTTAAGGCTTGCTTTGTCATCGCCATCCCTCTTTGTCCGTTTAGATGACGGCTCATCCGGTGGTGAAGGATAGCTTTCATTGATACTTAGTAGCCAACCTCCCAGTTTCCTTTTCCGATGCTCTTCGTCAACCAGATCAGTAAATGAGTAACCAAAGTCATTGATCTTAAAAGCATCACTTAACCAGGTTGGATTAATTTTGACGCCATTTTTAGCATTCCAGCATAATCCACGTTTGTTATCTTTAGAGTATGTCATTTTACTGTTATTCAGTCCAACAGGGGTAGCCAAAATGGCAGAAGGTGTCAATGTTGTTGATTCACCTGCACTTTTTGTTCTAGAATGGTTTTTATTCTGTAATTTTGATGGTGCTAGTTCACCAGAAGGCATTTTTGATGTTTCTGACTTATTTTCCGTTAGTGGCGAAACATTTGAGTTAACTGCCATTTGGTGAATATTTTTTTCTTCATTGGCTAAGCTCAAAGAATCTGCAAGTGTAGCTAGGAAATACCACATAGCACCTTCATTCGAATCAGATTTAACAACTGGATTCCATTTAGAAACCAATGCCCGCCTTTTACCTCTTTGTGTATCGAGTTTGCTTATTCTTAGTTCTTCGTTTGTAAGTTTTGTATTTTCATTTTTGATTAAGTTTTGTAATTCATTTATCATTTGGCCACCCATAGGAGAATTAAATCGTTGCTGTGAAGTTTGTTGCTGTTGTTGCTGCTGTTGATTTTGCTGAGGTGACGCAGAACTCCTATTTTGATACATTTCCTGGAATTGTTTCGAAATTTGAGAAGCTTTAGGCGTTTTCTTGTTATTCGGAGGTGTGGACTTATTATTCTGTGCCTGTAAAGATAGTTGAGCTTGTTGCTGCCTTTGTACAGCCTGAATGTGAGACTGGGGCAAATTGTCTAACCTAACATTGCTAGAGGCATTCGACATGCCAGGGGCCGCAGATGCCACCGATACAGTAGCTGGTACCCCTGTTGTACTGATTTTAGATCTTTGGTTCCCATTTGAAAATGTACCTTGGGGAGGGCCCTGTGCATTATTCGAAACTGGTCTTTGTTGAATTTGTTGTGGCTGAAGCTGAGGTTGCTGTTGTTGCTGTTGTTGCTGTTGTTGCTGTTGTTGCTGTTGCTGTTGCTGTTGGAGTGATTGCTGCTGTTGTTGTTGCTGCTGATGTGGTTGCTGCTGCTGCTGCTGCTGCTGCTTAAGTTGTTGACGTTTTGTATTTGTTTCTTTAACGTAGGCTAAAAACTTTGTGATTTGTGCATGTATTTTGCCAAGCAAAGACAAGTCTGCAAAATATTGGCCTCTTTCAAGTAAATGTTCAATTATCTGCTTCAACATCTTCTCAGCATACATGATCTTTTTAGTTGCTTCGTGATTATGAGTTAAAAGCCAGAAGTTAGGTATAATGATAGATTGGCAAAGGATCATCAGTTGGTGAGATTGGGTTTTCACTAATTGAACAATCTTTCTCTTTTCATCATCTGAGATAAGGTTTGTCTGGTCCTTCAAAGCAACAGGAGAATCACGTATCTGTTGTGCAAGAGCCCTGAGAGCTTTCCAGTCATCTTCTGTAGGCACTAAACCAGGGAAAAACCTTGTTCCTTGAGACGCTTTACCACCGACGGACCCGTTTGGTTGAAGTGGTTGTGATCTCTGTGCTTGATTATGATTAGTTGGTAATTGAGTGGCTGACTGGATATTACTCACAGGTTCCATTTTAGGCTGAACAGGCGGCTGCTGTAAACGCATCTGATTTATTTGCTGTGGCTGGTTTATTCCATTTGCTCTTCTTTGTACTTGAGGAGAGGTCAGTTGAGAAGTTTGAATTGAGTTTAAAGGAAGTTGGGAATTGACCAGTGTATTTGATTGAATTTGAGAATTGGGTCCGACCAGTGGCTGACTTCTAATTTGTTGTTGCTGTTGTTGCTGTTGCTTCATGACACTGACCATATGAGTCATGTACTTCTTTAGGAACGCATTTTCCTCATCGACAGTCAAGTTCATATTCATTTTACCTTGAGCTTGAAGCTTTCTTATTACTGCCATACCTTGAGCTTTCAAATTCTGCAGTGACTGTTGCCTGGCCATTTGAGTTTGCGGGTTAACAACATTAGGCTTTTTCTGTTGCTGAACAGGTTGGCTCTGTGCCTGTTGGCGCTGTTGCATCATCAGTATCTGCTGCGGATACATATTGTTATTTTGTTGTTGCACTTTTTGAGGTTGGATTCCAACGTTACCATTCTGCACTGGAGCACGACTTTGTTGTTGCTGTTGCTGTTGTTGCTTCAAATGATTGATGTGTAGTGCATGTATTCTCTTTACCAACTCTGCATCTTTCGGACTCAATGATGCATTTCGTAAATGAGGCATGATTTGAGCCCAGGTGCTTGCGCCGGGTGGGAACACTGGCGGCAACCGCTGCAGCAAACTGACAGGTATTGGAGTATTATGAAAGTCAGACTCTTGTTGCTGTACGGGACGCTGCACTGTTTGTGATTGCTGCTGTACTTGACTAGGAATGTATTGCTGCGATGGTTGCGCTTGTGGCACTTGTTGCTGTTGTTGTTGTTGTATGGGAATCTGGTTAACTGCCTGCTGCGCATTATTTGCTTTCACTTGAGTGATGGAGCTAATCTTTGACCGCAAGATCTGGACGTACTGGTCCTTTGATGTGGAATTAGAGAAAGCAAACCGTTCAAAGTTCTCTGCAATCGGCTTCACTTTTGTTGGGTTGAAGTTTTGTCCCTGTGCCTTCTGAATCGCTCTCATAAGCAACGCCACAAACTGGATCCTCTCCTGCTGGGATATGTTAGGAGCCTGTGCTGCAAAGTTGTTCATTGCTACTGGTGTACTGCTAGTTAGCTGAAGAAGTGACTTAAATCCTTTATATAATATATCTCATTCCTCACGCTTTTTTCCAAAAGAAGTTTAATTACCCTCTCTCAACGTTGATATGTGGCGCGAGCCCCCTCGAGGGTTCCTACTGTGATTTTTTTCCCAGTAACTTGTTTAAAAGTTGCGAAGTATTTTTCTTGGCCCCCGTAGCAAAACTTTTACCGGCTCAAACAGCACCTTGCGTTTCCCAGTACTTTTTAAGTCATACCCATACAACAACTCAAGTTTTTTAGGTACTTTTCGAGACAAACCCTATGAAAGAAATCTGTTCCCGCACAATACCAAAGGCACGAGTACGAAACAGCATGCATGTTGAATACATCAATCGTCAGTTTACGTGTAAGTCTTTATAGTTTCAGATGGATAGATGTATTGTTATAAACACATATTTTATCATACTAGGTAGAATTTAAGAAACTAAGAGTCGTGTTCGAAGTAAATATCAAATAATAGAAATCAAAGGCATCTTTGTGTCCAGTCTCAAAATTCAGGCATTAGGTTACACTGTGCAAAGGTCAATTACTCACTATTCAACTGCATCGGGCTAGTTAGCTACAATGATATTGCGGCCTCTGCTTCCTTTTATTTACGAACGGCGGCAATAATGCATTTGTGTTAGCTTTCTTCTTTACTTTCGTAGCTCCTTTGTGTTTGACAAAATCCTTTATATCTTGTTTGTTGCTCCTGATAAGTCGTAAAAGACAAAAAGTCAACGAGACCTTTAACACTTAAAATGTACGTTTTGAGCGTTCAGTAAAACAAATTCTAATTAAATGATGAATCGTTTCAAATGGCGAAACCATTGATCTTATAGATTGAATGTAAATTTTGTAAAAGCTTCTTACATATTTTGTGAACTAATCAGAACCTGGCACATTAGACTTGCCCTTCAAAGATAACAGAATCTCCTTAAATCTAGTTTTGTCCCGTAACAAGTCGTCATCGATCGAGTTCGAGTTTTTATCAAGGCCTAACAATTCCATGGCACCATCCCAAACAGAAACGCTTGTTTTGTCAGCGTCCCTTTCTTCAATGAACTTCTTTTCCGCTGCCTTAGCTTCCTCCAATGCTGCCTCCTTCTTGCTGTTGTAAGTTTCGTAGAAATCATCTATGGCCTTTTCTGCCTCTTTCAATGTGTCCTTCTTCTTACGCTCGTATCCTTCTTCCTTTCTTTGAAGCTCTTCTTCTCTCTTGCCTTTCCATTCTTTGAAATGTTGGGAATCGTCTAAGTTGAGGTTCTCAAAAGCATTAGCAACTTGGCTAGGTGTCGAGATGTCCTTACCTAAGAAGTCATCAGCTTGGTCATTAGCCGCCTGCGGTTCGTTGAAATCGTCAAACTCGTCCTCGTCTTCATTGCCATCATCAGCTTGCACCTGATCAACTGCTGGAAATTGTGACTCAAATTCGTCTCCCAAAACGTCCTTTTCTCTCTTCAAAAAATCGTCGTTATTATCAATATTGACGCTAGTACCTTCAGCTGCATCAATTTCAATTTCTGGGAACTTATCAGCCATCTTTTATATCTTCTTTTAATTTTAGGGACGTTGATAAAGAAAGCTGTAAATAAAGTCGAGAAAAAAAATGGCTTTTCCACCAAGAGACACATATCCTCTTCTTAAAGATGTCGTTCACGCTAGAAAAGGCTAGAGTCAAACTTCAGACCCTTACCAATACTCAGCAATCAATCCAATCAACGAGCCAGTGGTGTCTTTTCCACACAAGACATGCATCAGATATAGTTTCTATTTGGCAATCTTTGTTTAGTAGTCCCAAATCAAATGCTGAATACAGATTAGTATTGTTTTACCTAAGTAATGACATTCTACAACTGGCGAGGAAGAATATTGAAAAGCATGCATCCTTTTTTACTAACTTCAAATCTGTTTTACCTAAAATTCTATCCATTCTTCAAACGTCAAAGGGTGATAATCTTAGTAAGTACAAGCGTGTTCTCGATGTGTGGAACGAGCGCCATGTCTATGACTCCAAAACAATAGCGGGATTTAATACTCATTTAAATTCAAAATCAGGAGTATCTGCCAGCATCAGTGCTCCCGAAGCATCATCGACTCCCACCAATCACCATTCAAATGATGTTCCAGAGACATTGAAATCAGTAATAGATAAATACATTCAATTAGACAAACTAACAAAAGGTTTTAAGGTGAATTATTCGAAGTTCCATACCTCCTCTACAACAGTGCTAAAGTCTGATTTAGTTTCAGATATACCTCAACTTCAATCGCTGGGTGGAGAAATCCAAGAACAATCTCAAAGGCTGTTCAGTTTAAGAAATGACATTGCTACTGAAATGAGAAATTTAGCCGGTGAATTAGATGACTGGCAGATGCTAGATCAGAAGAAGGTTAAAAATGTTGAGACCACTTGTAAAGAACTTGAAAGGAAGGTGGCTAGCCATGAAGCCGAAAAACAACAGCAGTTAATGCTGGAGAATGAAGATGACGACGAGATGCCAACGTACTATAACGAAGAGGGTAATGACGATAATAGCTCGGAAGAGGTGAGTCCCGTATATGAGTCCGATTCTGACAATGCGAACGAAGATTTAGAGCCTGAAAAGAAACGCCAAAAGCTAGATTTTGAAACGGAGAGCTCCGTCCAGCAATCAGAGTCTTGGAACTCGCTTAATGCCATTCTCAAACAACTTTCATAGCGTTTTTAATGTTAAATGACAGAAGTCCGAAGTAACCCTTATACGGAAAAACGTAAAAGAAATTAATTCCAAAAAAATTGTGACCTTATGTTTGGCATCTGGAATCTTTTCTGTGAATAAAGGAATAGGATGGATGGTGTTATCCTATCTTTGGAGCCCAGTGCTCTTCATCTTCTGAAAGACGACAGTAGCGATTGTTTAGAACTTTCAAGGTTACTAAAATCGATCTCTTCCGCTACTAACAAGATAAAAAATGGTCATAGGCTTGAAAATGTTACTTGGAGACGAATCAATAGACAACTTGTGGTTAATCGAACATTGGAAGAGGAGCAAATGGGGTCAATGAATGATTCTTTAAATGATATTGAACATCATAGAAGGAAAGGCATTTTTTTTTTTAATAACACCTCTTCTCCAGATACAAGGTCAAACAGTCCTGCTGATAACCAGGGTAATGTCTTACGGAAATCAGAACATGAATTTTGCAAAGGCAATAACGTTGCTCAAGCTCTGCTAAAGAGGAACGGTTCATCGTTATTGAAAGTAGGAAATCACACTGC
The DNA here is from genome assembly GCA_030570415.1 of Saturnispora serradocipensis. Taxonomy (NCBI): domain Eukaryota; kingdom Fungi; phylum Ascomycota; class Pichiomycetes; order Pichiales; family Pichiaceae; genus Saturnispora; species Saturnispora serradocipensis. Next base: position 527,778 of record JAJLVS010000001.1, on the reverse strand, counting down.
TACATCAGCACCTGATTCCAATGGTCATGCACCAAACAATCTCCATCATAACAACATTCATAGTCATAATATTAATAATAATCATTGTCATAGTCACAGCCATATAGTTGTGCATAATAACACAAATATATCCACTCCGGTACATGGACAGTTACACATTCATCACCAAGCAAATGCTACCAAATCTCTTTTTGGAAATTCCCATGTTACTAAAAGACAGAACTCACAGTCGCCTCTTGCCAAAGTACAGGCACCATCATCCTCTAATGTTCAACCTGCTGTAAGCACAAAAGTTATATCAAGTGAGAGCAAGAAACTTGCGAATACTACTACTTCTTTATTTTCCAAAGCTGAACCTAAAAATGAAAAGCAGAAAACCAAAACTACTAACGAATTTGACTCCAGTGATGAGGAGGACTCTGAATGGATGGACAGTGATTGGTCTTCAATTTCAGAAACTGATGATGAGGAAGACGATGACGATGAGGAAAGAATCAGATTTGAAAAGAAAGCTGAAAATAAACATCAACCTCATCTCAAAAGGTCGTTATTAAGTGGCTTGTTTATTGATAAAATGGGAAAAGAGCCAGATGACTCTAAAATAAAAGGAAATACAAATCCAAAGTTGGTTTTATCTCCTATATCAACAGCTTCTAAACCTTCAAAATTAAGCACTTCTATTTCTCCATTGATTGAAACAACATCGCCAAACTTACAATCAACCTCCAAGACTTCAAAAGTAGGTAAATCTATATCTCCAATTTTATCAGCAACTTCTCCCAACTTACCAAAACCATATGCTCTTTCACCTATGCCAACTTTGACTGAAGAGCATAAACATACAACCCATCAAGTGAGAGCAATGCACAATCCAAATATCATTTCAAATCATGTTCAACCTCCTGTAGTCAATAAATCGACAATTTCATTGACTAGTTTTTATGCCTCTAATAGAAGACCAACCACTTCAAACGCTCCTGCGACTGCATCTACATTGTTACCCACTGCTTTATCCACCCATATGTTTTTACCTACCAAGAGCAATAAGCAAAACTACCAACATAGCAATGCTCATCATAGTTATAGCCACCATAACGACCAGAATCGACAGTCTCATTTAGTGCATCATACTGCAGAATCTAATAGTGCTGTAATGGAGCTCACGCGTGCAAACTTAGCTAAGTTAACCAAAAATGGAGCAAGTGAAGCTATCAAAACGGAAACTGCTCCGACAGAATCTCTTTGTAGTGTCAAAACGAGCACGTCTTCTATTGACATACCAGGAAAGCAATCCATGATGAGAAGAGAACGAGAAAAGGAGAAGATCAAGGAAAGAGAGCGCCAGGAGCAATTAAAACATCGACCTTTGGATCCAAATAGAGACATCAAGTTGGAAGTATTAGAGAAAGAACTACCTTTAAATTTAGTTGATTCAATTCATAATGAGAACAAGTTGTTTGGTTTGGGAAAGGCTAGAAGATTGTCCACCATTGTGAACGATAATGAGAGAACATCTAATATTATCGCAAATGGAATTTTGGGAAATAGAGATTTGACTAGTATTTCAAGAATTGAGAGTTTGAGTCAAGTTCATCCAGTTGAACAAAGTTATGTTGACGATCATCTTATTGATTCATACAAAATAAATGTACCTGATGAAAACGATGATGATAATAATTATCATGCCAAAGGTTGGTAATAATTTTAGTGAAATAATGGGCTTGCATTTTTTATGATCCAATTTGCATGTTTTTACTTAGATTTATGTATTTTAATTTTAATGTGTTAATATATTTACAGGTGTGTTATGAACAATTACAAAAGAATGTTAACTTAAATCTTCAAATCAGAAAACGAAATGACTTTGTTTTCGGTGAAAGATTTGTGTGGAGTTTTAGAGTTATCAGCCGTTAAAACAATTTCAACCTCTAAATCTAATTGACTTTTTTTGACGATTACTTTTGATCTTTGACCACCAACTGTTATATTTTTAACGTATTCAGAATCGGCCAAATAACCATTTCTATCAGTATCTGAATAAAATTGGATGTCTCTTCTAGCAATTGGTTTAGCTCTTAATGGAATGTGTCCCTTATTTTCCAAAAACCAATTAGGAGAATGGTGGGCTCTAAATCCAAGACCCCTTGAGTAATACACGGAATTTACGGCACCTCCAACTGATTCAATTGCCTTAACAGCAGTTTTTGATATTTTAGTGGCTTCAATCTTAATTTTCAAGTTGTATTTGGAAGCACCATCCCCTAAAATAGCCACACCATCTTTCATTGGGCCAGTAATCATGCCTAAATCTTTCATTTTCTTCATGGTCAAAGTTTCGCCTTCGTTTAGTTGTAGTCTCCCTGAATTGGCAAATTCTTGAATTTTGTTCAAATTGATCTCGTTTAAATCTAATTGTTGATGTCTATAAAACCCCCTTTTTGGAAATAACTTCCAAATAGGAGTTTGACCACCTTCAAACCAATTTGGCACAGATCCACGAGCCTTTTGACCCTTTTGACCACGACCAGACGTCTTACCAAGACCTGAACCTGGACCACGACCAACTCTCTTGACTCTGTTTTTAGAGTCGACAGGTGGGGTTAAACGCGCCATCACGGAAACTCCTCTAGTTTGAAATGCCACATCTCTGGCTGCTTGGGCTATAGTAGAGAACATGACAAACCTAACACTAGCTTTGTAAAAACGATTCTCGATAAATGTGTTAAAATTTTTTCGACTTCAAACCTCAAGTCTGTAGCACCGTTTGAAAAAGCTCATAATTAATCTTACACAGCTGCCTACCCTATAAGTGCTAAAGATAGCAAATGTGTTATTTATTTTAGCTTGTTGTAAGTTATAATAAATTTTTATTTCAAAAACTTTTTAAGTTTCAAATGAGTTCGATCTATGTATAGAATTTGCCAATAACAATATGTTGAAACAATACAGTAATTAAATGTATATACCAGGCACATAGTAATAACTAGTAAAAAGGCATGATAAGTATTAAGTATTCTTATATATGATAGTACATATACATAAACTTATATATAAGTCTGTACATAAATTCAAATGATAAAATTATTTCCATTTGTAATGTAGCTCTTAGTCGGTTGTTCATTAAACAAATTAAACACGAGCAAATAATATACTCATTTTTCTAATCTACCGTGACCTAAAGGAAGAAAAGTCAGAATTGAGGTTTGAATTTATGGAAAGATTCTTCTTGATTTCACCTACATCAGTCAAAATCTCTTTCCAAAGTCTTTCAGAATGAATAATGGAACTAGAGGTTTGAATAGTTACAGAAAGCTTCCTTCCATCAGCCAATACATTGTCTAGTTCCCTCTGTGCCCTTTCCAGATGCGTATCGTTAACATAAAATATTTCAGCTGTGACAGTTCTTTCTTTGAATCGAGAACTTTTACTGGTAGTTATGATCCTTGCAATGGCTCCAAACTGAGACATTATATGATTAATGTCACTTTCGGTCACAGCTGGGTCAAGATTGGAAACTTTTAAAAAAGGAATCTTTGAAGCATTTTTGAAGAATAACTGCTGATTCTGCCTTTTACCTTTCAAGGAGTTAGGATTAGCTTTGGTATCAGGTAGTGTACGTCTTCTTTCAAAATTTTTGTTAAACCTCGTCTGCACCTTTGTGCCCTTGGTATCTCTTACAGGCTTTGTAACACCTAACGCTTTTGCCAGTTTATTATGCTGAAGTTTCACTTCCTTTTGGGACGACTTAAGACCAGCACTTTTCAATGGCCTTTCAGGATTTACCTTTTTTGATGCCCTAGGGCTAGCCTTGTCTCCAAGCGCTCTAAAAAGTGGGTTTTTCTTAATATCCTTCGATGCCATATGAAGAAATAATGGTGTTGATAAATTTTTATGGTAATCCTGTAACTCAACTTCTCTTGAGCAAATTGATAGATAATGGCAATTTGCGGTTCAACTCCAAAAGCGGCGCAGCGTAAGATTGTCATCTTGGGAGATGGTGCATGTGGTAAGACGTCACTACTAAATGTCTTCACGAGGGGGTACTTCCCAAAGGTGTATGAACCAACTGTTTTCGAAAACTACATTCATGATATTTTTATTGATGGACAACAGGTCCAACTATCACTTTGGGATACTGCAGGGCAAGAAGAATTTGATAAGCTACGTTCACTTTCATATGCAGACACACACTGTATAATTTTGTGTTTTTCAATTGATAATCCAGACTCTTTATCTAACGTTAAGAATAAGTGGGTTGGCGAAATCCTAGAGCATTGTGAAGGCGTCAGGCTCATTCTTGTTGCTCTTAAGGCTGATTTGAGACAAGCTGATGATACTCAGGAAGGATCTCACGCTAGAAGATTGGTTACATATGAAGATGGGGTTGCGGTTGCTAAGGAAATTGGAGCGCTTCGTTATTTGGAATGTTCTGCCATGAACAACAGAGGTGTTAAGGAAGTGTTTACAGAAGCAGCTAGGATTGCTCTTGCCGCAAAAGCTACCACTGCTGATCATGACACTAAATCATCATCTGGATCATGCACCATTATGTGACATATTCTGTATATTTTATCGATATTGTTTTAATAAGACCAAGTATAATTACTATAAAAACCAAGTAAATATGATATCAGTTACGTCTAACGGGACTGCAAGACCTGGAATATCTAACAGGGGATGTGTTTCTGGTATCGGAATCTGCAATATATGAATTATTTTGCAATTCATACATTGTATGGTTTTCTACTTGCCTACTGTCAGTGTTATTCGTATTTTGTTCGCCTTCTAATAATGGTAAAGACCCATTATTGATGAAATCATCCAAGACCATGGAACTGGTTCTTCTTCTATGGAAGTGAGTGCCACTTTTCTTTGTTATAGTACTGGCAGGTGGGATACCCTTACTAGGCTCATGTGACTGAGTGAATGGTAGCGAAACGCTACTTGCATCTAGATTTCTTGAAGACATGTTATATTCGTTACTTTGGAATGGATTGTTTAATGCAGTGAATGAAAGTGATTTCTGTCTTTGATGCTCTGTTAGGGTATTTGAATTTTTGCTCTTTTGATGACTTAGTTTACTAAAATATGAAGATCCGTTGTCGTCAAAGTCATGCACAGATGTAAACTCAAACGGATCCATAATACTATGATTCATTTCATATTCATCTTCAATCGTTTCTGCTCCTTTGGCATTCCGTCTAGCTTGAATTCTTCTGTATATGACACCAACCAAATAAAAGAAAAGAATACCACCAATTATTGGGCCAAATATTTGATAAAAAGTACCCTGGTGAAACTTGCTTCCAAACAAATAGGGGTTTCCCTTGGGTGAAGGAACATCAGTAACGCTGGCAAAACTACTTATACCGGAAGTAACACTAACTGCCTTGTTTTGTGCAAACGCTGTTGTTGGTACCAGATCTAAAGTAACAGTCATCAGCCCTGTAAATTCATCCATTGTTCTCTGGCCTGATTTGTTCGATAATAGCAACTATGGTTTAAGAAAAGGTATCTAGTCCGATTGTTCTATCCATTAAATCAAAAAACCCTACTTTGTTTTCAATTTTCCTAAAATGGCAATTTTGAAGTACTGTAAACTGTTTGGTATCACCATGGAGCCATTTAATTGTGACATCTTAATGGATACAAAGAAAATGGTTTAAGCTAACATTGTCATAACCAAAAGCGTTGAAACGCTTTGGTCTCGCCTAACGCGTCAATCCTTTGTATAAGCATTTTTTTTTTCATCTCATTGAATTTCCTTCTTGCAAGTTGTATAGCTTTCTTCACCATACAGCAGCTTTCATGCTAGTACGTTCGTCAGTTAAGTGCCTTTTGAGGCCAAATGCAATTAGAAGATATGCTTCCATGAATGCCCATATGACAAAAAAGATCATAGAGAAGAATAACCTCCATGAAAAGTATCGTTCTAAAATAGAGAGTAAAGCTAAGGAGATTGGTTTGAACAATGCCGAAGAGTTGAAAGAACAATTAAAAGATAAGTTAGAAGCAATCAAAAAGGATATGAATAGGGTAGATCCGTTGAAAGAATTGGAAGACTATGAAAAAGCGCTTAAGTTAAAAGAATCGTTAAAAGGTAACAAAAAGAAGGGCCTTGATCCTATTGATCCAAAAGCTCCAACTGCTCCTTTCAAAACTCTGAACTCTTTCATTAAAGTCGAGAAGCTTGAAGATATGTCTTCTCAAGAAATTGAATTCTTGTGGAGAGCCAGATTCCAAAGCGATGAGACTGCGCTTGTAGCTGCAGTTCCAGCTGAGACATTCCAACGCATGTATATACTAGCGAGAGCAAACCCTACCTTTGTTTTGCCTTTGCCAAAGACTGATGCGCAAGTGGAAGGTGAACCAACTGATGACAATACTACTCCAATGGAAATTCACTTTGTTCAATGGACTTTTGTTGGTCCTCATACCACACACTGCATGATAACCTCTTTGATGGAATACAAACTACACAAGGAGTATGCAAGGCCTCATACTACTCTTTCCTTCCACCAAGAATTAAAAAACGATAAGAACTTAGTTCTACTGAAGGGTCATGTCGAAAAGGAGGCACCGATCTCTATAGCAGAGTCTCAATTATTACTTTTAAATTTGCAAAGATTTTACGGTGCTATGGGTACCGAATCTAATATTGCACAACAAAGAATTAAGCTTTTGGAGGCTTTCAACTCCGGCTCAAAAGATTTCTCAATGGACAAGTGCATTGAATTGTCTCAAAGCATGGAATCTTAATAATTAACTTCTGTAAATAATTTTCGTTTATAATATAGTATTCTATTTACAACATAAACTGTAAGCGATGCATCAATGCATTAGTCGCAAATGGTCTAACAGCAGCTACAACTAAAGTTTCTGTATATATCTATTATTAAAGGTTCTAGTTACAAAGTAGTTAATACTTATATTTATGAATACAGCTCCAAACAATGCAGTTGAGCATGAGAGTTAAGTTTCAAATTTTGACTGTAACTGAGTTTTTTTTAGCCTTTGAACAAACTTGCCTCGAATTGGTCTATTTACTCTGTCCACTTGAAAACCAATTTTATAAAATTTAACCATATTTTACTTTTACTTTTCAAAAAATTTGTTAGTATAGTTTATTACAATGAAGATTCTATCAATTCAGTAGTAAAGGCAAAATTTTAACAGAACTTTTGATCTCTCTCCTTGATAACGTATTTCTGTTTTAGGAAACAATTTAGGAAACTGCGAGTTTGGTAACTTGAACACTTTCATGCTAATAATTACAGGGTGTTCACTTTTCTAAATACTTCTTTGAATTTCTTCATGTTTTGGTAGTTGAATTTTACCTTTTCTTTAATTAATTTATAAAATAAAATGAATCAATACAAAGTATTGCGTAAGCTCATTACTCAGCTTCTCTTTGAAAAATGTCTTTTAAAAAGATTGTTCTGGGTATGTCCTAGTTATTAAATCTCCACTCTCTTTTTAACAAATTGATGAGTAGCCAATATTTTGCTCATCACAGTTTTCCGTAATCACAGGACGTCTACCAAAATTGAACATTTATCATATTAGCAGATTTGTTACTAGCTAATATTTGTCTTGCAATTGCTTTATGCTTAACATGGTGTTGAAATTCATTGATATTAGGTTTCTAATATTTAGTTCAACAGTTCAACATTTCCAAGTTCATTCATTATCGTTAATATTAATGTATCGCTGAGCAAATAAACGCTTGGCTTGTTAAATTCTCTGAATAATAGTTGAACTGTTACTCTATATATTATTGCATAAGGATTATAAATAAAAAGCGACGCTTTGCTCTTTTATAGATATTTGAATTTACGAACTCTATAAGCTAAACTTGCTTAGCTAATGTAAAAACCTATATCTTAGTTATTTTAAATAATATAGATATTTAAATAAAGAGGAAACAGTAGCTTCTTTTATAGTAAAATATTGATTATATAAATAAAGTGTAAATAAGGATTAGCTTGTATTCTATTGAAGGAGCACTCATTAGTTATAATTACCCCAATAGCCATGATAGCAACGAAACGGATTCAAGCATACTGTTGCTCCGAAATATTAATGCAGTATGCATGTATTGTATTAATACATTCAACCCTACATGTAACTCTTCACTGTTATATACACTAACATGTTTAATTAACAACTGAGCTAATACTTCATTACCACTTATTTTGACAGTTTTGCATGTATCATGTTCATTTAATATTAATGTACAAATATTTTATGAAAGAGTGATAAATCCATGGTTTATTACTCAAACCGTTAATTAAAATTAAATATAAAGTAATTATATCATTAATTATAGTGGCTATTTATACTAATTTGGACTTAATGGATTAATGAGCTAGTACAGACAAGAATCTAATATTAACTCTAAATATGTTCTAATGACAAATATCATATGATTCATGTCGTATAATGACATTCATGTATTAATGCTCAGCTTATTACATGAGTAATGCATATTTGCGAAATCTTTAACATTTGATTGTTACTCTGCATGTATTATGCTCAGTCAGTATTATGATGTACATAAATTTCATTAATAAATAGCAGTTGAGAAAAACTTACTTGAATCTTAACTGTTGCTTTATAGATTAGTCTTTATAGTTTTTAAATCTAACAAATCCAAAGTATAAAACTAAACCGTTAATTTTTAAAGTAAATATAAAATAAATATAGTCAATTATGACGACTATTTATATTGTCTCGGATCAAAGGATTTGTTTCTTGATTGATAAGACTAAGGACCCAAATGACTTCGGCAATTATTTACATCACTGATACACTATGGTTTATCTGTAAATATTGTTTGTATTTATGTCTTATGCTCATCATTAACAAATCTCTGTGATATTTTATTTTAGCTTATTAAAGCTTATTAAATAACAATGTAACTTTAATTGTTTGTCAATGCTTATCATATACCTAATATAGTGATGTATAATTAGTTATCTTTGGCAAAATCTGTATTTAAAAGCTTTTAGAATGATTACAACTACGCTATTTTTTGTAGTAGGTTTATGAATTTTACGACATGGTAGATGTTGCATTTTTAACGCCAATGTAAAGTACTCTCCACCTGGTCTTTTCTATCTGGACAATACTGAAACCTTTTGATATAATGTAATAGATGCTTTAAATATAAAATTACTGAGACTGCCACTTTCAAATTGTCAAAATAAGTGATAATCAAGTATTGCTCAGTTGTTAATTAAGATGTTCAATGCTGGAGTATAAAGTACAACATACACATTGCTAACGTATGATACAGATATGCAGTACATACTAAGTTAACCATATACCTTTTATAATATGTTAGTGTATATAACAGTGAAGAGTTACATGTAGGGTTGAATGTATTAATACAACACATGCATATTGCAATAATACCTCTGAGCAACAGTATGATTTCAATCCGTTTCGTTACTATCATGGCTATTGGGGAAATTATAACTAATGAGTGCTCCTTCAATAGAAAATGAACTGCAGTTGTGGTTCTAGACTATCTGAATTAGTCAAGTAAAACTTCAATACAATGAGTAAAGCAGTCCTAAAGGATGCAATTTCCTAATTGATACTAATTAGATAAAAGATGATGTAAGTCAGAGTTGAATTGCATTTAATGCATGAGCATAACTCTTAAGAAGACATCTCATTGTCTGATCAACACTTTGGGTAACTGTATGTTATCGAACCAGGTAATCCAATTTGTATTGGCTTGAGATAATTGATAAGGTTCAATCTTCTGATTAATTAAAGTCTCAGGTAAAGTTCAACTTGATTTAGCCTAATTTAATTCATAGTTTGACAAAATATAGTTTTGTTTGCAACGTAATCTGTTTAATGAAGTTTTTTACGATAAATTTAGCTCGGAAACTTGGACTTTATATAAGTTCCAGATACCAAAAACTTACCTTTTGCTTAAATATAATCATTGATTATCGTCAGATGTTTTGCTCAAAACCTTCAGCCATCAAAACGATGAATTAGCTATTTTTTTTTTAGTTTGAACCCCAGTTTTAAATTCACATGTGTTTGATTTTCCTTTAATTGTCTTGGATTTTTTATTTATTATTAAATAAAAAATACAGGCAGTAGTACGTTCTCTTCTCGGGAACATCTTCTATGATCAAGAATTTTTCAAAAACTTATAAGAATGAGTAAGTTTTTACCAATATAGAATTACACTATAAAGCAATCAATCATATAATGTACACAAGTATTCGATGTCCAAAAGTATATTCTCATTATCCACCCTTTTTTTCAAAACGCCCATACATCCCAAAGCGTCAAATTTATATCTTTGGAGTTCACCGCTTTCGTTGAGACATAGTTTTAAGAGATGCAACAGTCGCTTTATAACTTCAAAAGCATGAACAATATATGGGTCCATTAATGTTGTCAAGATTGTATATATTATTTGCTTACTTAAAACAATTTTGTATCTCCCTGAAGCATTGAACAAATATTCAAGTTTTTCCAATAAAAGTGCCACTATTTCTGGACAATCTTGACATTTGGATATAGATGGCAATAAAAAATCGTTAAGTATTGAATTTAGTTGAAGGTCCAGTTGCAGCTCATCAAGAAATGCTACCTCTATTAGCTTCAATAAAGTGTCATACCCAATATCTACCAAAGGCAAAGACTGCTGAGCTGGTGTTAAGCTTGGTAGTGCTAATAGTAGCGGGAGTATTGACTCTCTCAAAAGTGGCTCCGTTTGCGATTTGATAATTATATTCGTTGTGGATTTGTTTTTCAAAAGTCGATCACACAGTTTGTATAAACACAAAGAAGCCTCTCTTTTTATAACGAAATTGGTGTCATCGAAAAAAGTCAATAACAATGGTAATGTAAATTTCCAGCATCTTTCAATATCACAAAGTTCAAAAAGAGTATATACTAAGCCAAGATCGCTTATGTTTTCAGCTCTAAATTCCTTCATTTTATCATAAGAGTCAGACGACTGACCACCAATCAATTTCCCTAAAATTTTCATTTTGTGAACATTTTTCCTACCCGACCTATCAACTTTCTCTTCCTTCTTCAATGCTCGTAATCGTCTTAGCGTAACTTCAATTTTACAAGTTAGGTGCTTTTCAATGAATTCTTGATTGATTTCTTTCAAAATTTCGCTGGCAGTTACTCGGCTTTCCAGTGAAGCCCAAGGAGCTAAAGATTTGGCATCTAAATTAAATTTCGACAGGAAAATAATTGTTTCGTGATCATTATTGATGTTTTTTCTATCCCACAATGCAATGTATTTGATAAGAAGATCACATTTTTTGACGGTCTCTTTTTGTTGTGAACATATTTGGTTCTCCGTAAACTCAGCATAATCATCCCAAATCCAATCTATGTTAAAAACTTGCTCCATGATAGATAGCCTTTCTTTTGAAGGCATCATACAAATTTCCTAGATGTTAGATGTTATTGTAACCATATGAAACCTCAACATTTTTTTTTTTTTTTTTTTTTGTTCTTTTAAATATATATATTGATGTTAACACAGAATACAATGCTCAAAGAGAGCCGCAATAAACGCTTATCAAATGATATTTCTGATAAAGATATAACAGAGCCCACAGAAAATACAGAGTTTTCTTTCAAGAACTATGTTCTAGGTGTAATTGGATTGAAAAGAAGAAAGGTTACCTCAAGAATTCCAGATACACCAAATACTCTACAAAGACATGAAGCAGAGCATGAAAGGCCACCAATTACTGCAAAACAGTTGCACGATTATTATGTTTCCCTCAAAAATGAAAACTCCAACCTTTATGAAGACTTGGCAAATGCGAAGACTTCAACAAAGGGAAATGCAGAATACGATTCTTTCAGCATTAATAACAAAGCTGCAGAGTCTACAATGATCAAAGATACTTTTGGCACCGAAAATAGCAACGCGGGTAACAGCGTCAATGAAGAACAGCAATATGATATCATAACACCTGCGCTTGAAACTGATGTCAACATGGACTCTGTTAACAGTTCCCTGTTGCCTGATCCAATGGAAAGAGCTAATTTAATCCAGCTTAAGAAAATACTGGAGATAGAAAGATATAAGAAACTGAAAATGAGTTATTTAAGAGAACACACTCGTCATGTAGACCGCTCAGGCATATCGAAGGTTGCCAAAGATATTAGAGACAGAAAAAGAAATTTTAGTTTGAAAAATAGTGATAGCACTGCATCGAATAGGAAAAATAAGGCTCGTGTTTATGGCATTTCCCTTCTCGATACCGTTATAGATAATAACGAAGATGATCGTGATAAAAAATCAGAAAATTGTAATATAAAGTCAAACACAAATATTTCAGAGAAAATTAAATTCAAGCAAAACTCAGACTTGGATAAACTAGATGTCATCAATGAGCGGAAGTCTGTTGTTTCATTGGGAGATAAAAAAAAACAACAGTTTTCAGCTTCTGCCACATCGAATGCACCAACTGGATCTGCATTCAAGTTTGCTAATAACAAGAATGATAACGAAGTCTCTGAGTTTGCTACAGTTTCTGCAAAAAATATGGCACCAGTATCCACCGACCGAATTGAAGAAGTAACACCATCAAGTGGGTTTGTTTTTGGTGCCTCCTCTGCCAAAAGTGAAGTTGAGAAAAAGTCTGCCCCATGCACTTCATTTTCATTAAGCTCTCACCCCGCAACGGATGAAGGAAGTTTGGGAAGCTCACTTAAAAAAACATTTTCGTTTACTCCTACAGCTCCTAATTCTGAAAAGGATTCAACCTCACAATCTAGCGCACCATTTTCTTTTACGAATACTAAACCTGTTGGCGAGACTTTAGGAAACAAGGTAAGAATAGGTACTAAAAATCCAACTAATGGATCGAATACCTATAAATTTTCGACAGGTTCTGAGTCTAAGGCCAATTTTGGCAAGCGCAAGGTCACTTTAGACACTATTGCCGATGCTGATGGTTTGGGAGGAGATTTGAAAAAAAAAACATCAGCTCTATGTACTGATACCACGAAGAAACAAAATGCACAGCTAGCCTTCGAATTCGGAGAATCTGTAACAAAGAAAGAAGACAAACCTGCTGCTGGATTTTCATTTGGTCAGCCAGCTGCAAAAAATGAAAATAAGCCTGCTAATACTGGATTCTCATTTGGTCAACCAGCAGAAAAGAAGGAGGATAAGCCTGCTGCTGGTGGATTTTCATTTGGTCAACCAGCAGAAAAGCAGGATGAAAAACCTGTTGCCAGTGGATTTTCATTTGGTCAGCCAGCAGAAATGAAGGAGGATAAGTCTGCTGCTGGTGGATTTTCATTTGGTCAACCAGCAGAAAAGCAGGATGAAAAACCTGTTGCCAGTGGATTTTCATTTGGTCAGCCAGCGGAAAAGAAGGACAAACCTGCTGCTGGTGGATTTTCATTTGGTCAACCAGCAGAAAAGCAGGATGAAAAACCTGTTGCCAGTGGATTTTCATTTGGTCAGCCAGCAGAAATGAAGGAGGATAAGTCTGCTGCTGGTGGATTTTCATTTGGTCAACCAGCAGAAAAGCAGGATGAAAAACCTGTTGCCAGTGGATTTTCATTTGGTCAGCCAGCGGAAAAGAAGGACAAACCTGCTGCTGGTGGATTTTCATTTGGTCAACCAGCAGAAAAGCAGGATGAAAAACCTGTTGCCAGTGGATTTTCATTTGGTCAGCCAGCAGAAATGAAGGAGGATAAGTCTGCTGCTGGTGGATTTTCATTTGGTCAACCAGCAGAAAAGCAGGATGAAAAACCTGTTGCCAGTGGATTTTCATTTGGTCAGCCAGCGGAAAAGAAGGACAAACCTGTTGCCAGTGGATTTTCATTTGGTCAGCCAGCGGAAAAGAGGGAAGACAAACCTGCTGCTAGTGGGTTCTCATTTGGTAAATCATCTACAAAAAACGAAAGTAAGCCTGTGAGTGACTTCAATGCCAGTGGAATCTCCAGTTTTGGAGGTGAAAAGAAACCTGCTACCGCATTTAATTTTAGCTCTGCCACAAATGCTTCAACTACAGCCACGAACAATGTTCCTTCTGCAAGCGGATTTTCTTTTGAGAACAAAAGTCAAACAAATGTAGGATTTGGTACAAATAATGCAAAACCTGGTTTTGGACAACCATCGTCAAACACTGCATCAAGTGGCTTTGCTCAAATGTTATCCAATGCTGCTCCAAGTGGCTTCGGTCAACCTACATCTGGTAATGGATTTGGCTTTGGATCGGGTCCAGTTTCTACAGTTAATTCAGGTACCGCAACCCCTACTTCTGGTTTTACTTTCGGATTAGCAAAAAACCAAAATAATTCTGATTCTTCCAATACTAAGATATTTTCTTTCAATGGTGGCAACTTTCCACCGCCTCCGCAAAACACGCTAGCTATGAATACTACCAACACCAACACCAACACCAACACCAACACCAACACCAACACCAACACCAACACCGACATCAACACCGACACCAACACCAACATCAACACAGGATTTGGTGCTGGAGCTCAAAGTTTTGGGATGAATAATACAGGCTTTGGGGGGCTCAGTAGTGGTCCACCTAATATCAATTTTACTGGAGGCCAAACAGGAGGCATAGATCCATCAATGATTTTCCAGCAAAATCAAAACAACCAAGGGGCAACGCCGCCACCTGGAAGAGCAAACAGAAGAATAGCTCCTTATAGGTCTAGAAGAGGAGGAAGGCAATAAAGACTTCATTTGTAATATTATATATTTCATAATTTAAAGTTCATGCTTCAGATTAGTACTACCATCATGAGCAAACATTACGTAATGGGGGCGTTGTTCTGTCCTCAAATTGTACTCCCGAAAAGAAGTCCACGTTTTTTGTACAATAATATCTATACTTTCTAGCAATCATACAATGGCAATTACTCCAGAAGGTAAGTATCATACTATTATATTGCATTTCATATAGTTTACTAACTTTGACAGTTTTATGGGCACAAAGATCAAGCAACTCTGATCCAAAAAAGAACTTTATCTATTTGACAATAAATGTTCAAGATGTCGACCTGCAAACACTCGAACTGGATATCTCAAGTAACAGTTTGATCTTAAATGCTAAATCAACAACTAATAACAATGAGTATAATCTTAATATTGAGTTTTTCATGGACATTATTACCTCTGACATCACTAAGACAGTGACTGGCAGTCACATCTTCTTGATTCTTAGAAAGGTTGAGCTCAGTGACGAATACTGGCCTAGATTAACGAAGGAAAAACTGAAATATAACTACATTAGAACTGATTTTGACAGATGGGTTGACGAAGACGAACAAGATACTGAAGATTTCGACAAAGATAACGGGTTGGATGGCGTTGATGATTTGCAACAGTTCAATAA
The DNA here is from genome assembly GCA_030570415.1 of Saturnispora serradocipensis. Classification (NCBI taxonomy): domain Eukaryota; kingdom Fungi; phylum Ascomycota; class Pichiomycetes; order Pichiales; family Pichiaceae; genus Saturnispora; species Saturnispora serradocipensis. The sequence continues at coordinate 512,395 of JAJLVS010000001.1, read as the reverse complement.
TCAAAACTTGGATTTTAGCGCATTGTCGGAACAGTTTGGATTGAAGAACACAGAAAAGCTGTCTTCTATGCAAGATATCGAGTCAAGCGATGAAGAGGATGAAGGAGAAACAGAAACAGAAACAGAAAACTAAGTCTAACTTTCATCGAATTTCTATGTACTCATCACGAAAGTATTCAAATCAGCATATGACAAATTTTATAATCTTACTTTGCTTATTAAATAAGCTATTATTTTTTTGTTTAAGTTCGATACCTTCACATTTTGTAGAGTATAATCTTTTTTAGTGAAATATATATAGTGCCATTTAATTTTCAGTGGTATTCGATTAGTATACATCTTAAACTAATTAATCATTGAATGAGATAAAGAAGCTTCACTCTTCCAAAATGTAGTTACCCAGCTTATCCATTTTCAATCCCTCGACACCACTAGATAATGCTTCAATAATCTTTTCATTTTCATCTTCAAACTCATCTTCTTCATCATCACTTTCAGCAAATCCATCGCCATCGCTGCCGTGATCTTCATATTCAGATCCTTCTCCAAAGCTATCATCTTCTTCAGCATCACTGTTCCACTCAAGATCTTCGATTTTTGTACTACTGAAAGCCTCTTGCAAATCACGATCTGTGTTGTCAAATTTCTTCTTATACCCGGATGCCTTCACTTGAACATCTAACTCACCTTCTCTTTCGACATCTCTAGCAAAAACAGGAAAGGCATATTTGTAACCTTCACCATAACCTTCAGTGTCCAACATCATAGCGTCATTTTTTGGTGAGTAATTGAATCTTCTTTTGAAGAACCTCCTAATACAGTTAATGTCTCTCTTGAAGTAATACTCTGCATCGGGATGTTCAATAGAGATACATTGCGGAAAATCGATAATTACAAACCCCTTTTCTGTAGTTCTGTTGTAAGTTCCTTCTTCTTTGATCATAATATTGTACTCATTATAATCACAATGAATTAGGCCACTTTTTCCTAATTTGACAGCAAAGTTCATTAAATCTGAATAGAGCTTTTTATAATCATAATGTTCCATCAACTGTCTCATCGGAAAGCCATCTATTCTTTGCATCAACACTAAATGCCTGGAAGCATCATAAGGAATAGGAACATCAAATTCGGCCTGATGCAAAGCACACATAAAATCGTACTCCTTCTCTGCTGCTAATTTAGAGAGATACATCCAAGAACCACCTTTACCTAGTCTTAAATAATCTCTTTTATTTCGAACAGTCCTAAAACTGACTCTACCTAATCTGTGAATCTTAAGAACTCTGTTTTCACCTTTTTTGGTTTTTGCTGAATAGATATCTGATTCCTTACCCACACCAATAGTATGTTCTAACTCTTCAATATTTCCTCGTTGATGGATGGCTTTTAGCGCACATAAATCAAACCCATTGTAAGTAAGTCTATAACCATCATACTTAGCATTACGTAAACGCGAGATCAAACTTAGCTTTGCTAGCTCACTAATGCATCTGTTAGTTGTTCCAGCACCCTGTTTTAGATTAGCTAATTGATGAATAAGCTTTGTTGGCACAACTTCGTGCGTGTGAGACCCCTTTTCAACTGCACGAAGTACCCTCCAGTCATCTGTAGTAAGGTACCTCATATAAGTAGTGTCTAACCTCATTTTGCTTGTACGTTCTTAGATTATTTTATCAGACAGTCAACGTGAAAAGTTTTTAAAATTTTTTTAGATCCTTCTTGAAGATCAAATGAAACTTTACAGTAATATGCAAACTTAAAAATTTAAACTATAGGAAACAAACAAACCATATAAATTAAAGTTATAAAACAGTAGATAATGAAACTAGTGTTTAAATATCTTAACGGGTGGCCATAGCCTTGGTAACAACTCTCTTCAAAGCTAATTCAGCCTTTCTCAAGTCATCAGCAGAAGATTCTTCAATTTCCAAAGCAGCTAAAGCGTCAGAAAGAGCAGCTTCGATCTTGGACTTGGAGTTCTTCTTAATCTTAGCAGATAAGACTGGGTCAGTAACAGTGTTTTCAATAGAAGAGACGTAAGCTTCTAACTTTTGCTTAGCTTCGTGCTTCTTAGAGAATTCTTCATCAGCCTTTTTAAACTCATCAGCATCGTTAATCATCTTTTCGATTTCTTCGTTAGACAATCTACCAATAGAGTTAGAAATGGTGATGTTAGCAGACTTACCGGTGGACTTTTCAACAGCAGTGACCTTCAAGATACCGTTAGCATCAATTTCAAAGATAGCTTCCAAGACTGGTTCACCAGCTGGCATTGGTGGAATACCCTTCAAGTCGAATTCACCCAACAAGGTGTTTTCAACACAGTTAACTCTTTCACCTTGGTAAACTGGGAATTGAACAGTGGTTTGGTGGTCAGCAACTGTGGTGAAAGTTCTTCTCTTGATAGTTGGGACAGTAGTGTTTCTTGGAACAACCGGAGCAAAGACATTACCTTGCATAGCAACACCAAGAGATAATGGAATAACATCCAACAACAACAAGTCCTTGGTTTCATCGGAGGTGGATTGACCGGTCAAGATAGCACCCTGAACAGCAGCACCAAAAGCAACAGCTTCATCTGGGTTAATAGACTTTTCTAATTGCTTACCTTCGAAGAAGTCGGACAACATCTTTTGAACCTTTGGAATTCTGGTAGAACCACCAACAAGGACGACTTCGTCAACAGTGGACTTAGAGACACCAGCATCCTTCAAAACTTGTTCAACTGGAGACAGAGTAGACTTGAATAAAGCGGAGTTCAAGTCTTCGAATCTAGCTCTAGTGAGGTTGGCAGAGAAATCTTCACCTTCAAACAAGGAGTCAACTTCAATGGTAGTTTGAGCAACAGAAGACAAAGTTCTCTTAGCTCTTTCACAAGCGGTTCTCAATCTTCTCAAAGCTCTTGGATCAGCAGAGATGTCCAAACCGGTCTTCTTTTGGAATTCCTTCTTACAGTGTTCCAATAAGTTAGTATCGAAATCTTGACCACCCAAGTGAGTGTCACCAGCAGTAGCCTTAACAGTGAAAACACCACCAGCAATTTGTAAAAGAGAAACATCGAAAGTACCACCACCCAAATCGAAAATCAAAATGTGCTTTTCGGTTTCGGTCTTACCTGCACCTAAACCGTAAGCAATGGCAGCAGCAGTTGGTTCGTTAATGATTCTCAAAACGTTCAAACCAGCAATGGAACCAGCATCCTTGGTAGCTTGTCTCTGAGCATCATTGAAGTAAGCTGGGACAGTGACGACAGCCTTGTCGACGGATTGATCCAACTTAGCTTCGGCAATTTCCTTCATCTTGGTCAAGACCATAGAGGAGATTTCTTGTGGGGAGAAGGACTTCTTTTCACCCAAGTATTCAACTTCAATCTTTGGGTTTCCGTTGTCATCAAGAACCTTGAATGGCCAGGTCTTGATGTCCTTTTGAACGGAGTCTTCAGAGAAAGCTCTACCGATCAATCTCTTAGCGTCGAAAACAGTGTTAACTGGGTTCAAAGCAGCTTGGTTCTTAGCAGCATCACCAATTAATCTTTCTTCTGGAGTGAAAGCAACGAAAGATGGGGTAACTCTGTTACCTTGTTCGTTAGCAATAATTTCAACACCAGCAGTGTTGTCGTAGACAGCAACACAGGAGTAGGTAGTACCTAAATCGATACCAATAGCACCAGCAAATGTACCTTCAGACATTGTTTCTAAAAAGCCTTGAAGAAAAGAAGACTATAGGAGTTAAAGAAACTTTTATTGAAAAATTTATTCAACGTTTAGTGAAAAATTTTTTTTAGCTTTTTCCTATTGCGTCTGTTGACACAACTTTTGTGGAGCCCTGTCCGTGCCAACAGTGCCATAATTGCCGCTTTAGGAAAGCTCTTCCAGGGCTTCTTTCACCTGAGCATGTCCTAAGAGAGTCTATACAATTCTGTAGTAATGCAAGCCAGCGTCTCGTGCACGTCTGCAGTAGGCCCTTGAATTAAAAGCGTTTGCAACAGAGAGTTTTCTTTGGTTTGATGATGAGTGTCCCTTCTGGTCTTGTTGTCAAATATGGTTACTGTGGCCTTTGTTTTCTTTCTGATCTTCTCAATGTGGCTACCCCTTTTTCCTATAAGCTTCGTAACGACCGCTTTTGGTAGCTGAAACTCTATTTGATCATTGGACCAGTCCAATGATCTATTGATCTCGATCTTTTTTGCTGGCGTCGCGTCCACCCTATGATACATGCACCATTGAGTCGATGGAGGTTCTATGTAATCCAAAAACTTCAAAAAATATGGATCCACCAAATATTCAATTTCAATCAGCTGTTTGACTAAAGCTGCACGTTGTAGCTTGTCCGCTTTAAAAGTAAGTAAGGTCCCCTCAAGAAAGTGATGGAAATCAGGCTGAACGTTTACGGGTGGAACGCACCAGCGCACCGAGACAGCTGAGCTAACCACTACGAGAAGTTCACCATTTGTTCCCACTATGGTGCTAAAAATCTTGCCAAACGTGTTAGTATCAATTTCCTATTAATGTAGAAGCGTTGTCAGTGTGTACCTAAGAAAATTTACTTACGTTCCAAATTGTGGTAAGCACATCCTTGTTACCCCTTCTTGTGGAAACCATGACAATCCACTGCTCATTTGTTTTACTTAACAGATGGATTTGTAAAGTTACAATGGGAGCACCAGCATGTCGCTCGGACTGTATTAATTGTCTTAGCAGTAATTCAAGCTGCTCGTTGAAAACTGAAAAACAGACTGTTGCACGAAGACCACTGTCAACTTCCATACCGCTTGGCAATGAGCGGTTGCAACCCCTAACTTCTACATCAAACGTGTCACGGACCCTTGAAAGATCACTGAAGCATGCACCAGCAGCAACTAACAACTCATAACCAGCGTTACTGATATCGCTAATCTCTAGAAAAGCATCCATGTCAGTGTTGAGCACTCTTTGAGTGAAGAAGAGACGCTTCTTTCCCAGTTAAGAAAGCTGAGCGGCCTTCGGAAAGGCTACCACTTTCCTAAAACGAGTAGTTCCAATTACGCTAGATGGCGCTTTCTCGTTTAAACCTTGAGATCATCTGCAATAAGCTTGCTGACATTAACCGAGCGTTTGAACAATTCTTACCTAATATCAGCAGCTTCATTTGATTCGGAAACCTGTTTTTGACTCTTTATCCCACCCTTTTTTTTATCAGGTAACACAACGGAAGTGGAACGAACCTCTATATTCACAACGACTCTGACTACACTCACCAAGCTAATAAAACAAGGATGTCTGATGGTGCTCCACTTGGTGAAATCATATACTCATCAGTGAAACCGATGATACGGTTGTACATGATTTTGTTCACCGGGTTTGGGTTGACAAGAATGGGGTTATTTGGTGTTCAAACAGCTAGAGCGTGTTCCGATTTGGTCTTGATGGTATTCATGCCGGCCTTAGTCTTTGATAAAGTTGTATCGTACATTTCAATATCTGATATTGAGACTATTGGTGTCATTTGCTTTTCGGCAGTGGTTTACTATGCATTAAATGCCACTATAACAACACTGATCATTTACTTGACCCCTGTGCCCAAAGATCCAAAGTCCCGTTGGGTAGGGGGTGCGTATCTTGCTGGTATTATGCAGAATGTCTCTGATTTGCCAATCGCATACATCCAAGCACTGACCTTATTGAGCACAGACGAACAGAATAAAGGTGTTGCCTATGTCATTATTTGGCTAGCCATGTATGTTATGGCACAGTTCAACTTTGGGTTGTTCAAATTGGTGGAATGGGATTTTTCTTATGGTAGAAACGCCAAGCAGTCTAAGGACGAAGAGGGCTGCGAGCAGCCATCCTTATTGAACATGGAAATGAAGGAAGCTACAACTAACTCTACATGCGCACCTTCTTCTTACAGTACAAATTCGATAAGGTCTTCTATCGATAGCGAAGAAGATTCAATCAGCAGCGATGACCATGAACCTGAAAGTTTAGTTGCACATGGATCACAAAGTAACGCAAATGACGAAAAACCAAAGCCAAGACGACTCTCAAATCGCTCGTTAGAACCCGTCTCATTGAATTTGGAAAAGTTAGCGACTGTTTTAAGCCAGCATTCAAAGCACGCTGCTTTGAGTAGAATTCCATCAGCTAGAAATAATGCAATATCCCTAGCAGACAACAATATTGACTTTAATGACGAGTTAGTCCGTGAGTACTCTCACAAAGAACCATACAATCAAAACGTATCCAAAAATATGAGAATCATTACAGATGACCTTCATGGTGACTGCACATTTGCCAATTCTGATGATAAAGATAAAGACTCTTTTATTGCCAAATATCATTTAGGGTTTTTAATCTTTTTTCTCCAGAACTTCAAGAAGCCCAACTCCGTTAGTTTGATTGTCTCACTATTGTGTGCGTTGGTTCCCTGGCTAAAAGCCCTCTTCACTAATAGTGGAACAGTTACTTTACCAAATGCGCCAGATCACCAAGCCCCACTTTCATTTATATTGATGTATGCTGAATATTTAGGGTATCCATCTGTGCCATTAGGTGTCATGCTAATTGGATCTGTTTTGGCACGGTTGAACATTAGTAAATTACCAAAAGGATTTTGGAAGTCTGCCGTTGCACATACGCTTTATAGACTTTGCATTCTGCCAATTTTTGGAATGGCCTATGTTGCCAGATTAAAACATATTGGGTGGTTGAAGGAACCAATGGCAGTTTTAGTTACTGCTATGCAATTTGGGCTACCAAGCGCAACCGTTCAGGTTTATTTAACAGCAGCAGCAATGGACCCTGATGACGAAGATTGTCCCGCATTGAACTGTCTCGGACTGTATCTGATTTGTCAATATGCTGTTCTTGTGGTATCCCTCCCATTTGTTGCATCATTTTGTATCAAGCAAGTCCTTCATTTGTGAGTTTATATTACTTTTTAGCACTTTCCTGGCGTTAGCCAATTCAATCTCATGAGCTTTTCGATACGAGCACTACTTTTTTTGGGGCGATACAGAGAGATAACTCTCAATAATAAGACGCTTCGTTCCGAAGCTTGATAATTTCGTGTATAATTGCGTATACACTCTATCAGCTACATTTTCAAAGTGAAATCGTTCTTGCCATTACAATTCCATTTTTCTTTATCATCATATAAACGTCATTTCCTTCGTCAAACAGTCTGGAAGAATACAAAAAAGCTTTATCGATATATTTTCACCAAGCTTCATTTAACCTCTTCCAAGGACAAGGTCTTCTTTTATCTCTTACAAGGAGAAAAACAAGAAAGACAGTTAGAGCATTTTGCAAAATTCAAGTCTAGAAGTTCTTTAATCACTACTATGAATACTTCTTTGAGGAGAGAGGAAAATGAACAATCAAACGATGACAGCATTTCGGGATATTTGAAAACAAAGTTAATGGGTGCTGTTAGATCAACTAAGGATTCGCCATATGTAAAATCTCTCTATAATGAGACTTCCTCCGTATTTAGCACTTCCAATCCAAATGAAACAAGCAAAAATGAAAACACAGAAATAATTCCACCTGATACCAATATCCTATTGTATCCATGCTACACAAGGCTGGTTGAACAAGAGTACATTACAAGAGTTAAAGGAAGTGTATCGTCCAATGGCTCTCTTTCAACAAAGAATAGGCTTTTGCTGAATTTGGCGCAAAGGTTGACAAGGCCATCAGCCAATACTAATGTTCAACTTGATAACCAATTGGAATTGCAACTGAGAGACGCAATAGTGCATCCCAATTCTAAAGATGGTTCATCTTCATGGGACGCCGCATCTATATCTTCTGTTTCAAGCTATTCAATGACTACAGACACCGTTAAGGAACGAATGTCTGGCATATTGGCAAGGCAAATCCAAAAGACACCCTTAAACGTCACAATTGCATCAAAGTCCAAGGTAGAAAAGTTAATTGCTGCTACTCTATATACAGATCAGTTTGGCATGTTTGAAATTTCACTAATGACACCATATGAACCTAGTTTTATTGCTGTATCATCTGACATTAATACAAACATTGTCCAGACAATAAATACTGAAATTATTCCGGCTGAGGGAATTAGCGTCATAACTGACATTGACGACACAATTAGGGAAACAGGTGTTTTGGGCGATAAAAGGGAAGTTTTTAGAAACATTTTCTCTAAACCATTCTCTGAATGCGAGATACCGGGTATTTGTGATTGGCTGACTGAATTGCACACAGACAAGAAATGCCCCATTCACTATGTTTCAAACTCACCCTGGCAAATATATAATATCGTGAATGGATTTCTGAATTACTTCAATTTCCCGGTAACAAGTGTTCATTTGCGTCAATACTCTGGGAATATCATTTCTTCTTTTACTCAGCCAAGTGCAGAAAGAAAAAGGCCTTCAATGGTCAATTTACTCACAGAGTTTCCAAATAGAAAATTCATTTTGATAGGTGATTCTGGTGAACAAGATCTTGAAGCGTATTTGTCATTGTTGTCACAGCATTCAAATCAGATATTAGGTATATATATAAGAGTTGTACCTGAATCATTGAGCTCGTTAGGCAATGATAAAGAAGTTTTGCACGAATTGCAAGGAATGTTATCGAAGAGGGAATCCAAGGAAGATACTATTTGGAATAATCCGACTGGTATTGATTCCGACGAAGATTCTTTAATGAACCATACACATTCGAGGAAATATTCTTTTAGCAAGGCTCTTCAGATGGCGGCAGACGTCTCCACCTTTGGCAAAGGAAGCAGGAGGAAGAGTTTTAACCAAAATGTGAATGGGGTAGCTAATGAGATTGCAAGTACGACCTTTGATGTAGGTGTGGGTGTGGGTGTTGCAGTGGCCTCAAGCTCAAAAGAAAAAACTAAGGCTAAGCTTGCTCCTCTTGTTCCCAGAAAACCCACCATTTTGAAAGGGAACAAAATTGAATTTATGAATAAAATGAGTTTAAAAGGAGAGCCTGTTATACCAGTTCCTATGGCGTCATCATCAAACGACAAAGAAATTAATAGATCGCTGGGTCGGATTAGAGGTACATTATTCAATAAGGAGAAATTGCCTAATTTGATCAATTTAGAAGAAGAAACTTTTGTCAAACCTGAGCAGGTAACAGACCTTCCACCGAAATTGCCTGCTAGGAAGCGCCCTGTCGATATTTCTGGCAGTTCTAACTTTTATACACCTAATTTGAGCGGACAGGTTAACTCAAATGAACTAAAGTCGGAAAATAACGAAAATACCATTAGAAACACTACAGTTGAAGAAGAAATTACTGGAAATCTTAAAGCAGCGAATGATAAAAGACCATTCTGTCAAAATCAGGTAAATAAAGCTACTAAGTTAGAGCAAGACGGAGTAAATTTCAACACTTACAAGGGGGGTGAACATTTTGAGATTGATGATAAAAAGAGGATGCTTTGGAAAATTAAAATCAGAAGGGTTCTAGACGAAGTTCCGAGCCATATTGATGTTAAACTATGGGTGGATGCGAAGTCATTAAACGATGGCTCTAAATCATGCATTTCAAAAGAGTTATACAAAGATGAATAGATAAGAATATTAACCGATGTTTGTATTACAAGTCAATATTCCAAATCAAAAATGAGAAAGAAATTATGTTGGAAACATAAAATGTAAACAGACACAAGCTCTAGACGCAAAGAACCCACACTCTATACGTTACTTTATTATATATTTGTATTATATAATCATTCAGTTGGTTGTTGAATATCTGATCAATTGACTTTGTTAGCTTCTGCAAATGCGTTGGATCCATCACCATAATCTTTGATGGTAGGTTCATTTTCATCTTCTGCGTCTTCAAGGGCTCTTTTAAACTCTGCCATATCAATTTCTATTCCATTGTCACCATTGAGTTCGTCTTCTCTAAACAATCTATCGGCGAATTTCTTTTGGACAATCTCACGACCACAAAGAACGTGTTTCTTTTTGTCTCTTGAGTTAATAATCTGTTGTCTATGCTCCTTCTTCCACTTGGAAAAAGATTCAGGGTTAATCGGAGTAAGTCCAGTTTTAGGCAGCTTGTCTCTTTCTGTTTCAATAAACTCTTCAAGGGTAATCTTCGGTTGGTTTTCAATAGCCATTCTTTCCAAACGACGCTGTTCCTTCGTTTTCAAAACAAATCCTGGAGGTAGAGAATGACGGTACTTACATTCTATTTTCAGCTTGGTGTCTGTACTAGGACACTGCCAGAACCAACCATATTTACCATCTTCAACTGCCTGGATGAAAAATTTACACACTTTGTCAGTAGTGGTCTTTGGATTACCATGCTTGGAAAGAATGACAGTACGAAGCTTTTCTTCATCCCATTGATCCATGGTATCATTCATCTTCTTTTCCTTTTCCAAATCCTTGTCATCAGTGTACAAATCTTTTTTGACAGCTTTTCTTTCCACACCTAAATCGTGAGAGAATTTACACTTAGATCCCTTGGTACAAACCCCAAGCTTAAAGTATTGACATAAAATAGACTTAGGGTCAACACCAAATGGCACCTTTTGAGTGACAACAGACCCTTGCAGTAACTTGAGGGCTTCCAATTTTGCTTGTTCTGCAGCCTTCTTTTCTGCTGCTCTTCGTTTTTGAATTTCCAGTTGGTTTCTAGCATCAATCGGCGCACTAGCCTTAACCTGTGCAATGTGTTCTTGCACCTTTTTGGACTTGTTCTTGTTCTTTAGTCCAAATGTACGATCATCAGCTGCCTTAGCCTTGGCCTTTTGTCTTTGCTTTTTTTCAGCATCCTTTTGCTGATTCTTATTATTTTTCTTTGGTGGCATATTTCAAATCAAAGTTCTATAAACTGTAAAAGGAACAGACACCAATCTGGGAGAAAGGAACGTCAACTATGACAGAAAATTCAAATTTTTCACTATTTTTTGGTGTTGACTGAAAAATTTTAGAGTGTTACGTAATCGCTTAACTTTTGCTGAGAAAAGGGAAAAAAACATTGAAAATGTTGAAATTGGTTGATTGATCATATCAATTGCTTATTAGTAAGGTCATCAAAGGTTAAAACGATGCTGCAAGGAGCACCAAGGGGAGAAAGAGCCTTGAGAAAATTATCACAGTCTTTACGCCACTTCAATTCGACCTCAGCAGCGTGTTTTTCATTCCACCAGTCCCAAAATCAACGTGTTAGTCTGATCAAGTACAACAAAATGAGAAAGGAGCTCAAGATCGTGCTGGTTTCAGGTCTAGTTCTTGCCGGATCATGTATGATCATGGGCAGAAGCATCTACTCTGACTCCCAAAATCATCCACAAGGAGTAATTTCATCAGTTACAACGCCAAATAATGCTGCACCTGGTACAAACCAATTCTTTTCTACAACAACGACAAATTCGCTGATCAATGGAGGGTCCAGTGCACAGCAAAACAAACAGGGAATCGCTATTTGTACGGATGAAGAAGTGGACAGAAGATTGAGGAAATTTGAAGAGTCATACAATGTCAACAGAGGCAAGGGCGTGCGCCGTTACGACATATCGCAATTGCCATCAAACAATCCAATCGAGGATGACAGAGCAGAGAAAGTAGTAGAAATACCTATTCAGGATGTCTTCAATGAGGGCAACCGAGTTGATGCAGATTGGCATTTTTGGACTGTGTTCGACGGTCATGCCGGTTGGAACACCAGTGCCAAATTGAGAGATAACTTAATCGAATATGTCATTAATGAACTTGATAATGTATACAAGATCAGTGACAAAAATTTGAGACTCATTCCATCCAATGAAGTCATAGACAAGGCAATCAAACAAGGATTTCTCAAACTTGACGATGAGATTGTTAATAAAAACGTTCAAAAGTTGTTAGATGCTCCAAATAAAAGTGCAGCCGCTGAATTGCTAATGCCTGCACTATCAGGTTCTTGTGCTCTTATGTCATTTTATGATACGCATTCCAAAAGTTTAAAGGTTGCTGTCACTGGTGACTCACGTGCTCTATTGGGATCGTTAAACGAAGAAACGAATCAGTGGACAGTAGAAGCACTTTCAGTGGATCAAACTGGTTCAAACCCAACCGAGGTTGCCAAATTGTTAAGTGAACATCCCAATGAGCCAAACGTTGTGCGTAATGGTCGTATCTTGGGTTCTCTTGAACCATCTCGTGCTTTTGGTGACGCTAGGTATAAATGGTCAAAAGAAATGCAAACAAAGGTTTATAATCAATTTTTTGGGAGACAAAGCCCTGCCAACCTAAAGACGCCTCCATATGTTACGGCTGAACCAATAGTGACTACACATGAGGTTAATCCAGATAAAAATGATTTTCTTGTCATGGCATCCGATGGTTTATATGAAATGCTATCCAACGAAGAAATTGCAGGTTTAGTTGTGAGGTGGATGGAGGCAAACAAACTCGTTAAACCAAAAAGCAGTTTAATTTCTTCATTCTGGCCCTCAAAGAAAGACAAAACTTTACCTGATGTTATTGATGTTTCTGATAAGTCAGGTAAACCGAAGCAAAGATTTAGGAGAAGAGGTGATATGGGAGGATATCTTCTTCAAGATTCAAATGTTTCGACACATTTGATTAGAAATGCTTTGAGTAACGGAGGTAATAAGGATGATGTCAATTTACTAATTTCTATTCCTTATCCACTAAGCAGAAGGTATAGGGATGATTTAACCGTTACTGTCGTCTTTTTTGATGATAATGAGAAATTAAATATAAAAGCCAACGGTAAATTAGAAATTAACAGAGAAGCAACAGCCGGTGGATTGGATACAAACGTGAAGTCTAAATTATGATAGCAATGCACTCCTCTGAATGAAAGCATATCGCTTATAGTTCTTTTGTATCATCAAAACATTTGTTTGGATTTGAGTTGCTTTTGTTTTATATAAATTTATTATAGTTGTCATTAAGCTAAAATTTGTGATTTAAGCTACAATCACACTTTATTCTACGGAATTTGATGAAAACCTAAAAGTTAAATTTACTATCTAATAAACAAAATAGAGTTATAAAAGAGGATATGGGGAAGAATTAGAAAAAAAGATGAAACGCTGGGGAGAATAAGTAATCGTTTTCTTTGAGAAATCAACACGCACACTGGTTATCCTTGATGTTCGATTGTGCAGGTGCATTCAAATCAACCCTATTTTGGTTTAAATTGCTATGTGTTTCGTTGTCAGTGGCACTGTTCTTTGCAGCAGCAAGTTTTTCCAAAATCTTTTCACCGATCGTCATGAAAACTTCATTCACATTGTATGCAGTCTTTGCAGATGTTTCGAAAAACAATGCACCCTCCTCATTAGCCAAATTTTGGCCTTCTTCAATGGAAACTTGTCTGGCGTCTTCGATCTCCGATCCGCTCTCTTCATTCATAAGCAAATCATACTTGTTACCACACAAGGCAATAATAATGTTTTTTGGAGCTTGCTCTTTCAATTCTTTCACCCAGTGCCTAGCTTTTATGAATGATGCTGGCTTTGTGACATCGTAAACCACCAGCGCCGCCTGTGAGTTTCTGTAGTATAATGGTGCCAAGTTTGCAAACCTCTCTTGACCCGCAGTATCCCAGATCTCAAACTTGATGTTCTTGTTACCGATTGTGCAACGTTGAGTTAAAAAGGCGGCACCGATAGTTGGTTCTTTGTTTTCTTGAAAATCATTTGACACAAAACGTAATACCAAGGAAGACTTACCAACGGCCGCTTCTCCAAGGAGCACAAGCTTCACTGCAACCTGATTGCTGGACATCTTTTGTTGCAACTATATTATTGTGCTAAAGTACCTAATAAAGAATTATATAGTGGCAAAAACCAAGTGTGTGGCGAAGGAAAAGAATTAACGTGGCGCAGTTGAGCTGGTGGCGCATCATTGAATTTATCAAAATAGGAAAAACGCTCATGTTTGGAACATACTGCAATTGATTTATAAAAGAAGGAAGAAAGTAAAATCAAGCTATAAGGAAACAAAGAGTAAGGTTACCAAAAGAAAGATGGAATGCAAAGTATTAGATTCAGAGTTTTTTGTTCCAGAGTCGTATAAGCACCGAACCTATCAGTATTTACAATTGAAAAATGGGTTATTGGCTTTAGTTATTACAGATCCTAGCGAGAACACCACTTCTTGCAGTTTAACAGTAAGTGCCGGTCACCATTCAGACCCTAAAAATATCAATGGCTTGGCCCATCTCTGCGAACACATGCTTTGTGTCAGGTCCAAAAAATATCCTGTCTACGACTACTATCGTTCCACTCTTCAACAGGCAGGTGGCCATTGCAATGCTATGACCAATAGTGAAAGTACTAGTTTTTATTTTTCAATTCCAGTAACATCTGCCAATGATCAAAATGTGTTTGATAAGGTACTGGACATTTTCAGTTCCAACTTCAAAAGACCATTATTTAATGTTGAAGATATCAGCAAAGAAATACACGCAATTAATAACGAACATGGTAATAACAAAAATGCACCAAATAGAGTTTCTTTTTATGGTTATAAACTTCTTGCTAACAAAGATCATCCGTTTTCACAATTCTCAACAGGTAGTTTTGAGACGTTGACGGAGTCTTTCAAGAAGTATGATATGCAAAAGAAGTTACAGGAGTATTTCCAGAGCCACTATAAAGCAAACAAAATGACTGTGGTACTTAGAGGTCCTAATTCAATTAATATTTTGCGCAGAACAGCAATTAAACATTTTAGTGATATCGGAGCACCTGTGGAAATTCCTAAAACCAAAGTTAAGAATGACGCCAAATCCATCTTCAAGGCAAACCTTAAAGATTTCAGCATCGGTGAGAATGCATGGAAAGACAAATATGAAGATTTTGTTTACACAGCTTTGAACACTGGAAAAGCAATACTTATAAATATGGAGTTAGGCAAGAATGCTGAAGCCCGTATTGGTTTTCCCGTTTTCTTGTCTAAAGCTAACATGAGTGCAAAGGATACTAATTTTTTAATTGACTATTGGTGTGAAATTTTAGGAGATGAATCAATGAATTCTTTGGCTTTTCATTTGAAAAGAAAGCAGTACATAATCGATTTGTTAACTAACCGTTCGGCTATTACGTATGATGTGCAAATAGTGGAATTGAAACTGAAATTAACGGAGAAAGGTGTTTTAAACTTTGATATCATCTTGAACTGCGTTTTCACTTATCTTTCATCTTTCCATAAACCAGACGCTAAACTTCTTAAACACCTTGCAAAGTCTATGTCACAATTTCAAGGCATTACTATCTATAATTTTTTGCATGCAGAACCTCTCACAGATTCAGCTATGGAAAATAAAAATCTAAGCAATTTGATGCTTGGCAATTTCAGAAGCTATGGTCGGTGGTTAAATTTAGGCTATAGCGCTTTCGATACTTCAGACACAGGATTTAGAGGTGCATACAGTGAAACTCAAAACTCAACGGATTTTTGGGTGTGCAAAGCCAAGCTTTTTCACATTTTTATGAATACTTTCATCTCAATTTCTAACACCATAATTTCTTATGTTGGCGCTACTGAGCAATTGAGAGACAATACTATATTCAAAAAAGACTCTTTAATTGAAAGTGTTGATCCATACTTTGATGTAGAATACTACACTTTTGATTTGAATTTCGAAGTTGCTGCATGTAAGGATAATTTGCGTTGGAATCACGGGCTTCCACCACCAAACATTTTTGCTCCTGAATGCGTTAATGAACAACTAAAACTGATAAAATTGTTGAATGAATCTACACGTTGTCCTTCTTCACTAAACTATTTTGTTAAAAATTCAGGAAGCTTATCGAAGCCAAAATTATTAAACTGTGATTGCGGCTGGCAAATGTGGATTAAGCAAGAAACAGATTCGATTTTCAGTAATAAAGGTTTATTAACAGTATCCCTATCTCCTTCCTCTATAAAACCGTCATTGGTTTTAGTGACAAGTTTGGACGTGTTTATTACTGCAATCAATGATCGTTTAGAAAGTTATCTTTATCCAGCTATGATAATGAATTATAGCTACACTATTTTACCATCAACCAAAGGGGATTGCGGTATTATTATTCACGTTTCAGGACCTAGCGATAAAATTACACAAGTGTTAACTGTTATTGTAAATGAGATGAAGCAATTAGCTTTTAATTTTGATGGTGCTATCAGTAATAGTGAATTTGAAAATTACAGATATAAATCTCTCAATGGTATCAATCAGATTTACTCGATGCCATCATCAGTTTTGACCACTTTTGGATTATACGCAGCTTTAGAAGAAAATACATGGTTTTTGGAAGAGAGGAAAAAAGCAATTGAAGATACTGATATCACATTCATTAGTACAAACATTAAAAAGATATTTGACGTTTGCTACATGACATCGTTTTTACATGGTGATATTGCTTCAACAAGTAATTGTAAAGAGATTGAAAGTATCATGAAACGGCTCGTTTCTAAGTTTGAACAAGAACCCTTGACAAGACCTTCAACTGTTTGGTTACCAGAAAACTCTAACTTCAAAATCTGCTCATACACAAAGGATGATTCTAATGCTATAACTTATTTCATTCAAACTAATAAAAGAGAAGATCTTAAAGAGAGAACAATTGCTAAATTTGTCTCTTATGTTATGGCTGCTACTTTGACTACTAAACTTAGGAGTGAATATCAATTAGGATATATTGTCTTGATAGGTTTAAGATCAATGAGGAGAAGCCAAGGTATACATATTACAATCGTTAACAATTTGTACGACAGTACAACTCTTGACCAAAAGATTGATGGAGTGTTAATGTGCTGGTATGAACAATTTGTTTTAAAAATGAAACACGATGATTTCAAGTCTTTGGTTTCCAACTTTATTGCGTCCGAAACATCGCAAAATAGATTAATGTCCAATTCTTCTGGATCCGTAAGCTTGTCTCAAGATTCATTCACTATTGCAGGTGACGGCAGAATGATTGTCGAATTGCACAAAGGCTATTGGGAACAAATATCAACCAATATGTATGAGTTCTCGACAAATGGAAGCGGAGAAGAAAGGATTGACATTGATTTTCTTAACACTTTTGATCGTAAAATGGTGAGTGATTTTATTAAGTTAAAGCTATTACCGATATCTCTCAACAGATCAAAAATTTCTATTCTATTAGACTCTGATAGAACTAAGAAGAGGATTGATAATACAAAGACATTAATTCCGCTATACTCCTGGCTTACCTCCATGGGTTTACCCATTAGCATTAATGCCTTAACTGATTTATTTGAGCAGTCTGATGACTCTCAAATTACGTTTGCCAAAAACTTATTTAAGTACTACAGAAACAAAGGCAAATCTTTTAATATAATTGCTAGTATTTTAACGAAAATGTCAAAAACAGTTATGTTTTCAATGAATGATAGTAATGCAGTGGTAAATGGAAAAGTTGTTGAAGATGTAAACGTTGAGCAAATTTTGGCTTGGCAACAAAAGGTAGGATTCACTACATCGCATATTTCAGTGGATGATAAGTTAAAAAAGTTCAAATGCGTATAGCCCATATTTAAAGAAACCTCTTAATTTATATAAGTTATTTTTTATTCATGTTAAGTAAGAGAAATATAACTGTAGCGTTAATACTGAATATATAAAGTGTCTTGTCATTTCCTTTGAATTGGAAAAACAACATGCAATATTGAAGTAAATTAATGAACAAACATTAAAACTTCTTCGTCACTAAACCTTAGCCCATTTCATAGCTTCAAGACAAGTCACCACAACGATAATGGTAACTGGCAATGTAAGGATGACATAACCGTAAAATAAAACTCCGGCCATTTCTTTTTGATAAATTTCGTTTAATTGACAAATTTGACTCAATTGTATAGCAGGGGGTGAAGTAATTAAAAGAAATGATGTGATAAGGAAAATTGGATCATCCATAATACTTAATGAAAGATATTTAACACATAAAACAACGAAAGGCAAAAGCACGAGGGATGGTAAAACCATACGACCCAACAAGGAACCCAAAATCAATCTAGTTGAATGAGGGGAGGCTGGAGGTATGTCAGATGATGGACCTAAATTAGCACCAAGGACGACTAAAATGAGCGGAATAGATACCGATCCAAGTTGACGAATGGCAGATGAGAGTGTGTGTTGGACAAAGCCATCAGCTTCATAAAATTGAGATTTCAGAAATGGTACAGACGCTACTATCACAGCGGAAAGCATTGACCACAACGGAGGGTTCATCGAACCCAAAAATTTGTTTATGACCTTTTTGTACAATGGGAGGTCAGCCGGTTTATCGGTTTCAACTACGGCATCGTCTAAAGAAGAATTAGAGTCCGCTAGCAAAGGAGTAGAATCTTCACTATTAGTTGAGTGTAAATGGCTGCTTGAGGTGAGAGAAACTTCATTAGGGCTATATTCGGGGCTTGTAGCAAGTAAATGGTCCTCTTCATCTTGGCCAACGGTGTGATAAAAGATTGCTTCATGGGGCTGCTTTTTAAGCAATTGGTTGTAGCCCCAAGACCATCTTAAGACTTGTCCTAGCTGCTGGAAAATTAACAAATAAATCAAGCCTCTACTTGCGATCTTATCGGGCGTGTCGTCTGGGATGTCTGACCACTCCAAGTTTGGGATGGAATAGGCCAGAGCTAACGTCAGAGACACAGGGAGCGAGTTGGAGTTACCAAAGACAGACATAGCCGTCACAAAATTCGCTTCTGGTTCCGTCAACCTAAGCCATTTACCAACGACAATCGACGATCCGTAAGAAACACCGGTGGTGATCACGAAGAGAATGGGTATGATGATCACTTCAACGAGCTTTTTAATCGAAAGTGAAGACGCCAACTTAGAGAAGATCAATGCTGGTGTGAAGAGGTCCACATTTAGCTTAGATATCACTTTGACAGCATCGTTGTTAAGTAGGCCAACATGTGATGCCCAAAATCCTGAAAACGAAATAATCATCACTTGGACAACGGCCTCAAACGTGAGGAACGTTATCCGGCCAAATGAAATAGAAGACTGAACCGCTTCAAGCATATATATCAAGCAACGACGTTAAATGAGGGCTTAAGAAAGAAAGGTAAAATTTTATAAAGGTTTGGCGTCCAGCTTCTTTTCGGACTACACGTGTTGAACTTTCTTATCGCTGCGCCACATTGCCGTTTTGGCTAAATGATTTCACCAACCGAAGAGACCACGGAGTTTCTTACCTTCGCTGCCCGCATTGGCGTCACTAGGAGAAGCCTTTTGCTCTAGCGTAACTTTTCCTGTGTCTAATAATTGACCCTTAGTAGACTCGCTGTCGACATTTTCGACGTTGTCAAGTAACGATTCATCTTCGTCAACCTGACGACGCTTGAAGAAGTCACCAACGCTTTTTCCAATAGTGCTTAGGTGGGTTTTAAAGCCAACCTTAGCAGTGCTTTCGTCTTCCTTCAGAACGGTGAACTCGACGTTTCCTTTTTCTTGGTTTTCTTCTGTTTCCAACGGTGATTTCTTGGCAAAGAGCTGTGAAAGCACCCCCTGAGCAAACTTAGACCTTGTCTGGGATTTCCCAGGGTGCTTTGGTTCAAAGAAATTGAATAACTCGTCCTCAGTGTTTTTGTTCCATATGACACCAACACGGCTTGTCTTGAATTCTTCTATGAACTTGTAGTTGAATCTATTCACATCGTTTTCAAAGTCAGTCATCCCTAACTGACCAAATACCGAGGTATTGCCCTGTTTAGTATGTAAGGTCAAAAACTGATCATACTTGATAGTGGCAATCATACCCACTAAGTATTCCTCAAAGTATAACCTAATAAAATCGTCACCACCTTTATAGTGTCCGTTTTCAATGGTTGGATTATAATTGACAGTTTTGGATCCCCTTTTCACCAAGGAGTTTTGGATGCCGGCATCTTCAATGCCAGAGTCGCATTCGTTTTCATTCGCTTGCTCGTGACGAACAACTTCCTCAATGATGACATCAATAAATTTCTTGTCTTCTGTAGTAAGAATGATTGTATCGCGTAGTGCTTTGTTAACAAACTCAACCTTGCATCCACCAGAGCCGAATAGGCCAGTGTCATCTTCATCTAAATAAATTACAATATCAAACCACTCGTTTTTTCTTTCAAGAATGATATCGTTACTGGCACCGATGACAAAGGATTCAGTGTTTTGATTAGTAAGATAATCAAGCTGCTGCAAGGTCATATATGGCTGGAAAAAGCTACCCAACCCAAAAACACACAATGGCAACCCCAAAAACTGTAGCAATGATTCCCTATCACTACTTTTCAAACTGGAACTTTTTTTCCAGTTTTGCCCTATTCTATCAAGTAATGGAAACCCTGAATCTTTCAAATATAGTAAAAGTGTTGGCACCAGTCCAATCAAACAGTATTGAATGTTGGACAGCTCATTCAAATCTTTCGAAAAAAACAAGATTTTACTCTTACCTAGAATTAACGCTTTGAAAAGTGTCAAAAGATTTCGACGTAGCTTTCGAACAAGCTGTTGAAAATTCAATCCCATATAAAGGTCGCTTTCTTTAATAACCTTTTTGGCTGATGTTTCCTTTGATTGTGTTATGTTGATATCTTCATAAAGCTCATCATCTTTAAGCATATATCCATTTTGGTTGTATGATACTTTTATGTGCTCCCAAAGCGAAAAAAGGATATCAATATCTTGAAACGAATGTTGTTCAAACCAACTTTGCGTTACAATACTAAGTTTCTCACGCAGTTGTATTGGTAAAGGCTCTCTTGTTAGTAGGACTACCGACTTTTGAATTATGTTTCTTTTAACATCTTCTTCAGGCTTTTCAAGTTCAGAGATATTTAATTGTCGGATACACCCACATCCAAAAAGAGTAGCTGTTGTTTGATATGGATCCTCAAGTTCAACAACTTGAGAACCATTTTCAACAGCTTTTTGAATACTTACTAATGGGTCATCATAATTGTCCATTTTATCAACTGGTAATTCTATAATTCGACTACATGTTGCATCATAAGATAACGTAAAATTTGTGAATGTTTCACCGTATAAATGTGCCCCATCTGGTAATGCTTCGAATGCTAAATGAGGCCAAAATTTAGTGTGTGCTGCAATCTTTTCTTTAATGATAGCGTCTCTCTCGGGCATAGTAGCTGTAATAATATCATCATCAATCCAATATTCAATTTCAGGTCCTTTTGTGTGTTCAAAATTAACAACACATAAACTGAAAGCAAATTCCTTAATGAGCTCTTTGAATTGTTTTTCTAAATCAGGACTTCTATTATATTTGTATATTGGCGGAGTAAAAATTTGATTCGATGAATCAACAAATCCCAATTTTTCCATTTCATTTTCTTCTATGCTTTTAGGTGCACTTTTAGTGTCCTCAAAAGCATCAGTAGTTGTATTACCAATTGAGCTCGTGTCAAAATCTTTATCAATTGTTGATTCAGTTTGATTTATATTTTTCAAATCAGCAAATTGATCTTCGGTAGTTTCCTCATTTGTTTCTTTTAACTCTTTTTTCTTATTATTTTCTGACTTTGAGTATGAAATATCTACTTCAGAGTCGTCAAGATGTGCTGACGCATCAGCTTCGATAATTTTATTCTTCTTTTCCTTTTCCGGAACTAACTCCTCGGGTGGCTTCTCAATACTTAAAGTTGAATCTTTCCTAGTAATTATTGAATCTGTAACATTCGAATTTTCGTTCACAGCACTCGTTTCTTTGACCTCACTATTTGCAACAGATTTTTCCGGTGATGCATGCTTTTCTGTGTCTAACAATATGTTGGATTCAAGCTCCTTGTTTGAAACAATTAGACCACTGTAACTTCTGTATTCACTTTCCATATTAGAATTTCTTATAGTATTTGCATGAGAATCATAAGAAGATCGGACATTTTCAATAGAATGATCATTGGACTCATTTGCTGAAATCAGTGCATTATCATTTTCGTCATCCTCATCATCGTCATCTTCTACAACAAATACATCGCTAGCCAAATCCAACTTGGGGTTTGTTTCATGGCTACTCGATAAATCAACAGTTTCACTTTCATTCTTAGTGACATTGTTATTACTTGCATTAAAACTTTCACTCTCACTTGAAATGGTAAGTATTGGTTCATCGTGTTTTTCAATCGTCTTCAAAGACTCGTTTTTGGGCTGTTTTGTATCATTAGATCTTTTTTTACTCTTCTTTTTACCCATACTTAGTTAACTCTTGGAGAGAAAAAAGAATGTTTACACGTGAAATAAAAAGTATGGTAGGCGTACGCCTCTATATTATATTAAGAAGGTGAACATACTGCCAATAATATGATGGATGATACAGCTTGTTCACAAAGATAAGATGCTTATTATAAACTAGTATATTATTATCAAACCAGATACATAAATATAACAAAATGTATTTAACTATTATAACTGCGCAGGGTCATTTATGTATCTCATTATTGGCCCTTCACCAATCTTTTCAACAATCTTATCAATCCACACAAGAAGGAGGCCTGCTTGTTTTAAGGCCCATTCGTTTTTCATCAAACTGTAGCATAACTTAATAACGTAATCACATTCGTCCAGATCCATTTGGTTTACTATTTGTGTAATATCAGTTACTCTTACAGAGGTCAATGCCTCGTATGCAATGCGCAAGTATGCCTCCTTAATCTGTTCCTTTGCCCCATACGGAGCAAACTCCATGATTGACTTAATACCCTCTAAAGTAGATCCCTTTTGAATATAAGTTCTCAAAGATTGAGACAATGTTTGCATATCTGCAATTGTAAGGTCTGGGCGTGCATTTGGAATTAGGTCTTCGTCGTACTGGAGCTCTGGATCATACTGTTCCACATTTAGTCTACGCCAATCCTCGAGACTCATATTTCAATCTATTTTACCTCTTGACGTTGATAATAGGAGATTAAGTAAATGATGAAGATGGCGAGCAAAGTAGAAAATCCTATTCTTAATTGCACAATTCGCATAAAGAGCTGAAATGTCTGAGTTGGAAAACTACTTAGAGGCTAACTACAGTGTTAAAGACGTTTTGAATAAGGTTAAGAGAAAAAGGAAACGTTCAAATGATTTTGGTGAGCTTGATAGTATCAAAACTAAATTCAAAATAGAGAATAAAGAAACCTTGCCACAAAATGTTACTTTTAATGAAGACTGGATTAATGTAGAGACAAAAGAAGCAGTGGCTATTACCACAGAGTCAGGTATTGATGAAGCAAAAGGAGCTGCAGGCAAAAAGATTGAAGACAATGATAAAAGAGAAATTTCAGAGGTGATAACTGAAAAGTCAGGACATAATGTCAACGGTCTGCAATCTGAGAGTAAAGCAATGAATTCTTCAGAAAAATTTGATGATTTGTTGAAAGTGCCGACCAACCGTAAGAAAAGCAGAAAGCATGATTCAAAAAATACTAAGATTGAAAAAGCCAAGCAGGTACCAGTACATAGAGATAGATACGGAAAGAGGATGCATGGCTATCAACCACTCACCGCAAAGCAACAAAGAAAACAAAATGAAAGTGAACGTGAGCAGAGGATAAAAGAACTAAACAAAGATGAATACACAGAACAACTTAATAAATTAAATGCAGAACAGGGTGCTTTATCGAAAGAAGTTGGTGCATTAAACACTATTGAGGGAATTAGAGAAGAGGACCCTGCACTACTGTTCGATAAATCGGTCAAACAAAGTTTCAAAGACACCGCAATAAAACAAAGGTTTACAAGCATTTGTGGTCGTAAGCTATACAAAGATAAATCTTTGTATCCACTTAACAGATTTGGCTTGGTCCCTGGTGCTCTATGGGATGGAATAGATAGAGGAAATGGGTACGAAAAGAAATGGCTCCAAAAACAAGTTGAAAAGACCCAAGACGATGCTAGTGGAAAAGTAATTTCTAATGAGGATAATAGCTTTTAGTAGATGCTGAGTTTAAAAACAAAAATGCTGTATGATTTATATATACAAATCCTATAGACTAAACAGAAAAGAACAATTTATTGCTTTATTCTTTTTTTTGTAACATATTTAGTAACTTTTGTGAATCTGCAGTACTGCTTTTCAGTTTTTCAGAAAAATCGGTATTTAAAACTTCTGAGTTTGATTCAGCAGATGCTTTATTAGATTCATTTTTAGCTGGTAATTGTCCTGAGACTCCAGAAGCAACAGGTTGAGAATGAGAAATTGGCACGTTTCCTGATAACGATTTCTTAGGCCCACTTAGCAGTTGATTTAAGATTCTTTGTGCAGCATGATTCGGAGCAGGTAAGACGTGCTCTTGATTGGTGACTTGCTTTGCATTTTTATCAAAATCTTGTGTTTCAACATTCTCACTTTTGAGAGTTTCCAAAATCTTTTTAGATTGTGTTTTTTTGGTTACAGGTTTTTCGGTTTCAGCCTTTGTGTTGATGTTTTTATTCGAATTGATCTTCTCTTTTTTCACTTCTTGTTTAGTAGAGCTTTTGGTCTGTGATTTCTTTCCAGCATTGTCTGTTTTTGCTCCGGATCTGTTCTTTGACTTTACAACCATTTGTTTACTTGTGATATTTAACAAAGCTGATGAATCAACAGAAAGACCTCTTTGGGTAGACAACCTTCCATCAAATGTATTACCTGTCAATACAGGATAGTCAAATAAAACTTGAACGGAAACATTAGCTGGGAATGATCTGAAACCAATAACTGTACCCTTGCTAAATGCAGGAACTTTTCCAGAATCTATAGCATAAATAACTCTATCACCAAGATTAAATTTTTGCTTTTTCAAGTTAAAATTACCTTTACTAGGGTTCAGAAGGGAATATCTTGGGCATTTCATTTGTTTTGAGGCAACAGGTTGCTTAGCAATGGAATAACGAATGATTTGCTTTTCAATAGCATCAATTGACTGTCTCGATAATGCTTCCGAACTTAATGTAACTTGAACCATTGAAGCCTCCTTTTCTGACAACCATTTTCTTAAATCCTTCAAGTTTTGCTTAACCCACTCAGAATTTTTATCAGGTAACAAACTAGATATCTCAGGGATATCGTTACCTTGATAAGCTGATAAAGCTTTGAAAATTTCTGGAAATTTGGTCCTGTAATCACGAGCAAAGTTGATTGCCACATCACTAAACTCCCAATATCTGCCATTTGTACGACAGTAACCTAAAGTTTTCAAACCTTTTTTAATTGATTTCAAATTCAAACCAACATTCCTTTTTTCACCAGTAGGTGTGGTGACCATCATCATGGATGTAAATTTCGAAAAGAATCTAGGATGTACTCTCAATAGGCGAGCAGCATCTTGAGATGAATGGTACCTCAAAGCAGCTTTTTCCCTATTGGCAGCTTCAATACCATAATTAAGTTGTGCGTCAGCGTTATGTCTTTCCAAGTCAATAATCAAATTTTTTTCATCAAAGTAACTAAGCACCTTACCACGTCCACCGTAAGATTGAAGTCCTAAAAACATAACATCAGTGCCTTTAGGATATTCAACATCAATAGAAGGCAGCGTTGTCTCCTTGAAACGAGTGTCTGCATTAGGAATTGAGCTAACAATCAATTGAATAGGGAAAGCTTCAATTTTATCAGAAAAAATCTTTTTTAGATGACCGTTATCTGTTGGAGCCAGACCAACAACTTTTCTGGCAAACACAAGCCCATCAATTGGTTCTTTTTTCTCAAATTGTCTCTTGTATGAAAATTCTTCTTGCTCTAATATTTCGTCTTCAGAGTTAGAATCTTCAAATGTTACTCCTTTCTTATGGTGCATAATGAATTCGTAATCCTTCTTGATAGAATTAAACTCTGAAATTTCAAAGTTTTCCAATGGACTCTTAAAAACAGTCTTTTTTCCTTTATCCGGTTTTAATTTTTCGTATTTCATTAGTTCGTCCATAACAAATTCAACTTTGTATTCCCTTAAATATGGCCATTGAGCATAAACAACTTCACCAACATATTGCTGTGAAAATTGCTCAATAGTCAAACCTTCATATTGATTGAATATAGACAATATCATGGAATTAGATCTTGATGGCTGTTGAAATACTGTTAATTTGGCGTGTCGCAAATTTGCAACAAAAGGAAGTGTTTGTAAGCTTGGAAAACCTGCTGATAATTTTGAACCAGTATGGACGCCTTCGGCTAAACCGATAATATACTCTAAACCATCCATTGAAGGCAAATGATAAACTGATTCAATAGTATGGGATTCAAAGTCCGGAAACGAGGCAGGAATTGGAGACTTGATGATTTGAGTAACTTGAGGGTTGTAAGTATAAATCAAATCAGTTCCGAAAGAGTTTCTTTTTGCTTCTTCGGGACTCAACTTTGATTCTAATGGCTTCATTGCTTCAAGAAGTCTTTTTTCATCGACGAAAGATAATAAAACAACAGCTTCCCAGGAAGCTGTTTTACCATTTTTGTCAACATCACAATCAGCAGGATAGAAATCAATGATTGGTGAATTTTCATCTGTCATTAAAGGTCCATAAACAGTAGGCAGTAGCTTTCTTGATCTGGCGGGTAGAACACTCATCAATTGCTCAAAAGGAGTGAACGGCTTTCCTAACTTGAAGTCTATTTCAACGTCAATTCCTTTGATAACATCAGAAATACGAGGAGCGTAATGGTAACGAAAGTACCATGGCCAAGAGCAAACGCCTTTATAGTAATAGTAAAGCACCCACTGTAAACCTTCCAAATAGTTTTCCGCTAAAGAAGTAAGCTTGTCTTCATCCTGAATGGAGAAATGTAACTTCTCCTTATAATAATTATCCTTCCATCTGATGAATTTTTCATCGTACAAATTCTTTTCATCTTGTAGAGTTGTTTCATCTTCAACAATAACACTATTTTGCCATTTTTTCAATATTAGCTTCAAATCATTAAAACGCTCACTATAATACTCTTTAGATTCATTCATGTCAATTCCATCAATGTCTAAAACAGCTCTCCATGTGTTCTTTGATTTACTGTGAATAATCAAGACACCAACTTCAAATCCAAATTGTTTGATGAATTCCACATTTGTTTGGTTTTCAAAAAAAGCTGGATCTAAATTTAATGACGGAATTTTAGAATCATCTTCATAAAAATCTTTAATGGAAAAATCTGATCTGTATAGATCGAGCAACCATGAACTCATATGGGAAACCATACTTTTCTGTTGTTTGATAAGTAACTCTCTACCTTGTCTAGCTCTCTTTTGCTCACCTCTTCTGGAAACGTTATCGAGTTGTTTGTTAAACCATTCAACATCGACAGCACCAGCTTCAAAATTTTCAAGTTCAAAATGAGATAGCAGCTCTAACCAAATACGTAATCTTTGGTAGTTGATGGTACCATGATTATTTAAGTAACCATCAGTACGTCTCATTGTCTCTTTGAAAGTTTCAATCAACAATGGGAAAGCCCCTTGAGTCAAATGAAGATCAGGTAAATTTGGCAAGAAATCATTACCGATGACATACATAATCAAAATGAAGTCGTCAAGAACTCTTTCAAAATCATATTCGAAGGATAGGTCTTCAGCAAGTTCCTTGAACTCTTGCTGTAAGTAATCTCTTACAAGAGAGATATGTAAAAGGAAGAAAGTTTGCTGTGTTAAATCGCTGGACGACTGTTTTGATTTGCGACCAAAGGTGACTTCTTCTCTAAGCAATGAGAAGTGAGGCTCATGGGCCACCAAACCCAACATAATTAAATCGGCATCCAAACCATACACACAGTGTCTTGTATTTGGATTGTATCCTGGCTGTGACTTCTGCACTCTGATGTATTCCATAATCTTGTGTTCACCTTCACCAGGGACTTCGTGGCCGGACAAAATCACCTTGATATTTTTCCAATTTGAATCTGTGGACACTTTCTGGTTTATATAAAACTTAAGGTTTTCTGTGACATTGGCCATAAATTCTGTACCAGGCGTGATTGAGTTTGTATCAAAGGCCGGTTCCTTAGGCACTGTGTCACCGTTTTCAATAGCCTTTTCCATAGCTTGTTCAGCTTCAACAGCGGTTCTAAATCTTCTAGCTCTCTGTTGATTCATTTTAGCCCTTGGAGCAACACCATCTATCGCCATATAGAATACCTGCTGTGGTTTTATCAGGTTAAAAAGATGGTCGATGTATGCAAACACTGCTGAAAATATCTGGTCTTCTGTAAGATGACTGAGCCCCTCATTTGGATGTGAACAATTGTGCAAGATAGAATTCATGTCAAGGTACAAATTGTCAAAGACGACCATCTCTGGTGAGTCTATCTCTTGTGTAATCAATGGCCATCTCTCTGAGATGAATCTAAAAAATTTAGGAATACCTTAAAGACAACGTGTTCGTTCGCACATATAGTTAGTATACATTCTGTAACTTGGCTTCTTTATCACTTGGTCCCCTTTAATTCTCTTCAAGCGACATACCCATGATATATTAGCTATCAAACTATATTCCAACCTTGATAAAGTGTTGATCGAAACTTGTCTTTTCCAATTTCTTCAATCGCGCAATGCCACTTAAGGAAAAAAATTTCAGTCAAGACAATCGGTGCACGGATGAAGCTTTAGTTACAAGAAGAAGATGTTTGGAAGCAGCAGTAACGCTGGCGGAGGCTTCAATTTTGGTAACAACAACAATAACAGCAACCAAGGGAATGCAAGTGGGTTCACATTTGGCGCAAATAATGCACAAAATGGTGCAACTAATACAGGACTAGGATTTGGATCAAACAGCAACAACAACCAGCCTAGTGGTGGTGGTGCTTTTGGGTTTGGAAACACAGCTGGTACTCAGCAAGCCAACAACAGCTCCAGTGGGTTTTCTTTTGGAAATACTGGGAATAATCAGGCGAATAGTGGTGGTAATTTTGCTTTTAATACAAATAGCAACAACACGGTGAACAACAACGCAGCTGGTAATACTGGAGGCTTCAGTTTTGGTTCGAGTAACAATGCCACTGCAGCTGGTGGATCTGCTGGCTTATTTGGATCAAAACCTGCAACTAGCATCGCTACAACTGGTGGAGGTCTATTCGGTAATAACAATGCTACTGCCTCTACCAACTTGTTTGGGCAAAATAACAACAATAACACCAATAACACTAACACAGCCGGCGGTGGTTTATTTGGCGGTTCTAACAATGCTGCGAGTGCCTCAAATACCTCTGGTGGATTATTTGGAGCCAAGACTGCTGCTTCAGGTGGTGTCAATTTTGGATCAAATACGACCACCAAGCCAGCGTTTGGATTTGGTAGTGGTGGTGCATCTAACAACAACACTTCTGCTCCTGCCGCTGGTGGATTGTTTGGGGGTAATACCAGCACAGCTGCCCAGGGTGGCTTGTTTGGGAATAACGCTGCATCATCGACCGGTGGTGGACTTTTTGGTGCCAAACCTGCAGCACCAACTACTGGAGGTCTTTTCGGAAACAACACAGCCTCTACAACGACTGGAGGTGGTCTTTTCGGAAATAAACCAGTAGCTCCAGCTACAGGTGGTCTATTCGGAAACACAGCAGCAACGCCTTCCACTGGTGGCCTCTTCGGAGCAAAGCCTACGGCACCAGCAACTGGTGGACTTTTTGGTAACAACAACCAGTCCAGCGGTTTCTCATTTGGTACGAAACCAGCTAATAATACATTAACCACAGGCGGAGGACTCTTCAATAATGCTACAACAAACAACAATACTCAATCAAATGGGTTTGGGTTTGGTATGAATCAAAATAATGGACTGACCACAACAAATAATGGTATGTTTGGTCAGCAAATCCAACCAGCACAGCCTCAGTTGACACCAATGACCAAGGTTAATGAGCTATCAGAGCAAGTTCAAAACGAACTCAGACAAATTGACGAATATATTCAAACTCAGGCTTCTGTAGCAGAATATCTGAAAGGTCATGAGCAAAAACATAGAGAGTTGATTACTAGTATTCCTCGTGATGTGACATACCTTCAAAAGAAGTACGACGTCACTAACCAGGCCTTAAATAGCGATTTGAAATTCGTAGAAGAGTTCAAAGTCAAAACATTGGACAGTTTTAACAATTGGGTTGAAAAGATAGTCAAGGTATTCACACAGCTAACGAATCCTATGTCTAATAATTCGGGAGAGCAAGAAACACAAGGAGCTCAGAAAATCATCATAGGTGTCAACGGCACCAGAACTGCTATGGAGCACGACCAAACGCAAAGGAGAAATGTTGCGCTGTTGGACAAGGACAGTCCTATTAATGTTAATGAAGTGTTGAATGCATTCTATCTTGATAAAATTGAAAATTTTCATAGTAGAATTGACAAATATGAGGTGCTGTTAGGTGAAGTCGAAAAGGCACTAAATGATTTGGATAGAACTAGTAAAAACACTGATTTTGCATCAAAAGGTTTAGAATCAGTCATAGCTACTCTCAGAGAAGAATTCAAACTGTACACTGAACTTGCGAACGAGTTTGTTGGGGTTCACAATGACGTTGTTCGTTTAACTGAACAGTCTAACGCTTTTTAGTTGATTGTATTACTGTATAAAATATTTCAGTTCAAATTTGAAGGTGAAAAAATATTTTAGTGAATAGAAAACTGTCTTCTTCGATATGGAGTTTCACGGAGAGAAAGTTTACAACGTGGAAAGAGCCAAAAAGGTAGAAACTGTGCTGCAGTCGCCGGACATCATGCTAGCACAGGCGTTTCGGCCATGCTTTGGTGAGTTCAGCGGTAGGCCTGGCCAGCCAAAGTCCATTACTACTGTTCGCATGGAAATGTTGAAGAGACTCGAACGCAAATGATATACCCAATGATTTAGTTATTTAATCTATAAAACATAATATACAGTAGTAGACAAATTTAGCGAGTTAATCAGTACCTCTTCTTGTAATTATTGGAGTTATTATATGGATTTTTGCTTGAGCTATAACTTCCTCCATTGCTGTAATTACTTCTTCTGTTTTTGTTGCTGTAGTTGCCTCCGCTAGTTCCTGCATAGTTTTTGCGCTGGCTGCTGTTTTGGCTTGATGGTCGCAATGGCAAGAAACCAGATTTGGTGGGACCCTTTGGAATGTTCCTATTGTTATTTTTGTTGTATGAAGGAGGAGGCATATAGTTATAGTTGGTGAACGCATCTTCGTACTTCCGCTTTGTATTAGTGTTACTTTTCAAGTTGGAAAAGTACTGACCAATTAGGTTCTTCGGGAGGTTCTCCCCACTGAAGGCGGAACCGTTTAGATTAGGTGTCTTTGACACTCTTGGCAAACGACACTCGTCACCATAGTGGCCCTTTTCAGCGCAATTGTAACAAAAGATAGTGGTAGCTGGGTAAGCCACTTTTTTGGTGGCATCGACTTTTATTATATAGTCTCTCCAGATCATGGGACATCGATCACTAGTGTGATTATGAGATTCACATTCTTGGCAAAATAGGTGCTTTCTCTTCTGTGTACAATTGTTTCTAAAATGCCCCTTTTCTCCACAGTTTAAACACACCATGGAATTGGGGCACTGAGTTTCGTAGTGATCGTCAACCTTGCCACAAGCATGGCACACCAGCACTTTACATTTCGCACGCAAATGTCCTCTCCGCTGACAGTTGGAGCACACGGGTTTGTCTAAATCCGGATCTGTCACACCAAAATACCTTCCTTCACCTCTCAGACTAGCCAACTGGTCGTTATCGTTTGCAACCTCTTCTAAGTTTGGAGCATAAACAGTCTCTAAATTCGACTTTGAACGTGTCTCTGGCACTATACTGGTCGCTTGTCTTTGTTTTTCAATGTTGGCATCCAATCTCGCCACCAAGGAGTCCTCAGTGACCATCTTCTCTGAACTGCTTCCAGTATCAGACACGATTCTGGTCGTCATTTGGTCTTTAATCTGATTGCTGAACCAAGTGAAAAATTTATAGAGTAAATATTTAGTTACCCGGCAAAGCTAGAAAATTTTACGTGTTCTGAAAAGTTCACCAGATTGAAACCATTTCTCTTTTGGTAAATAGAGATGTCTACAGAAGAAGTCACGCAGAAGGTCAACGACCTTGCGGTTGCTGATGCGGTTAAGGCCCCAAAGGCGGCAGCTTCTAAGGGTGCACCAAAGAAAAAGGGAAAGAAGCAAGAAAATGAGTCATTAAGACCAGTCTACTTAGATCCACAACCAAGCTTTCTCGATCACAGAATCAAAATCTTTGAGCAAATTAAGGCAAAGAGAGATGCTGAAATTGCTGCTGCTGAAAGAAAGCCAATAAAGGTTACTTTGAAGGATGGTACTGTCAAGGAGGGTACTTCATGGGAAACTTCTCCGATGGACATTGCAAAGGAAATTGGTAAGTCATTTTGCGAAAGACAAGTTATTTCTAAGGTTAACGGTGAATTGTGGGATTTAGAAAGACCATTGGAAAGCGATGTTTCTTTGGAATTTCTTGATTTCGATCATCCTGAAGGTAAAGCTGTTTTCTGGCACTCCTCTGCTCACGTCCTAGGTGAAGGTTGTGAATGCCATTACGGTGCTCATTTATGTTTCGGTCCACCAACTGAAGACGGTTTCTTCTACGACATGGCCATTGACGGCGGTAACACCGTTGTCTCCCAAACTGATTTCAAAAATATTGAAACCGCATGTCAAAAGGCTATCAAAGAAAAGCAACCATTCGAAAGACTTGTTATGACTAAAGAAGAACTTTTGGAGATGTTCAACTACAACAAATACAAACAAGCTTTGATTTCTTCAAAGATTCCAGATGGTACATCATCCACTGTCTACAGATGTGGTCCGCTAATTGATTTGTGTAGAGGTCCCCATGTGCCTCACACCGGTAGAATCAAGGCTTTCAAGGTGTTAAAGAACTCATCCTCTTACTTCCTTGGTGACGCTAAAAACGACTCTTTGCAAAGGGTTTACGGTGTTTCTTTCCCAGATAAGGCCGCCATGAAAGATCACATGAAGTTCCTGGAAGAAGCAGCAGCAAGAGATCACAGAAAAATTGGTAGAGAACAAGATTTGTTTTTCTTCCACGAAATGTCACCAGGTTCATGTTTCTGGTTACCACATGGTGCTAGAATCTATGCTACTTTGGTTGATATGATGAGAGAACAATACACCAAGAGAGGTTACCAAGAAGTTATTTCACCAAACATGTATAATTCCAAATTATGGGAAACTTCTGGTCACTGGGCCAACTACAAGGAAAATATGTTCACTTTTGAAGTTGAAAAAGAAACGTTCGGTTTGAAGCCAATGAACTGTCCTGGTCACTGTTTGATGTTCAAATCTAGAGAAAGATCATATAGAGAATTACCTTGGAGATGCGCTGATTTTGGTGTCATTCATAGAAATGAATACTCGGGTGCTTTGTCTGGTTTAACTAGAGTTCGTAGATTCCAACAAGACGATGCTCACATTTTCTGTACTCAAGAACAAATCGGTGAAGAAATTACTGGTATTTTTGACTTCTTGAAACACGTTTATGGTATTTTCGGTTTTGACTTTAAGATGGAGTTATCAACTAGACCTGAAAAGTATGTTGGTGAATTGGAAACTTGGAACAATGCTGAAGCTAAGCTTGAAACAGCTTTGAATCAATGGGGTGGTGATTGGGAAGTCAATCCAGGGGATGGTGCCTTTTACGGTCCAAAAATTGATATTATGATTTCTGACGCTTTGAGAAGATGGCACCAATGTGCTACTATTCAATTAGATTTCCAACTACCAAATAGATTTGAGCTAGAGTTTAAGACAAAGGACGAAACTAATGAAGTTGTCAGACCTGTCATGATCCACAGAGCTATCTTGGGTTCTGTTGAAAGAATGACAGCTATTTTGACTGAACATTTCGCGGGTAAGTGGCCATTTTGGTTATCTCCAAGACAGGTTTTGGTTGTCCCAGTTGGTGTTAAGTATTTCGATTACGCACAATCTGTTCAAAAGAAGTTACACGACGCGGGTTTTTATGCTGATGTTGATGTCTCCGGTAACACTTTGCAAAAAAAGGTCAGAACCGGTCAAGTGCAAAAATACAACTTCATTTTTATTGTTGGGGAAGATGAAGAATCTGAACAATCTGTCAATATTAGAAATAGAGATATTCAAGACTTGCAAGGTAAGAACGAGGCCGTTAAGCTTGAAACTGTTATTGAACAGCTGCAAACTTTGAAGGCTGAACAAAGAAATGATAACAAGCTGATTTGAGTAATTTTATATTTTCCTTATAGCTTATTCTTAATCATGAGCATATATCTACTGCGAACATTTTCCCTCTATATTTTACATTCATAAAATACTATACGTAATCCAAGCACCGATACTGAAATGAACGCTATTGCAAATCAGCGACCATTGCGTTTGAAATACATTCATCTATTTCTCAATATTCTAGGACCTAACGTTAAATTTGGCAATGGTTTCACACGATATATGTCCAGTAAGGCTAAAGTGATCATGCCAAAAGCATCAAACAAGACAGACACAAAATTATTAGAAAAGGACGAGAAAAGGAAGCCATTCGACTCACAGATGAAAGAGAGTATGGATTGGATCAATGATGTTATTGCTTCGCCAAGCTCTGTTCCAACTGGTAAAACCACACTTCAGTCCAGATCTGAATATAATAACATTATCAATGACTGGATTACCACCAACTGGTTAACTGTTGACCCCAAAATTCAATCGAAACCATGTCATTTTTTGATCCATGACAAATTATTGTACGATAATCTAGATTCATTTTCCGTAATATACGACATTCTGACCTCAAGCATATCTTTTGGTAAATCCAAGGTAGATTATCATACCGTCAAGGAACTATGGAACAATGAAATGCACGCATTTAATAACAAAAACCTTGATCCTCAGAATAAAACTCTAATACAGGCACATTTAAGAGAGGTGTTAAAATCAATATTTTTGAGATTCTTGAAAAACGACACACAGGCTGTTAACAACTTCAATAAAATACTGAAAGACAACGGATTTCAACGAAAAGTTTTTAAATCTTTCAAGTCGCATTTGACCGTTAACAAAACTATCATTGATAAAGTTAAAAATCTTCAAAACTTGAACACTAAGAATGACTTTTCAATTATTAAAGATAGAGATCTCTCATACTTTCCAAGTATAAACTACAAAAGTTTAATATCTGCCGTTAACAAACTGAGCTCTGACTATAATGTCTTAAAAACATTCAGCTATCTTGACTATGAGTCTGTTCTTGGTAATAAAATGAATGATTTCAAGAACCTTGAAAAACTTCGAAAGTCTCTTAATGACCCTATTACCCATCAAAGTAATAGATTCATGATTTTAACTAATGATAGAGAGGCTTCGTTGGAGTATTTCAGATTGCTGAAACTTTATAAAAAAATGGATACCGAGAACAAAGTAAATTGCTGTGTGATACTTCTCAATCCAAAATCAGACGAACTTGACATATTAGGTCAGTTTTCATCAAAGTCATATACTGGCCAAGAGATTTACTATGTTGTAAGTAAATTTAATGACATTTACGATATTCTAGAGTCAATTTAAGTGGGTATGACACCATATTAATGTGGTCATATACTTCCTTTACAAGTTCTCATTCAAAACCTTGAACAGTACATAAACATCAATAAAGTACATTATGTGGCAGCTGTTTGTCCATTGACAGTCAATTAGCAATAATTTTGAATGAAAACCTATTGTGTAAACCGAAAGTTTTAAAACTGAAATTTATGTTTATCGCTTATCCACACTTTTTACTTACATAGATCAAATAAGATCTTTGCTGCAAAGAGGCTAGGTTGGTTGTTACTGGAATGAGCTGTAAGGAAGAACCAGTAAGCCATTCAATAGAACAAACAGATACGAGTCGATTGCTTCCGCTTGCTGATGCAACGGATCATACAACCTCCGCCACAGTTTTAGATACAGATACCCAACACGAATTTCACTTTACAGAAAGAAATGAACACCCAATAGAGATTGCACATTTGCATGAGCTAGAAGAAACTCCACACGGTCGTCATCTTGGTGTTTATGGGGTGGTCATGATGATAATCCAAAGAATTATTGGATCAGGAATTTTTGTCGTATCTTCAATGGTGTACAGAGATGTCGGAGGGTCACCCTTCTTATTCTTTGTGGTTTGGGTAATTGCTGGATATTCTAGCTATGCTGGTATAGCTTGTTTTGGTGAACTAGGGTCAATAGTCCCAAGAAGTGGAGGAATGAAAATATTTCTAGAGTATATTTACTACAAACCAAGAATGATGATGTCAGTTGTTTTTAATTGCTTTAATATCATCTTTGGAAATCTTATTGCCAACACTTTAGTTTTTGGAAAATATCTACTATATTCTTTCGGCCATGATGTTGGATCCGATAATGCCAAGTATGTTGGGTTAGCATTTTTGTTTGTTGCGTGTTTAATATTAGGCGTCTCAACTAAATTTGCTGTCAAGCTTCAAAACATTAGTGGTTTTTTCAAATTGGTTTTGTTAATTTTTATTTCCTTGACTGGCGTTTACGTTGCTTTTGTACCAAAAAAGTTGAGTGGAATTGAAAACAATTTACATGCCTCTGAATTCTTTGCGCTTAAAACCACAGTGACTATTGGCTCCTTTACGTCTGCCTTATTGAAAGCAATATTTTCTCTAAATGGCTGGCAATCCACACACGTAGTTATGAACGAAATAAAAGACCCTGTCAAAACAATGAAAACTGCTGCTCCATTGGCTTTATTTTTAATCAATTCTTGTTACCTTCTGATCAACTTTTCCTACCTGGTGGTTATTCCATCAGAACAGCTATTGACTGTGGATGAAATGGTTGGTTCTGTTTTTTTTGAAAAATTGTTTGGCCATGTTATAGGTCGTCAGATTCTAACAGCTTCTGTTGCATTTTCCGTTGCTGGTAATGTTATTGTTGTATTGTACCATATTTCACGAATGAATCAGGAAATATTTAGGACTGGCGTATTTCCCTTTTCTAAATTTTTTGCTTCTAATTATCCGTTCGGTGCTCCACTTGCTGCTCTTATGATACCCTTCGTTTTGACGTCCTTGTTTTTATCATTGCCAACAGAAGGAAATATTTTTGATTACGCAATTAACATTGAATCATATCCATTACAAATTTTCATAGGTTTGATCTGCATTGGAGTCATTGTCATCCGAAGGCGGTCCCCTAGTTTGAATCCGGAGATGAAGGCATCCTATTTTGACATTTTTTTTATGTGCTCTTTTTCGATAATAATGTTTGTCGGTCCTTTAAACCCATTTAAGGCTAGGAATGAATTTCCAGGGCTTCCAAACTATGCGTATTTTTCTTTGTTTATTCTTGGTATGTGTTACATATATTGGTACATCACGTTTGTGTATTTACCAAAACACGGTGATTATACATTAACCGAAAAAGAGGTTGCTTTGAGCGATGGTTTAACCATGAAAAAATGGGAAAGGATTCCAAATGAATCAAATGTGTCAGTAAATCAGCAAGTCTGATGATTCAGAAGTTTACAAATTATGTACGAATATAAAGAGAATGCTTCATTTTATAAACGCTATGAATAATTTCAAACATTGCTTGAAAAAGCTTATTATATATAGTAAATGAAAGTGGAATTAGTAGTTAATTTGAACTGTTATTTAATGTTTTTTTTTACCTTTTTTCTTCTTTTTGTTTTTGTTCTTTCTGTTGGAAGAAGATCTTGAGTTCTGCGATGTTGCATTACCACTACTCGGTGGTTGTTCTGGGGAAGTGGATAAAGAAACCCCTTTAGATTCTAAATTCTCCTTAGCTTCTGTTGTTTCATCTTCATTTATAACTCCAGTGACTTCAACATCGCTGACATCAACTGGATCTTGCTTATTTTCAGGAGATACAGCACTATCGACGATTTTCGTGCCATCACAATTTATATCCTCTGTTGGTTCTGTACGTTCACTTGATTCATCGACAGAGCTATGGGAATTGTCGAAGTCTTCAATGACAGACACTGAATTAGACTGATTACTTTTTAGATATGCGTCCTTTGCCAACTTAACCAATTCGGTAAATTCACCAGTATCCATACACATTGAGTGGAATTCGGTCGATTTATTGGTAATCAATTTATATGGATGATCATACTCTTTGACACTACCATGATCAAGTACCAAAATTTTGTCATAATCGATAATGGTCTTTAATCTATGTGCAATAGTCAAAATTGTGCTCTGGGAGAATTCCTCTCGAATAGTTGTTTGAATTTTCGCGTCCGTATCATAATCAATTGAGGCAGTTGCTTCATCTAACATCAAAATCTTAGGGCTTTTCAACAAAGACCTCGCCAAACAAACCAATTGTCGCTCACCCTGTGACAAATTACCTCCGTTTTCAGTTACTTCACTGTCCAAATCAATAAATTTATTTACATTTTCATCACCATTGGAGTCATCAATCGTTAAAGCTTGACCAGTTTCGATCTTCAGTTTTAGCATGTTAAATTCTTCCACGCTTAGCAGGCCAACACGTCTTAAAGATTCATACATATCAACATCATTGTACTCCGCAAACATATCTAAGTTTGATCTCAATGTTCCTGAGAAAAGAGTTGGCTCTTGTGGAATAATAGTTAATCCCTTTCTTAATTTATCCAAACCAATTTTACCGATATCCACACCATCAATGCAAATTGATCCACTATCAGGCTCAATGAACCTGAAGAAACTTGTAATGATAGTAGATTTACCAGCACCAGTCCTACCAACAACACCAACTTTTTCGCCAGCTTTCACATAAAATGAAATATCCTTTATGACTTGAGGTAAGCGTGGAGCATATCTTAAACTTAAGTTCTTTACTTCAATTTCACCATTTTCCGGCCATGACAACGGTGGGTCATTTTCTGGGATCTGAGAAGGAGGTTCTTGCTTAACATTATCAATATATTCTTGAACTCTTTCAACAGCGTTAAGATTGATTTCCACATCAGCATAACAACGTAACAACCATAAGGCATAAACAGAAAATGAAGAAGCAATTGAGAGAGAAATACCTGCAAGACCTGAATCAATCTTTTTAGCATAGGAAACTGCCAAACCAGCAGCAAAAACAATAAGTAATGCACCGACAAGTTGGGCACGGAAGGACATCCATCTGTTATTAACCCAAACGTAAAAAAATGGTCTGTTATTAGCATCAATTTTAGTCATGTTTTGCACCATAAATCTTCTTTCATCACCATAAGCTCTAAGTGTAGTGACACCCACTAAGGTTTCGGTAAAATGTTGGTTAATAGGAGATCTAGTTATGGCTTCAAACCGCTTTAACTCTCTTGAGATAGTTAAGTAATATTTACCAACATTGATCATTGCATATGACATAATAACACCAAAAATTAAGAAGGCAGGAGTAATAAAAGTGATTAGCAAGACGGTGGTAATGCAAGCAAGAGCACAGATGATTGCCATTTCAGCGCATGGTGCAAGCTCTTGGTCGATACCTTCAATATCCTTCGAAAATCTGTTCATGATACGACCAATTGGAGTAGAGTCAAAGAAACGAACTTCTCCTCTAAGCACTTTGAACAACAAGATCTTGAAAATTTTTCTAGAAACACGCAATCCACCAAAGTACGATAGAAGAACTCTCATAAGACCTGTCACAGCATACAAGAAACCAATCAAAGAATATATACCCAAATAGTATAATGTTGAATGGAATTCTGACATCTCCGAAAGATCAACATTAAGCATTGTTTTTGCTAAAATAGGCTCATTCCATTCGATATTTCTTAAGAAGTTTGATGTCTGATAAAAGATCGTGTAGATCGCACCCTTGAGACTTGAAAAATCTGTTTGAACAATCAATGATTCAATTCCAACTTTTGAATCTTCTGCATGACCCCATATACGTAACCAATATGACTGACCAATATTGATTCCTTGAGCAAAAATGAAAACTGTGAATAATAATGTCCAAACCCATTTATCACCAAATAAAGTGATATAAAGAGAGTAAACAGACCAAGAAACAGAGCCTTCAGATTTGGTTTCTTCTTCGATTAACTTTCCTGTTTTATCTATTTTTATTTCTTCTGCATTTGTTGGATCTGGATCAATCATATCAGCGTTAACATCAGATGTTAACGCTGCCAATGTTGATTGTAGTAGATGTGGATGATCAGCAACACTGTTCGAAGTAGTCTTTTCGATCGCAGCTAATTCAGCTAAGTTTGCAACAGAGGCGGAACGAGACTGAAGGATACTGGTAATAGTTTCCTCATCGAATGCCTTTTGGGAAAATAGATAATCAACATCACCTTGAATTTTAACTCTACCATTATCCATGATAACCACATAATCAGCGTCTTTTATAGTTAAAGAAATGTTATGGGAAACTAAAATGCAAGTACGGTTTCTCATTAGTGCACCAGTGATACATTGCTCATAAATATGAACAGATGTATGTGAGTCAACTGCAGATAAGCAATCATCTAATAGAACGTATGCTGCATTAGAGTACAATGCTCTAGCAAGCGAAACACGTTGCTTTTGGCCACCGGATAATGTGATACCCTTTTCACCAACTTCAGTTTTATCACCAGCGGCTAAAATTTCAAAATCACGCTTTAAACCGCAAGCTTCAACCACAGCTTTGTAACGGCTTTCGTCAAATGGAGAAGCAAACAAAACGTTTTCTCTTATTGTACCGTTCAATAACCATGCAGATTGAGAGCAGTAAGCAACAGATTCGGTTAATCCAGTTAAATGGTCAACCACTAACTCATCTCTAGGAGTTGCACCAGGTAAAAAGACTTTACCAGATTGGAGATTCATTTCCCCAAGTAAGGCTAGCAACAATGAGCTTTTACCAGCCCCTGTTGCACCTATAATTACATTCAATTTGTTTTTCTTAAAAGCAATATCAATGTCCCTTAGCTTAAAATCACCTTTTTTGCTGTTGGACCATGAGAAGGTAGCATTTTGAAATCCTAACTCTGGAGAATTTTCATCTCTAGGCGATGATAATTGCTTATATTTGGTACTTTCAGGTTCATCCAAGTAATCAGAGATTCTATCTAGAGAAACCTTAGATTGAATAACAAATGAAAGCATATCAGCAAATTGATCCAAAGGAGTACGTAAAAGGTTGAAAAGTGACAATGCCGTGAAGGCAATAGCGGTGGTTAAAGTATTTTCCTCAACAACTGAGTACCAATAAAATGAAACTAAGCAAACCAAAGTTGGAGTAATCAACCAAATAAATGCAGCAACAGCCCAAATGGAACATCTCTTCGCCAAAATATGTAACTCTTCATTTCTAATCTTAAGAATTTCTTCGGCAAACTTGTTTTCCCACGCAAAATATTTGATAATTCTGATGTTTTGGAAAGTTTCATTCAACTTTGAGATTCTTTTATCTGTCACCTTTAACATTTGCTTTTGGTACTTACCAATCAGCATACTTAATCTGTAATTGATAGGTAATAATAAAACAATTGTCAGGACACCAACCAGTGCAGCAGTTCCTAATAAGGTATACAAAATTGAAATGGCAATGACAGTCATAACAAAAGAATTAACAAAATAATGTAAATAACCACAAATTTCTGAGACCTTGAAAGAATCAACAGCTATCAAATTAATGACAGCACCAATGTCTCTAGCTACTTCGGGTTTTGCGCTATCAGAGTCAGATGGTGATTTAGGGTCAGCGTCATTGATTGTTTTATTCTCATCCTTATCGTCTGAATCAGAATCTGATAATTTCTTTCTAAGTGCTTTAGCATAAATTTCACCAATAAGAATTGCTCGCATTCTGGTGCAAATACGTCTACCAAGAAATAAACCTCTACCTGATAAAGCAGATGTAATTGGAGCAGCAAAAAGCATTAAAATGACAAATAACCAGGCCAGACTTGTAGATTCTGTTTCTGGTGATGCCACATATTCAAGAATAGTTTTTAAAAGCATTGAAGGAAAAAACATTAAAATTGCTTCGATTGAAGTGATCAACGATTGATAAAAGAACAATTTACGAAATTGCCAAAATATGTCAACTGAAAAATTGTTGAATCTTCTAGTTTGGTGGAACTTTAAAAGAGACGGATAACTGTTATCCTCCAACTTCAAACAAAGAATATCATTCATAGTAGTTGAAACTGTTTGAGCTTTGTTGATCATGTCTGTAACCCAATAAAATGAAGCTATGTTGAAAAAACAAGACATTGGTTCTGGAGTAGGAGCTAATTCGTCTTCAATGTACAAAGAAACAGTTCTGTCACTGAAATTGTCAAAACCTTGAATCAAAACCATCAAAGAGCACGTTAAAAATTCCAAAAGATAGTATGTTTTAGAATAGCCATTTTTGGTGTTGTTAAGCAAAC
This sequence comes from Saturnispora serradocipensis, assembly GCA_030570415.1. Taxonomy (NCBI): domain Eukaryota; kingdom Fungi; phylum Ascomycota; class Pichiomycetes; order Pichiales; family Pichiaceae; genus Saturnispora; species Saturnispora serradocipensis. The sequence continues at coordinate 470,120 of JAJLVS010000001.1, read as the reverse complement.
CTGATCTTGCAAGAAAAAAGGTGACCCACCAGTAGGCTAAATTCAAATCAAATGTGTGGTACCAAAGATTCGGGAAAGCTTCTGTAAGACCTGCACTTGAGTGAGCTAATCGAACGCTCGTCAAGACAAATTGATAAGTCCAAAAGATGAAGTGGGTAAGAGGGGCCGCATTGTATTTCCATTCCGCATGGAAATCATTAATGAAAAAAGGCAAAGCACTGTAACTGACTTGTGCTAGGAGTACAACAAACAGCAACGCTAAAAACAAACGCTCTCTGTGCCCTCTAAAAACTGTTTTGACAACACCAATTGGGGTTCCGTCTTCATGCACCGGTTTGATATACTTGATATTGAAATGTCTATCTGTGATATCAGAGGAAGAGTCTGTTTCCGCATTCTCTGAGTCCTCTAAATCGTCTGAAGAATTGTATTTATTAATCCCGTTTGTAGCCAATAATGGTGCTTCGTCTTCAGCGAGGTTGAGTTTAATATGCTGCGGTTTGCACCACCATCTATCGAAGAAGTGGTACAGGATGAATGTTATCGATAGTCCTAAAAGAAAACTGGGGACTACAACTTCCAGGTAATGGTGTCTGGCACACTCTGTGAAATCATCCACAGACCAAATGCCTTTACATCCACCGTTCAACATTGTATTTGCAACCACTAGTGACCGTCCAAATTTAGTTTAATGCTAAAAAGGACTTACTCTATGTAATATAAAAAAATTGAGAGGAAAAATTTATCACATACGTTGTCGCTCACACAGTTTCTCACACATATGAGAAATCATTGTTTGCAACTGAGCAATTAGATAGCCACAGTTACGCTTCAATAGAGTAACTTCTGGGAAAATCTAGGATTGAATAACAAACCAATAATTACTGTAATGTCTTGATGGTATTTTCCCAGAATTTGTACTATAAAATCACCATTTGGCGATCAAATATCGCAATCAAATCATCATGACTGATAACCGTTAAAGATAAACAAACTAAGTGCCGTAAACATGCTATCTTGGAGCCTTACGGATGACGTTTCATGCCGCGAGATGCCGCTGGGTGCAAGTGAGGGTTCCAGAGCTACATTACTAAATTGTAGTATGTTCGAACAGATTAAGTAGATTTTTTATAAAATTAAACATCACCATTAGTCGTCGTTCTTGTCCTTAGTAGAACCTCTCAACAAACCGGTTCTTCTAGCAGCAATCAAACCAGCCTTTTGACCGGCAACGGCACCTCTAGACATAGTAGAAGCCTTACCAATATGTTGATGGTTACCACCACCGTGAGGGTGATCAACAGGGTTCATGGCAACACCTCTGGTCTTTGGCCAGGAGTTTCTCTTGACCTTGTACTTGTGGAATGCTCTACCAGCCTTCAACAATGGCTTGTCAATTCTACCACCACCGGCAACGACACCGATGACACCTCTGGCATCAGAAGAAATGATCTTCTTAGCACCAGATGGCAACTTGACTCTGGTCTTGTTTTCTTCTGGGTTGTGACCAATAACAATAACGTAGTTACCAGAGGTTCTACCAAGAGCACCTCTGTCACCAGCCTTTTCTTCAACGTTGGAAACGATGGTACCTTCTGGAAGAGAACCCAATGGCAAGACGTTACCAATGTTCAAGGAAGCCTTGGAACCACAGTAGATAAATTGACCAGTGTAAATACCTTCGTTGGCAATGAAAGTTTCTTCTCTGGACTTGTATCTGTATGGGTCTCTGAAGACAACCTTGGCTAAAGGAGCACCTCTACCTGGGTCGTGGATGATTTGCTTAACGACACCTCTGATGTAACCGTGTCTTTCAGCGTAATCGAGGGTTCTCAACTTGGCAGCACCCTTTCTCAATCTGGTGTGAGAGGTGAAGATGGAACCTGCACCCTTTCTTTGGTTTCTAATGACTCTACCTGTTTGATAATGTTAGTAATTGCCTACTGTTTGAACTTGCGAGGAGTATAGGAATATAAAAATCAACCACAATGATGTTAAAAGCACACTGTTGCTATTGAAACACTTGTAAAAATATGTACTAGAATCCTTTCGAGTTAACACGCTTGATCAAAGCTGCCAAACCACATTTTCATATAACACATTCGTCTCTGTTAGCTCCAGCTCCTCATGTAATGACATTTTAACGGTGCATTTGAAACTACGCTATGCTATTCCATTACAGAATTCTCTTGAAAAATTTTTGTGAAACATTCGACAAACCCAAAAACGTATTAATGATAAGCCTAGAATCTCTCTAAAGATGCAATTCAATCTCTGTGCACTTCTGCTTCAATATATCCTCCCATTTCACTAGTGCTATGTCTACATACCCATTTTGAATCAAGTGACGGTTACCCTACCTTTCTATAACATATCACAAGTGAGTGAAATTTCATTTTTCTAGCGCGTCGCTCTCGCTCGCAGCCACCACTACACCGTAGCTCTGGCATCTTTGGTGAGGTTATGTATAAAAAATGAGAAAAACTGAAAATAGAGCTGCGGTGCGAGGGTGCGCAACAAATAGCAGTCACGCTGCACTTTTCCTTCACAAGCTCGGTGTAGACCCTGCTAACCAGAAGAAGTCCGAGATTTCGGATATGGTAGCCAAAAATCGATTATTACATAACCCAATATAGAATAAATATGGTGTTTCTAAGAGACTTGGTCTCATTTATAAAACAGTTATAAATATAGCTATATGTAGGTATATAGAGATATCATTTTTGGGGATTTTTTTTTCAGGTTTTTGAGAGGTTGATTTATAAACAGATAGTGCAATGAAAGTCATTGCAACAATATGGAGCATTCAGGAGAAAGGGAAGATGTAGAAGGCGGGAACAAGCAATATCTTAAAATGTGTTGTTTGTGTTGGTGTAATAAAAAATGGGTACTTCGTATGATGTTCAACATCATTTTTCTTTGTCATTTATCGATTCCTTTAGTCATGATTTTCATCTGGTGAATTAAAGTTTGTGGTTTTAGTTTTACATTTCTATCGTCATCTCGTGAATTAATTTCTGAGACCTTCATCTTTGGTATTAGTTATTCATCCCCCTTTGTTGAAGATAATAGAGACGTCAATCTCTTATTATCTTCAACAAAGGGGAAAAAAAATTTTCAAACAACAATAGTACGACTTATCTCGTATTATGAGACTCCTTGAACATGGTACCTTCATTATCAGTGTTCTCTCCTTAATTCATCCCTAAGCAGTAGCAGAACTTGCTGAGTCAAGTACAACTTCAACATCCGTATCGTCTTCTTCGAATGTTTGATTTTCTTCTTGCTCCAACTCCTCAGCTGCTGACTTATGTTCTGCGTTGCTAGGAGACTCGTCATTCGAGTTGATGGCAACTGTGACATTCAACCTTTTACCTCTGAGTTCCTTACCGTCAAACAACTCGATGGCCTTTTCTTGCGCTTCATGCGTTTCAAAATTGATGAATGCAATACCTTTGTTTTGAATAGTTTCACCATTTTCTCTCATGTAGCGGTAGACGTGCGCTGGGTAAGACTGTCTCGGCACCTTAATCCACACAGGGTTAGCATCCTTCATGAAGTCCTTGAGAACATCAACAGTAACGTTTCTTTCCAAGTTACCCACAAAAACCGTCAATTTAGAAGGTACGCCATTAGCAAGCCTGCGCTGCTTTTCCTCTCTTCTGACCATGAATTGGTTGTAGCCATATACAGGGATCATTGGTGGCTGTGGGAAGAAAGGCTGCACGTTTTTCATTTTTGGAGGACTGAAGTTTTCAGACGTGACGCCTTCTTCAGATGCACCTACATCTTCGGAATCGCCTTTTTCATTGCCCATAGGAAGCTGTTGAGTGTAGCCATTTTTGTTATTGTTAAATGTGTAGAATGGCGGTGTTCCAGGCTGATAGAACAATGGCGGTGCGCCACCATTAGCACTGGCACCGTTCATATTGTTGTAAGGAGCAGGGTGAGTTCCTGGTGGCGGGTAAATTTGATGCATTGGCACGCTATTGATGATGTAGCCACCACCATACTTTGGATAATTGAGTGGTGGCCCTTGGTGATGACGAGTGTTATGATTATTGTTGCTATTATTGTTCATATTGTGGAATCTCTCCCTCAATTTGTTCTTGTTCTGAGGTAATGCATATTTGGCGTAAATCTCTCTGCCCGAGATACACTTGCCAACTATGGAATCAATCGCCACCTTGGCATCGTTGGCATTGGTATACGTGATGAACCCGTAACCTTTGGATTGAATGACAAAGTCTCCCAGCTCCCTATTGAAGAAGTTCTTTCTCGGAATCTCAACTGAAACGACATCGAATTCCGGGGTCAAATTGCGCACGTCGTCTTCTGTCACATCATATGGCAAATTACCAACAAATATTCTATCTGGTATGATATCATTTGGGGTCTCGTTTGTCGTCTGTCCCTCTTCTACTGTCATTTCCTAATGATAATGAAACATGCATTGGCTCGACAACATTTGAGATCCGAGCACTTTTTTTCTAATGACAGTCTAAATTACCTATTTTAGTTTCCCCTTCAAAGCTAACTTCTTATTTGCTGTTGACCGAGGGAGCGTCGCGTCTATTATATCGTCGCGTCGCTTTTAGCGTCCCTTTAATGTGGACGATCGACGTGGTACTGCCTTTTAAATGCGTCGCTTTTTTCGACGCGTCGAGTTACCTTTTCAAATTTTTTCTCTCATATACTTGTCGCTCTGCTTAAAATTTTATAGAGAACTCTCAGCCAATAAACTTCAAGGAAAAGGTGGATTTGAATGAGAGAAAAAATATACCTCCCATAACAACCATTCTGATACTACTGAAATATTAATTTAAATATGTCCTTCGTCACAGATATAATCAACGCATTGGCACCTGCCACCGCTTATGCTGAAGAAGTATGTACAAAATTGAATACTAGAATTTGAAAATCACTAGAGAGAATATTATTTGATCAATAGAGGTTATCAAAATGAAGAAATTAATCTCAAAAAGACAGCCAAATTTATGTTAAACTAAAACAAATGATACAGTCAAGGTCAGAAACCAGGATTGGAATGGCAGTCATCTAGTGGATACAATAGATTCCCAATTTAAATACTATTTGATACTAACTTTCATGTTTTTTGGTAGCCAGCTGAAGAAGTTGTTGAAGTAGCAGATGAATCCAAGGCAGAAGAAGGAGCAGATGAAGAGGAAGAAGAGGACGACGAAGACGAAGATGACGAAGATGACGAAGATGACGAAGAAGAATCCGAAGATCAATATGACGCTTTAAAGAAGCAATGTGAGACTCTCCCATCCGTCAAGCCATACCTCCACCACTACGAAGAATGTGTCGAAAGAGTCACCAAGGAAATGGAAGAACCAGATTACGAAGAAAAGGCATACAAGGAAGACTGTGTTGAAGAGTTCTTCCATCTACAACATGCCCTCTCAGAATGTGCTGCTCCAAAGTTATTCGACAAGTTGAAATAAATGTATCATATTTACTTTAATGACCTATATTCTTTACCTATTATATCTCAAACAAAGAAAAAAGAACTAAAATATTGTTATCATATATATTTTAAATATTCATCTCTTTTTTATTCTTATTTATTCTTAAAACAAAATCAAAACTAAGTTATTTGAGGGTAGTTTAACGTTACTTGGATTATAGATTTAAATCTCGGCTTACAAGGATGTTGAATTTGATTTCGGAGATGTTTATATTAATTTATAACCTTTTATATAAGAGTTAATGTATTTTAAACTCTCTTAGCAGCAATAGCAGCGGCAATAGCAGCAGCCTTAGCTCTCTTAGCCAACAAAGATTGAGTCTTGGCACCCATGATACCACCACCCCAGTGCTTTCTGGATTCATCGTATTTGTCAATGTAGTTAGCGTTGATGGTAGAGATCAAGTTAGCTAAAGCTGGTTCGTCTTCAGCCTTGACATCAACCAAAGCGGCAACGGCAGAGTTCTTTTGGTGAACAAGAGTACCTAATCTAGCCTTACCCTTGACAATGGCGTATGGAACACCCATCTTCTTACAAAGAGCTGGTAAGAAAACAACCAATTCAATTGGGTCAACATCGTTAGCAATCAAAACCAGCTTAGCCTTCTTGTTTTCAATCAAGCCAACAACGTGGTTCAAACCGTACTTGACGACGTATGGCTTTTCGGAAACATCTTGAGCGGTCTTACCTTCAGCAATGGCAGCGGCTTCCTTGGTCAATCTTTCCTTCTTTTCAGCAGTGGTTTCTGGTCTGTACTTGTTCAACAACTTGAAGGTTTCAGCAGCAGTGTTCTTGTCCAAGGTATTGTTGAATTGAGAAATGGAAGGTGGAACCTTTAATCTCAACTTCAAGATCTTCTTTTGTCTTTGAAGTCTGACATATTCTGGCCACTTGACGAATCTACCCAAATTTTGCTTTGGTTGAATAGCTTGTCCTAAACCAAAGTTCTTTGGGGTGGATTGGAACAAAGTGTTCTTAGAATCAGTCTTCTTAGCCTTAGTAGCCAATGGAGCTGGTGCAACCTTCTTACCTGGAGCCATCTTTACTTGTTGATAATCAAATTTCAATACACTCTCCATGAAAAATTTATTTTTCTTCATCATCTTCACTACGTCTGTTTTTTTGTGCGTCGCTTTCAGCCAAATCAGTAAATCACGTGCTTTGTCTCAGGGTTTGCAAACCCTCATAATTTTTTATCAAAAAGTAGTTGAGGTACTTCTTCAACACCAATAGCTTTTAAAAACTGAACGGGATCCTCCACTGAGTCACCGATAGTATCCTTAACTCTCTTGTACTTCAACTAGTTAGTATATGTGTTTGGTATTGTTAAAGAAACTAATGGATAGCATACCATTTTCAGGCAGATGAGATAATTCGTCATGAGCTCAGTGTGCTTGACCTTAATGTCTTGAAAATGTTTCTTCACTTCCTTGGTGTCTGAGAGACAACTTTTGTCTTTCAATTGTTTTATTTGTAATTGCAAGTTATTCTTTTCTTCTTCCAAGTTGGCAATTTGTTCGGTCAAATTTTCTTTGCTAGGCTTGCCTTCCTGTGTTTGAATATCTATTGATATGTTAGTATCTATCTTTATTTAGTGAAGCAATGAATGCAACCTCATACTTTTTTTTAATTCGTTGCTATCCTTCTCCATCTCACTTATCTCAGCTTGCAAATCCATGAAAGTACTTTGATCTACTCCTACTTCAGCCGACTCATCCTCGTCATGCTCATTAATCTCTTGATAACAAAAAAAAGACGACTTGCCGTAAACTTTGCAAATAATGATCCCTTCCGAAATAAGACTATCCAATATCTTGACCATATTAGGTTTGCTGATTTGGTTATGGAGGTTCAAAATCAAATCAGAGATTGCATATGGCCGGTATTCCTTCTTGAGATATCCTTTAACAACACTTTTGCCTGACTTATACACATATTAGTACATTCCTGACAAAAACACGCCGTCAAGCAACTCTAATACATACCCTCTTCAAAATTTGTTATCTTTCTTTTGTCCTCTTTCGTATTCATTATGTATTAATCGTTATAAAGAAATCAATTATAAAGATATAGACGCATGAAAGCTCATTTTTTTGTTCGCCCTGTCTCCTGTTTCTTAAAAAATTGACTCAGGCATTTTCATCATCAAAATAACAAGTGTGGACCACCCCGTAAAATTCTTGGTACGTTGACCTTTTCCTGTTTTTTCATTGTATTGTTCCCAGAAAATACCAGTTCTTTCGTACTCATTAAAAACATTTTCAACTACATTTCTCCGAAGTTGAACATAAATCTCATTAGAAAGTTTCCTAACATTTTCATCTACATTTGGGTTCTTGCCGTAATGTAACAAGGACTCGAGGGCTAAGTAGTTTATGTTAATCCAAATGTTTCCTCTCCAATAATCTTCACCTTTGTGAAAATAAGGATCTTCTTTAGACAAAGACCTAATACCATAAGGTGACCAAAGCTTCTTTGGATCATTCATCTGTTTTAACGTGTTGAGTAGTTGTGATGTAAATCTTTCAGGGATCAATTTATGTAAAAATGGCATCAAAGTGACGTAACCAATATGGCACTCGAATATATCTTCCTCATCATCCTCATCATCGATTGTAACGTCACAATAACTTTCATCTTTCGCAGACCACATTACCTTATTCATATTCCCTACTAAACTATGGTAATTACTCAAATATTCTTTTGCATCATCATGTTTTTCCAATAACGTCGCAATACGATACATCGATCTAGACATGACACCAACCCAAGACATCAAATCAATATTCAACTCCCCAATGTCTGGAATACATCTAGGATAATCATCCAATCCACTTGGTAAACAAAGTTCCTTGGCCCTACCTTTCCATCTGTAAACTTCATTATTGTTAATGTATTCACGTTCAAATTCGTCGCATTCACCCTTTTGAGTAGTTTTAAACCATTCATAATGTTTTTGCAATTTTGTATAGATTTCATTAGCATAATTGAGCAAGATATCTGGCTCTATCATATGTAAATCACCTAATTTTTCTTCTAAATCGTAATCAAAGTGTTTACTGCTGTCCACCTCATTGTTTATGCCAAACTGAGCACTGCTACTTTTCATATTGACTATGTCATCTAAGAGTTCACTGAATAACATCATTAAAGTTGGCGGATTGGCGATATTATGATTTTGAACCACAAATTCCGTAGGAACCATGCTTCTGGCTTCATCTCCTAGAATTTGTTCTCTTGCAATCCATCCATCCTCATCGATCAAAGAGAACCAACTTTTGACTATTTCCAATGCTAAATCGGAATCATATTCCAGAATTGGTAATAAATGAAATCCTTCATCCCAATAAAAACCTCTTGGAAAAAATGACCTACTTGGAACACACGTAAACAGCTCATGCGGGCCTTCTGAAACACCATTTAGTTTTTTTTGCGAAAAGTTAACATCGTCAACTACAACTTCTCTATCCACTAGCTGATCACCATTAAAATAACCGATGCCCCCCATGAGTTGAGCCATAGCTTCTTTAGCAAAATTGACATGCTTTACGTCGTTGAACGGCACTTGCAATTGATATTTTCTAGCAAATTTACCATCAATCTTGGCAAACAAAGAGTCTCTCAATGACTCAAAGTTTGTAGCTGATATTTTTTGGGAATTTTCTTTAGCATTGAAGTAGATAGTGTATTCAAAACTACCGGTGAAACTTTTTTGAACAAAATGAGTATCTCCTTTGAAATCTTGGGTATTTCTAAGTTGGAAAAATTCAGTGGCAGAAAAGTCACCAACGACATCAGCATTCTCCTTGTGCATATCTTGTGCATTCATTTTGATCAATGTCCAAAATATATCTTTTGCTTGCCATACAGTGTTCATTGGAACTACCATTGACAAATGGTGTGTATAAAATGGATCAAATTCAGGATCATTGGCTTTTATTTTTTGCTTTGGATGAACATTGGACTCATTTTCAGTAATATCAATAATGAATTCATGACCAAGTTTTTCGGAATAACCCTCAAAAGAAATCTCTCTTGGATCTAGACAACTAGAAGTCCCATCGATGTACTCATCGTTCAATTTCATGTTGCCCGAGTCATCAATAGAAGCGTAGAATACCAATGAATTGACGTCATCTGGAGATCTGGCCTCACCATTAATGCGCAAACCCCAATTCATCCCATCATCAGTCTTAACAAAATCAATTGTCAACTTCAAGCCACTATCATTGTCTGTAATTATCTCACGACCACCAAATCTTGGATCATATTTTGTCCAGCCAAATTTGTCCACATTATCGTTTTGTTTGCATTCATGTTTACAGTGCTTGATCCCATCAAATTCTTTAGCAGGAAACCAGAACAGACCGGACATAAATGAGTCAGAGATTCTTGGTCTAATACCCAGGTAAAGATTTGAACGGTAAGGACCCCATTGAAGAGAATTGGCATTCAGTTTCTTAAATTGCTGCACGATTAGATCAGAACGATCGTATTCAATTGGATTTTGACTCATCGTCTTCCCTAATAATAGAAGCGATAACATCCAAAGTATTAAAGTGTTCATCATACTGATTATATCTTTCTTTACAATAATTATCCATATCTTTAAAGTTTACATTCTTGCATATATTTTCAACAGGCCGAGATTATTTCTCAGTATATATGCTCAGCACATTCAGGGGAAGATTTAACATTAAGTACCGATAAATATCTTAAAAATCAAAAACCAGTTCTTCTCTTTTTATGCTTTTTCTGAGATTTTTTAGGAGATGTGTTAAGTGTTAAAGACTGTGAACTGTTTGTTGAATAAATTTGTGAAGCAACAGGGGTACTTCTAGCTCTCTTTTGTGACTGGGACACTGCAACTGTTGGTATATCAAAATTAGGTTTCTTTTTATCAGCTTTTTCTTCCTCTTCCACATTCTGAACGTACTGACCTGGGGCGTCCATATCATCTTCAAATTCTTTCAGCATGGCATTATCCTCTTCCGTCAATAGCTCACAATTCTTGGCAAAATAATCATCATATCTTTCTGTGTTCATCTCCCTTCTATGAATGGAAATTGAACTTAAAATCAAGTGAAACCCAATGTATCTCGATATTTCAGTCTTATGCTTGTTTTTTTTCAGTAATGTAAAAAAGGTCTTATAGGAATTTCTAAGTGCATCGATATCTGTAATTGGAGTATTATATTTCATGAAAGTTTCCGTTCTCCAAAGATCTGAATTGATATAAAAATCAAAAATGTTAGAAGTTTGAAAGTGATCAATAAATTCAGTAATCATATCCATCAACTCTTCAGAGTTAGTATGAGGACTCGTAAACTCGATCAATTGTTGAAAGCTGTCAACACATTTTGAGCTATCAACAAATAAAGACAAAGCTTCACTCAACTTATCAGCATACGTTTGCACCTCTTTTTGTGCTGTTATATCTGTCGCTGAGTTGCTATCTTCTTGGACATTTGTAAGAATCTTATTAGTGAGGACATGCATTGGGGGCTTCATATCTCCGATTACATTATGGAAAAACATTTCATTTTTTAGCTGACCATACTTGATATAATCAGGTATAACCACTTTTCTTGTGGATGGACGCCCGTACTTTTCGATTTTATGATAAAAGCTGGTAAATTTCAGTATGCATGTTGATATTTCGTTCAAAGGTGTAGACTGAACTAAAAGAAATAAGCTAGATAGAGTTGACAATGAAAACAAACATGATGATTCTATCACCTTTTTATGTGTGAAAAACCAATGTGGATAGTCAATAATTTTCAAATCATGAGGATCAATTTGTATCAACTGATTGAAGTTTGTTGTCTTAGATGAAATCCGACATATGATATTGGTATAATGGTATGGTGCTCTAAAAACCTGTAAATAGAAAGAATTATCCTCATGATTCAAAAAGTGTTTCCAAGCTAACCGTTTCTTGAAGCCTTTGCTACCATCAACAACGATGATCTCTTTTGTCGTCAATAAAATTAACCAATTAACTTTTCCAGGAACGTAGTGCATTGCCAAGAATCTTGAAAATATGCCTCCTGTAACACGACATTTCATCTCTTGTGTTTCCAAATTTAGTTCATGAATTTGTGTTCGTGAATAAAGAATTAATCTATCATCAGACAACCAAAAAGAAGATTTAAAAACAGAGAGTTCTGTTGGTTCATAAAACGAATCATGTCTTAAGCTTCTTTCTTGAAAAGTTTTACCTATCATTTCATAAATTTTAAACTTTGCATTTATATCTATCACGACCATTAACATGCAGTTGCCTTTTGTGTTATGTAGATTCACATGAGCAAATTGAGACCAGTATTTATCTGACTTCAATTCAAAGAGTTTCTTCATAGATAATTTACCAGATGTTTTGACCTTCATGCTAATGATTGCAATTCTGGTTTTCGTTCTAATTGCTATTACTGATTCTTTTTCATCTTTTATGTTCAAAAACTCCAAACCTATTATTTCATCTTCAAAATCTACAGTATCTTTGAATTTTAAATCGGGCAATTGTAAATTTAGCTCGGGATCATCATGCATGTCAAGCTCCTCGAATTCTTCTTCCTTGACTTTATCCACTCCAAACGCTATATCGTTGTCTAATCTATCCTGAAGTTTAGTTTCTCTGTTGCTGATCAGGTTCCAACCATTCCAGGAACTAGGGATTATCGCAAAGCCCAAAATGCACCCATTATCTAATTTTGTTGCTATTATGTGACAATCGTTATTTTTGAAAACTAAATTCATCTTGGATCTGGTGGGATCAACAACATCAATTGAAGATGAAAGCTTCACATCTTGTTTGGACCAATTGAAGGACACTCTGTTAGCTCCAACTTCAGGTGAGTCTTTCAAATCATGATCAGCGGTTTGTCTGTAACGTATATCTCTAATAGCGGGTTGCAATCCAGCATTGTGGACTTTAAATGTGCTTTTTATAGGTTCCAAATGGCGTGGGTTATCTGTGTAACTTCTTACTCTATCAAAAGATATTGAATCTTGTGGATCTTCTGGGATAACAAACGATCCCATTAAGTCAATACCATAAGTTGATGAGATACCATCATGACGTTTAAATGGTAACATTCCCTGTTTTAAAAGGTTCTTGTTTGAATTCTTGAACAGAATTAAATTTTCAGATGAAAGCTATTATCTACAAATTTTTTGTAATCATTTATAGTACTTCGTTATAAAATAAATCGTTTAATATACTATCTAAATCTATCTACTTAGATGCATCTTCACCTGATTGAAATCTCAAATCCCAGCCAATTTGTGGTCCGAATTTAGGAAGAACCTCTGCAACACTTTGAACGTCCTTGTCACCTCTACCTGAAATAGTGATAACAACGGTTTGATCTTTAGACATTTTCTTAGCTGCCTGCACTGCACCGTAAATAGCATGAGATGATTCCAAGGCTGGAATAATACCTTCATATTGAGAAAGAAGTCTAAAACCTTCTAGAGCTTCAGCATTGGTAACAGCAATGAAATCAACCCTTCCATTGTCTTTCCAAGCGGCTAACTCTGGTCCAACACCAGGATAATCCAAACCAGCGGAAACTGAGTGAGTGTCATGAACTTGGCCGTCTTCATTCTGCAAAACGTAAGTCTTAACACCGTGGAAAACACCTGGAACACCAGCAGTTAAAGTAGCAGAGTGGAATTCTGTATCAAGACCATCACCTCCTGCTTCACAACCAAGTAACTTAACAGATGAATCGTTTTCAAAAGGTGAGAAGGTACCAGTGGAATTAGAACCACCACCTACACATGCGACAACCAAATCTGGAAGCTTACCATTGTTAGCCTTGGCAAACTGTTCTTTGATCTCCTTACCAATGACAGATTGGAAGGTTCTAACTAATGTTGGGTATGGATGAGGACCAATAGCTGAACCGACAACGTAGTGAGTGGTTTTTAAGTGTGAAACCCAATTTCTGAAAGCTTCTGAAGTGGCGTCTCTTAAAGTCTTAGTACCATTTTGAACTGCAACAACTTGAGCTCCAAGAATTCTCATTCTGAAAACATTCAATGCTTGTCTTCTAACGTCCTCTGCACCCATGTAAACAGTACATTTGAGACCAAATTTAGCACAGGCAGTTGCAGTTGCAACACCATGTTGACCAGCACCTGTTTCAGCAATAATTTCAGTTTTACCTAATCTCTTTGCAATTAAAACTTGAGCTAGAGCATTATTAATTTTGTGAGAACCAGTGTGGTTCAGGTCTTCTCTCTTTAACCAGATTTCGGCACCGCCAGCATATTCGGATAATCTTTCAGCTTTATGAAGAGTAGATGGTCTACCGATGTAGTCGTAAAGACCGTGGAATTCGTTCCAAAATTCAGGATCAGCAATTGCTGATTCAAATGCATCTTCTAATTCTTTAAGACAAGCATGGAGAGCTTCTGGAACGTATTGACCACCGTAATCACCAAATCTTGGGTTATGCTTGTGCTTTTCAGCAAAGTCGGGGGTTTCTGGAGTAGGAAATTCATCAGGTAATGATGATTCGGATGCAATATTGGCACCATCACCATGGAGAATAGATTGAACAAATTTCTTGGCGATTTCACCCTTTTGACCCTTTGGAGCTTCGTTAACCAAATTGATCAATTTAGAGCCGATAACGACACCATCAGAATCCTTACTCACATTCAGATAATGTTCTCTTGTTGAAACACCGAAACCAACGGCTAATGGAGCGTTTCCACCTGTCATAGTTCTGACATGCTTACATAATTCCCCGACTGAAGATGTGACGGAGACACCTGCACCAGTGGTACCCATTCTGGAGACAACGTAAATAAAAGAATCTGCAATTTCACCTAATAATTTTAATCTATCGTCAGTAGTGGCAGGTGCAACTAATGGGACGTACGAAAGACCTTCAGAAGTACAAATGTTTCTAAATCTGAGGGCTTCTTCAGGAGGCAAATCGACAACAATGAAACCATTGGCACCAGCTTCTTTGGTATCTTTGACCATCTTTTCTTCACCATATTTCAGAATTGGGTTATAGTAACCCATGAGGATGATTGGCACTGAGACACCGGCCTTCCTAGCATCTTTAACTACCTGTAAACATTTAGCAACAGTACAGCCATTTTTAAGAGCTTCAGTGTTTGCTTCTTGAATGGTTGGACCATCAGCAATAGGATCAGAGAATGGTATACCTAGTTCGATGACATCAGATCCACCATCTTGCAAACCTTTGAGAATTGGGATGGTGTCTTCTTCAGTTGGGAAATAGGCGGTAATGAAGGTAACCAAAGCATTTCTGCCTTCTTTTTTAGCCTTAATGAATGCGTTTCTTAGTTCAGTAGACATTATTTAGTGTTCTTTTGGAAAGAAATAAGTATTCACATCTGAGTCAACTTTCATTTTCAACCGTTGAAAAGTTTGACAAAAAAATTATCGATAACATCATACACTAAAACAAAGAGTCATCGAGATTAAAAACCTATATAAAATGGTATAATATACATATTAGCATCAGGTATACTGTCTATTGTTGTAAGGATGCCTGCTGGTCTGCTGCTTGTTTCACAACAGGCGATAACCGACGATAAGTTGAGTTGAATTCTTCATAGTTAATACGAAGACTAAAAATTAATGATTGCACGTCCTGAAAAAGCGTGTTGGCTGTGGTCGTTTCATCAATACTGGACATGGTGTTCATTAGTGACTCCATTTGAAATCTCATATCGTTGATTCGTGTTTGCAACGTACGAACCTCCTCTATAAGAGTACTAACGTTGACCTTTCCTGACTCTACGTCTTCTAGCGTTATTTGCTCCAATTTTGTAGTAGCATTTGGTACTGTGGTTATTGCAGGTGATTGTATATCGCCTGGTAGTGGCATTTGAGGCGTCGGCATAGACATCTTACTCACGTTTTCTTGCAATCTGCAAGGGTTGATGAAGAAGCTGGCGACTTACCACCGCGAAAAGTAACAGTGTGCTCAGCAGACACCTGCCAAGGTACAGAGTATGGGGGAGAAAGCAAGCGTTCCCAGGATGTGTTTGTCAGTTCTTCAATGACTGGTACCTTTAGCACATTGTACGAGTTGAAAAGCATTTGTAGTGCATTTTTAACGTGAGACTGTAGTGCGATATGAGTCAATAATGTGTGATAAAGATCTGCATGTTCGACATCCTTCAAATATCGATAGATTGTTAGCCACTTGACAGAGTTGTTCATGTAATTGAATGATACTAGCAGATACACCTGTTCTGGTAACGTAGGGTTTGTAAGATTCTTTTCGGCTGACGCAAAGTTATAGCTGGGGAAAGATGTCACAAGAAGGGAAAACGCAGCTTCATGCTGCTGTTCAGAGTGAGAGAAATGTAAGCACATCAATAATTGAAACGACTCTACTTCACGCTTTGAAAATTGCCATTGACTTTGGTATTCCAACGCATAGTTCAAAGTTGGCAAGTAGGACTCATAGTGATTAGACTCCACTGAGAATTTGATGCTAGAGTTAAATACATCCTGAACAAACTTCTTGTCTATATTGAAATTGCATGATATGATGCCCTCTCTTAATTTCCGAAACATCATAAGTATGTGATCTCTCTGCGCCTTCGATTCATCTTGCTTGTACTCTTTGATCTTGATCTTCACTTGGTTGTATAGCGCTTCCCTGGCTTCTTGACTATGCTTCAACGTCAAGTCTTCTCCTCTACTCACTAATCCATATTCTGCATTTGGTTTGCTAGCAAACTTCATTGCACGTCGTTTCATGGCATCGGCGTCGCCTAGATTAGATGGGTTAACTGTAGATACTGTGTCTTTAACGCATCTTTTTCTCTGCCTATCGGTTGAATATCTGTCTCTTCTTCCACCACGCTGGTTGGCCTGTGACATCTTATATTTAGCCAGATACACACGTCGTTAAGAGAGAATACAAAAAAAACATCAGTACATTGCGAATACAAATCATGTCGTACAACAGTAAACTTGGAATAAATCTATGCAAAGTGCTCGTAAATGTTAGTTGTTTAATTTATTACATTTTAAACAGTTGAATTATAGATAATGATCAGTTAGTTCAATAATTGTTACAAAATTAGTTACTTTAATTTAAAATTATCCAGGTTTGTTGGTAAATCGGAAAGTAATATTACAATGTTGAAAAAATATAAACAACCGAATTTTTGTCAGATTTTGAATTAAATTAGGCTAACTCAAGTTGAACCTTATCTAGGATTTTAATTAATAGCAAATTAAACCTTACCAGTTATCTCGAGCCAATACAAATCGGATCACCTGATTCGGTTACCTTCAGTTACCTAAAGTGTTGATCAGACAATAAGATGTCTTCTTTAAGAGTTATGCTCATGCATTAAATGCACTTCAACTCTGACTTACATTATCTTATCTAATTAGTATCAATTATGAAATTGAATCATTTAGGATTGCTTTACTCATTGTATTAAAGTTTTACTTATCTAATTCAGATAGTCTAGAACCAAAACTGTGGTTCATATTCTAATTTCTATTTTGTTTATGAAAGGCCTTTATTTTACCTTTTACTTAATAATTCTTTTGTAGTTATTTAATCATTCAAAAAATAGTTTATGAATTTTGAAGTTTAGCTATTACGTTACAACTAGCCTTTCTAATTTTTTAGTACTATACATTTCATATATCTGATGCACATATGTATCCATTCATTTTCAAATCAACTCGACTGTACGCAAACTAGAGGTGTTGAGAAAGCTTACGTAAAACAAAGTTTGAAAAATTCAAAGTGGCGAATTGAGTATAGAAAAAGTTGCCACCTAAAGAAATCAATAGCTATTATCAGTAGAGTTGTCTTTCTATTGAGCAATTAAGATGAAGGGGAGCTTAACGATGTCCGAATATGCTAATGAACGTACTAGTGTTCCAATTGAACATAGATTTAATCCATATACCGATAACGGTGGTACCATCCTTGGTATCGCAGGTGAAGACTTTGCAGTTCTAGCTGGTGACACTAGACACACATCAGGATATTCTATTAACTCACGATATGAGCCAAAGGTTTTTGACTGTGGGGACAGTTTAGTGTTGTCAGCTAACGGTTTTGCAGGTGACTCAATAGAACTAGTGCGTAACTTCAAAAACAAATTAAAATGGTATCATTTCAATCACGGCGGCAGCGACCATAAGGGTAAACTGAAAGTCAGTTCTGCTGCAAGGTTACTACAGCATCTTTTGTATGGTAAGAGATTTTTCCCATACTATGTTCACACGATTTTAGCAGGTTTAGATGATGAAGGTAAAGGTGCGATTTATTCATTCGATCCTGTTGGATCATACGAAAGGGAACAATGTAGAGCAGGTGGTGCAGCTGCCAGTTTGATCATGCCGTTCCTAGATAATCAAGTCAACTTCAAAAACCAAATGGACCCAGATTCTAATGGTAAAAAGAAAAAGGAAATAAGATATTTAAGTTTAGAAGAAGTTATCCAGTTGGTCAGGGACGCATTTACATCAGCCACTGAAAGACATATTGAAATTGGTGATGGTTTAGAATTATTAATCATAACTAAGGAAGGCGTAAGGAAGGAGTACTACCCATTGAAGAGGGACTAATTATAATTTGATAAACTTTTTGTATTACCAGTTTCCAATACACTGATACTTAGTGATTCATGATTATACACAAAACGTACTATAAAATTAAGCTATTGTGGTAATTTAATTGAATTCTTGATGACTTTTTTGTAGTACACCCAAAAAAAGTCTGAATAGATAACGGTTTGCAAAATACCTGCCAAGATTGAGATGTAATCGAATCTAGCTTCTGTGCAGTATCTGTAGATCCAGTTTGGTATATAAAGTGCCCGATAAAGACCTAGGGCAAAGATATAATGAACAGTTATCAAGTCTCCCTCTCCCTGTTTTTGAAGCATGTATAATTGAGGTAGAATAGCTAGAGACTCTAACCAAAGAGAAAATGACCACAGTATTTCAGTGAAAGTGAACTTATAGTTGAAAACGAATCCTAAGATGATGGATGGAATTAATAAATAGATAATATTGAAATCATCAATATATTGTGCAATTTTCTTGGTGTATTTCTTCGTAATGTATATTGTATAACCTGTTGATGCCAAGAAAAAGATCTTCAAAAAGAAGTTATAGAACGAACCGAACTTGAAGGTTAAAAGCTCTAGATATCTAGTGACAAACACCAGCATGTAAAGACACTGTGTTTTGAGCGAAATACCCTTGGCAGATCTATTTTTGCGAATGGACTGAATCAATATCACAATGGAAACCATGTGTGAGAAGTCTCCTAGCACTCTAAAGATGTTAAACATGTTCAATTGAGGTGCACCAGAAGAGATTGAAGAACGCAGTATTGAAGAACACGTACATACATAATAGGGGAAATTTCTTCTCGCGAGGACCTATAGGTGCTAGATCAACGATACAACATATTAATGAAGTGAGTTTAGAAACAATTAGCGCCTAAAGAGCCCTCAGTAAGATTTATTGTGGATCAAAACGACTTGGTAGAGGTTTATTGCCCTTGCATTGTTATTTTTCCGTGTAAATGTATTCAATGAGTCATTTTTAAAACGTTAACTTTGAAAAGACGGGGTTTTGAAGTATTATACTCATTTTATAAACTCAATTGGTTGTATAGTTTACAATTCAAGTAGAGCTAACCTTTACGCATTTTCTTGTGAAGCATTGAGAAAAAGCTGGTTAAATTGAAGGTTTTTAATGGGGTTTTACAATTGTAGAATCTGTACTTATTTAAATTACAGTCTTTGAACCATTACAACTGATTATTGTTTCAAATCATTGAATTGCATCAAGCCCGAGCTGGGTAACTACATATGTCTTGGCGTGTAGGGTTCTGTTACAACATAATTTTGGAGTGTATGGATGACTAAGCACTCGTTCTTAGACTCCACGCGCCAAATCCTTTAAAAAGGGCCATGCCGTCTCATTGAAAAGTTAATACATAGTCCGTTAATTCCTTTTACCAACACTAGAAAACATGAAGGCCGTTGCTGTTATTAGAGGAGACTCCACCGTCGAAGGTGTTGTTACTTTCACACAAGAATCTGAATCCAAACCAACCACCATTTCCTGGGACATCAAGGGTAACGATGCCGACGCTTTGCGTGGTTTCCACATCCACCAGTTTGGTGACAACACTAACGGTTGTACTTCCGCTGGTCCACACTTTAACCCATTCGGTACCACCCACGGTGCTCCAGAAGACGATGTCAGACACGTTGGTGACATGGGTAACATCCCAACCGACGCCAGTGGTGTTGCCAAGGGCTCTAGAACCGACAAGTTGATTTCTCTTTTCGGTGAAAACTCCATTTTGGGTAGAACTGTTGTCGTCCACGGTGGTCAAGACGACTTGGGTAAGGGTGGCAACCCTGAATCTTTGAAGACCGGTAACGCTGGCCCAAGACCTGCCTGTGGTGTCATTGGCTTCTCTTCTTAGAAGTGCTTATAACTATTTTATATTTATCGTCATGTGCGATGTGGCGTGTTTAAATTATATTCAACGATTGATCGCAGAAAATGAGTGTTGTCTCTTTATAAATAATTGAGTCGTATATTCACCGTCGTGGTTATTAATTGTAGACACTCCCAAAACTGCTCTTAATTTGCTCGCTTTACTCTAATTTTGAATATTTGTGGCTCATGCTGCTATCGGCTATTTTACAACACCAGGCCAATTTCCAGTGGTCACTGATAGCATCCTTCAACATAATTTGACTGAGATTAAAGCTGCACGTAGAAACTAGGAATGTCATGTTCAACTCCTCCTACACTCCGATTTCACGCCTTTAGAAGCACCATTCTTGGATTCCACTCTACATACTCTTTGCCATAAGCCTCCTTTTAGCCTTGCACCCAGAAACTTTCTTTAAGAACTAGCTTTCTCCTTTAATAGAACCAGCACTCAGAATAAATAGTACTAACCACCCAAATATGTGCAAAAAAAGCCATCTTACATGTCCTTTTCTTTTGCTGTAAAGAGCACTGGTCGGCAAATCTACTTCTATATCACAATTCAAGTCTATTTTAGCAAATGCGCATTTCCAATTGTTTGCCACTATCAATAACACGGACTTATATCATGCATCACATATAAGGACTTATATATATTAGCTATTTCCGATAGTTTTTCAAAGCTAAATATTTTATCAGTATATTGAGATACTTATGCAAACTATCCTAGTATAGAAGGTCTAGTTTGGTTATAACAACTTGGAGGGCGTCCAATTCTTGCCTTGTGTTTTTTTTTAAAGGAAAACTGTACAAAATGTAAAATGGTTCTTCTTCTTGCATCTATTGTCTTCAATTGGGATTAGGGCGACCGTTAAAATACATGTATTCATGCGCATCGAAAATGCTCAAGATGTCGCCCATCTGCAAGCTGCCCACTGTCAACACTAGGAACACACCATGGAATCTAACCTGCTAAACAAGCATGCCAACCTTGACTTACTAGCTTCTTAAACACAAAGCTTTATTCCGATGGCTTTGTAACACCGATCGTTTTAACAATAGGCAAATAGCCCTATAACAATAATTTTCAAATAGTCTCCAAAAACGGAACAGCAACTCCTTTCTCAAAATTTTTTAAGATATTTCCGATGCAAAATTGATTCTGTTCGTAAACACAAAATGACTATGAATCCAGCGGTGGTGTGTCCATAATTGCTCACGAGGTGGAAATATGTTTCTTTTACATCTGCTTGAAAACGTAGTTACGAAGGATCAACAAAAGAGAAAAAAAACGAAAAACTAACATAAAGTTTAATAAAGTAGGAATAGTTGAAATAGTAGCAGTAATTGCGGAGATAGAATCTAAGAATAAAATGTTATACAGGGGATAAAACATCCCTTTTGATGAAAAATCATCTCCTACTCATGAACTCTTAAGCTTTGTACACAATTTTACCATTTTCAATTTTGTAGTCAACCTTGGCTCGCAGTACTTTGACAACACCAATTCCATCAATAATTGTTTCGTTTTCTGCCAGTGGCCTTTCCTTATCTTCTGTAGTTGTAGTTGCAGTATCAGCAGCGTCATTTGATGCGCCGTTCTCTTGAGAATGACTTCGATAAATGCATGTCATATTCACTCGCAGGCACTCAGTACAAACAGGCTTAGTCTCATCACACTTCTTCTTACGTGCTTTACAAGTCAGGCATCCTGTCCTGGACCATTTAGAAACTTTCACTGGAGTTATTCCTTCATAGTTTGAATCGTTGGCAATCAAGGTGCTTGAACTATTATTGTTGTGGGGAATAACATAATCTCTGCTGCTTCCAACCAGTGTTGACATTGAGTTCAGTGAAAGTGAAGGATTTAGCGGTATCGGTATAGACTTCGGTGAAGCTGAGATTTGGTGATTAAAATGATGATGATGATAATGCTGATTGTTAAATGCTGAATTAAAAGGAACGTTAATTGTTGGCAATGCCACTGCAGATGCCACTGGATAGTAATTTGCTTGACGATAGTGGTAATGTGAGTAGGGACTGACAGGGCTACTGGAATCCTGAATGCTGTTCATATTATTATTGAGACTAGAACTAGCATTTAATTCAAAAGTTGAACTTGAAGCACTTTCTGAAGAGGCCCCACAGGTAGCTGGTGCACTATTGTTATTAATATTATTATGGTTGTTTTTGTGGTTGCCTCCAGTCACACTGGGCGTGCTTGTTGCATGATATTCCATGTCAGGAACTCTATCAATTACTCTATTAGCAGGTGAGGTTGACCTAATCACAGCATGTGGTTTTTGGTGGTGCATCAATTGTTGCCTGAACTGATTGTTGCTGGTTTTTTGCCTATTGCTATCTGCTTTTGAAAGTGATGGTAGATAGGGATTAAACAAGTTCTGAATGTTGTATGTATCAGTATTACTAGTAATGCATTTAGAAATTAACAGCCGATCAAGAATCTTTTTATTGGCGTCATCACTGGATGCTACTGGCTCTTGAGTTCTATGGAGCTTTCTTTCCTTCTTTAGTATCAAATCTTCCATTACAGTGTATTGAAGAATTTGTTAACAGAAATTATAAAAGCTTATTTTTTTTGACAATAGATCGACTTGAAGTGACGAAATGTGTATGCAATTACAACGCGTACTATAAGTCTTACGTAAACGAGACAGCTAATCCATAAGTAGCACAAAAAGAACTAATGCAAGAGAAGAGAAGACTTTTCTAATCGGCCTTCCTCTATAGACAGGCAAAGAAAGATCAAAGAATAAACGGATTTAAGCGTTCATGCGTGGAAGGAGACAGTAGTGAGAATGTCTCAAAGCGGTATGTCCTGGCAGGTTGCTTTTTTATTGTTGAAACATTTTTTATGTATTGCGAAAAAAAGTGCCTCTTTGAAAAATTACACGGCTTTTGGATTCAATTACATCATGTTTAGTGCCAAAGAGTCACTCAAACCATAGGAATTCTTTTGTGATGCATAGCTGCACAGAACTTTTTGTTTATGTGTAAAAAACTAGTGTTCTCTGACCATTTCAAAGCATCGCTTGAAGAGAACACAATAAAAAAACCGACAAAAACAGCTGATCCACGAGTAGCGTGCAAACACTTCCCTTGTTTGCTCAAAAGAAAAATACGAAATTCGCAATCAACCATTAGCAATTCAGCATTTCGAACGTCCGGCTATAACGCTATTTACTCTTACAACTACAGGTTCTCGGTGAATTCAGCGTTCCTGCTACCCTATTGCTGCATGTGAAAGTAAAAATAACCTATCTCGGTAAAAGAACCAAATGGAAAACAAGGAACGCCATATTTAGGCAAGATCTACAAACTATAATTGGACCATCTTTTGGGAAGAGAAAAAAAAAGATCTATATAAAGATTTTATGCTATTTGTAAACCACCAATGCACCAGCAAATATCAGACTGGTCACCAAATTTTGCGTTTAAAGCTGTTGCACGGTTACAGTTCCTGATCTAAAACGGGAATACACTTTTCCGAATCACATGACAAACAATCTTAACTTTTGTAGCTGGGCGTAAAATTCAGCGTGGCTGTATGAACGGTTATAAACGGCAATCCGGCAAACCCAATTCATTTTTGGTTCTGAAGATTTTACTCTTTATTCGGTACTTATTTTCGGAGGAACGTAAATAATAATATTCTTTGACAGAATGTAACAATATATTGTGGACAGTTGGTGTCCTGCAGTTCACCTTATGTGTGAAACAATAATAGTAATGCTTCTTTTTTACGAAAGTAAAAGAGTTTTTGGCACATTAAGAACAAAAGTTCTTTGCTTTAGTGTAATACATGAACAAAGACCAGAGAAGGAATTTGGGAACAGCAGAAATTCAAGAATTGGATGTAGTATAAACGATATTTGCACAAACAGCAGCTAATATGACTATAATAGCTTGTAAACTTATTGGTAGTGTGGTTATGCACACGTATACATGACTTATTCGCCATCACCAAGGAAGAAAAATCCGCCCCCGCCAACATTGCTATGTCTACTGAAATAATCAAAATCAATACTAACAGCATTAGTAAGTATCGATGCCTTTTCCATAATATTCAGCTGATCCTGGCAGACAGGACCAAATGCATCACCGCCTTCAAAGTGGAAAGAAACAGGATCCATTCTCAAAACGTAAACACCTGTATCAGTTAACATCTCCCTGAAGATCCCCTTAAAATTTCTTGTTACACTTGCACAAACTTCGTTATGTTGATTGTAAACCGGGAAGTCCCAGGCAAATAAAGGCGAATCAATTTTACCGAATTGACTCATTTGTCCTCCTTCCACTGGTTGGAACAAATTATATTGTCTTCTCCAAAGATGCCAGTTCTGAACACTTTCTCCCAGTATTATTCCGTTTTCAACTTCATCAACATCAATCTGTGGGTCGCTTTTTTGTAGTTCCTTGACATTGTTATCTAAAATTGGTAGAATTGCTTTGATATGAGAATTGATCAAGCTGAAACCTCTTTTGATTGTCATTGCAACATTGCCGTTCATATCGAGTACATCAACTGTAAATGGTCTATGAGTCCTATATACTTGTCTTAAAATCGCTTTCATAAATCCAAAATCTCTTTCAATCATCCATCCAATTTGTGTACCCATTGCATCATACAATGCATACTTGTTATGTTGTTCAAATGCCAAAAATAAATTTAAATATTCAATTTGCCTCTCAAATACTAATGTTGGTTGCGAAAGTATGTTCATCAGTGGTGAATGTGATTTAATGTATCTTCCAAGGTTACCGGTTACGGTGTTATTAAAATATGCTGGTGGGGAAGTGAATGTCGTGGTTCCCTCTGGACGTTTTACCATTTTATTTGGTTCAGCTCGAAATATAGACCTTCTTCCATGCGAATATAACCTATTGATGAATCGTTGCATTATAGTTACGCTTACTTACTTGCTCTATAAATTAAACAAGCATATATTTTTTTTGCTCTCTTTCAAATTCTACCTCCTATAAATACTTAGCTTAGATAATCATCGTCGGAGTGCTTTTGAACAATCCATTGATTAGCCTCTGTATCATTTGAGTTTATAGAGAAACACAAATGAACTATACACCTCCACCAATCCACTCGTTTCCGCCTTTTTATACACTTCAACCGAACAGTCAAACCAAAGCTGCACAAATTGCACAATGGAAACAAATTATTCTTGACTGGGCACAAGAAGAGGGTATATGGTGTCTCGATCAACAAGGAGTACCACTTGGGAGTGAAAATGACGACTATCCTAGCAAAAAGGTTCCGATATTTTCTAATAACGACATTAATAGATCAATTCAGCCTGAGTTGCTAGATGAAATATACAAAGCACTCATAAAATCAGGAAATGGTACTTTAATTGAAGAAAATAGTGTTTTGCAGCTTTGGCCAAAGTCTATCACTTATTACGCCGAATCATTACACGACTCACTGGAAAATAGCGGAATTACCAATGCAATGCTTACATTGTATGAACTAGCTAATGATTACACTAACTTACCAAAGTCTCACCTTATTGTGGTACTTGAACAACTACAAAGAAGCGGATTTCTCAAGATTGTTAGAGATGATGATAACAGAGATGAAATACTGGGTATTAAAGTTGCATAAAGCAGTACAAAAATTGTTGTAAACGTTATAACTCTACATTTACCATGGAAATTTAATTAACCTTAAGGTTCATGACAAGTATCTTTCTTTAACCAATTCATAAAGAGAGTGACCAGGTTCTCTGCCAACCCGCTGTTCATACATATAATATGCGCTGAACCCCATTGCGATGGCTAAAATGGCATCTAGACGACGGTGCACTAGCGGCGGATATTTAGAAAATGATTTGACAATTCTTTCTGTTGTTTCTTGGGACATTGTGTATAATTTATGTACAGGAGAGAATACTTCCAAGTATTGAAATGAAACAAAAATTTCACTTTCGTTTTTTTCTTTTGAATTTCAAGTGTGTCAGATAACTCATAATATACACAAGCATAAAAGTAGCATGGATAACGAGATAGGATTACTAGATACGTATGAAAAGCTGCAAGAAACGATTGATGAAGTTGGATATCTTTTGCTGCAGAGGAAAGTAGCAGAAGAGGACAATATAGATGAACAAATTCACGATTTAATGATAGCAAATAATGTAAATAATATAAATGATTTAGAAGAGATAATCGAGTTTAAGTTTACCAAGTCAAGAGAAGATTCTCTCAAAAATGCCGACATTTTATTGAAGTTAGAGTTGGAGGAAAAGGAACGAAGTTTGAAAAAGAACAGTGCTAAGGAAGGTGTGCTTATCGATAAATTGAAAAGCTATAAGCAGACAAATCTGAAAACCCAGATTTTTGTTCAATCTTTGATTGACCGATTGGTGGAGCTAGATGAATCAATACAGGAATTACTCAGAGGACAAGATGAAGAATACACATCGAAAAGGGAAAAGCTAATACGAAAGAACATCATGATGTCTACCTTCATTATAGATTTGATATCTGCAATATCATCGATCAATGTTTCATCAAATGAAGAGTTGATCAATATAATATACGAGTGTGGCGATTACTCATTATATCAATAATATTCTATTATTTGCTATGTACAAAATCTATCATATATAAACACTCATATATGACTGTATACACAAAGACTTTCACATGTCAATGTTAGTAAACAATCTTTTGTTAATGACGTTCCAG
The DNA here is from genome assembly GCA_030570415.1 of Saturnispora serradocipensis. Taxonomy (NCBI): domain Eukaryota; kingdom Fungi; phylum Ascomycota; class Pichiomycetes; order Pichiales; family Pichiaceae; genus Saturnispora; species Saturnispora serradocipensis. The sequence continues at coordinate 443,408 of JAJLVS010000001.1, read as the reverse complement.
TCAATACACTTCCAAAGATTTTCTAGGTAGTCTGCCTTACCTGTACTTCCATAATCGAGAATGTAAGCATGTTGCCAGACGTTCAACACCAATAATGGAATTGAGTAATCTTTTTCTCCGTTGACTGCTCTTTCTTTGTTTTTATTGACACTGTTCAAATCGGTTTCATCAAGTGGTCCGTTCAAATCAACAGATTGAGATTGTCCATAATAATATGGAGTTCCAGAATTATTACAGGTTGTGATTTTCAACTGTTTGTTTGCGTCTTCCACCAAGAAGACCCAACCATTACCATAAAGGATATCGGCAGAATATAATAGATTTCCTCTCAAATCTTCTAATGAACCAAAATTCGAGTTGATTGCCTTAAGTAATTGAGGTTTAATAATGGATTGTGGATCAACGTTATCTTCATCTTTCATTTGTTCAAAAAACATGTGGTTGTTATGAGCCATAGACGCAATAGATCCAACATCCGCTTTTAAAGTATCCTTACTGCAAGACAGTGCAATGGATAGAGGAGAACGGGTTTCCAGTTCGGTGTCGACTGTTTTAAGTGAAAGTTGAGAAGTCAAATACGTTTGATGATCATTCCAAGCTAATTGAAGTTGTGCTGGCGACATCAAACCTTTGATGCCAGATTGTGAAAAGTCTTTGGTCAGTTTTGGAACTGTATGGAGGCTACGGCGAAACATTTTTCTCCTATAAAGCTATTAGGAAAAGGTGTTGATAATTCAGTAATTGAAGAAATTTTTCAGTTCTCCATAAAAAAAACTTCTACCATGCAAAGAGAGGAAATCTTATAGAAGAAAAAGAACCAGATCAGCTAATCCAGCCAGGGTGATTTAAATGAGTTTCATTGTTAACAGTGAACCAGATAACAACAACACTGATAAAACCACACTACACATCTTACCAGTTGCCGCCAAAGCCACTGGAACCATTCAATTACCGAAGAAATACTCAGTTGACTATTTAAGAGGCCACCAGTTTTATAGTACAACAACAGGTGACGCACGAAAGGAGCAAAGTAGTGACAACTGTAACCATTTTGTTTTGCAAACGCCTGATAAAGCATTCGTCATTGAATCAGCCAAAGGTTACACCACAGATCCATCCATAAACTCTTCAGAAGACCTCCAGCGGTTACAGGATTTCATTAATATTGCCAACTCTTTGAATGCTTAAAGCTTGGAATAAGAGTTACCGGTTGCTTTTGAAAGCAAATAAGTGGGACAGAGGTACATCTTGCAGTATTGATGCTCAATTGGTCGGATCGCTATCGAATAAGCTTGAGAATGATCAACTTGTTGAAGAGAACGCCAGCATGCCCACACCACTAGCTGATGGCAACCACAAGTTTGAATTGTCATACTTGGGGGTCAACAGCACAATTGAGAAATGCATTGCGTTCAAATACCCTAACCAGAGAGAATTCGACAGCTTTTTGCTAGCTTCATTGAACGATTCTAAGTTGAAACCAAAGTCTTTTGATATGATTATTGAGTACATGATAAAGACGACCAGCGAGCCAGTGTACACCGCGTCTTATCTATTAGCTGTGCTAATGCAAAGACCCAAACTCGTTACGCCTTTGACGGTGGACCGGATTACAGAGTTTTACTTGACGCTACCATCTGACTATCAGCCGGTGATGCTAGCCAAAATGCTAGATGTGACGTCTAGCGTCAAGCTGACCAAGCGTAGTGTTGTCAACATTGCTAAGTGTGTGAAACCTGAATTCGCAGCGACGTTGCCTGAAACAAAGAGTTTATGATTTGGTGCTAATAAAGGGCTCTCGGTGAACCTGTTGTTTCGTTGTGGCGATTGCCTTAGGGGTTAGGCTGTTATCTTTTTGTGAGCTTGTGGCATGTATCGAATCAAAAGACAAACAGGTGTTGTGCACTCTTTCAAATGACAAGTGGCCGAGTTGAAGTGATTTGCTCAGGAATGCAAACGGCGGTTGTGTTAGTGCGTTTTCACCAATGGAGGTAGCGCTTGCATTGGGCAAGTGAACGAATTGTGCCTGCAACTGCAGTCGCCAACAGCGTCCACCAACTTTTGCCGTTAAACACACACACACACACACACGTCTAATGACGAGGCTAGTTATTGTGGAAGTTCGTGTTCTTAAATGTATATTAATAGCCTTATATCGTTTATTTCGCTTAAACAGTAGACGAGCACGGTGCATATGCGATTTCCACTAATCTTTACGCGTTTACTGATCTGAACGTCTAGAAGGTTTGAGCAAACACATGCCAACTCACCATCAGTGACACGACGCCGTACAGTTTAGCCAAGTGGTACTGGTCAATCCTCTGCGCTGTTCGCCCACATGCAATGCTTGATCTTCCATCTCGATAGCTCAGCGCACTGCTCATTTGCGTCCACGCAGCAAGCTGCATTCACAGTTAAACCTACCACTTCAAAGCCAGCCGCAGCACACCACACCAAGGCTCGCAGCCACCACCACATCCTGCGATGCTGTTCCACCTCATCATCGTATAGCTGTTACAGTGGGTTCTATTCTTGGCTGTGCGCTGCTGCTCTTCCCCAGTCCTTTCCCAAGTTTTCCATCAGCCACTGATATGACATAGCCACTAAGTGTAGCGGGACAGGAGCGGCGGCCAGCGTTATAAAAGGAGACACGGGGAAGCCTTGTGGACAACTGTTGAACTGATCTATTCATCACTAAAATAGAAAATACAACAAACACAAATCAAAAATGTCTGACGCCGGTAGAAAGAACTTATCTGACAAAGTTGGTGAAACTTTGACCCCAGATTCCCAAAAGACCACTTACGAAAAGGCCAAGGAGTCCGTTACCGACACCCTGGACAAGGCTGCTTCCAACGTGACCCCAGACAACCAAAAGTCTTTCGGCCAACAAGTAGGAGACTCTGTGCAAAAGGGCCACGACGACGCACAAAAGACGTGGGGCGAAAGCGCGTCCGAAGCTTTAGAAACCAGCAAGAAGACCGCTGCTGACGCACTGGAATCCGGTAAGAAGGCCGTTGCTGACGCTGCTGAGTACGTTTCTGGTGTCGTCACTGGTGCCAAGGAAGGTGCTGAAGACGAAGCCAAGAAGCACTAAAGCTTTTATACGATTTATTTATGATAACTTAAAACCTAAACTTTGATTTAATCTCATCCAATAGTAATTTAATTGTAGTATTTTTCTTGCTGGAGGCTTTCGTTTATTAACGGTTTGCACACTGCATCCTTTGCTAATATTGTGCAACGGCTCACGATAAATTGGAATCTGCTACACAACCCGAGCCAGGCGAAATCCATCAGCATATTGCGAGAAGCATGATACTGTAAAGCTCCCAGGTGTTCCCTGCTGGTTCCACGCATGGCATTTTTTGCTGTCTTCAAAGCACGTTAAACGGCAGCGTGTAGTCTGTATACTACGTTGCATTGCTCACATTATTCGCCTACAAGCTGCGCTATCACGTGTGTTATTCATGCATGAAAATACAAATTCTTTCTGTAAGTTAAATGCAGGGTTTCATAAAGTACTGGTACAGCTTTTACGGTACACAAACAAGAAAATAGAATGGTGGCTATCAATGATTTCCCCAGAAGGTACAGTCACTGAAAATATATTACTCACAGCTCAGCCAACGACAACGCTGTCTCAACTTTGGATCGCTAGCACAACGCCTTCACACAATTGATCAGTGCACTACAATAAGCGAAGCAAAGTCTTCTGTACCAAAAACTTCCTATTTGGGCGATTTCTAGACGCAAACCATTTTATGAAACCGTCCATGAGCAACCTATGCTATTTGTTTCGCTCTGGTTGTACACTACGATAGATTAGAGGTTCAGGAAGAAATGCCACACCAAGACTATAATTAATGTGAGTATGAGAAATTTTTGCTCTATTAGCAATTTAACATTTGAGGTCCCAGTTATCGTGCTTGCTATTGACCAATAGGTTAGATATACATATGCACTTGTCCTGGCAAAGCAAAAACTTCGATGTCACTTTCATTGCATTACGATTACAATCAATTCATTCAAAAAGTGAACATTATATCAATGTCAACTTCCAAGCCACTATAATTCATTAAAAGAGCTGCAATATTGTTTTTGAAAATAAAAATGCTTCAGCGCAAAGCAAACTACTTTACATTTGCACAATTTCATAATGTCATTTCTTATTGGATCCACTTTGCATCCAGTCTATCATACACAAACACTAAATGTGATACCAACACTAAATGTATTCATTAAATACTGAATATTCATTACAGCTTAAAATGGACTCATCCAGTTGGTGACTTTCCTCAGTTGGATCATGATAACTAGTCAGCAGTCGAATAAATAACCGACTGGTGTTACTCCCGTACCAACAAAATAACACGCAATTCATTATGACAACTCCAACGTTTGAATCAAAATTTTCCACTCAGGATACCGAAACAGGGATCCGTATGCGCATTATCCCCGAAATAGCTAATTCACCGAAAATCGTCACAGATGAACCAGCAAAACCAGAAGTTAACAACGAAACTCCTTTCAAACTGTACACTAAATCAAATTTAGACACAATCAAATCCTTAGAAAATAATCAACCCGATACTTCTATCCATAATAGATATAATGACAATGATAACAGCAACTACCTAGACACAAGTTTGCATAATAATTTTTCTTCAAGAGTTCAACCAAAAGGATTTAATGGTAATACCAAAATAACATATTTGGTCTTAATTTCAAAATTGAAAATTATCGAGTAGCCTTTTAAGCTTTATTGGAGACAAAGTTCTTTGTGAGCTTTTTAGAATGCCTAGGGAAACTTCGTGTTAATTTGCTAAACAGCAAGAAGAGAGTGGTTTGGCCGTAATTTGGTAGATTTCTATTGCAATCAGCAAGTTGGTAGATGAGGCTTTGCTTTGTGCTTGCTCACTGTTCGTGAGGATGAAAATAGTGTTAATTTTTGGGTGACCTCAATTGAAGGCTACCATTAATTGTCTTGTATGTACTTTCTGGAAACAGCAGTCTGGTGTTATTGATGATGTTTTGAGTTAGCAGTCGATTTTGTTAGCTTTATAGCCATATAGTTCATAAGAAGTTAATTTGATCTGGTATATTAACTGTGAAGTTGATCACAAGAACCCGATCAGCAACCGGTGCATACTTTGTCTGACACAACAATATCTTACCAAGGGAAACATGCTTTGCTCATTTCAGTAAACTCTCCTAGCACCGCTTCAAAAGACCAAACATTCACCACCATTATAACACAACCAAAAGAAATTGGTGTGAGGTTAGCAGCATCCCTCTTACTTGAAGCAGTATTCATGCGGATAGCACGCCCGGCTCCTAGAAATCCACCAAAGGGATGGTTTCTAGAAAAAATTGCAATCAACTATTTCCAAAGCTTATCTCCATTGCCGTTAATTAAAATTTCTTTTAAAATATTTTCGTAATGTTTAATGTAAACGAGTTGTCTGTTGAAATATAGGTGCCATCTCAGTCATAATTCTCCACTTTCTTGGGAAGTTCAACATGCAAATCAAAACTCTATCTTCGGAAAGGTGAAACAGTGATTCGCACGCTAGATATTCCTGGATTCTGGTCCTTCGAAACTCAAGTCTGACGACTCAGCAAAACCGCAAGCCTGAAATGAAATTCTGTTTGGATTGCACACTAAATTAACATTCCAAGTCAACCAAAATGCCAACACATAATCGCCTTGAGGTTTTAATCCATAATTAATTATATAAATGAGTACATTACAAGAAGTTGAAATACTTTTTATGTGGAAGTCCAAGCGAAAAAATTTCACCTCGTCAATAAGATCTGCACAACTCAACTCCAAACCTAAAATGTCTCAAAACATAAAATTTCCTCTTTAAGTAATATCAAAATACACACCCAGTTAGGCAGTGCCTAAACAGAAAATAATTTAGAAGATCATTTGATTGCATTATTATGCTCTTTATCAAGTCCTGCTTTGCATTGGGTAGTTGCTCTTCAATATGGCTGAACACAAGTTTTTGTGTGTAGCAATATTGCTGTTAAAATTGGCGATCGGTGCTTTAGCTTTGACATTGGTTTTGGTATCCGAAAGTCACAAAATAGTCTTAGGTCTTCTAGTAGGATTCGAGTGGATAGCCTCAGTACTGGTTCTTTATGTAATATTCTCCAAAAGGCGAAAACAGTGCTGGTACTATGTGCATTGGATCACAGAAGTAATGACAACCATCATATTTTTGGAATGGTTAAACACTATTTTGTTGGCAGGTTCAAGGCCATCTAGTTTTCTTGAGAAGCGATTACAGGTGGTACTTTCAACGCTAGCAATAGTCTCAAAATTGCTTATAACAACGATTATTGAAAAACCCCATTGCAGTGATGGGCCTACTTCACCAGATGAAAACCACGTCTCACCAAGTGCACCTGTGAATTCAGTTTATGATACACTGAATATGATACCGCCGTTGAACACAGGTTCGTTTAAAACGGAGTATTCATTGCAGTCTAAAATCGACTCGTCCAGCTTGAGTCAGTCCTCGGATGGGTCACCAAAATTGGCTAGTAATCCAATGAATAACCAACTGGTGTTACTCCCGTACCAACAAAATAACACGCAATTCATTATGACAACTCCAACGTTTGAATCAAAATTTTCCACTCAGGATACCGAAACAAGGATCCGTATGCTCAATATCCCAGAAATAGCTAATTCACCGAAAATCGTCACAGATGAACCAGCAAAACCAGAAGTTAACAACGAAACTCCTTTCAAACTGTACACTAAATCAAATTTAGACACAATCAAATCCTTAGAGAATAATCAATCCGATACTCCTATCCATAATAGATATAAAAACAGTGATAATAGCAATGACCTAGACACAAGTTCACATAATGATCTTTTTTTTGAAAGCTTAACTAGAGAAATTATCGATAATACTAAAATAAAACATCAAGCATCGGCTCCAAACTTGAAAAGCCCAAGTAATGATGTTAAAACTCATTCTGTGAGGCATTCTTGGAGTCATTCCCATCTCAATTTGAAGATGACAACCAATATTCCAAATCATATTAGATCCTCTTCTCATAGTCCAATAAAGAAATTGAGCAGAACATTCAAGGATTCAATATCCATATCCTCATCTTCAAATAATTTAAACAATAATTATAATCCTAATCACAACAGCAGCAACTTTTTAACAGATGATGACAATCATCTACAATCAAATTTTGAGCTAAATATGGATTTAGTTAAATCAATTCAGAGATCTCCTAAAAAAAAGAGTTCAATGAGATCTCTTAATCATAATGCGTACCCTTCAATTGGCGAGCCACTTTGTTTCAGTCCATCAATGGTACCAAAAAACTCTGATTTTGATGAAAAGAACAGAGTTGTTTCATCAAATTCTATACCTGATGGATATTACAGTTTTTATGACCGTGAAAAATGGCAGGCTATTAAAAATAGGTCGTGAAATAATTCGTCAATAGTAGCATGGTAATGCTGACTGAGATTCTTATTTTTACTTCTTTTCTTTCTAATTTTTTTACCGCTTTTACATTTGTTTGATCAGATAATGTTTATTAATTAAATATGTTTTAATGTTGCATCAATAAAGAAAAGATAGATTCTTTAGTCAATTTCATATCCTATCACATAAATCGCTTTTTTAATCAAAAGAAAAGTACAATCGGGTAATACAAGGATTATTGGAAAGGATATAACAGCCATGATAAGTTCGTATCTAAATACGCCGTAGTAACATAAAGACGGGTAGCTTTTTTATATAAAAAGATCATTGCATTGATTGGGTGCGTTAGTTTACGATATATAATTAGCAACTACTAAATACCAGTGTAGTATAGCATTCAAAAAACTTTCAACAACAAATCACTTAGCAATTAATTTTCTTAAAATAGTATATATGTAACAAGCTATTTTGATCTTGATCTTACTATTGATTCATATACATAACCTGAAGCATCAGCAACAAAACTAAACCACTTATTATTGTAGCAATGACTCTTTCAATTCCACTAGAGAGCTTGAAATTTCGTCAAATGATATTTCCTTTTTCAACGTCCTAATTTTGGAAGCAAGATACTTAGGATGCGACAATAAGTAATTCAAAGCACTAACAAACATTCTCCTTTCTTCAATCGAATCTAATCCAGGAATCAATCTAATCTGGCTTATTGGTTTGTTAGCTTCTGATGATATGAAGTTATAACAATCTAAAGCATTTATGAGCTTAGCTAACAAGATAATTTGTTCAGTTTCCTCAATCACAATTGGCGAAATATATGTATCTGTTTCGAGCCAGGTATGAATTGTATACTCAATTTGCTTTTGAAATGCTAATGTAAATCTGCAGACTTCAAAAATGATAGTGTCTTGAAAGTGTCCTATGAGAATAAGCATAATTGGCAAGATTCTTTCAACCCAAATGTGGTGCAATTTTAATACTGTTAAATCGCTACAATATGGCGTTATTCTACCTCTTTGGATCATTAAAGAGACCGTCGATTCATTCAGTAATTGAAAAGCTCCATTGGATATAAACTTTTCAGCAATGGATTTATTTTTGATAAGTTCTAGAATAAATAATAATGCATAATCCGCAAAAAGATCTTCTTGATGGACTTTAATCAAATGTGAAACACCGTATATGCTCATTATACCATTGTAAGCCCCCGATTCAACAGTAATTCTAGCTAAATCTTTATTCATTGCCAACGTGAAATCTAATGAAATGAACTTCTCAACTAATTGAAGTATTAATTTAATTTGCTCAACCTGCTTGATTATGAGTGGATTATTTCCGTATTCCTGGTTTGGAATTGCAATGGCGTTGTTTCTTATACTTCCAAAAATAACACACATGGATTTACAAATAACATTCTTCCAAATTTCAATGAAAGTCGATGAATTTTCGACCAGTAAATCGCTATTTTTGAACATTCCTAGGTTGATAATCAATATTTTGAACAACGTTTCTGCGTATTTATCTTCTAATGTACTCAGTTCTTCATTCAAATTAACCTTGTCAGATTGAAGAAATCTGGAGGCAGCTGTAATAGTTGACAGTAAAACTTGATTATCTGCCTCAAAATTTTGTTTTTTTGAGATATTGAAACAAATTAAGAATGCTAAATTAACTCTATCTTTAGAAAAGGTGAAAAACTCCTCTGAGTTGAAAGTTTGATCAATTGTATATTTCAGCAAATCATTAGCAATCTTAGAATAATCTGGACTCACTGACACAGAATTAGTGTTACAAAAACATGTGATTAAACCACCATATGCTTTAGCTAAATCAATTTGAACATTGGTAAAAAGTAAATCCATTCCTGACTTTACAATATCTCTCTTCAGTTGAGGCCATTCCACGTCAAACTCAAAAATATGATCCAACAAATTGAAATCATATATTAAATCCACATTGAAGTCATTTGGTCTGTGAATATTCCTAATTGTAAATTGATCTAATGAATACTTTCCTTCCCATTTAGAACTAAATGTCGCTTTAACAGTTGATTGAAATTTGTTATCGTAAGGAAGAACATTGAAAACGTTTGATAATTCATCTATGAAAGTTTTTTTATTCAAATTAGAAAGTATCAAGTCTTCACACTTTTTATTCTTACCGTGGTAATTAAATAACGATAACGATAAAATTGTCACAATTTTTGCTTTCAACTTATACCTATAAATGCGTTCAATAGCATTGTCAGTTTGCATGTTAATTTTAGTATTCATTGCCAAAGCTAAAACTTTAGTAATAAAGGTAACATCTTCAGATTTCACCAATCCTCCATTCCAAGTTGTTAGTAAACACGAAAGCGAGTCAAGAATATGTAATAGCACCATTGCTGGATACCTGTCATAGCTTTGAAGGGTTGCTTTTAAAACCTCAAATAAAGAAAGTTTATTGCTTTCAGTTTTTGGACCAGTTTCGAGACCTTCTATATTGGATTTACCTGTGATGAGAACTATTGAAAGTCCTTCTTGATTATTTTTCATAACGGAGCTGAAAAAATCATACAAAGCAATCATCAATTCATCATCAGTAGCTTTACTTGTCATGTCATTATGCAAAGCTTGAAGTAATAAGTTAGTATGTGTTTGCCCTAAATGTGTTAATAAAGATGGTGGAATGCCTTGCCATGAAGCTGAAATCAAATCCTTCAATAATTTCAAAACTGACTTTTTTAATGCTTCATCAAATAAATAAATGTTTACTAAACCTCTAGTGCTAGAGAATAAAACATTTTCGAGAGTGGACGGAGAACTTGGATTAATACTTGTTCTAACTTTAATTAAATTGGAAAGCAATTCAAATACACTAAATTGCAATTTCTGATTCCAACTTCCCACTAGATCATTTGTTATAATGGAAGCATACGAAGTAGAAGCTTCATACAATGTTTGGTAAATAAAAGATACTGATCTTTTGTCCTCAAGATCGTGAATCAAGAAAATGTTAACAATATTTTCAAATGAATTTTTCAATACTTCATTAATTTTGGTTTCCTTGTAGTCTACCTCTTGAATACCATTAAAAACAGTCAAAACGGTATTAAATAAGTCGCAAATCAAATAACCTAATTCGAAACGCTCATTTTCCCTGTTGAACTTCCATGTTGCTAAATGCTCAAAAACTTGTATTGCATGGAGGAAAATTTGACTCAAAACATCTGATTTTAGTTTGATGGTCACTTGGTCATCTATTTTCAGAGAGTTTGAAAGCAATGCTGATCCCAATTTGAATAATGCAATTGTAGATACAAAGTTTCCTGTAGGTATTTCCGCTTTCCCCAGAAGGTCTATGATCAATCCACTGTTATTCTTCAAAGCAAACAAGTTTGATTTATAAATGTAGGACCAAACACGATAGGCATATCCATTATTAACCAACGCCGTCATGAAATCAAATATAGCAGAAATTAGAGAAACATCTTTAAAAATGAAAGCTTGCTCTAATATACGAAACGTTACATCAATGGTGTCTTGAGCATCAAGATATTCATCCATAGCTTTGAATACATTTTTAATAGTAGCAATCTTACAATCAGAAACAACAGAAGTTAACAAATTGACAAGCCGTGAAATCGTCAACATTTTCTGATAATTATGTGAATTCAAATTAATAGATAAATTCTTTAATATTCTGCCTAATAATGTCCACCCATTGTACTCATACAAGAACGCCACCAACGTTTCATTTTTTAAGTTGGAACTAGAAAGAACTTGTCCTTTTGTTCCCTTATGCAAAAGCAAGCATAGTTCACCTTCAGGTTCATATGGTGGAAGAACAGAATAGTCTGACGTTAATGATATCAAGGAAGGTTCCTGGTCATCAATGGCATGTTTTAAATTGAAAGAATTGTTGTCCGCAATATGCATATAAGATGTCAAAGAACGTAATTCTTCTACTGCTAAATTGGAGTTAATCGATACTAAGGACACAAAAGTATCCAAACTCAATGGCATTTTTGCTTTCAATAGAATCATTAATTGTTCAACCGCCTCCGACATAAAAAATGTTTGGACGGTTTTGTTTGAAGACGACTTCAAAATGGTTGAAAGAGTATCAATGATTTTCTCATTTGGTTGAACGTATGGAATATAAGTCTGGGAAAATATTCCTAGAACATTGGAAAAAGCAGCACTGTATGATAAAGCTTCATTACACTTAAGTAACGCATCAGAAACATTCAATTTGTCCGCCTCTTCAGCCAACGAAACGTAAATGTCCTTCATATGTTCCAAAGGACCATTTATCAATTCGTTCTTGAATTTTTCTGATCTTGGGTCGTCTGAGTACATACTCAGAACTGTTTCTTTTCTATGTAGAATAATCGACCAGGCATACAAGATAATTGGATTAGAATCAGTATTCAAAATAGACTTGGTTATAGCGTTAAGGTCCTTTGAACTATTCATAAAGGAGTAGTCATCTAGCGAGCCATAATTATAGTTGAGATCAAAAAAGGAGAGGGCAATGATAGTTGACAAAGATTGTATAGTTAACAACAACTGTTCATTATGGATAATGTTTGAAAAATATTCAATAGATTCCATTAACTGGAACCATTGAACAATAGAAGAAATAGTGAAGCCACTGGATGAGTATACCAGAAATGTGGCCACTGAGTTGAGAACTTCTAACAAAAGACTACTGAGTTGTTTTGCTGCTAAATTTGATCTGGGTGATGATGCCTCGTTTGAAGACTTGAGTGTTTCTGTAATGAATCTGAGATTTTTGATTGATTTTTCAATCATTGATGGTATTGCTTTATCGACTTCAGAAATTACCTGTTTCAGATTTTGAACTTGAGATTGCAACAAAGCAGCATCATCATCAGATTGAGGTTCTAATATGAATGGAAGTTCTTTGATAATGCAGGCCAATAATTTATAAATTGAACTTTGTTCTGCAATATACTGTGATAAATAAAAATTAAACAGTTGATCTAACTTGTTGCTTTCAGTGTAGCTTGAAGTACCGGATTGAATCAGTTGAAATCCATTATTCACAGGCAAACTTGGATCAACGTTGACTTGGACCAACTTTTTAGATGCTTTCACAAACTTTAGAACAGTGTTGGGATCAACGTGCAATGTGTTGCAAATTTCTGCCACAACAGAGAGTTCAGTCTCTGATAAATTATGTGCAACAGTTTTGCTCTCAATTGAGACAGTTTTTGGCAGTGTGGAGGCTTCTATATTTGTTACACTTCCTCTAGGTTGAAAATCTTCTAACAAAACTGCATGCTTCACATTTTCCATTAAGAAGTCTGCAAAATTGTCAACGGCCTCCTTGCTGCAAGATCGAATGTTGGAAACCAACTGCACAGATGTTATGTAAGATCTAATAAACAATGTTAGTATCTAAGAAACTAACAACAGCTGCAGTTACAGATTCTTTAAAATTATTAACTGCTTTTATGCAAATACGTACAATTCATGAACTTTTGATAGTCCATCTAATTTAATTACAGACATGACAAGCCTAGTTTGCTATCTATATGTGAAAGACCAAAATCGTAGCCGTTGGAACACACATCAACATTTTTTTCCCTATGTTTTTTTCACCAAGACATGAGGAGTGATTACGTAATGATACCAAAGATTCAAATTAACGATCCCAGAGAAAGATGTTTGATGAGAAGGCTCAAGAGACGTAAACGATTCTAATAATGTGAATTAGTTGTTAAAAATTAACTAGATTTGTTCAAAGATTGGTCGCAAAGGGTTATCCATGACTTGCAATAATGTGGTCCTTTTATGTACATTTCACGACCTCAATTAAAACAAACAGACAGGCTTATAGCAATGCATAGTGCAATTTAAGCCCAACCAGCGTACTATACTACCTTGTGATTGCTAAGATATGCATTCAAGATTCGAGTTTTCACTGAAAATTAGATCTTGGAAAACCGTTTTTTTTCCAGTTTTACAGAGACAGTAACTTACTCTCTAGTGAAATAGAATAAGAGCGCAGGTATGACTTGGAACGATGCCAAAGGAATGCAAATTGCCTACGAAGAGGCACTTGCCGGTTACAATGAAGGTGGTATCCCTATTGGATCTTGCTTGATCCACGAAGACGGTAGGATTATCTCGAGAGGTCACAACATGAGAGTCCAAAAAGGTTCTATGACACTGCATGCCGAGATATCCTGTCTTGAAAATGCAGGAAGATTGCCAGCATCTTTGACTAAGAAGTGCACTCTTTACTCCACACTTTCCCCCTGCACCATGTGTACAGGAAGTGCCCTTTTGTTCAAGGTTCCAAGAGTTGTCATGGGTGAAAACGAGACCTTCCTTGGCGGTGAAGACTGGCTAATCAAGCACGGCGTTGAATTAATTAACTTGAATGATCAAAGATGTAAGGACATCATGGCCAAATTCATTGCGGAACAACCTGAACTTTGGAACGAAGACATTGGTGAGTAGCATTCAAACCACACAGTCCTCCCCAAAGCAATTTCATGTATATCTGGAGACTTTCTCTTTGTATAATTGACTTGCTTTCAGTATAGAAAACCCCATTTTCACGCATATGTACCGACTCAACACCATAGTATCTTTCATCCTACTACTATAGAGATCTCTCTGCTAAAAGGCAGTGTATATATTTTTTTCGCTTGCACAACTTCCCACCTTTCTCATATAACCCCAACAGTCAATTATTAGCCAGGTAATGTCTACAAAGAAGAGATCTCGCATAGAGAAGAAGACGAAAGAAATTACAGAGACACAAAATAAAAAGAGGTTGCATCTGTCTTCGTCGCATACGCTCTATCTCACCAACATAAATAGCAAAATCAACTTTGAAAAAATGAAATTGAACTTGTACATCTTATTTGCTACCTATGCCGACGTGATACAGGTGCACTATCCTAAAAAAGGGTATCCTGGTCAAGCTTGGGTTGTGGTGAGCTCCGCCGATGAGGCCCAAATTTGCATTGATAATTTGCATCAATTTGACATTTTTGATAAACCACTAAATGTCCAGTTTTCAAGAAAAGAATCGTCAGTTATAAGCAAATTGATAAGTAATAAAGCCGAATGAGCTATTCGGCTAGCATCTGTTTTGTAATCTTTTCTATTTTACTATTTCCTATTTCAGTAAAGCGCAAATGGCTCAAAACTATCTTGTCACTAACTTTATTTTGTTATATACAATTATTTACTTTTCTATTATACAATGTACAATGTCCTATTATTTACGACCTTTACTTATTCTCCAGCTTTCCTTTGGGTCATTTCTATTGAATAATGGGTGGATCTTTTCTCTTTTCTTACTTATACTGAGTTCATCCTTATTGGCTTTCCTAAAAAACTTTGGTGCGTATTGCACAAGCCATTCAGGATCAATTTTAGTCGTAAACTGCATATATTCTTTGGTAGTCATAACAAGTGTATGGTAAATAACAAAATCAACGCCATGTTTACCAAATAATGCTGAGCTAGGATGAATGTCGACATCAATTCCATCTGCCAAAGTCTGGTAGGCGCCACCCTCAGGTCCAGTTTTTGATGGTGATGTAGTTCTTTTGGCACTATTCTTGAAATAACCAGAAACAAATGCTTTAATTACCTGATCCAACTTATTGTCACAACTTTTAATTTCAAAGTTCATATCCCCTTCATTTCGACTAAGATTATCACAAAGTTGCAATATTTGCTTTTTGACATCATTCGCCTTCTTCATGGACTTTTCTTGAATAAAGTTATCTTGGCACCATTGCCTTGAGCAGTTGTTCCTTTCCCATTGTCGATAAACTTTGAGCAATGTTAAATGGTCTCCTTTATAGTCATCAAATTGCTGTTTCATTTTATCTGCCAACTCTCTTTTCTCTCGTGGTCTATAAAATACATCAGGAACACTAAGCATCGAAATGATCTCAATGACCTCTTTGCTACACCCAAAATCAAATGACTGAATTAATGTTTTCGAGAGCAAAGGCTCCATTGGAAAATATGCCATGCACTTACCAGAATTTGTCAACTTACCTGCTTCGTTTAAAGCATCTAAAATATATAGTTCTTCCAATGCTTTTAACATTGAGTCCTCATTTGGTCTATCCATAAAGCCGAATTCAAGAACATCATCAATTCCCATTGCTTTTAACATTAAAATTGTGTTCGAAAGGTTCTTCCTCAATATTTCGGGTGATGTGTTTGCTTCCATTTCATTCATATACGCAGACTTTGTGTAGAGCCTATAACATACGCCAGGTCCAGTTCTACCGGCTCTGCCAGACCGCTGATCAGCCTGAGCTCTTGATATTGGCTGAACAATAAGTTTATCCATTCCTCTTTTTGGATCGTAAGCGTTCACTTTAACAAATCCTGGATCAACAACAAAAAAAACGCCATCTATAGTGATAGAGGTCTCCGCTATATTTGTTGCAATCACAACCTTTCTTTTTCCCTCAGGAGTCGGTTCGAATATTCTACTTTGCATTTCAGAAGGCATGGCTGAAAATATTGGCAGCACAATCAGTTCAGCTGTATTGGGTTTCTTTTTGTATATTAGACTCATTTTCTGAATGATTGATTCACAACATGTTTCAATTTCTTCTCTACCCGTTAAAAAAACTAATATATCGCCAGGTTTATTATTTGTGTGAATATCGACGACTGTGTTGATGGTGGACTCAATATAGTCAATCTCTGGGGTTTTGGAGTAAAATATATCCACAGGAAAAGTACGCCCTTTAATTTTGAAAACTGGACAATTGTTGAAATATGTGGAAAACTTTTCTGCATCTAACGTTGCCGATGTGACGATCAACTTTAAAGTACCTTTACGTCGAACTACTGCATCTCTCAACAATGCAAATAAAATATCAGTGGCAATTGTACGTTCATGTGCTTCATCCAACATAATCACGGAATATTTTTTCATATCTGGATCAACTAGAGCCTCTCTTTCAAGCATACCATCAGTCATATATTTTATCATGGTTCTTCTATTAGTGCAATCTTCAAATCTAATCGTGTAACCAACTTCATTGCCTAGTTTACACCCAACTTCCTCGGCAACTCTTTTAGCAACACTAGTTGCTGCAACCCTCCTTGGTTGAGTACATGCTATTATCCCATCATTAATATAACCATCTTCTGCCAAATATTGTGTAATTTGAGTACTTTTACCTGATCCTGTTTCACCAACAATAACTACAAAATCATTATTTCGAACAATTTCTAAAAGTTTTGTTCTGTTTTCATAAACAGGTAATGACTCTCTTTGCTGTTGCAAACTTGTGCTCGATTTAATACCATAAGACTGAGAACGTGACTGTTGTCTCCAATTACTAAGTGCCTTTTGTTTTAATTCATCTATCTCTTTTAGCTGTGCTTCCTTTATCTCAAACTGCCTTGCCTGTAAAGGGTCTAGCATATTAAGCTCCTTCCTCTTTTCCCTTAGTTCCTTTTGCTTTTGAATCCTAAGCTCCCGTTTCTCTTCTTTGACTTTGTGTAGATAATCGGAACCTCTTTGCGCAATCTCCATCAACGATTTGTTTTTCTTATCAAATAAATCTCTTCTATTTCTGGCACTAGATTTCGGTTTACGCCTATCTTTTTTCAGAAACTTAATTAAAACATCTTGTTTGTCAACTAAGAATTTAGGAATCTTGGTGTTCAATTGAATTTCAACTTCTTGTTCTGCTTCTTCCAAATCATCATCATCAAATTCTGCAAATGGGTCATCAGATTTCGAATTTGTGGTTTTTTGACGTTTGACACCATAAGCTGAGTTCATTTGAGCGATCTCCCACTCATCCATCAAACCCTTTTTTTTCATCAAGTGACGATCATTTTCCCTTCTTTCATGGAATTTATCTTGTCTATTTCTCCAGATCTCTGTTTGATCGTAATGTAAACTAGGTTTATAGATATCTGCATCATTTCTAAAGGCTTCTTCTGTCAAAACACCAGCAACTTGATCAATGCCTCTCATAGAGAGTGATACTTTTCCATTATCATTATACCGTAATATTCGTACATAAACAATGTCATTTTTCTGTGGTTTGTGTGATCCTAGCTCCTCAACTGGACACAAGCCTTGTTCATTTCCTTCATTAAAAGATATAAAAGCACCAAAATATTTCGTAGATGTAACTCTACCTTTAAATACTGTTGTCAATGATGTAGACATTAAAGAATAGCAATCTATTCATTTAAATATTAGAGAAAATTAAAGTACATAATTTTTTTAGAAAAGCATTCACTTTGCTCATGCCAAACCTATATCAGCTTATAAATTATAACTATATTTTTACAAGCAATTCTTTTGTTCTGAAAAATCTGATGGTGGTTAAGAAAAATGCTGAGGCCAAAGACAAAACTCCGCAGAATATAGCCAGCTTGTTGAATCCGTCTATGTTATCTACCTCTCCTGGCGGAATAAACTTACCGCCTATTATAGGTCCTATCAAAGAGCCTACACCTGAAAATACAAAAAAGAAGGAAAGATAGGAGTATGTATCTGGGCCTCCAAATAATTGACCGACAATCGTGGGGTACAAAGCCACAGGAACACCGGTGGCACACGACCATAACACAACAAAGGTTACCGTAAGTGGGGTACTTTTTGCTGGAATCCATAAAGCTAAAGGAATTATTCCAGACAGAATTAAAGAAGGAATGGTAATGTTTATTCTGCCAATCTTATCGCCAAAAAACCCTGGCACTACTCTAAAGATCAAAGCACAGGCATTTATAATAGCAACTGAGTATTGCTGAAACTTGGGGTCCACATCTGCTCTGATGCAGAACAAGTCAATATAAAACATTCCAGGAAATAAGGACATCATGAATAAAAACCAACCAAACGCTAACAACAAGAATTCCCAATTTCGTAAGACTCCAAACTTCACTCTAAGTAAATTCTCAGAAGGCTTTCTAGGGGGAGATTTTACCCTAGGTCTGAGGAAAAGCACAGCAAACGCTAACATCGGAATGTAAATAAAACCAATAATTCTGTTAGCCCAGGGAAACCCAACCTTGTCAATTAAATTTCGAACACCAATAGGCCAATAGACACCGCCAAGACTTGCACCACCAGTGATAATTCCCTGTGCAAGTGCTTTCCTTTTTTCAAAATACTGGAAAGTGACACCAGTGGAGTGAACGTACATTACTCCAGATCCCATTCCAAAAAGAAGTCCCTGTGCCAAAAAAAGCTGCCAAGCTTCATTCGTTAAAGAAAGAAACATGAACCCAAGACACGACATCAAACCACCGATAAGTACCATTGATTGCTGGCCTAAATAATACATCCCAATAGTTGAAGGAACTGCCATCAAGAAGGTCAATGCCGCTTGTAGCGAGCCGATAATTGATAAAACGTTTGACTGAACCGTAGAATATCTTGTCTCATAATAACTTTGATAAACACCATATGAATTACACATACCAAAAGATAATGCCATAACAGTTGAAGCTGCACCCAAGACCAAGTACGCTCTCATACCGCCATCTGGCGGCGGTCCAATTTCGTCGTTCGAAAGTTCTGCTTTTGATCGACTGTCTTCGATTTCATTGACTATCGATTCAGCACTACCACTATTCATCCACGTATTTTTCCCAGTAATTAGCTGCAATATAGTTATAAAGATAGATCGAAAGACGGTCTATCTTCTTTTAGCCAAATTGACATCTTGCAGAAACCGCATAAGCGTATAACGTTAACGTCAAAAATTTATATCTTACCACTATCCAAGATAAGCTAAAGGCTCATGATTTAATTTATTTTTTGTTAATGCATTAAGGTATAAAGATATTCCAATAAAAGTGTTAGTTTGCAATAAAATGAATCATTTACTTCCCAGAGCTAATGAATCGAGTCAAGATATCTGGGATATCAAATTTTGGAAGCACAAGTTCCACAAGTTGAAACTTGGAGGAATGGTAAAATTCATCACTTGAAACCATTTTTCTAAGGTTTTCAGCCCTTGTTACTTTAAAACTGTTGGTCTTTTCATTATTAGTATCACCAAACACCTGTAGTATTTTTGTCCATTGCCAGTCAGATACAAGGTCATTGTATGGACTGTGAGGACCCATAATTGCTCTTTCAATGGTGTAGCCATCGTTATTTAGGATATACATAGTGGCATTAATGTTGTGCTTTATGAGAGAAGACAATTCTTGAAGAGTCATTTGTGCTGATCCGTCACCTTCAACTGTGATAACTTTGCCAGGTAAACCAAAGTCTCTTTTGGCCAAAGAAGCACCCAAGGTGGCCGGTAAGGCGTATCCGATGGAAGCCCAGTATGCTTGTGAAACAAGGTTGGCACCATTGAAAGTAATATCAGGAATACCAAAGAGGAATGAGCATGTTTCAATGATTAGTGTGTCATGCTTTCTCAAGGACGAGCTTAACGACTCAATGAGATCAACTTCCGTTAACGGATGCTCGCGATTTGAGTTGACTTCATCATGTACCTTTCTTATGGGTTTCACTATATCAGCAACATTGATTTTGCTAGGGTCCAATGATTCCAAAAGTAACGGCAAAACGTCTATCATGGTGACATGAGTCTGTAGTTCTTGGGAGCCGATTTGGATGTATTGTGGGTTAATTTTAATGAGCTTGGACGGATCTAAGTTAAAGCTGAAAGCGCCTGAGTTTAGTTCATGATCAAAATTGCCTAAATGCAAGACAAGGTCAGAACTCTCAATGGCTCTACTAACATCAAGCTTGTATTTTCCAATGTACGTGCCAACGTATCTTGGACCGTCTTCTGGTATGATGCCCTTCGCAAACCAAGTGCTGTACAAGTTCACTTTGTTATCGCACTTGGCGATAATTTTGTTAACTACATCCTCCATTCTGAACTTCTTGACAAAGTCGTCAACAATGATTGAAACATTCTTGTTATTGTATATCATTTGGGCAATGATATGAACAGTTGAGCTGACCTTTTGATAGTTGAGCGAAATGTCGTAGGACAAGTCGAGTGGTGTCTTCAACCGTTGCACATCTACTTGCATGTCAGGCAAATCGCATGGCAAAAAGATGTAACCTGGTCTCGAGTTCTTCCAAACGTTTACAATAACTCTGTCAACAATTTCACATGCGGATACAGGATCGTCTTCAAGAGATCCACAGTCGATAGCGAATTCAGATGCAACGCGCTCATAGAGATAGTGGTCGCTCTTTTGGTAGTGATTCCTATTGGAGATGAGATGGTGAATGTTGAGCACACTAGGGCTTTTCTTCAGCTTCATGGCGCTGGTGCCAACTATGTGTAGCAAAGGAGCAAACTCGGTGTAAGCACCAGCAACACCATTGAGAGCCGAAAGTTCACCCACTCCGTAAGTAGTGAAAAGCACGCCCATCTTTCTTGATTCCTTGGCATATGCATCTGCTGCATATGCCGCATTGAGTTCATTACAGCAGCCAATCCAGTTTAAGCTTGGTACGTCGTAGATGTGCTCCAAGAATCTAAGATTAAAATCTCCAGGCACACCAAAAATCGAGTTGATACCAAGTTGATGCACCCTCAGAAAGATGTATTCTGCAATACTGATTGTCGACCTTGTTTCGCAATGAGCATTGATCAATGCATTCGCTGGGTCTGTTGCTACTTCTGCAGAGGGAACTGGTGCCATATTTGGTTGTGTCTCCGCAAAGAATTTGGCCTATTTGCTTTAAATACTCTCATATCTTGCTATGTACCTTGTGGGATGTGCTCTAACTTTTATACAGGTACGAGCTCACTCAAGGGATATTGTCAACGTGTAACTGTGTCAGGTTATGGGAGATAAAAATAATAATGTGTGGTTGATTAGCGCTAGTTGCCTTTGATAGCCGGCATTTGCCGGCATTAACCTTTTGACCACCGACTAATACCGTGCTTTCTATGTTGAAACAGCAGTAGATACCAACAGTATTGTCACTGACGCTCACAACACTGCGGAGCTTATTGGTGATGTTGTCCGATTGGCGGTTGTTGGTTTGTTGTTGCGATTTTCACGGCGTTAAAGCTCGATTGCTTATACGAAAGATAACCAGTTAACACCAACTGTAATCGAAACCAGCATACACTACAAAAATCAAGTTAGAAAACTAGAGCTACGGTAGATTTGTTCAAATTTTTGTCTTCTGCTTCTTTGCTTTGACTGTATCAGCATCGGTGAAGTTAGCATGAGCACTATCACACTAAAAATAGCGATATGCTCTGAATTTTCTAGCCTAGTAAGTATGGAGCTTAAACACTGATTAGTCAAGAAACAAACATGTTTGACTGGGGGAACGATCAAGTGTTGCTATGGTTGAGAAATGCCAATTATACAGAAAGCGTGCTGGAGTGTTTTCGAACGCACAATATCACGGGGATTGTGCTACCAATGTTGAATACACAAGAGTTGAAAGATATGGGGATCAAGAACTTGAAACTGAGGTTGATAATAATGAAACAAATCAACGAATTGCTGGTGTCTAAGGATATTCAACTGGTGAATATGAACGTTGAACATCCGCTATTAAGCGAAATGCAGTCAATGGTGGACTCCACTAATTTGATTGAATCCGTTGCAGAGTCGATTGTGATAGACACGCAAAATCAAACAGAAAACAAAATGATCATAGCACAGCTCAATAAGCTCAAGGAAGACGTTTTGCCAATTATCAAGGAATCCAAAGACAGGAAGCCGCTTCCACATCCATATAGCAGCGAAAACAACCATTCACGTTCATCTCTTCCAAGATCCAATAGTGGCAATGTGTTACACAGAAAAAATTCACAAAGGAACACCAGTAGCAGTATCCCATCTAGCAACGACACTTTGAAGCAGTTGAAAGCTAAAACAGAGGACCCATGCTACAAAATTTTACAATCTGCAATGAAAAGTCATCATTTGAACAAAAGTGACTGGCAAAAATACGTGCTAGTGATCTGTTACGGTGGAGACAAAGAAAGAGTGTTACAATACGATGAGAAGCCAGTTGCTGTATTTAAGGAACTCAATGACCTTGGACTAAATCCAAGTATGATGTTAAGACAGGTCGACGTAAATGCCACCAATGATGGATTCAATGCGACGCCTGGCGGTTATCTATAGTTTTATATTTATATATTACTTAATTTATATGAAAGTTACATGTACACTAGATATTTAGTAAGGTCTAAACTTCCTTTTTTGCCTCATTTGCTTTACCTTTTCTTGATCTTCCTTGAACTTGGATAAAAGTTCACTCATTTCTTGCTTCTTTCTTTCTCTAACTTGGAACCTATAAAAGTCCATCTTGTGCTTTTCTTCGTTTCTCTTTTTCAATTCGTCTGCATTCTTCAGATCATCGATAGATTTTGTCGTGCCCATGAGAGCACTTTTAGTCTTTCTTTGTTGTCCAACAACCAATGTAAACCCATCGTCATCCACTAGCTCACGCATATCCTGAACCTCATCTGCTGCCTGTTGCTCTCTTTGTTGAAAATCAAGAAGAGCCTTAGAAACTTCTTCTTCTAAATCCTCTGAGTTGAGTATATTTGCCTCCCCATTATATCTAATAGGCCCAGTATTTTCCTTATCGATTGACCACACAAATAAGTTTTTCTTTTTGTTCAAACTCGACATTATTAGTTCGAGTCCATCTCTGTCTAAAAAGGTAACTACACCACATCCAATAGGCAGCTTCTCTTCTTCACTCAGCTCTTTACCAAAATCCTCACTTGATAATTTGCTCAAGTTTATATATGCATCCCACTGACAGTCTCCAGTTGGGTTATAAACTTCACGTCCAATATAGCTTTTGACAATGGCACCGCTGTTTATCTGTCCAAACAGCGATTTCATTGTTTGTAGACTGGCTAACGGAGGTAAATTCACTATGAACAACGATGTTGTGTCTGATGATGAAACATCTCTTGTAGCATGCGGTTTAACGAATATCTGATGTGTTGTTTGGTCTAAATTGGCCACGGGTGGCATCTGAATGGGGATCACCTTGAAACCCTTAACTTCACTAATCATTTGGGCCGCTGTGTCAAAAAAAGAGGGTGATGATAACTTCACCTTTGATACTTTTCAAATTTTTTTTCTGTCCTTATAAAAAACGTATAGGAAAATTTTTCAATTGTTAAATAGAGCATCTTCTTTTAGTAAAATCAGCTTTAGATAGCGGAATGAGTGTTGTTGCTAACAGAAATTGTGCCTCACCACATTGTGGTAAAGCCACCGCATCGAATCTTAAATGTCCACTGTGCCTCAAAAGTGGCGTGAACTCTTTCTTCTGTAATTCTACATGCTTTAGGAACTGCTTTAGCATACACAAAGCTGTTCACCCACAAGGCGACAATGAGTCCTACAATCCATTTCCAGATTTCTCTTATACCGGGGAACTGAGACCAGCCTACCCATTGGCACTCAGAAGAGAAATCCCAGAGGGCATTGCGTTGCCTGACTATGCGCTTGATGGAGTACCGGAGTCTGAAATGAAAAACGATAGAACAGAAAAGATCAAGAGCCTTTCTGCCGAAGACATCCAAAAGATGAGGGATGTTTGTCGTCTCGGTAGAGAAGTATTGGACGCCGCTGCTGCTATCGTCAAACCAGGTGTCACTACCGACGAAATCGACCAAGTTGTTCACGATGAAAGTGTCAAGCGTGGAGGATATCCATCACCATTAAACTATTTCAACTATCCTAAGTCAGTGTGTACGTCCGTTAATGAGGTCATCTGTCACGGTATTCCTGATAAGAGACCCTTGAAAGACGGCGATATCATCAACATTGACGTCTCACTTTACAAAGATGGATTCCATGCGGATCTTAATGAGACCTACTACGTTGGTGATAAGGCTAAGTGCAATCCTGACTTAGTGCGTCTCGTGGAAACCACAAGAGACTCTTTAGAGGCTTGTATCAAGGCTGTCAAACCTGGTGTGCCATTCCGTGAATTCGGTAACATCATCGAAGACATTGCAACTAAGAACAATCTTTCAGTGGTGAGAACGTACTGTGGTCACGGAGTCAACTCTCTGTTCCACTGTGCGCCAGAAGTTCCTCATTATGCCAAGAACAAAGCTATCGGCACATGCAAACCTGGTATTTGCTTTACGATCGAGCCAATGTTAAACTTGGGTACATGGAAGGACAAGACATGGCCAGATAAGTGGACTTCCACCACTGCAGACGGTAAGCCAAGTGCGCAATTTGAACACACGCTTCTTGTCACTGAAGACGGTGTCGAGGTGTTGACTGCCAGAACTGCCTCATCCCCTGGTGGCCCCATCGCTAGAATTTGAAATACCTTAGCTGCTATTTGTGTAATTTATATATAAAATGAATAGATCTGGAAATGGAGTCATGAGCATTTTGGCGCTAGGCTGAAAAATTTATAAGCATTGCAAAACACGCCATTGGATTTGATATGTTTTGCAGTGCCTGTTTTCTTTAAGATACAATAAAATGACAATGGAAGACTTAGAAGACATCAACGTTTATGAAGTGCTTGGAGTATGCAAGGATGCTAATGATAGAGATATCAAAAAGGCGTACCACAAGATGTGCTTGAAATACCACCCTGATAAGACAAACGGATTCAGAGTTGAATTTGATCGTATCCAGATTGCATATTTGGTTTTGAATGACAAGAAGAGACGGAAGCTGTTTGACGACACTGGCAAGGTGTGCCCTTGGGGTCCGGTTTCAGATAGTGAAGCATGGAGCAAGCACATCAATGACCAATTCGAGAAGATCACCAAGGACCTCATTGAAAAGGACAAGAAACAGTACCAAGGCAGCAGGGAAGAGCGTAGGGACGTTTTGGCGGCTTTCATTGAGTTTGAGGGTGAAGTGGAGCGCTTGTTTGAAAACATCATCCATTTGGAGTTCAGTCCGGAACAAGAGAAGAGAATTGTGGAACTTTGTGAGAGCTTGATTCAGGACGGTGAAGTGGAACTCAAACAGATTCCGGAGTGGGAGCACTACCTTAAAAACAGAAAGGTGAGTATTAATAAGTTGAAAAGGAAGGCCGAGAAGGAGGCCCAGCTGGTCAAGGACTTTGCCAAGGAAAGGGAAGATCTGTCTACTCTACAGTCTCTCATAGCTAAGAATTCCGTTAAACACAGAGGTGCCTTTTCTGACATCTTTACTAAATACGAAGAAAAGGCTGCTCTTGACGCCCAAAAGAAGGAACACGGAGAAGAGGAAGAGGACGAAGAAGGCGAATACGGTGAAGGTGAAGACGAAGAAGAGGACGAAGAAGACAATGACTACTCTGAAGCAGAGGAGGTAAATGACGATGACGACGACGATAATAATGACGAGGAAGAAGAAAAAGAAAAGGAAGAACCTGCTCCTGCACCAAAGAAGAGAAAGACTAAATAGAAAACTGGCTTTTCTCTTAAAGTGAACCATGAGCATGTGAGCCACGGCTGTACGAACTTTTCTTTAGATTGATGAAACCGTTTTTTATCATTTATTTTGTAGGCTAACAAATCCCTAGATTTGAAGTTGGAATGCATCTTTGAGAAGCAGGGACTAATTGGATTTCTTAGTTTTTTGGGTTTTGGAGAAGCTCTATTAGGTGAGATAAATTTTTCTTCCTAATACCAGATTCATATACTTGTACCCTAAAACGTGATGCCATCGCATTGTGAACACGAGCACCACGACCATGGCCATGAAAGTGCGCCTCCAATTACAACGAATGAATCACAGTCGCTCAACCAGTGGATCGACACAACAAAGCTCTCAGCACTCAATATGGCTAATCGAAACGAAGATTTACCATTACTTTTCAAAACCCAGGACACCAGATACGACGTCACACCAGTGATTAAGTCTGATCTTGATGGGGACATGATTGTTCACATACCTTTCGAATGTCCCGTGAAACTTTATTCAATAACGATAAGAACCTCAAGGGAAGATGACCACAGTCCTCAGCACATCAAATTGTATAAAAACGTGATCGGACGTGACTTTGACGATATACAGGGCTTGAAATGCGATTACGAGTTACAACATCCACGAGGTGTTGGAATTGACGTGTCCAGTGAGACTCAGTCCAGTGAAAACTCGGATTCCTTTGTGGAACATCACCTACCACGTCGTCTTTTTTCGGGAATACCAGGCATCACCGTGTACTTTGTAGATCTTTGGAACGGTGACGAAGGACCACTAGAGTTGATATCTTTAGAGTTGCGTGGTGAAGCTACAGGTATACGTGGCGGCCGCCCTGTGGTTGCTATGTACGAGGCGTCCGCACAGCTAGGGGATCACAAGAAACTGGCATTCGAAACACATCAAAGTTCCATACTTTAAACAAGCAACACACTTCACATAAATGTAAACTAGAACTTTTAATATCATCTATAAAACATTGCTACTAATCGCTATTCTTTGCCGCAGATTTAACAATAAAATTTGTGATTGCACATCTACATAATTACAAATATATATAGAAATCTACATAGAGGAAAAAAAGAATACTCATATTATTGTCTATAATAAATTAACATCTTTTTGATATTATAATAAGCCCTAAGTTATGGAACCACCGGCTGACATAGGTTCCGCTAAGACCAGACGCAATAGACGATGTCCACTCGAGAATGAAGTTGTCAGCTCCCTCGTGGACCCGGGAGACCTAGCTCTTGTTGACAAATTGGCGTACAGTAACTTAACCTCAGTTCCCTCGTCACGTCAGTCTTCAATACCAAAGAAAAGAAGCAGTGCAAAAAGAAGCAGTGCGGCGCTTCATAAAGAAGTGTTATATGAAACGGACGAGCTTCATGTAAGTACAGAAAATGAAATACCTGAGAGGGTGAATGACGACAATGACGACAACATGTGTGGTGTCTCAAACGGAACCAAAAGGAGGCAAATAGTCTTTAGCTCACCATCATCTTCTCCCATGTTACCTAGACATGATCTTTCTTCAAGCTCAACAACAATGCATAATGGTGTGACATCAGTTGAGAATCTACCTTTGCCATCTCCAAGTGCGTCACCTAACCACCAAGGAATGTTTCATGACCTTGAAAATGACAAATGCACGCTGCTTCACACTCCAACCTGGAGCATGATAGATTCATACATTGATAATATTGAACCGGGGTCAATAAAGTCAAAATCATTACTTTGGAAGTTGCTTCAAAAAACCGATATAACAATATTGAGTAACCTTTACGGACTATTAGCGGATGTACTAAAAACAGATATTGTAAATCAACTTCCCATTGAAATTACAAATAAAATATTTTCACATTTTGATTTTAAGACATTGGTCAAAGCCTCGGAAGTTTGTAAAGAGTGGAACTTGATTACTCATTACAGCTATGACACATGGAAATCTTTACTATTTAGAGATAAAATGATAAGCGATGAAACTGAGTTTGAAAGGGAGTTTAACTGGGTTAAATCGATCCACAGTAATTTAAAAGATTCTCAAATTGCTAAGCTAATGTACAAAAGAAGATTTGGTATTAAAAAAGACTGGATGAACCCAAATTTTAATCCAAAAGTGATATCACTAGATGCCAAGAACTTGGGTGTTATTACATGCCTCCAGTTTGATAGTGATAAAATTGCAGCCGGTTCTGATCAAAGCAAAGTCGTCATATATGATACCGAAACAGGTGATAAACGCCATGAATTGATCGGTCATGGAGGTGGAGTTTGGGCAATGAAATATTACAAGAATACTTTAGCTTCAGGCTCAACTGATCGAACTGTTAGAATTTGGAACATTGCTCAAGGTAAATGTACCCACATTTTCAAAGGGCATGTTTCCACAGTCAGATGTCTGGAAATCATTGAGCCTGTTGAAAGAGGTACTGATATACAAGGGAATCCAATTTATTTTCCGCCTGAACCTTTATTAGTCACTGGTTCCAGAGATACAACATTGAATGTATGGAAATTACCATTAACAAAGCCTAATGATATTTTGCCTGATGAGCCAATTGAGTTAGAAGAAATTGACAATCCATTTTTGCTAAAAAAGTTAGAAGGACACTCTAATTCTGTTAGAGCTCTTTCTGGTTACTGCGATACAATAATTAGTGGGTCATATGACAATAAAGCAATTGTTTGGGATTTAAAAACGTTTACAAAGAAATATGAATTAGTTGGACATAATGATAGAATTTATAGTTGCGTCTATGACTGGAAACGTAATCAATGTTATACAGGCTCTGTTGATAACACTGTCAAAATATGGGATTTGAACAAGGGTTCATTGAAGGCCATTTTAGAAGGTCATCAAATTTTGGTTGGTTTAATTACTGCATCTGATAATTTATTGGTTTCGGCAGCTGCTGACTCAACTGTGCGGATATGGGATCCTGATACAGGTGCTTCTAAGCACGTATTGAGAGGACATGGTAGTGCCATCACATGTGTTGAAAATGACGATGAGAAAATTGTAAGTGGTTCTCAAGGCTCACTAATTTTATGGAATGCCAAAACTGGGGAAAAGGTTCGTGAACTGGGTAATAACATATCTGGTGCTGTTTGGCAAGTAAAATTTGATTATAAACGCTGTGTTGCTGCTGTTCAGAGAGATTCTGAGACTGTTATCGAAATTATTGATTTTTGTCCTAGAGACCAAGACCCTTACATCCATTCTTCTTCTATTATATAGCTTTATTATAACTACTTAATATTATTTTACGGGTATCAGAATTAACTACATCTACGAAACTTATTTAACACTCTATGATTAGTTCTCTATTTGGGCTAAATATTATCATTCTTTCCTAAAAAAAAATATTGTTCAAGACACGTATGCAGTTTGCTGTAGCAACTTCTCTTTTCTTAAAAATAACAATGAAATTTGGGGTTCTTTCCTTGATTACCATGATTGCTGGTGCAATTGCTAGTCCTTCATTGATTACTGTTGATGACAAAAATTTTGAAGATGTCATCATCAAGTCAGGTAAACCTTCGTTTGTCAAATTTTATGCACCATGGTGTTTTCATTGTAAAGAAATGAAGCAAGCATGGGAAGATTTAGCAGATGCATACGCTGGTCAAGATGTTCAGATTGTGGAGATTAATGCTGATGAAAACAGGTCAACCAGAGAAAGATATGGTATTTCAAGTTACCCTCAAGTCAAGTTGTTCAAACCAGCACAGTTGTCTGTGCCAATTGATTACTCAGGCTCTAGAAATGTTGAAGAGTTTGCCAATTTTTTACAGCAAGAGTTGCAGATTGATGGTAACATTGGTGCTCCATCAATGTTAGTTCAATTCAACGATTTGAACATTGAGCAATTTGTGGAAGTTAAGAACAGAAAAGCTTTGATTCTATTTACAGAGGACGATAACGAAGAATGTGATAAGCTGATTGAAGAATTTGAACATGTTGCTTATGCATTTCACAAAGATAACAACAAAGTTCTTGTTGGTGAAGTCAAAAAGATTGGCTCTGAACCAACTGATTTTGTCAAAAACAAATTTCACATTGGCCACTATCCAACTATTGTTTACGTGGAAAATGGTGATTTGAATGCGTACAGTTTTTATGAAGGTGAAGTTAAAGATACTGAACTTGTCACATTTATCAATGAAAAGGTTGGTGTCAGAAGAGCTTTGGATGGTACTTTAGATGGCGAGGCAGGTATTATTCCACAGCTAAAGGAAGATTTGCAGAAGTTCTTAGGTGCAAACGTTTTAGAAAGAAGGGCACAGATTTCTGATTTTGTTGCTAACATGAGAAAAGTTGACACTCAAGTTTACAAGGAAGAATTAAAGTACTACGCGGTTGCATTCAATCAATTCAACTCTAACAATCAAAAGTTCTTTATCAACGAAAAGGAAAAGTATGAAAAGATGTTAGACGACAAATCCATATCCAATACTGAAAGAGACAACGCAAACTTGAAGTTAAATTTCTTGAAGCAGTGTGAAACCTACTACACAGATGAAACATGGAGACCAATTGAAGACCTTATTGCTGAAAAAAAAGAAAAGGAAGGTGTTGAAGACATTCCTAAAGACGAATTATAGTCATCATGTTTCAAATTATATATAATTATTAGTGTTTTATCATTTGACATAATACATTTATTTAATTATTTACAAATGATATTCAAGAATAAATTAAGTTTAAACCGTGTGATGCTCACCACTCAACAGCATCAAACTTCTTGCAAGTTCTAACATTTTCAGTAAAGATTTTGTCATTAATAATAGTTTCATTGATTAATGCTTTGACGTTTAGAGGCGTGCATCTTGCAAACCAAACAAATTCACCATTTTTTTTATGAATAAGGACGTTGGCCGCAAATTTATGACCGCCGACATGGTTGATAAATAAGACTCTGACACCATCCGGTCTGTCATCACTCAAATCTCTATGAAGCCCGTGCTCCTGTAATTGAGACTCAAATTCTTTCCTCATGTATGGAGCAGTTTGACCACATTTCTTATCTCTAGTGTTATGAGAACACAAGAGGACAAATGTTGAGTTGACATCCATTTCAACAAGAACGCCTTCAATATTTATGCTTTCGATTAAAGTTTTACCTTCTTTCCCCTTTTCAGCGTTTAGTGCTACGTCAGTCAATATCTTGAATATCTGTTCAGCATTGCTTTTATCTAAACCCTTGATTCTGACAAACCAAGGTAGTAAAAGCAAATCGACAACCTTTCTTTCAGAGTATTCACCAAATCTTTTACTTGACAGATCAAACGACTCACTGCTAGTGTTTGATGACACCTTTATATTGGCCGTTTCGCCTAATTTTCCGCCTAGCTTTGAGATCAATGGATGCATAGAGTCTTTTGGTTGATTATCATTTAAAGCATCATGCCCCCAGTCAGACTGACCTGTTGGAACAATTATACGCAAGTCTGGTGTCTTTGTTGATTCCCACAAAGGCTCCGCCATTGCAGCTGCTTTTAGTTTAAAACATGAACTTGGAAACTTGAAGTGGCATTCGTTAGGTTCACAACTAAAATTTTCACTAGAGACTGGTAGTATATCAGAAGGGGCTGGTGATTGTTCCCTTGAGCTGGATATCAGGTTTTTCAAGTAGTTCATTCTTCTATTTGAGTTCCAACTCAAAAGATAAAAGATTTTATATTTGAAAGATTGATTGGGCCAAGAACTTTAGTTATGTATTTATCAAAAACCCCAAGAACGGCCGTAAAAGATATTTTAACACCGATATTTGGTCAAATCCTGTTGCGGAAATAAAGAGTGATGAGTATTCGTAAAGAGCAGTGTTTTACTGGATTATATAGAAATTATGTACAAACTAGAGAGAAAACTGGAGAGATCTGACAAAAGACTGATTTAGATTGTGGCTTTCGTATGATCCACAATTTTTTTTAAAAAATGATAAATGACTTTAGGTTTCAATTTGTCTAGTAATTATTTGATTATGTACAAGATGCTATGCAACATTTTATCACAGAACAAATATGAAACAATTGCTGGATCATGGCAAAAAGGTAAAATTGAAAAAGAACAAATATGCATGATTTGAGCAAAAATTGAAACAATTTATGATTGAGGTCTCGGATTTGATTCTTTTTCAAGCTGTAACATATTGGGTAGATCAGATTAGTTCATTTGAAGTCTTAAATTAAAGGCAGTGTATGAGAAAGAGTTGCAATGAAAATCATTTTTCTTACCATTTTATTAACTGCGAAATATCACATACTCACACCATGTCAAAGTTCTTCATTCATTTCCTGTAGGTAGGAATAACTTCATTTGTGATGAACTCTTCAGCAGCTTGTTTTCCGTGAGTCGCAGCAATGGCACCAATCAAACTTGTTGTAATTGTAGAAAAGATCTTTTTAGGCTTATAAGATTCTGTCTGCTCGCCGCTTGGAAGTGCTTTTCTGCAAAAGAACACTTTGTCGATGCCCTTTGATTCAGCAAACTCTGCAAGGAATTTGTCGGACCAGATTAGTCTGTGGGCAAGTGATCCCACTGCTGCAAAACTGGTTGTTCCAATGGTATCAGCGCCTTCGCTTGCTTGTGCCAAAACGGCTTTTGATGCTGTCAACTGAAGCAATTGTTCACCAAAATAAGATAATGTAGAATTGTATGGTTTGCTACCATGTGCAAAGGATTTGTGAGTAAGAATTTGCAACAACAAAGAATCTGATAGTTGGATCTTTGGTGAAACTGTAGAAAGATATTGTTTCAAAACTCCAATGTTCTCTTCACTGTCTGAGTATTTGTATCTATCCATTGATAAAATCTCCTCGGGATCTCTGATTAAACCCTGTACACGGTTCCCACGCACATAAACCACAGTCCTAACATTTAAAAATCTATTGGACGTTGGTCTCAATGTTCTACCTAATCCTGCCAACATATTTCACTGTGCTAGTATATCCAATTTGAAAAATGGACGACTTTTCTTCTCTTTTTTTTTCACTTTTGATGCTTTTTAGTGAAAAAAAATTTCAGTAATGCGCCACTAATTGTGCATACGCCACAGATCTCGATTAAAAAAATTTTGAAATCTGAAAAAATTTTATATTCTGTAGTTACTATAAGAGCTATATTAGTGAAGGTTAGTAGACGATACGAACTAAATATGGATATTTTCAAGGTTTTAAGTAGGGGAATTTCGAAGAAAAAAGCCAAGAATGTAGAAGTTGATTTTTCTAATAAGTACAATGAAAAATTCAACAAGCAAAAGCACAAAGACACTAAAGAAGTTAAGGAACAACAGATTGAAAAGGAAATTGACTTTTTTCATACTAAACAGCATAAGATAATAAGAGAAGCAGCAAATTTTGATGACGAGGGGGACGAGGAAGAAGAACAGGGCAAGGAAGAAGGTCAAACTGTTGAAAAAGAGACAAGTCTACCGGTCAAGATCACAACTGCAGAACAAGCATTGCAGCTAAGAGAAGCCAACAAAATCAAAGTAAAAGGTCACGATGTCCCACTACCCATTGGATCTTTTCAAGATTTGGTTTCCAGATTCAAATTCGACAGGCAACTTTTGCAAAACTTAATCAGTAATGATTTCACTGAGCCAACACCAATTCAATCGGAGGCGCTTCCATCAGCACTTTTTAGTCGTGACTTGATATGTTGTGCACCAACAGGTTCAGGTAAGACGCTTGCATTCTTAATCCCTTTGATTCACCACATTTTAGAAACAAAGCCTCAGTTCGATACGAAAAAGCTCTCAAAGGAACAAAGAAAGGAGGTGAACAAGTCCAGACAACTTAATGGATTGATTGTTTCACCTACTAAAGAATTGGCTAACCAAATTTATCTTGAGTTGGAGAAATTGACCAAAGACCTGGAATTGAACGTTTGCTACCTAAATAAGGCAGCTGCAGCAAAGCTCAGGACTAAGCAAGTATCTTCATCAAAGTTCGACATCATCGTCACAACACCATTGCGCTTGATTGACTTGATCAAAAATGAAGCCGTCGATTTATCCAATGTAAATCAAATTATCTTTGATGAAGCCGACTCGCTCTTTGAATCAAACTTCTTGGAGCAAACAGATGCCATTCTTTCGAAATTAACAAATTCTAAACTTAGGAAGAGTATTTTTTCTGCAACAATCACTTCCAGTGTGGAAGAACTTGCGAACGGTATCATGGTTGACCCTGTTCGTGTTATTGTTGGATTGAAAGAAGCTGCTAACTCAAATATTGAACAAAAACTTATCTTTTGTGGTGATGAGCACGGTAAGCTTGTTGCAATTCGTGATATGATCAGAGGTGGAGATTTTAAACCTCCTGTGATTATTTTCCTCCAAAGTATTCATCGTGCGAAGGCCCTGTATTCAGAGTTACTCTACGACGGATTGAATGTTGATGTGATCCATGCTGAGCGAACACAACATCAAAGAGAAGAAGCAATTCAAAGGTTCAGAGCAGGTGAATTGTGGTGTTTGATTACCACTGATGTCTTGGCGCGTGGTGTAGATTTCAAGGGTATCAATTTAGTTATCAATTATGATGTTCCCAATTCCTCTCAGTCATATGTTCACAGAATCGGTCGTACAGGTAGAGCTGGAAGAAAAGGTCGTGCAATAACTTTTTATACTAAGGAAGACATGGATATAGTGAAAAGTGTTGTTAATGTGATGAAAGCTTCTGGTCAAGCGGAGGGTCTTCCATCGTGGATGCAAGTAGATGGTGCATTGTCCAAGTTGAGTAAAATGCGTAAGAAAGAGTTGAAAAAACACCAGCTAAAGAGATCAGAAATTAGTACAGTGCCTTACATTGACAGAAAGAAGCGCAGGCAAAGACAGGAAATGATTATCGCAAGTAAAAAAAGAAAATTGCAAGAACAGGAAGATTGTAACGAGTGATCTTTTTATATTTCATGTAACTAAATTGTACATATGTACTAATATCTTTGGACGTATGCAGAATATCATGTAATCTAGGATTTTGAGCAGTGGATCTCCTAAGGCAATTGTGATCTGCTCTATTTTCACCTTGGGTTCAATTGATCACGTAACTGTTCTGAATGTCTTACAAATAAAGTTTTAATCGAGTGCAAAACATTTATTGTGTTTGACGTATCAAATTACCTTGTTTAAATAACTTCGTGTAAAATCAAGCTTCTACCCTTGAATAGTAGTTTCTTAAGATGTGAAGGGAGAACTCCCATATTTGACCGGTATTGAACTTCTACTACACATTTATTTTAATAATGTTCAGCTCTCCACTAACGTTTCAGCTTCGTATGTCTAGTTAATAAAAATACTTCGATTGAAGCTACATCGAATTTTCATTCGTGTTACTTCTTTTCAATTAGCAGACATGAATTTGTCTCATTTAATGAGTAAAAAACATAGGAATATGTTATCTTCAGCTGTTTTTGGCGTCTCAATCAACATATGCATCCCCTTTACCGGTCTTCTTTTACCAGCTATTTGACCCATATCTCTTTCATTGACACATGAAAACTGAGATGAGTTCTCTGTTTCCCATATACACTATTTTGAGTCGATTAATTGTGCTCCTCTCTTCACTGTTTCAGAATAGTGTATATACACCGCTTTTTCGATTAAATACAGTTTCTTAGTCAAACCGACCATAGCTCAGCAAAGTTACAAAACCGATTTTCAAAATGACAGCAACGCGTTTTTCTTTGGTGGTGAAAATAAGATTGAGCATTTTGATCTCTTATTGCTCCTGCGAAGAAAAAGGTCAACAAGCAAATTTAGATAGAACTATGACCAGTGCTGGTGACATTCAAAGGTACAGAAGAGGGTTATTTTCATTTATCCAGACATGCAAAGGTGATCTTACGCCAGTTTCTTCAGCTCGTGTAGTCAAAGCCAGGGAAAAACTAAGAAAACTAACGCGTGTTCAGTTCATTGATTTGACTATTGATGTATATGACGAACTGGAAAGAAGGAATGCAGCTGAAATCAGCCCAAACACTGCACCGAGACATCTTCAGCCGGATGCGGGCTATCATCCGAAGAGAAACCAGGCGAGGCAAAAGCTAGCAGCTTTGCCAGCAGCCCGATTTAAGGATCTAGTGAATGATGTTTTGTTTGAGATTGATACAAGGTCATCGAGCGGTAGCTTTACCAAACCAGACTCTTTTAGTACTCAAAATAGCAATGAGGCTCATAGTGATATTGATGACACGTTTAACCACAGTCAATTGCAAAAGAAAAGCGTTCAGCCTGGAAGAGATCAGACGTACACAAACAACGGGCCATTAACAAAAAGCTCTTACGATGATAACCGTCCCAATAATAATAATCCCAATAACAAATTAGGGCTGAGATTGAACATTCCAACAGTTCCAGTTACTTTACCCGTAGTGAGCGATCTTATTACTGATCATAAAACACCTTTAAATGACGCATTTAATAGCACCACGGTATTAGAAACACCTTCACAAATGAAAAGCACCACATTGGTGCCGCAAAAGTCGGAATTGACGTGGTCCAGTGATGACGAGGAAGAAGAAATGCAAGATAACAGTAACTCAAATACTAAATTCAATGGTGCTCTGTTGAGATCTCCTAGCAAAAGAGTGACAGTAGCCACCAACGAAATATTGAATGAGCATGCTGGACCAGAGCTGAGATTTCCAGTGGATGATGATGAAGGTGATGATGAGGATTTCAATAAACCTATCGTAAGTAATCATAATGTGAATACGAACGCATCAAGCCTAGATGCTGAAACTTCAAAGGTTGAAAAAGAAACTCAATTGCAAGAAAAAAGTGAAGAACTCAAAAGACTCGAAATTTTGAATAAAGATTTGGAGCTACAAATTGATACCTTGAATAGACAAATTGATTTATACAAAGAAGATTCGAAGAAATATGAAAATTTTGATACATTAGAGGAAGAACATAAGACGCTTTTAGAAAAGCATTCAGCACAAAATGAACACATTGAAGAGCTTCAGAAATTAGTTGATCAATCTGCAAATAATAATTCTGTTAATGATGATTTTAAACGCTCTCTTAATGAATTTGATGAGGTAGATGAAGATGATTCTGAGGAAGATGAAAATGGAGAATTTCAAAAACAAGATGAACGTGAAATATCTGTTTTGAAAGCATATCTAGAGAAGGTTCTTGAAGAAAACGAGCTTTTGAAGTCTGAGATTGCTAATAAAGACACTTATTTTAACGAAAAAGTTTCCGCTGAACATGAAGAATTGAAAAATCAACACGAAAAATTAAGCAAGGAATACGAAGAATTGAGAACGAATACTAGGGCAACGGCAATTAGAGTTGAAGGTTCTATAAACAAAGGAAATCAAGAATTTTTCGAAGGGGATGACACAACTGTCGCTAAAGAGAATGACAAGGATTCAATATCTGAGGATGTTAAACCATCATTTTGCAAGCTTGATGATACCATTAATGCTAAGTTTTTTTCTCCAAACGGAAAGATAACAGTCTCTAAATTGTCAAATATTTATGTTTCTCTACACGGTATTTACACATACTTACATGAATGCAGAGATGCGGTTGATCCTAATGTATTATTCGATAAAGTAAGTAAGTACGTAACATTAGCCAATGAATTATCAAAGCAAGCTATTACTGAAATCGACTCACAATCATTTAAATTAAGTGATACAAAGCGTATCCTAGCATGTGCAATCTCTAACGTTTTGTCAACAACTAGACATTATGCACTTTATCAACCAATTTTACCTAAAATTGTTCTGCATGCTGCTTTGGCAGATATTTATTTGACAATTTGTGACTTAATAGCGATCGTTAAAATCAATGGCAAAGGTATTCCAAATTCGCAATTATCAACCGATAAGATTCAGTTTTTGAAAATTGATAGCCAGACTGAAAATATTCAAAATAATCTAGCAGAGTCTCCGGTTCATGAATCATATAATAGAAGTGTGAATATTTCAGAAACTCCGATGGCTTTGAAAATGGGAGTTAGCATTAATGATAAGGCATTAACTCAAAATGATTCACAGACTTCATTAACATCGCCTATTTATGAGCGTCATACTAATAATATTACATCAAGTGGTGTGCGCCCGCTGAGAATTACACAAAGATTAACTCAAGCCCACGAATCTAAATCAAATAACGAGTTGATCTCAGATGTAAATTTAGATAGGTCAGCAAACGAATCTACATTGACAATTCCAATGATGACTTCATCACCATCCTTAAATAAGTCAGGAATGAACTCTCCAATTCCTTTGCAACTCCCAATTGTGTTTCCTAGTAAAGATACTTCTCCTCTAAAAGGGAAAACCGCTATCGATTTTACACCACCTCATCCAGTTCAATTTTCTAAAAATAATGTTTTAGACAAAATGAAGAACTTCAACCAAAATGTTGGAGAACAATTGAATTTGAGTCATTCAAGTGGCAAGAGAAGCCCTACTAGCTCTACTGAAATAGGAGATCATGTTGGCAATGCATTGGATAAGTTTAGTGGTGAAAAAAATTCTGATGGGTTAAATAGAAATGAAAATTTACCATCATTGACACAAATGAGCACCTCGCCAAATGAGAAAATTATTGATAACCTTGATTCCAATGAATCTTTCGATAAATTTGATGATACATTTGAAGATGTTGATGTTCTTCCAAAACAAAAAGCTGGTTTACCAACCTCAAAGCATATATTTCATCCATCAATTTCTAGCGATGAAATGTCTCAAAATGTTACTAGAATCGAACAAACACTTGAAAGTACCATATTAAATGAAACTAATAATCAAGTGAAACCTAATATTGAAGAAAAAAACGCTGCTGATGAACCATTAAGGGTTCAAATCCCAAATTTGAAAAAGTTACTAATCAAAGGAAAGATAAACAGCTCTGAAACTGATAATGTTGCTTTGAATGATTCAAAAATCTCATTTGACGACTTACCTGAACTTGATTCTGGGACCGCAAAGAAAGGAACTGAACCTTCTGCCGATGCAAATTTATATCAATTGTTAAACAAAAACGCAAACACTAATAAAGATCCTTTTGCAAGTAGCCCACCATCCAAAGAGGTTGTTTACGATAAATTAGCATCACCAGTCAAAAGAGTGAACGGACCAAGAGTAAATCCTGATGAAAGAAAAGCAACTGAGAAAAACGAAATTGTATCTAAACAGGAGATAAATTATGAAGACACGTCAAATTTAAATGAAGAACAGACCAACTCGCAAATTTATGAGGAACTCGGATCACAAATTGACATTCCAGTGCCAACATCATTTCAACATCAACCTAAAAACAGAACTAACGAAGTTGATAGGGAAGAGAAGAACGGTTTTGTTTCTGATCAAGCAAAAGTTAAGTTAACGGATTCCAAAAATCCATTTATTAAAAACAATTATGAAATAACTGAAGAAATAAAAGCTGAAAAACCAATTAATGAAAATAATGAATTTCATAATAATTATCAAACTGATGAGAGTTTACACAATGGGAATACGATATTCTCAGATTTGTCTAAAGATTCCATGAACGAATTTAAAGGTAAAGTTGATGAGTTCAAAAGTAAGATGAGTAAAGATACAATCGAGTCGGACGATGAATTTTTTTCGCCAATCAAGGAACCTCAAATGACAAATAATATGAGACAGCCTTCTAATGACGATTTGCCTGCCTCACCTAAAGATGAAAATTTTATTTCCACCATGGAACCAACCAATGATAAATTCAAAGATTTCAATAAAGAAAATGACTATGAACAAATGAATGATGATTCTGTGGATAGCAAATCAAATTTTTCTAAGAGTTGGAACGTTTCAAACAGCTCTGAAGCTGAAATAGTAATTGAAGAGCCAGACTTTAACGCTGATATCACGGCCAACTCACCAACACTCGACAATGAAGAGTCAAACCCATTTATTGAAAAGAAAGAAGTCGATGGTAATATCATTGATGCTTCAGGATCGCCGCTGAAAAAATCTAAAGGTTTAAATGATTTAACTACACCACTTGAATCTGATAATCTAATGGTCGAAGAAGAAAGTGGTGCCCTCAATATTGATGAAAAGTTGAAAAAAAGAGTTTCGAATAGACTATCCCGTCGTGATAGTCTGAAAGATAACATGGCGTATGCAAAACTAATTGGAAACAGAAACTATAACGGATATCAAGAGGATGAGGAAGAGGGGGGAGACGAGGAAGATGAGGAAGAAGAAGAGATGTTTGACATTGAGAACTTTAACACATTGAACCCTGATAATACATTGCATGAGTTATTACTTTACCTTGAGCATCAAACAGTGGAAGTAATTAATGCCATTCAAACAATGCTTGGCTCGATTAAGAATCCAAAAGCAACAAAGGGTCTACTTAGAGAAGGCGCCAATTGTATTAACGAGGTTGTCAAAGCAATGGCTGAGGGTACTAGTACATTAATGAATCAAAGCAGATACGCTGAATCCATGGGACATGCCAGGTACGTTGTGGAAGTCCTCGAAGATTGTGTTAAAAGAATGGAAGGCTTATATGGGGAAGATCTCAGCAAGGATGAGGAGTACGCAGGCAAAAATTTCAAGCAAAGATCTGCAGGAATTGCGTTTGATGTGGCTAGAAGTACAAAAGAACTTGTTAAGACTGTTGAAGAGGCCTCCATCAGAGATGAAATCGCTGTTTTGGATTCAAGATTGAACAACTCGGTGTCTCGGAGTTGATTTTTACAGATCTTGAAAAATCAATGATGATAGAAAATTATATAAAATGAAACACCTCCCCCTTAATTTTTTTGAGATTTGAAGTTGATAACAAAAGAGATTTACAAAATCTTTGATACAGTAACAAAGGATATATATAAAGAGCCCCACTGTTTTTTGAAGACACTACTTTACAATTTATATATATAGATAGATATATGTTTAAATTCTTTCAAAAAATAAGTGCAACATAATAAACATGGAGGAACAGGCAATTAGGACGTTATGTATGATGCATATGAACAGTGGTAATGGCCATTTGAATTACGAGTCAAGAAGTGGTTATAACGATAATATGAATACCTTGTTAACGGCTGTTTATGTTTTGTCCCCAAATAGTACAAACAGTCATGATGAAATTGGTAATAATGATAATGCTGATGTAATTGATGAAATGGATAGACCAAGGACGAGCAAAGAAATTGATTTAAAGCAATTCCATTATGACTTTGAAGATTTGGAAGGGGAGTTGAGACATGATGAGAACAGTTCAAACTATGTGATTGATAGTGAGACAAAATTAAAAAAGATGAAAAGGACAAAGAGCTTGAACAGTGAAAACCAAGAATGTTATCACTGTCATAGCAAAGGCACACCGGAATGGAGAAGAGGGCCCGATGGGGATCGAACACTTTGCAATGCGTGTGGATTATTCTACGCAAAATTAATCAAACGATATGGCATCGAAAGAGCAATCGAGATTCTGTTGAACAGAAGAGAAAGTGGTAAAGTAAACGATCGAAGGATTAGTGTTGGTTAAGTTTGGGTTATTAATTTTAGTTTATGCTTGGCAAAGCATTAAGCTGTTACTAGATTGATTTTGTGCTTGAAGTGTTCGTGATGTATTATTGCTGAAAACTATTAAGTTAATGATAGATATGAATGGGAACATCAATTTTAGGCTGGGTATTTTATATATACATAAATGTATTTTTTTCAACATCGTTATAATTATAAAGGCAAGTTTATCATTATTAGTATTATTAGGTCAGATATTAAAATAAATAAGATTAGGTAAGTACATATATCTCCAATTTTTATTCAGTGAAATTAGTTTTGAGTGACTCAAGGAAAAGAAGAACCTATTGTAATTGTAACTTGTAAAGAACAAAAGGCTCGTAATCGGCATCGACCAAGTTAGCATAATCGTGTAATGAAGAATCGTTATTATCATTTGATGATTGACCACTTAAATAACCAAATTTGGTGATTAAATCACTTTTAACTTTATCAATACCTTTGTCGTTAGAATCATTTGGCACTTTCAAAATAAAGCAATTGAAGATTGGAGGTAAGCCATATCTTAAAACGGATTCAACAAATGCTCTTAGAAATTTAATATGAATCCAGCACATTGATATATCATTATAAGCAACGTTGACAAATCTAATTAAATCATTTCTCAAAGTCAATTCCTCCTTTTTGACTACATCAAATTCGGAACGTAGATTTTCGATAATTTCATCAGAGTAATCAAACTCACGAGGAATCCATTTCATTTCTCTAGCTTTGGCGATGAACTGGGATTCAAATTTCTTGAATAGAGTGACACCGTAAAGTATAAACTCTGAATCCATGGCGATTTGGTTTGCGGAACGTGGGACAACAAAGTCGGTAAGTGTTTCGTACGAGTTTTCAAACTGAGATCTCTGGGCAATAGGAACCGCTAGCAAAACTGTTTTCAAGTGGTCTGAGCCAATGACAAAATCAGACTTGGAAACGACATCATGTAATGACTTCACTGATAAGTCGCCGATCTGTTTCCTCTGTACTGACAAAAGGTTCGATTTAGCACTGTTGTAAGTTTGAAACTGGCTTCTGAGATCTGAGTCTAGTTGAAGAGCTTCATTGGAGATCAAGTTGATCAATTCACCAATTGGCTTATCAATCTTGAACCTGTTTTGGTTCCACTTGAAATTAAGTAGCTGGTTCTCTAAGTTGATACTTGGCAAGTCTAGCTGGCCTTGAATGTCTAAAACTTTGGAAACTGATGTGAAAAGCTGATGATCAAATTTTGTTAGCTCCTCAATTTGCAAAACCAATGAATCTAGTGTACCAACTTTAAAGTCAGGGAATCCCTGCTTGTATGTTTCAACATGACCATTGTTGGCGTTTTTATCCACCCAATTCGAGATTTGCGTGCTTTGTCCGACCGATTGTGGTAAAGAAATCAATAAATAAGACATGTATGATGTTTGGTTGAATGAACTAGTGTTGTCTGATAAACGCTAATTGTTTTTATATACCTCTTTATATATGTATATATAATAGCCTATATTGTATGATAAATAAATCAAGTGAGGATTTCCCTTATAATTCTGGTAGAAAAGAGTGCGAGCTGAGATTTAAGCCGGGTAACCCTTCAAATGATTAGATTACATTTCAATGTCTTCTTCTTCTTCTTCGTCTATTACAGGTGTGTCATTCAAAGGAGGCTCCTCTTCAGTAACCTTTTCCTCTTCTTCTTCTCTTTCTTTTTCAGATTCTTCTTCCTCCTCTTCTTCCTCTTCTTCCTCGATTTCGGACGATGACGAATTATCAGCAGATGAATTGTTCAACAGCGGATTATCTTCCTCAACTTCTTCGTTCGTCACTTCATCAATTTCTGGCACAATATTGTCAATAAAATCTAGATTTGTTGAGGTATAATCTTTCCTTTGAATCTCGATTTCCTTCAACTGTTGATCGATTTTGGTTTTTAGATCAAAGTTGAACTTAGTCAGTTGATTGTTCAAGAAGTTTCTGATGTTCCCCAATTCACTGTTCCATTTTCTGTCTAAGTTTAACAGAGAGAGCTTTTCGTTTTGGTAATAAACGTCATTAAGTTTGATTAACTTAAATTTCTCGATATCGTAAAGTGAAAGCTGATTTTTCAAGTCGTCGATTAATGATAGGTTTGATTCTGTTTTCAACCTCGTTATAAGAGCATCATTGTTTTCATTCAAGTCACCAATCAAGTCGAGGTTGATTGAAGGCAAGTTGGAGGTGATATTGTTGATTTTGGATTTTAGTAAATTATTTTCAATCAGCTGCACTTTGAATTTCTTTAGCAACGGATTCGATATGAAGGAATTAAGCTTCTGCACCTTATCACTAAGCTCGTTAGACTTCGAGTTCAGCTCATTTTTAAACTTGATTTTAGATTTTATTAAACTTGTTGAGTTTAGAATTAGCAGCTTTTTCAGCTTATTCAACCTATGTATCCTATCAGCCTTATCTTCTGCCTTTTTTAAAGACGATACAGCTTCTCGTGATATCAAAAGCGAGTGCTGGATGCTAGAGGAGTAATTTAAGTCCATCTTAGCTCTCTTACTCCAATATATTTGTGTTAAGATAAAGGTGATTTACCAAGTGAGAAAGTCATTGTCACCTTCATTAGGTGAAAATTTTGAAAGATGAATGAAGCATTACCACGGGCGGTTATATTCGATTTGGACTTTACATTGTGGAACTGCTGGTGTGACACTCACATTAGGGCTCCGTTTGCCAGAGTTAGTGAAAACAAATTGGTTGACAAATTCAACTATGAGGTTGAGCTGTTTGAAGATGTGAGACCAATAATGCAGTT
Source organism: Saturnispora serradocipensis (assembly GCA_030570415.1). Classification (NCBI taxonomy): domain Eukaryota; kingdom Fungi; phylum Ascomycota; class Pichiomycetes; order Pichiales; family Pichiaceae; genus Saturnispora; species Saturnispora serradocipensis. The sequence continues at coordinate 399,227 of JAJLVS010000001.1, read as the reverse complement.
TTTAAAGGACAACGACGTCCAGATTTATACGGCTAGCCGGACTGCTAATCCATCGTATGCAAAAAAGTTGCTAAGGCTATTTGAGCTGGAGCAGTTTATCGACAAAAGTGAATGGGGTGTTAACAGCAAAACGCAGCATATCAGGAAACTATTAGAGGAAGAGGATATTGAGTTCAAGCAGTGCATGCTGTATGACGATGAGTATCGTAATATCGACGTTCAGGTGGAGCTGGGGGTTTTATTCCACTATTTGAGGGACGAAATGCTGACATGGCAAGAGTTCAAGCTCGGGCTACGGAATTATGCGCAAAGAGTCAAGGAGTAGTCGTTTTGCGACGAAGCTTAGTGTAGGCCTACATAGTGATGGTTCAGTATGAGTCGGAGCATGGTGCTGTTTGAGGAAAAGTTGATTAAGTGAGATCAACTTACGGTGTGATTTAGAAGAACGTTTGTAGCAGTGTGCAGAATTTGTGTAGCCCCTTTCCTAGCGTATCAGCTCAACATCGGAAGGCAATAGGCAGATGGTTTATTAAGGGTATGGTGTTTGCCTCCGAAGCTAAATGAAACCCACCTTCGATCATGACATAGTGTAATGCACTGCACGCGATTGGGGCAGCACGCAGATTAGCACAATAACGTGAGCTGGAAACATCAACGGCGCCAGCTGGTGTGAAACACACACCAAACAAGTTACGTTACGACCCTGCCGAAAAAGTCAAAGAGGTATCAAATAGTAAATTAAATGTTAAACAGATACACAAACTTACATCAAAAGAGCGACGGCAGCAGCGACGGCGGCAGCACCCATACCGGCAACTTCTCTACCAGCACCGTTTTCAAATTCTGAAGCAGAGGAGGTGGAAGAAACAGAAGTTTTAGTGGAGGTGGTTGGCTCTTGGCTTGGTGCTGGGGTGGTAGCAGTGGTGGTGGTAGCAGTGGTAGCAGTTGGGCCTTGGATTTGACCGTCACCAATTTGGGTGACGACAGCGTCGTCAGCAAGAACGGATGCAATGAAAAGGGTAACGAGGGTGATGATTTGCATTGTGAGTTTGTTGGAGAAGAGAGAAATAATGAAGAGAGAATAAAAGGTACCTTAGTCTGCCTTTTATACCTTTTGCGCTAACATTTGGGACAGCCGGTATTATTGTTTCATTGTTATTATTTATATCTATACATTTTTGTAAATGAGGGTGGTTCAACACACCATTTTTAGTAATTGAGCCATGAGAGATTTTCTATATTAAGCCAGGGAAAGCGGCAACGTCACCGTCTAAAAGCCCGCAGAGCAGATACACTCCCCAAAGCTGTCACTCACGACACACACACACACTGGCGACTCACACGCTGTCTTTGTACATGGCATCTTGGCATAAAATTCTTCACTAGTGGTGCCTTTATGCCCTTGTGAAAAAATTTTCGTACTGGGGTGCCTATTGTAAGAGAATGTACGTCACATAAACACAGCAGCACGTAAACAAATGCCAGTTTGGGTAGCGGTAGGCAGTTAGGGAGCGAGGTAAAAGTGTAGGCATTATTTATAGCAAAAGGTAAATAGAAGGCACAAAGGTGTGAAATATACGTTTGTAGCACCAATGACAGATCTCAGAGCGTTGGAAAACGAGTTTGGGCTTATACACCTCCTGTACCACCGTAATGTGAACCAGTTTCGAGGACAGGAATGGTGGAAGTACGTGGACTTGGTGCACCGGCACGTGAGGCGGATCTTGCTGGACAGCGTGGACTTGGAGGAGGTGCAATCGAGCCCGGCAGCAACGTTGACTGCGGTGAGATGGGACAAACAGGGCAGGTTGTTCAAGGTGGTGAGCAGCAGCAGGCCTAGTGTGGATGTGCTGAAGCACCGGGTCGCAAAGCGGGCCCGCTACATGGTGACGAAGGTGGTGCCAGCGGCATACCGGTCGTTCATGAACATCATACAGCTTGGCCAGTTCGTGGCCGTGGGGTTTACGCTGGTGGGTCTCCTTGCGAGGATCAGAACGATTCTAGAGACGATGGACGAGACCCAAACGGAGCTAGGAGAAGTCGTCGTCGTCGACGCAGAGGCGGCGGCGGTAGCATCTCCGTCTGAGGCTGTTACGGGAATACCGAGTAGCACGATGCCCGATGTGCCAGCAACGACGCCCACCACCAGAAGCTCGTTCAGGCCAACTCCCAAGTCCAAACAGGTGAAGTCCAAGAAGCAGAAGAAGAAGAACGCAAAATCTGCTATAGACGACATCTTTGGCTAGGTTCTGGGGCCCAAAACGCACTCCATCCAACAAGCTACGCACCCTGTATAGAGCTATGCGCTCGCTGGATTGGGTCTAATGGAATACCGTTTTCGGTAGATTAGAAGATCGGCAATACCAATATTGTACGCCTGATCAACTTATGCTCGTGACGGCGCAGAAGCAAAGTGGATTGCACTCAGAGGCGCCTTCTTTAGCTAAATGAGTTAACTAGTATGGCAAAGGCCTCGCGGCAGTCACACCGTTTGCAAAAAGTACTTAGCAACCCTGAATACCATACAAAGCCATTGATATCCATGTTTACTATATACACAAATCTAACAAATCTATTACTCATCTGCAAAATTAGCTCAACCATTGATGATCTCGTCTGCCCATGTTGGCAGCACAAAACTCGATCTGTGGATGTCGCCATTGTAGTACTTCAGCTTCAAATCAACCGTCCTGTTTGCCTTGGTTAGTTTGATGTCCTTGCTTTTTCCGCAAACCATCAGCGCAATCTGTCCTGACGTATAACTTGGAATCATGCACAAACTGCATTCAACGTTGGGAAACACCTTCCGACATGTCAACCTCAACTCCCTCAACTTATTGATGTTTAGCCAAATGTTCTCGCTGGCCATGGAGATTATGATACCTTGGTCGTTTAACGCATTGTCCAGCAGCTTGAAGTAATTCTCTTTAAAGAACTCAATGGCTGGTCCCTCTGGATCCGATGAGTCTGTTATGATCACATCAAACTTCTCGTTACATTCCTTTAAATACTTGAAGCCATCTGTGATGACAACGTTCACTTTCTCGTTGGAGTACGATTTTGACATGTTGGGCAAATAGGCTTTACTCAACTGAATAACAGTCTCATCAATCTCCACCTGTGTGACTGTTTCAACTTGCTCGTGCCTGACAACCTCTCTTAAAACACCTCCGTCTCCACCACCAATAATCAGCACCTTTTTGGGATTTGGATGTGAATACATTGGCAAGTGCGTGATCATCTCCTGATACGCAAACTCATCCCTTTCTGTTACCTGGATAATACCATCTAAGACAAGCACATTTCCAAAGGTTTCACTTTCAAATATTAACACATCTTGAAACTTGCTTCTTCCTGTATACAAAATTTTTTTAACTTTTAATCCAAATGATTGTCCAGGGAAATCGTCTGACTCCTCTCTGAACCACCCATCTTTGATTAATTCGTGAGTTAAAGACATTGCTAGACTGTTACTCGATTGTATAATCGTTTTACAAAATAACTATATAAAGAATTGCATTGTATATCATAGTGAAAAGTTTTTTTCATCCTCGTAAAGATTGACTTTTAAGGTCCGGTGTCAGAACAGTGATAGCAGTTGAACCATGGCAGTTTCATGGACTTGTTGGATCAAAGGTTTTTCAGCTCCAAGGTAGCTTTCAAACAAGAGCTGTGCAATCATTGGTTCCTTTATAGTTCCTAAAACTTTAGGATCCAAATGCTTAGCACCATCATATACCTCAAGAGAAACCTTAATACCGCCTTCCTTGTTCATTTCCATAAAGAGATTGGAGTTCTGTTTGGCTTTGATTTGAAACGATCCAAATATCTGTCTCAGTTCCTTTAAACCATCGTCCAATCTCCTTGGAATAGTTTCCTCGTCAGATTTATTTAGCTCCTTGAAATGTGTACTGTTTTTTATTGTTCTAATAAAACCGTCTCTGAGGTGCCCTAAATCAGTGTTCCTTAATGCACAGATTCTAGCAGTGAACTTGACACCACTTAAAAGTGCATTTCTAATTAGCAAATTACTTACCTTAGGATCGTTTAATCCTTTTTCAAGATTCTTCTTGTGATCCCCATCACCACTACTCTCATAGAATGTTTCCATAAACTTGGAATTCAAAACTGTCTTGATTAGTCCTTCGTCTTCCTCTGCAATGTAAACTCCTAAGAGATAGACTTTCAATCTCAAAAACGAAACTCGCCTTTCTCCGTATCCTAACAAATCAAATTTGGCACCATTGCCTAGACTTAACTGCCTTGGCAATGGATCAACAGAATTATTCACATTGATTTTGTTTCTCTCTTCTGATCTAATAAGGCCATTAGTATTGAAAAGGCTATATGCACCAAATGCTGCACTAGTGCCTACCAAAAAAGAGGTTATAGTTCTCTTATTTGCCCAATGAAATGTACTCAACCTTAAATATGACATGATAACCTCCTTGCTTGATTGACGACACTCTTAAGTTGGTATAATTGATCACTAGAAAACACATGATTTTCAAACTCTCATATTTTTTCATCAGTTCGTGCCTTTATCATCTCTTTGCCGTATACACTATTTAAGATGAGTGAATTCACAGTTAAGGATACTATAAGATGCCAGGATGGTCAATTGTTGAAGTTGAGTCATGAATCGAAGTTTACTAAGACAGCCATGGACGTTAATGTCTACTTACCAAGCCAATATTCACTAGATTCAAAATTGCCCGTAGTTTTGTACCTTTCAGGTTTAACATGTACCCCAAACAACGCCAGTGAGAAGTCTGGGCTGCAGTACTGGGCTAACAAGCATGGATTGGCACTTGTGTTTCCTGACACGTCGCCAAGGGGTGCTGGAATTGAGGGTGAAGAGGAATCTTGGGACTTCGGAACTGGTGCTGGGTTCTACGTGGACTCAACTAACGCTCCATGGGACGAAAACTACAACATGTACTCTTATATTATGACAGAGCTATTTGAATGTGTTAGTTTAGAGTACTCCGGGCTCGATTTGAACAACATGAGTGTTATGGGCCACTCAATGGGCGGTTATGGTGCTATCATGATGTATTTGAGAAACCCACACAAGTTCAAATCTTGTTCGGCATTTGCACCAATATGTAATCCGAGTGTGGTGCCTTGGGGCTTGAAGTGCTTTAGCAACTACCTTGGTGAGGACAAATCTAGATGGGAACAATATGATCCATGTCATTTGATAAAGAACTCAAAGGCCTCGAATCCAATACTTATCCACGTTGGTTCCAAAGATTCATTCAAGGATAATCAATTAAAGCCAGAAAACTTGGTAGAGGCTTCAAAAGGCACCCAGCTAGAAAACAAAATTTGTTTGTTTGAAGTTGACGGTTACGACCATAGCTACTATTTCATCTCATCCTTTGTCGAGGACCACGTCAAGTTTCACATCAATTATTTAAAATAATATTACTGTTTTTCATATCTATTTATTTCTACATCATTTTATAAACTATTAATGCAATTAACGCCAGCGTGAACACCACTATATTCGCTAGTTGGAGATAACGAAGGGTTTTTCCTCTGTGCTGTAAGACATCCTTTTCGTTCATAAACTTTGGTAGCCCGTCATCATTCTTTTCGCCATTTCTATACGCCTCATCTCTCTGAACGATCTTCTCGTATCTCTTTTCAACGCTGTACTGTTTTGGTTGATATTGGTCTAAATTGTCAAGATCCAAAGCTGGATTAAATACTACCTCTTCGAATTTCATCGGATAGTAAACGTGGGTTGGTCTAATGCACATGTAAATAAATAAAAAGAATGAAACTGGTGGTAAGGTCAAAGATAAATCTTTTTATTTGAAAGATATCGATAAGAACTTTATCTCTTAACAGGGCTAAAAAATTCAACGCCATTTTTTCCCAATTCCTTTTTAGGTGAGAGGATATTCTTTCCAAGATCCTAAAAGTTTTACAAATATATTGATGAAAGAAGGTGGGGGCTTCAATAACTACCAGCAGCATAGAAGACAGAGACTTAATAGTCACATGCTGGACAAAATGAGAGAAAAATTCGATAGTTTAAAGCTCCAAACTATAGTCTATGTGCCAAAAGAGGAATTCATTACACCATTTATTAATAACAGCAACAGTAGCAACAACATCAACAGCATGGCCAGCCAAAAGGATGAATTACATTTCCATCATTTAGTTTCCAAAAGGAAAAATTAAACTAATAGTAGAAGAGAGGTTTATATATATGTAAATGTGAATATATAAGTCTTAACATAAAAATAAAAAAAAACTAATCCTTTTTATGTTGACAATACAACTTGTAGGCAAACACGGTACCACTCCAAAGACCTATAGAACCACAGGCAACAGCAATGGCAACATTAAGAGTTGTTGCATAAACAATGTACAACAACGGAGAACCTAAATCGATCATTTTCATTTTGAAAGCTAGATAATAGAATGAATAGCATTGTAAATATAATAACATCGAACCACCAGTGATAAGCATGGTCTTCCATTGCCAGTGAAAGTAATCGTTATGATTTAATCTCAAAAATGTTGAAATGATACCATTTTCAACTGTCACGATCAACAATAAAAATGCACTAAAGAGGATAAACCCATAAAGGAAATTGGAGGAACCATGATTAATCCAAACAGTTTTGTAAACAAAGAGTAGTTCAACAAAGACAATACCAAATGGGAAAGCACCAAAAATGATATAGTTGAACGGCCATCTATTGTATAATGGTTGTTTCTTTAATGGTTTCAAGTTTGAAGACTGTGGTACTGATTTAACAGTTTGTGGATATCTTGACCTTAAGATTAACCCAAGATAATCGATTTTTTTAGAGATCAACCCACCAAAAATCGAGATGGGAATTTGAAACAGAATATAAGACCCAAACATTAGGATCAGGGTACTAAAATTAATGAATCTTGGTGAATCTTTTGAATAAACAATGAAATTTGGTATAATAGTTGCAATCAAAGCTAATGTCATTAATGAAGTTGCCGAAAATGTTGAAATTACAATAGCTTTTTTGTTTGTTAATGGGTCAGATGAAAAAATCTTGAACTGTTGAATTGAAGAAAAGCCTGAAAAGAATCCACCAATAATAAATAAAGTTATAATCAATGTTGATGTTGCCGTATCTCTATTATTGAAACCAAACAATAATAAAATAGCGAGTCCAACAATTGTAAAAATCAATTGAACACCAGAACCTGATAAAATGCAGAGCAAGTTTAGATAAACTGGTTGAACAAAAATCTCGTTTGAAAGTGATCTCCAGCCATCCTTTTCAGATTCAATGTTGGCAGATTTTGAATATATTGTTCTAATAATAACAATTGCTAAAATTATTGTTAGTAATGAAATTATAACCAACGAATTTATGATTGCAATCCAGTGAATTTTACCATCAGTTGTTTGAACAGTTGGATCAATATAGAGCTTCCATCTACTCTTGAAGTTAACTTGAGTTTCCTCTCTCCAATAAACTGAATATGTGAAAGGAATAAGCGTTTCATCCTGTGTAATATCTAATGGAAAGTTCTGATAATTTTTACTGGCACCAGGACAATGAAAATCGGAAACTGATTTCGGATAAATTTCAAATCCAACAATGGTTTTCCTGTTTGGATCATCAAATTCTTTGTGCCATCTGATAACCATCATAACGTGGTTGTATATGTATGCGACATCATTCTCAACAAACCCAAGTGGAAAACCTTTAACGTAAAATTTCTTTGGTTTACCTTCTTCGTCATCTTGAATTAATGTTGTGGCACCTGGAATGCCATCGATAACCCATTCAATCATGTAATCTTTTTTTATTAAATCGATTGCTGCTTGAATAGTCTTTTTTTGGCTGATTTTTCTATCACAAATTCTCATACATGGTTTATCAACTTCAAAATTTAACTTGTAGTCACTTTGCCAAAATCTGTCACCGTTCAAAATCTCTCCAATTGACAAATGAACTGGCTTGGCGTTATTAGTTGGCGGACAGATGAATGGTAGATTGTAGTAAAACAAAGGCTCTTCAACCAATGGGGACGAAACGGTGTTGACCAGGAGATCAATTTTCTGGTTTGTTTGATAGAAATGATTGGTCTCCCATGGCAGCTTGAATGCACTGGCAAGAGAACACCACAATAGTATCTGGGTTAACATATTTCACAAGCTGATGTTCTTGAATAAATATAATGAACTTGAATTCTCCCCGTTTTTCCGTCTTTCTACCTTCGTGTGTTCTTCTATTCTTAGCTTTCACTGAGAACCCTTGTGTTTCTATATGAATAAAACGGAAACAAGCACAACCAGAACTACCAAAAGAAGGGTGTTGTTGTGAAATGGAAGAAAAAATAGAGAGAAAAAAAATGTTCGAAATCAACTTTCCATTAATAAACTGCATTTTGCCAATAGAATTCAAATAGATAAACCCAAGTTATCACGCAGAAAAGTTACATTAATGGACGACACACACACAGAAAACAGTGGAGGCAAAATTCAGAGGAAAAATCCAAGCATCAAGCTGTATCCGCCATTGAACTTTGGTACAGTAGCTGATCAGCTTTATAGATCAGGGCATCCCATTCCAATGAACTACGCTTTTCTAGAAACTCTTAAGTTAAAGACAATCATATATATAGGTGACAAAATTGACAACTATGAGTACTATGACTGGATCAAATCTAAACCTCATTTGAATATTGTCTTTGTGCCGCTAAATAATGATTTCAAAGATATCGATAACGTGCAGATTGACGAAAGCATGAATTTGATTTTAAACATACTTTTAAGTGAGGAAAACTACCCGATTCTTATACACTCTAACAAGGGTAAGCACAGAGTAGGAGTCGTAGTGGGATTGATACGAAAATCGCTTCAGAACTGGTCGCTAGCGGGATGTTACGACGAATATTATAAGTACACAAAGGAAAAGGGAGAGTACGACTTGGAGTTCATCGAGCTGTTCAACCCGGTGTTGAACGTTAATAATGGACAACTTCCGCAGATTACAGATAAAAGTAATTAATAGCTTTGTTAATAAATAAATAAATAGGTAATTTTAAGAATATTTTTTATTTTTATAATTAAAAGAAAGAAAATGAAAAATATAGTAAGAGATAATATCTAAAGGTAAACAAGGAAATCAATTGAAGAATGATAGAGGAACACAACTTTTTTGAGAGAGAATAATAGTAGTAATATAACAAATTAACGTTTTTTTTCTTTTTCTGGTGTCACAATAATTTAATGTTTCTCTTCATTATCATTTTGTTTGATTCGATTGAAATCTTGTTCATTAGTAAAACACTCCTTTGAGTTTATCATTCAATTTCTTCTGTCATCATCATAAAAAAAGTATATAGTATAACTAAATTTTTGGTGTTAAGATTGTTCATAAAAAATGAAAATGTATGGGATTGAGGGAAAAAAATCATAATCATTAAGCAGTGAAAGATAAGGAGAGACCCAACTTGTGAGCAGATTCGTTCAACTTTAAGGTGTCGAAAGCACCACCAAGACCTAACTTAACACCAGGTCTCAAAACTTGTTGGTAAGCTAAGGTTAAGACACCAGAGTCAGCAATCTTGGCCTTGATGAAAGCAGAAGGATCCAAAGCGTACTTGGAAGCGAATTCAATGGCAACAGGGTTACCGGAGGAGGTTGACTTTGAGTCGAAGGTACCCTTGGCTCCGACTTCTAAGATTGGAGAGACTCTGTGGTAGTAACCAGCAGAGAAGACAGACAAGTTGTTGGCAGCAACAAGAGACAAGGAGTAGTCTAAGGTCTTGTAACCGATACCAGCGGAGTAACCAGTCAAGGTAGCGGACTTGATATCGTAGGCAACGGAGGCACCGGTGGTGAAACCGTCTTGACCGATGGTGAAATCACCATTGAAGGTAGGGCCCTTCAAGAGGTCAACAAAGGCTCTGGCGTGGAAAGCGTCTTGAGCATAGAAGGTGTTAAACTTGATTGACTTGGAAGCACCTGGAACAATTGTTGAGATCAATTCGGACTTCAAGCCTGGAGCCAAAGCGTCAGCCAATTCCAACTTGGTGGAAAGAGCGTTGTTGTTAGCCCATCCTTGGGTGACAGTCAAACCGGTTGACTTGTCAGCGTACTTGGATTCGAGGGAGGCAGAAACGGCGTTGTTAGCAGCAGTCTTACCCTTGGCTGTGAAGGCAACACCATTGGAAGCAACAGTCTTAGCTTCAAGAGAGACTGGTGCAGTGTGGAAGAAGTCTCTGGAGGTGATATCGTTGGATTGCTTAGCAATATCAGTGAAAGGGATGACAGCCATTGTAGTGAGTTGGTTAATTGAGTTAGTTAATAGGAGAAGAAGAAGAGGGAACGACAAGGCTAATTAATATTTGCCCTCCATTTTTTGCCACCACCCACCCCCCAACAATTCCAGAATTGTGTCAATAAAGAAATTTTTGAGCATGTGAAATTTGGGCCAATAAACACACGGTGGGGTACGAAGTGAACGGGTTCGTCTACATCACGCAGACTGTGGCTACCAGCGGGCCAGCGTGATGCTGTGATGGCATAGGCTGCTGTGTCGTGCACTGAGTGGAAGCAGGTTGTGTCCCTGCAACAAGATCATCGTGTTGCTGTGGCGCAGAGTCGTGGCCGCTGAGCGCTCGTAGATCCACTAACTCCATGGCGCAAAACACAAACAAAACGGAGCCATTGAGTCAAAGAAACGGGCGTAGTGCGTTCAGTAGCGTCGCACAACAGTGGTGTGTGCGTTTTTGCACGTTGATCTTGTGGCTAGCACTAGCAATTGTGGGTCTTTTGTCGTCACCGCTCAGCAGCTCTGCTTGACAAGTCCACGCTGCTCAGCAAACCACCTCTGCTATTGGTAGTCGCAACAGTAGCCACATCGTGCCGCAGTGTCTTAAAATTTAGCTCAAGTGACTTCCCCATAGCTTTCGATGGCACAGGCTGGCTGCCGTTGCCAGAGTTGCGAATCTCAAACTGCAGCCTCTGAATTTCATGACACTTACCATATCGCAACCTTTGGTTTTTCACGGAACCCAAATTCCTGCTACGCTGCAATCCACGTGACAAATGTACTTTTTCCTCTTTGCAGCCTGTCCATTGCCTCGCTGATTGCGCTCCACTTGTGTTTGACCCCCATACCATACGCACTACCAAATGGGCGTTTTGTCTACATACACCTGCAACGGTCCTCCAGTAACTTTTCCGTGCTGGCACGAGGTTATCGCACTGCGTTTCGCGTACGCTGCTGCGAACTTTATTTTCTTGGCCTCACAGCTTCGTAGCGACCGTGGAATCCCACAGAAAGCTCACAGCGGCGCCGGCTGCTGCGAATTCGTAGTGTTCAAATTTTATGTGAACTCGCTGAGCATGGAAGTGAATGGCCTCCCAGCTCACAAGATACATCAAGGGCAACCACGCTGGCTCCCTCAGGCTTCTAGCCCCGTCTCAGCCGCCACTTTCTCAGCCTCTAGCCCGCCGCAATTTAGCTATAGGTTGCAGCATCTAACCAACTTGGTAACCCTAGGTAGTTACACCAGGTTGTCACCCTAGTTCGCCACTCTCTGAGCCGTGGCCAACCATGCTTAACCATACACCCCCTTCCCCCAAAGGAAATACCCAAACTCAGCGCTCTGGCTAACTAACCCACCCATGGAGCTACCATCCTCTCGCCTTCTCTAACCCCAGGCTAAGCACGCTTGTCTGGCATGCTCATCTGTCGTTCATGTTGCGCCTGTCACCGTTCCGTTGTTCGCTTCTACCGGATCATCACCTGATTGGCCCGATAACCGCTTATCTATCCAGTAATCTTCTCTCATCTCATCTCATCGTCATCTCGTCGCTGAAGCGTCCCAAAAAGCCTCATACCACGCTACCAGTACTATGCGGGGACCTATGGTACCAATGGGAGTCATGCTTGCCCTGTGTGCCAGAGAGTGGCCAAGCTGTAACACAGCTACGGAAAAAAAAAGAGACCATCTTCTCTCTTTCCTTTTTTTTTCGGCGTTCTATTCTTCTGTCGGATTCGCATCTGACACTACATTCTTTGTCTCACGCCACCCTGACCTTGGCAAGCAGCTTCTTGTCGACTGATCGTTCTGGTGCACACCCCACCGCTGCACACAACACGCACCGTAACTCATGCTCTTCCAGGCTCTCGCCCTGGCCCCTAGAGACGCCGTCGTGGAAGCTGGGCCTAATCGCCGCAGAGCCGCACCTATAGAGTGCGTTCTTTTCGTTATCAGCTGAGCATCGTATAAACCGTTGTGTAAACCCCCTATTTTTAATGCATTAGGAAGAAGGAAAAAAGTGAAGAATTTTATCCACATAGCTAAGTGTATCTTAGAAAGGCGTTTAGAGAGACGTTTGAAGCAGTGCAGAGAGGACTCGAGAGTTTGAAAGAGTCTAGATAGCTTTGGAAACTGTAAGACTAGTCAAACAAAATTTTTAAAGGTGCTGTCACAAGAATAGAACTTTCACTACACTATACACAAACTTCACTGCAATGACCTCCACGTCTAAAGTATGGGCAACGCAGTACGACTTTGCCACTATCATCACACTCATTGTGGGTACATGTCTGGTGCTGATCATGTGCTTTGGGCTCGCATACCTATACTCGGGTCTTGCCAGAAGAAAATCTGCTCTTCATATGATCTTTTCAGTGTTCTTGATCCTCCTGATATCCATCTTCCAGTGGTATTTCTGGGGGTACTCACTTGCCTTCTCCTCCTCAGCAACGAACCAGTTCATCGGTAACTTGAGGAACTTCGGCTACATGAAACTTGACGACACGCTGGGCGCCAGCGATCTCACAGACGGGTACCCTGAGATGGCGTTTGCCAACTTCCAGGGTATGTTCCAAGCCGTCACCGCGTGCATTATGATTGGTGCCATCGCCGAAAGAGGGCGCATCCTTCCGTTTATACCCTTCACGTTCTGCTGGCTGACCTTGGTTTATTGTCCCGTTACATGTTGGGTCTGGAACTCAAATGGTTGGGCGTACAAATGGGGGGTGCTTGACTACGCCGGTGGTGGTCCTGTTGAGATCCTCTCGGGGTTCTCTGGTTTTGTCATCTCGTACTTCCTCGGACCTAGAAAACAGCATTTGATGGTCAATTTCCGTCCGCATAATGTCTCCCTTGTCACAATTGGTACCATGCTTCTATGGTTCGGATGGTTAGGCTTCAACGGTTTGACTACTTTAACTCCGTCCTTGAGATCCGTTTATGCAATCATGAACTCAAACCTTTGTGCCGTTTTTGGTGGCCTAACTTGGGTTATTCTCGATTATCTACGTACAAATCACTGGTCCATGGTCGGTCTATGTTCTGGTATCATTTCAGGTTTGGTTGCTGCTACTCCTTCCTCTGGTATGATACCGTTGTGGGCTTCAATAGTTTTGGGTATTGTTTCAGGCCTAGTTTGTAACTTTGCAACTGAGATTAAAATTTGGTTTCAAGTTGATGATTCACTTGATGTCCTTGCAGAGCACGGTATCGCTGGTGTGATGGGCCTATTTTTCAATGGTATATTTGCCGCCAGTTACGTCATTGGTTATGATGGTATAACTGATCATGCTGGTGGTTGGATCGATCACAATTGGAAACAACTTTACATTCAAATTGCATATATTTTTGCTGTTATTGGTTACTCAATGGTTGTCACTGCAATTCTTTGTTTTATTACAGACAAGATACCTCATATGCAAATCAGATGTTCTGAAGATGCCGAAGATAGAGGTTTGGATGAATACGAGATTGGTGAATTTGCTTATGATTACGTTGAGGTTAGAAGAAGTTTTCTTGATATTAATGGTTTCGCTCCAACTGGTCAAAGTGATGATGAAGATCGGAATGATGAGGAACATAATAATTCTAATACTGTCTCCTCTAGTGAAAAGATAGTGTAAATGTGGCATTTCACAAATCAAACGAAACTCAAAGTGACAATATCGAAATGTTCAATAATGATGATTATAAAATACTGTACATTTTACTATATCCATCACCTTTTGTTTTTCAACCTAGAGCTTACCTTCTTTCTCAGTGCATCTTGAATATCATTTCCAATTTCTTTGGTATTTTTGAATTTAAAGTAAATTCATCTGTGTAAATCTAAAATCTCATTTTTACGCATGGCATCCATAAAGAATTTGATTCTATATTCAATTCAAACATTTTCATCTTTTTATAAACCGATTTAACTTTTCTTTACTTTTTTACTATTTACGTTTTTCCTTTATCATGATCTAAGATGCTCCAAGATGACTCCAGTTTTTTTCGCAAAAACTGATAAATTTTGGGCTCGCCCTTCGGAGACTAGTGATTCATTGCTGGTGTTTCTTGGATAGCTAACAAACATAGTATAATTTTAACGCTATTTGCACTACTATATCAGATAAGGGATGCCGCCATCTAATAGACTCATAGCACCAGAAAGTCCAGAATTTTATACTTCTTGCATCACCACTTTGAGATCACTTATTGGTTTGAACCCTTCCTTAAAATTGACAACGACAGAGTCAGAAAAGTACTATTCAGATAATGAAGACATTGAATCGATTTCAAGTTATAATAATTTGGATGAAGGGAAGGTTCATTTTAATAAGTTCGACTCTACTAAAAGGATCACTAAATTGAGAGAAATCATGAAACAGAATCATATCACTTGTTATATTGTACCTTCTGAAGATGAACATCAAAGCGAATACACGTCTGCGGAGGATCAGCGTAGAGAATATATCTCAGGATTCACGGGCTCTGCAGGTGTCGCCATTATCACGCAAACCGAGGCGGCGCTTTTTACGGATTCTAGGTATTTTATTCAAGCCCGCATGCAGTTAGATGATAACTGGACTCTCTTGAAACAAGGGAAAGACGATTGGGTTGAATGGAGTTTAAATCAGACGGGATTCGAATTATACAACTTTTGGCCTAATGTTTCTGTTGACCCCAAACTAATCACTGCTACTTTGGGCGAGTTTCTTCTCAAAAAATGTCATCAGTTCAATTTGAATCTTATCACAGACTTGGATGGTAATTTAATTGATGCACTCATGAAATCTTTTAATGATACACCAACTATAAAAAAATCATCATTGGAGTTGTATTCTCTGAAATACTCTGGTAGATCTTCTAAAGATAAGATCAACGATATTAGAAAACTAATGCTCGATGAAAATTCTTTTTGCTACATTATTAATATGCTAGATTCAATTGCTTGGACATTGAATTTAAGAGGTGCAGACATAAAATTTACACCGGTTTTCAAAAGTTATCTTACAATCGAACACGATTTGGTGTCATTATATGTTGATAAAAGCAAGTTAAGCGAAGAAATTGTTAACTATTTGAGCAACGAAATTGATAACATTAACATTTACAATTACAATCAAATTTGGGATAACTTACCCAAAATTAATGGTAAAAGAGGTTCTAACATTATTCTTGATATGAACTCCAGTTACTCAATCTTTCACAATATACCGACTGATATTTATAGCGCTAGATTTCGTTCAATCGTAACAGAGTTAAAAGGTATTAAAAATGAAACTGAAAAGACTAATAACAAATACTCTCAACTTTATGACTCTGTTGCTCTCGTCAGGACATTTTCATGGTTGGATTTTAATTTGTCAAATGAACTGACTGAACTTGATGTTTGTGACAAGTTGTTACATTTCAGATCAGTGATGCCCAATTTCAAGGGACTTTCCTTTGCCACAATAGCCGGTTCTGGTTCAAACTCAGCCGTTGTTCACTATGAACCAACCGAAAATGAACACTCAAATTTAGATATCAATAACATATTGTTATTAGACTCCGGTGGACAATATCTCGAGGGTACCACCGACATAACTAGAACTTTGCATTTGGGCACGCCAAGTGAAAAACAGATCAAAGCTTACTCTTTGGTCCTCGCTGGGCATTTAAATGTTGCAATGTTGAAGTTCAAAAAGGGCACATCGTCTTATTGGATTGACTCTATAGCAAGACAACCGTTAAAACGGTATGGATGGGACTATGGACATGGAACCGGACATGGGATTGACAATTATATTGGGGTGCATTCTGGGCCTTGCGGGTTGAGTCCAAGCCAAACAAGCTATAACTACAAGCCTTTGGAGAAAGGTAACTTTTTGAGCGATGAACCGGGTGTTTATTTTGATAATGAATTCGGTATCAGAATTGAAAGTGATATTCAAGTCATTGAGACCGATGATGCAACCTTAGCATTTGATTATCTGAGTCTGGTTCCATTTGAGAGATCTTTGATTGATGTGAAATATCTTACCAGGGAGCAGGTTGAATGGATCAACTATTATCACCAGAGAGTTGTTGCGCAGCTGACACCATGGTTGGAGAAATATGGAGACACCAGGTCTATTGTATGGTTGAGGAAAGCATGTGAAGAACTTTAGACAACTAGCATTAGTTGTTTATTTTTATAACCCTTTTAGTAAGGGTTAGCCTGTCTTAAAGCAGTATTTTATTCTATAATGTGTAAGATAAACTTTTGATACGATACGGTTATAAAATTAAGGGATTAATTAAAATAATATTAGGGTATAAACATGCTATTAAACAAAGTAAATGAAATGTGGACTTGCACTCTTTCTCTTTGACAATCAAAGATTTGTGATAGGTTGTGGGGAGTTCATGGTTAGCGAACTGTCAGCCTTGTTGATGTAGTAAAACTGACCGATGAGATTATCGTACCTCATTTCCCAGTCCCGAGTAATGTTCCTTCCCGGATGAACCACTGTTTTGTAGCCATTGAATTGCTTGAACTGTGGTTCTGACATTAGACTTTGTATTTCCATAGAGTCGATGGATGTAAGGTCATCGGTTTCAAATCCGGGATCACATTCATTCGGCTCTTGTTCCTCCTCTAACTCCGGAGTTTGCTGTTCCTCAAACATTGTTTCGGAATCAAACACAGAATTAGACGACCTATAACTGTTTTCGTCATTGGAGCTGTAGCTCTTGCTAGACACATTAGAACTTCTTCTTCTGAACAAATTTCCCAAACTAAACCTTCCCTTAGAGTAGGACGATTCCTCACTGACAATGGATGAATTGGATGCCTTAGACATAATATTAATAAGTTTCATTTTTCTGTTTCGTTTGCTATAGCTAACTTAAAGTGTAGTAATTTGCTATAGATGTCCCAACAACCTTCCTTTTATACTAATTAGAAATGCTGTCGGATTTAGTGATGATTAATAATACCGTTATGCTCCGTGTCAAATTTTTTTCTTACAAGCGTTTAACTCCTACGCGGTTGGGGAGCGCTCGGTTGTAAAAAGGCGGATTTAGAATGTATATCCGATCGCTCGGAACGTAAATTAATAAGCAAGGTAGAAAACAATGTGTAATCACTTCAAATTAACAGCTAAACAAATAACGAAATAAAATACAAACAAAAATAGGACAGGCTGGTTAGGAAGTGCCTCAAAACATTATGATAGTAAATGGAATGTGAATCATACAGAATAAAACAACAGGAAACCTAGTAGCATTAGTAATAAAATAAGAGAAAAAAATGGCAGTAGTAGTATTAACAACGAACAATGTAGCACAACGTGCAAAAAAATCAAACAAAATTAGTTTCCAGTAACTAATGAAAAATTGCTTCAGTGGCTTATGACCCTTGTGAAAAACCACTAAAGACATCATTATCAACTTCTTTTTCCTTAGTGGTTTCAGGTGCCTTTGGCTTTTTCTCAGCAGTCTCAACTTCTTGAGCAAGAGCTTCCGATCCGCCTTGTAGCCCCTTAAACTTTTTCACTGTTTCCGTCGTGTCAACTTTTGGTTTAGATGCTGCGGCAGCAGGAGCTGGCGCCGTAACCTTTGCGGTTTTATTTTTTCTTGAAAAAATTCCAAAGATACCTTTCCCCTTGTCAGATTTGCCTGAAGTCTTGGCAGTGTTAGGAGAAACGGCTGTCTTCTTCTTTTCTGCAACAGCTGCAGGAGCCTTGGTAAGTGGTTTTGGTTCTGGAAGGTCTTCTGGAATCATGGAGTGAACCACTTGCTTAGTGCCGCTTGTTGCCACTGGCTTTCCGGTTTCTTCTTCCGCTTTTTCCTCTTCAATCTTCGAACCGTCAGCATTGTAGCCTGCTGGCCAAATGGATTCAGGTTCAACTTCCGGCTCGGATTCAACTTCCGGCGGAATTTCAATTGATTTGTTGTCCAATTCGAATTTGTTGTCGTTCAAATCTTCATCATCAAGCTTTTCTGGTTCCTCAATCTCCTCACGCAAATGTTCTGGATAAATTTCATTGATAGCTTTGCTTTCAATGTGGTTTTCACCAGCCAGTTCTTCAATTTCACCACGCTTGTTATCAACTGTGGAATGTAAACCCTCCCTTTCAGACTTCAATAAGCCAATCTTTTCTTCGAGTTCAGGAATTTCAGCTTCCTTTTGTTTACCCAACTCGTTCAGTCTTCCTTGTGATGCTGTCAAGGTAGCGTTTTCCTCAGATAGTTGGTGGTCAACTTCGTTGATATCCGAGTCTAAACCAGTAGATCTTTCTTCTAAAGCCTTTAGCTTTGCCAATAATGCGTCAAGTTCAGCCTGAGCTTTGTCAACTCTACTTCTATGCTCTTCAGCATACGCTTCTTTTTCTTCTCTAATTTCAACTAATTCCTTCAACTTAGAATCTTCTTTTTCAAATTCTGCTAATAGTGGTGCAATATCATCTTCATGTTCTTGTTTGAAAAGATCGAATTCGGCATCTCTGTCTGCGTCTTTCTCTGCTTTAGTATCATCCAGAATCTTTTTCTTTGCTGCTCTTTCTTCATCAATAGCAGCTTTATTAGCGTCATATTCTGCAATTTTATCGTTCACCTCTGTGTCCTTAGCACCAAATTCATCATCAAATTGGTTACTTAATAGAACATAAGCGTTGATAAGAGCGGTCTTATCGTCTTTAAGAATTTCTCTTCTTGCTGCAGCTTCATCAGCTCTCTTCTTTTGAAGAGCAACTTCCTTAGCCCTTTGCTCAGCCTTGAATTCTTCATCTCTCTTCTTGATTTGGTCTGGTAATTTGCTTCTCTCGATATCGAATGCCTTCATTTTAGTGATTTTATCATCCATATCAGATAGAGCTGGCGCAACTAAAGATTCAGCTAGTTTGTGGATTTCAGAAGCAGGCATATTTAATCCACCACCAAGTTGAATATTGCCAGCAGAAGAAGCGGCCTTTCTCTTTTGGGCGTTGGCATATGCAATCTCATAAGCCTTTTCGTTGAATTTTGTATTCGAAAATATTGAGTCTGTTGCAGCTTTGTCATTGAGTTTAGCAATTGTTACTTGAGCATTTCTTGATGCATAGGCATAAACACTTTGGCTAACCAAAGTATTGTTTTTCAAAGTGGCCCTCTGAGAAGCTGCAAAATCAACTTTGACATCTTCCTTCAACGCGCCGGCGGCAAAGGCAGCAGGATTGACAAACAGGCCATCATCACTTGGAGTTTGAAGACCGTATGACACTGGAGTAGCATATTTATCCAATGCACGTTTACTTGCGCTTTGAGATTGACTGTAAATGTCCTTAATGTAAATATTGGAAGATTTTGTATTAGCCTCCTTTGCACCAGAAGTTTTCAAACCTGATTTTGGGCCAAGCTCAGGAGTTAATCTAGAAGTCATTGTCTTAGCGGCAGACTTCTTAGCAGCGTCAGAAATACCACTGATGTTGAAATTTCTTGAACCTTCGTTGGCTCTGTTTGAAGTTGAGATACCAGATCTATGATCTTTGTTGCCTGAAAGAGACTTCAAAGATTTAGAACTAGAGGTGTTGTATTTGGAAAGAGTGATTTTACCGCTTCTCACATCGTCAAAATCATATTGCTCTTGCAAAGTCGATTTGGCAGATGTTTTTAGGGCAGCAGAAGCTGCATCTCCAGACTTGGACAAGTCGGTATCGGCATTTTTAGAGAAGTTTATTGGTGACTTCGCAGATATAGCGGCGTATTCAGCTTCTGGGGCAATGCTACTTCTGGACCAAACAGCAGGAGTTTCGCCCTTAGCGTAGAGTGCAGCTGTGGCGGCATCTGCAGAAAGCTCTCTAGAGTACTTTTCCACGGTCAAATCTGAATTGGCAGCAAGAAGAGCAGCTGTATCAGACGCTGAAGGGTCAACACCAAGTGAAACCCTGGCAGGATTGTTGTAAATACCGTACTTCATTTTCGCTCTATAGAGTGCTTCTCCACTCAATGGCTTTCCCTCAGTTTGGTAAACAGACAACTTGGATCTTTTGGATGTGATAGATGGTGTCGATTCAGTGTAAGCAGCCATCGTTCAGTAAATGTTCGTCAGGAGGGCGGAGTAAGTTTAGTAAAAATGAGTTGTTATAACTTGAAATCAATGGTAGTAAAGTGTTAAAAATAAACCTTGTATTCCCCTCTTTCGAATTGAGTAAAGTTTTGGTGTAATTGAGTGCTTTCCAATCGTGTGACGGCTGTGATCACAAGTGTGGATAACAAACAAAAGGTGATGGCTTGTAGCGTAAATTGTGCGATTGTAATTTCTTCTGTACATTCGCGCTGCTGGGCCCTGGCTTTCCGCTTTGGGAACTCTACTCAGCTTCTTTAGTTGCAAATTGGTAAAAAACGAGTGTTAAGATGGCAATTGGTACCGCTGAGGCAAACTTGTGCTTGTGGGAAGACTCCAGTTATGATTCTGAAATTAATGTTGATGCTGATAACTCATTTTTAGAAAAATTAGGGCCTTTCTCTGTTGCCAGCAATAATCATAGATGTAATGATAATGATTTTACTTATGGTAATAACAGCGTCCACGAGGAATGGTTAACAAAGGCGAATACAACAGTTGATGAATTCTCTATCTTTGGCTTAAAATACAATAGTCAGCTGGTGCAAAATGAAGAAAATTACAATAACTCTAGATGTGCAAAAGTTAACGATTCTGTAATGACTCCGTCAACACTAACTTCTGCTGAGGTGCATGCATATACCAAGATCAACGCAAAAGAAGAAATTTCCTACTGGGATGCGCCGAGGAGTGACATTGATTGTGATGTTGACAGCGAAACTGACACTGGTACATTCAGGTACCATATCAAGGAACTGGATTCACGTATTGTTAACGCAAACGAGCTTTTGAAAGGTTTAGACTCGCATATGGTTCAAAACCCTTTGAAGTCATTCAGCAGTACAGACATAAGTGCTATTGTCCAAACTTTCACTCAAGACACGTATGCAAAGCAAACTAAAAAGTTGAGTGATTGGACACGAAGTAGAAGAGATTTACAAGCTTGTTTGCATGTAAATGGTAACCAAGGCCTAGTGAGCTTGAGGTCGGGTTTGAGCGTTGTTAATGAAAAAAAGAGTTCTGTTGCTACGACTAAAAATGTCTGCTCAATAAATGGATCAAACAGCAAATCTCCTGGCTTTGAAATACCACTGAAACCTGTTCCTCCTTCATTTCCGTTTATTATCAACACTTCAATGCCCCCTCTAGTTCCACCAATTCAGCTAGTTTCAACTGGAGACCCAAATGCCACTTGCAAGAAAGCAAACACTCAACCTAGTGGCATCTCCTTGCCTGTGATCAAAGAAAACTCAACCAAAATATTATCTACACCATTGCAAGCAACTCCAACGGTTATGGGAACTTATCCCTGTGCCCAGTGTCCAAAATCTTTTACCCAAAAATCGCAATGGAGACGACATGTGGAATGTGTTCACTTAAACCTTGTCAAATACATTTGCGATATTTGCAATAAGGGATTCAAACGATCGGATCACTTAAAAAACCACTTTAGAAGAATGCACGGACATGTTTGAAGCTCTTTCTGAAGTGTTGGGATGATCATTAGCCCAATCTTCCTATCTCTCTCTTTATCATGCTATATAAAACCTCTAAAATTTAACTAATTTAGCATTTTTACTAGTTTACACTGCTGTAACTACATTTGTACTTTATCAAGTCTATTATGTGCTATTCCCTTTTCCCTTCTTTGTTTTCTCATTGTGTTGGCATATTTGATTTAGGCAAAGCAAGTTTCTGAGCAATTATATTTGTGGCGCAAACATCTGAAACTCGCTCCATCTTCTTCATAAATAAACCTGATCATATTAATTTGTTTTTTGAAGATTATTATGAAACTATTCAATATGGCATCTGTTGACTTCCAATACTACTAATAGTGATACTAACATTGTTGCTTTTGACAGAATGAGTTATATGACTTGTGAAAACATGCTTGCCCACTACGATATCGATTTTGACCCCCCCCCCCAATTAGCTTACAATTGCTATCTCCAGACTATAGTTCAATTAAGCCAACACCAGTACACTGATCACTTCTAAAGACTGATACTATTAAATCTAAATACAAATAAACGTCGGATAAACATGAGGAATTTAGAACACCACCCCTATCAACATGTACTAACGCCCTTTTAAAATAATCATCGTTTCCCTTTTGTCCTTTTAAACCAAATAATACCAACAGCCCTCTATTGAAGATAGAATCCCATCATTGTTACTTTAATAACCATAGATTTTCACTCTTTATTTTCTGACCCTTTGATTCAAGCTTTATTTTATTAATTTATTTATCATTATTTATATGCCATTGTTGAGCCCTATTTGTTCGGTTTCATTTTATAGTGCTACATTTTTATTCATCATCGTAAATTACAACTGTATGACTAATTCAATGTTTGAGTACGTATACTTTTAACCATATTTTGGAAGCAGATGTTATTTGAATAGATTTCTTTTATAAACTCTTTATATATTATTGACATAATTACTTTTTTGCAAATGTATTTGCTTGCGTAGTTTTCTTTGTATTTAAAGGTATGGAAATGTCCATCTGGTCATATTCAGCAGCAAATTCTTGGACAATTAGATTCAAGTATCTCATATAATGTAACGCAAAGTAACTGGGCTCGTTAGTGGGGAATGAAAGAGGACTCTCTTTTTTGACAAAATACAACGGATCATTTTTATAATGCTTATCATCAACTATTTTCAAAAATTTGTCCCATTCATCGAAGGTATGCTTATATTCCGGTCTTGTCGCCATAAGAACCGAGGTTTTCTTCATTTCAATTATTATTACTTGCATTTTCGATAACATGCTTAAAATATAGTCATCTTTCTTTCTGAATCCCGTTTCAATTCTATTGTCTTTGTTGATAACACTATTTTCTAAAGAAACCTGTTTCTTTATTGGATCCAGATGATAATTACTTTTAAATGCCTCCAAATTTATACGATCTATTGATAGAATTTGATCAATAATAGCTTCACGAACATCATGCAATTCTTCAGGATCATAGTTAGCCTCATATCCCTCTCTGTTATAGTTAGCTAGATGGACTGACAACGTATTAGTTTCTAAATATTTAACAGAGTTAATAAACTCTAGGTCATCAACTTTGTCCTGATTCATCAAAACCTCCGTTATCAAATCAATAGGATCTGACAAAAGTGGAACATTGGTTCCAGCAGTAACAATTTTGGAATTAGAATCTGGGTTCACGGCTATTGCACTTCTGTTACTAATATCCATCAACTTCTCAAGTGATAGGTCAATCTTAATCTTTTTTCTTTGCAAAAGCAATCCAATTGGCCTTGAAAAGGTGTGACTAAGACAATACTCCATAAACAAATCGACTAAATGTGAATCCTTATTAGTAATTAACTTTGAGAACACAAAATCCGATGCAGTAGATACTAAAATAGTCATAACAGGAATAGCAGCAAGAGCCCAAATAGAAAAGAAAACATAACCGCCTGGATGAGTCGGTAAGGTATTTCCTTGCCCCAAAGTGATAAGAGTGTAAAAGCAAAAATAAACACTTGCTTTGTATGACCAATTTTCGAGTAAAGTAAATCCAATACCACCACAAAGTAAGGTAATCAAAAAGATGAGAATAGAGATCGATAACTCAGCGATTGCCTGAATCTTATATGCTCGAGCAATTGCAAAAGTGATCAGATCAAAAGCTTTTTCGTGTGTAATGTGACTCTTACTCCCAATTTCTTCTTTATGATGCTGATAAATTTGCTGCCTCATTCGTTCCCGTCTATGCCATTGAATGGTGGATCTTGAAAACTCGATAATCATTT
The DNA here is from genome assembly GCA_030570415.1 of Saturnispora serradocipensis. Classification (NCBI taxonomy): domain Eukaryota; kingdom Fungi; phylum Ascomycota; class Pichiomycetes; order Pichiales; family Pichiaceae; genus Saturnispora; species Saturnispora serradocipensis. Next base: position 375,115 of record JAJLVS010000001.1, on the reverse strand, counting down.
GCCTGATTGAAGAAATTATCAAACCAAAAATGACAAGACCAATAACTATCCATAAGGATGTTAACACTTGAGCAGCATTTTTATCGGGAACAAACTGCTGAGATCCAATAGTGACAATTGAAATGATGCAATAAAACATAGAGTCTGCCAAATTAAGATTCAAAAATCTTGTAAAAACAGTTGCACCAATGATAATCCAGATGCACAACGCACAAGTCTGGACAATAAGGGAGCTTTGCACATGGTTAATGTTGAACATTGGTTTGTATTTCTTAGCTAAAAATCCAAATTCATTGATAGACAAAAACAAGAAGTTCAAAAAATGAAGAACAACGGTCATATTTGCAAACCAAAAACCATAACCGATTATATACTCCTTATCGTGATTATTATGATAAAACCACCAATGATAAAACGCGATTAATGAAGATAGAGTCAAGCTGGCTACAAGCCAACCAAAAATAGATATGATCTGACAGTATGTATATCGGATAACTTTTCTGTAGTTCAATAAGAGGAAGCCATTAGATGCAAGTGCAAAAAATATGGAGATTGAGTTCACTAAATAACACCAAAATGGATCTGCGGTAAATGAAGAGTCTTTTTTCTTTATTTTCCAAGGGCATATAATGGCAAAAAGTGAAAACATGTTTGACATGGGCCCTGAGCAGCTGCATATAAGTGGGAGATATGATGACACTACAAACCAGAATAGAAACGAACCATCACCTGGCTTGACATTCAGGTTAGACACTTGCCACCGGGTTGTATTGAGAAATGAGTTGTAATATTGCTGAAGACCTGCTTCCTCTAAGCTTGTTACACTCGGTATTGAATATATCGTTTCGGTCTTTCTCAAATCATTAGAGAGCGAGCTGGTATTTCCATTGGAACTCCGACACTCTTTATTCTGCCTGTTATCATATACTAATTCAGCTTTTAGCTGCGGTTCAGGAATGGGTATCAACGCCTCTTCTTCATTAGATATGTTTGCTCTTGTGTCCTCTTGAATGAAATCTTCTGCCAAGGACCTAGATATTGAAGGCTTTGTCTTCTTCAAATGCTTTAAAAGCCGAAGCTTTTTCTTCAGCAGCTCCGAATCTGTGTTCAGTACACGTGAAAATGAATAGTAACGTTTACCCATATAAACAGTTTCTTTTGTGTGGTTCTTATTTACAGTATCGTGTAAAAGATAAATTATGGAAAAAAAACTGTTCCGAGCTATAGTACGGACTTGCTTGGTTAATAAATTGTACTAATGAAATTGTTAGACAGTTTAAGCCTTAAAAGGCTCGTTGGCATCACTATTGCCTTCAGGCTTCTTCAATTGATAATTGTGGCGTTTTGTCCAATGCAATTTGATTCATCGACGTCCATTTTGATTGATACATACATGCAAAGTAAAAAGTCTCGGTACCCTCCCGCTGTAAATAACATTTTGAACAAACTTATGAGTTGGGATTCGGTTTACTTCTTGAAATTATCACTATCGGGTATTGACTATGAACATGAATGGGTTTTCGGCCCTCTTTGGTGGAGACTCTTGGCAACCATCAAACATTTAGGGAATGGAGTTGTTGATTTGAATATTTATGACATTCTCGTCATTAGTATTATTATAAACAACATAGTCCTAATATTAACAGCTATTGTTGTTTACAAGCTCGCTTTTTTGATTGCACAAAACGAATTTGTCAGCAATTTTGTCATTGACAAACAATTTGCTTATGTTAGTGCTTTACTGATTACTTTCCAGCCATCAGGTATATTCTCGCTTGTGGGATATTCTGAATCCATCTCTCAGCTGCTTTGTTTTACTGCTGTTTACTTCAGACAAAATGCCATTGGAAAATTACGTATTAGAAATAAACATCTGTACGAAATTACTGGTATCTTATTTGCTTTGGCATTTGGTTTCCGTTCAAATTGCCTGCTTTATGGTTTCTTGTACATATATGACATGATCAAATTTCCATATTTCAGGTCCAAATTAACAGCACTTTTTACAGGCTTTGTGTTATTTTTGGCATTACTTTATTCAACCTATGTCCCATATAATATTTATTGTCCAGAAAGAGGTGAATGGTGTAACTCATTTTCAAAGTCATTAGTGTCTTTTGCTCAAGCACATTATTGGAATGTTGGGTTTTTAAATTACTTCACTGCAAACAATATTCCAAACTTCTTATTTGCGTTGCCACAATTAATAATTATTGCATTATCTTTATTTGTATTTTCTAACTGGGAAGTTCTAAGGGGTGAACTAATAGTTGGTGCAGTATACGTATTCTTACAATTTAGTGTTATGCATGTTCAGGTTATTAATAGGGTGAGCACCTTTTTGCCATTACATATTCTTTATGAAGCGTATTTACTTACTCAGAAGAAAACGCTTGGCAAGATTATACTTATATGGTGGATCACTTGGGTCCTATTACAAACAGCGTTATTTGCTGCTTTTTTACCACCTGCTTGAAAGTTAATACATTTTTTTAAGAGGTAAATAAGAAAAATATGTAAACTTTTAACTGTTTTAATTCCAAATCTATGATAACATACGTCCATAACTAGTAGGCAATAAACCAGTCTCACCGTCTAATTCACCTTCTGTCCATCCTGAGCCATCATCTTCTTGTAACACAACAATCTGATCGCCCTGTAAAACTGATAGCTCATCGTCACCTTGAGCACTATAGTCATATAGGATTTCCATCTTTTTAACAACTTTGGCACCACGACGTGGAGCCACTTTTGGACCTTGCTTCTTACCTGAAGATGGTGGTGAAGCAGCTACTGCTGCAATTTTCAAATAACTTGTTGGTACTAAACCTTCCAACCCAGATGAGTTTTTCACCACAGTCCAACCAGAACCATCGTCTGCTTCAACGACAGTGAAAGTTTCACCAGAAGACATATCAATTTCATCATCACCTGCAATTTGATACGGATATAAAGCTGTTGCAATTGTTAAATGGTTATTGTTTCCATTTGAATTTGAATGTGAGAAAAATTCATTAGCAGGCTTGTTATAGTTATCAGTGATGTTGGTAACAACGTTTCCGAGTGAGCTAAAGATTCTAGTTTTGTGATTGGATGGAATAATTTTAATATCGTTGACCACATCGGATATTTCATGAACCTCTTCCTCTTCCTCTTCGTTTTTTCTATCTAGTTTTAAAAAGCCAAACTTGGATTTCTTTTCTTTGTGTACAGGTGTAGTGATGGACATGTCAGTGTCACCGGTTGCAGACTGGATAGTTTCAATTGTAACCTCAGCAATTACTCTTCTTGTATCGTCGTTGACAAATCTTTGCAGTGTACCAATTGATCTTCCTAAAAGATCGTCAAACTTGTCATAACTATCGCTTGACTTCGCAATGACTTCATTGAAAGTTGAACCAACTAACTCATTTCTCTGTACAAGAAGTTCTTCAACGTCTTGCTTCTCATCATCACAGAGTCGTTGATATCTTTCATATGCAACACAGGCATCATTAAATCTCACTTTCAAATCATCTAATTCGGCATCATCTGTGATAATAGTGTCATCATCATGCCAAACAGGGCATGGGATGTATTGAAAGTCAGGAGGCTCATTCCAATTACCTAAGTTATGCTTGACAAACATTGCTGTGTCCAATCTAGGGAGATTTTGTTTTACAATGGTATCAATGGTATTCACGAATTCAGTTTCTTTCAAATGCGAATTACGTTCAAGTTCAGAAGCTCTCAACCAAATACTGTTTAGCTTAGACACTTTCGCTTCATTGACACCTTGAAGCCCATCTAATAATTCAGGGGTATCTTGGTAGCAATATTTGTCTTTGAGCCGGTTACATACAGAGATACTGATAAGGTACGCATTTTTTGCTATATTCATTTCATTCTCTCTTTTCTTTTGCTTTTCTTTGGCTTTTTCATTGCCTGACTTCATTGTTTTCGATCTTTGATTTTCCATTGCCTGACAGGCTTGATCGTAAGCTGCCTTTTTCTTTTTCATATCTTCATAATTTTTGTCTCTAACATTAATCGTCTCATCATTAAATTTAGCCCATCTTTCAGCAATCTTACCATACTTGTCAGCTGTCTTGTTCAATTCGCCTGCAACTTGATTTTCTATAACAGATGCAAATCTCTTTTTCTCTTTAGCAATATTTTCCGTTTGTAACAATACCTCCTTCCATGCAACCATACTTGCACATTCTAGTGAACCAGGTGTCATAGTAGGCTCTGTTCCGACACTGAGGGTAGAAGCTACATTTGATCTTTTCGTGATCGCCTCTATCGCCAACTTCGACAACTTCTCCGAATATTCTCTTTCAATTGCGGCTCTTTGACGATAGAATGCCTCAATTTCCTCTAGATAAGCTAAATTGGCTTTGACCCACTTACTTGTTTTTTTGTAACCATCTTTAAGTTCGTTACCTATACTAATGTCCTCCATTTTCTGATAATTTCCAACATAAAGAAGATAGTTAATTAACGCGACAACTTTTAAACTGACTGTTACTAAACTGTAAGTGTAATGTATGGAAGGAAAGAGTATTTGTGTGAGTTGAGCAGCAATGTACCCATCATTATAGAGCTTCTATTGAAACTGGTTAAAAGGGGTTATACATTTGATCAATTATTACAACAGACAGGATCAGACTGGCTTTTTTTAGTTGCAGTTTTCACTGTTGCCAATATCGAACAACACACCGTTCAGCGATTCATAGACACAATGAGACCTGGTGTTTACAGGAAGTATTGTACGTACTGCTCTATACTAGAACCAATTGTGAAGCGAAAACTTCAAGAAATAAAAGAAAAGCGTGGTATAACACATAAACTAGGCGCTGAAGATAAAGCACATTTACCGAACTCAAGTATCATGAACTCCAACAAAGCAGCATCAGAAGATGTTGGCAAATATATCTCTGATTCTATAAACAAAAAAAGGAGCGTTTCTGATTTATATAAAAGTGATGATAGAATTACTCACGACGATAGCTTTATCGGTGATGACAGATTAACTGAAGAAAACCGCAATGATGCGCAAATCAGGAATATAAGAAAAGAGGTACACAATGACGAACAAGATGTAGCAACGAGTGATGTATTGCCTAGTGCAAAAAATGATTCACATGTACCAACAGAAATAAATGAAGAAAAGCTTCACAAAGATAGTAATAAACGATACACTACACATTTGAACGGTGACGAAGGTGACCAATCTGAAATGAACAACAATCAAGATGGGAAAAACCAGGTCAATGACGGTATTATATTTTCTCCTGGAACCAAAAAGAAATTAACTGCTAAAGATGTCGAAGAAGATGTTAACAATTTGAACATGAAAAACTCAAAAGAAGGCATGATGATTGAAGAAATGAAATCTTTGGCGAAAATTATAGATAGTGCTAGTAAAGGAAAGGATTCTTGTCCTATAGAAGACTCTTTCAAAGCTGATAATGCTTGCAGTTCAAATGTTTCCTTGCTTGCCCCCGAAAACGATGCTAGTGATGTAAAAGAAGCCAAGGAAGGATTATCAAAGATTGAAAACACTCATGAAGATATTAGCAAAGATGATTCAAACGGCCAGCTTGCAAACGCTAAAGAAAAAGCAAACGGCGACCACGTCGAGGTGCAGTGTGGTAAAACAATTAAAAGTGAAGATTATAACACATCAATAGATCAGCGTAACAAAGCTGCTACTAGGGACGATGAAGAATCATTTTATTCTATAACAACAGAATTCCTCAAATCAGAGTTCCAATGTTACAAAATAGACTTACTCAGCTACATGGACATAATATTGACAACTAACACATTTCCTGTAAGGCTAGAAATGATATATTGCTTAGATCATTTAAAATATGCGGATTTGGCTCTTTCAACACTTGGTGTATCGAAGTCCAATGGCGAATTGCGAATCCTGTACACAGATTTACGAAGAAATATGTATGAGTTGGACAAGAAAATCAACATTAATAAAATGGAAAATGTTGAGCAGGCAATGAAGATTCGTGAAGATGCCAAGTGGCTTGAATATTTGGAAATCGATCCATTTGTAACTCCAGGACAGATGGCTACTACTAGAGATAAATTACAGGAGTTAGGAGAGATGGAGGCATTCAAAAGCGAAATTCCCAAAATCAATGCTTTCATTGAAGATTTACGAATTATTGATGGTGTAAGAAGGAGGCATAGGGATGGCGAAAGAAATGCAACTGAGGAGCTTGTTTTGAAGGCACATCTTGCAGCACAGAAAAAGAAGCGTCTTGACAAAGAAGCTGAAGAAATCGAAATATTTCTCAACAAGATGGTTCCCTTCTTTGATGCTCAACGTGAAAGGTGTGACGCTCTAATCAGGGAGAGTAATATGATCGAAGAACTTCTCGAAGAATACAATTTTGAGGGATTGGACCAGAATATGTAAGCTAGTAGCTCAGATATCTGATTATGTGTAGATTTTGTAGATATTACTGAAAAACGTAATTCAAGCACCGCGTTAATCCCTTTGTTTTCCGAAAGCACGTGAAAACGATGAACTGGCTTTCTGCAATAAGAGAAAAATGGTTTTATGATGACCCGCTACATTTTCTAAAGCCAATGGTTGATAGACATATAGTTAGTCGTTTTCCAATTCAATTGAAGGAGTTTGCGTTAGTCAAAACCAATTTTCACACACTACTTTTTGGATTAACCGTTTACTCATTACTGTTCCATATTGGAAAACTTTGGCTGCTAGTACCTCAAGTGAGTTCGAAACTCAGTAGCTCAAAGGATAAGGTCGATGTATCTGTTAGAACCGTTTCATTTATCCAATCCATCATAATTTGTGTTTTGAGTATACCGGTTTTCGATAATCCGTACTTGAACAAAGATCACGTCTTCGCAACCACACCATACTCAAATTTCTTCCTTACTATGGCATTGAGTTACTTTATTTGGGATACCCTTGTTTCATTGTACTATGTGAAATACTTTGGAATCGGGTTTTTGATCCATGGTATAGTTTCTACAATAGTGTTTACAATCGCTGTTGAGTTTCAATTCATTCATTACTATGGAGCAATATTTTTGCTGTTTGAGTCTTCTACCCCTTTTCTAAACATCAGATGGATCGGCTTGAAACTGAATCTTCTGCACAACAGCATTGAACTCCTTAATAATATAATTCTTATCCTTATATTTTTTTTCATAAGGATTCTTTGGGGTTGGTATCAAGTTTTCAGACTAGCTGTTGATTTTTGGCATGCACAATCAGATCCAGTGTTTACTAATTTTGGAGCGTTCATTATCTTGTTCTGTAACGGAACATTAGACATTTTGAACATTTTTTGGTTCAGTAAAATGATGATAGTGGCCATTACCACTTTGAAACAGATGTTTGGTGTTATGAAGCAGGACAAAGATGATAAGAAGCTGAAATTAATGTAAATTACTAACAATTCTCTAGAGCACAATTTCAGTGAAATTACCCGTGTATTAATTCTGTTAATCCAAACGAGTACTGAGTCACTGACATTATACAAAAATATATACAATTTTCATACTAGTAACCTTTTGCAAGACTTATACTTTTCTTTTTCAAGGTATTCCAACCCCATCTGAACGTCTATTCCAATGTCCTTCTTGAGGGCTTCGATACCTTCATAATTCAATTGAGGCCTAATATATCCACATACCATAAACTCTAAATTGGCACCATAAAACTTTTCTCGGAATTCATGAATAATGTACACCTCACAGCTTTTCCTTTTGTTATGAAAAAAAGGATTCCATCCTAAGGACATCACCATCGGATAAATTGTATTCAATTCACATTCCTTTAATTTTAATCCATAGGTGACTTCCACTTTAGATTTCCCATCGATCCTCTTCTCTTTGTAAACCTCACCCGTTTCAGCAGGTATGCTAACTCTTGCCCATCCAAAATACACACCTGTATCAAGTTTTTTTAACGATTCGTTAAATTCTATACCTACATTGGCCGTGGGAAATCCCAAGTCGGTGGAACCTCTTCCAAAACCAGGAACTATAGCTGTAGGTGAAACATGTATGGGGTATGGAAGCTGTGGGCTCTCTGGAATGGGTATTATAGGACGTGGCATTCCAAGACGCTAAACATGAAAACGTATTTGTAATGTGGAAAATATTACATAGCACCGTTTTCTACTATAATTGTCCGAACTGAAAATAAATGATATAAACGTAAAAATCAGGGCTCCATTGATGGCAGTTCCGTCATATTTCCTGCTCTCCAATCTTCACCAAGCATTTTGAGCCTTTCTCTTGAAGCACCCTGCTTCCCTAGAAGTACCCATTTTGTGCTGACTAATGCTAGAAGTTTTCTTGCTTGTTTCCCATAAGCAAGATCGAAATGCTTAGCGCAGGCATCCCACCAAGCACCTATTATAGTAAAATGAACGTCAGATATCAGCAACGGTGCCGCATCCATTGTCCTTGCCAATAGTACCCAGGAGTGATTTATTGGTAAAGGGTGACGAGTTGTGGAAGGATCGTAACCAACAAACGAATGGTCAAGTGACAATCTAGTCATCACAGCAAATAAGGACATTATACCACCAAGACGTTCACCATATTGAGTGCTGTCCTCATACTTACCTTCCGAGTTTCTTTTCCATCCCATCTTAGATCTCCCATCCTCTGTGTCAATTGAACAAATATAACCAATTACAATCGGACACTTCTTAACGAACCTAGCCATCAAGTATTCAAAGAGGTCCGGATGCAATATTAGAAGGTTTAGTGACAATTTCGCAAGAGGAATTGCCATTTTTGGTTTAATTGAAACTTCTGCTTCTGCCTGAGAAACAATTGCCTTAGCAATGAAATTAAGCAACCAGTTGTACACAAATGGGTCAACTTTACCTTCAATTAGTAATTGGTTCAATTCGTTAGTGATTCTAGTCAATTGGGTCTGCGAATTTGTTAATTGTCCAAATTTTGGATTCATTTTACGTTTATGTGCATTGATCATCTTCTTCAAATCAGGTTTTTGTTTGAGAGGTTCCACAACTTCTAATTTGATTCTAGAGATTTCCTGTTTATATTTTTGAAATGTTTCTTCACATTTTGCTTTATGAAAGACGATGCTCTTATTTGCAGTTTCAGTTTCTTCTTGTACTTCTTTTGCCTTCCTTTCTTCTCTTAATTTTGCCTCTGCCTTCTGTTTTGCCTTTTCTTCTTCTGCTCTCTTTACTTTTAATGCAACTTCTTCTTCTGCTTTCCTTTTGGCTTCCTCTTGTGCTTTTCTCTCCGCTTCCTCTTGTGCTTTCTTCGCCTTTTCTTCCTCTTCTAACTTTCTTACACTTTCTTCTTCTTCACGTTTGATCCTCTCCTCTTCTTCTCTTTTTAACCGTTCAGCTTCTTTTCTTTCATTCTCAAGCCGCTGCCTTTCCTCTTCCACCAGTGCTTCAACTTTAATTTTGTGACTCTGCATCGTAGAGTTGATAACTTTACTGAAATAGGCAACTAGCGATTCTGTTTCATCAGAAACATCAAATTTGTCTTTATTGCTTCCGTGAAACGCATGTCGCTTGATTCCGTCTTCCTTGCTTTGCGGGCAAATCCTTTTAGAAACTCTCTTCGGAAGTTTACTAACAGGATTTGCCTTTATCATTTCTTGCGCCATTTTTGTGAGGATCAAAGCATTATACGGCAGTTCCACTTTATCTAATTGATCCAATGGATACTCGATGGCTTGAAATCTGGCCTCAATGTCTTTAAAAGAAACTCTCATGGTTGCCCTTTCAGTTCAAATTGTTCTTATATACACATCTTAAAATTCAAATTTTAAAAATTTTTTTCACCTCTTCAACACAAGAATCGTCAACTTCAGGATAGAGTAGAAATGCAATCACGTTGCTTTTCGACCACTGCTAGTGCTCTTAAGGCTGGTTATTCTATTGTGGACCCTGTTCATCATACTGTGCGTATCAAAAAATCTGTTCTTTCCACTAGATTCCCCGAACTTAAGCTTTCACCAAACGATATTCGTTCTCCTAAGTTCAAGCCAATGTTAACTCACCCTGACCGTGTTGCAGACCATTACCACAATGTTTTGGCCTCAGACTTACTTTTAATCAACTACCGTCATGGTCAGACAACACTTTATGGTAATAAAAGAAGAGAATGGGATATGTCCTCCCCATATCACTTAAACAGACCATTGAGAAAACCTCGTGGTCAAATTGTCCCATCTGCCACTATTGAACCTCGTGATGCTTCTAATATTCCAGTTGTTGAAAGTATCACTTTGAACTGTTTCGTCAAAGACGCTAAGCTCTATCCAGCACAAGCAATTGCAGCAAACTTGCAGCTGCAACAAATCACTGGTACCAAACCAAAACCACTTTTTGCCAAAACCAATGTGCCGAACTGGAAATTGAGACCGGGTATGAAGGTTGGTGCCAAGGCTGTTCTACATGGAAGGGATGCTTCTCAATTTCTCTCAACTTTGTCTGAACTAGTTCTTCCAAGATGCAGAGATTTTCAAGGTATCTCTAATAGAAGTGGTGACAGGTATGGTTCCATTGCGTTTGGTCTTACAGCTGATGATGTTAAGTTTTTCCCTGAGATTGAATTGAATCAAGATTCCTGGCCACAAACATTTGGTTTTGACATCACCATAAAAACCAGCGCACAAGTTGACCCGGAAGCACGTACTCTTATTTCTGCCCTTGGAATCCCGTTCACTGGCACTGAAAGAGTTCCGAAAACTCTTCTCAATGACATTGAATGACTTTAATATTGTCATTTGTTCTGCAACTGTACATAGCTCTTTTTATACAATTTTACGTTTAGTATAGAACTGACCTCAAACCATAATATATAAATCCTTGATGGTGCTGTGAAACTATGTCTTGGTTCAAACCAATCCTGGAAAATCCTATTGTTCGATTGCTATTATTACAAAAATAGCATTCTAAATTATGTTTATACAATAATGAAATTAGCTTGGATTTGTTTTAAGATTAGCAATTGGAAGTGCAAGTCTACATTTCTTTGCTAATATAAAAGCATACTTTTGATTTCCAATGCAACTGTCAACACTTTCAATGAGTAATAATTTTGCAATCCGTTTGTCAATAAAAGACCCTGTTAAATATTGCAAGTAATTTTTAGGATTATTTATCTACTTTGATATCAGTACCAAAAATTGCTACATGTCTCTAAACATTATACTGATACCGGTGCCGTTGTTAGTGCTCACTATGCTAGCTGCATATCTTATGCCATCATTAACATACATGATTCATTCATTCCCGTTTTCGCCCAGAATTATGTCTTTGACATTTCTTTCCTTTGCAAACGCTGCGCCAGATTTGGTGACATGCTACACTGCATTGAGGCAAGGAACTTCAAGTTCTGCATCCATGGCTATTGGAGAGGTACTTGGTAGCGCTTGTTTTGGTGTCTGTGTTGTTTTTGGTACTATCAGTGTCATGGCAAGCTCCACTTCCAACACTTCAGGAGAAGAAGGAACTTTGCATGCCCCAATGCATAATGGGTTGAAAGTCACCGGTAGCAGCTGGGTTTTAGACGTTGGAATTTTATGGTCGACCACCTTATTCATCGGTTACACAATATCTGATGGTGAAATCACTTTATTTGATTCACTTGTACTTGTTGCAATTAATTTTACCGTTATTTCCCTATGGATTTGGAGGTCCAAAAACGGAGGTATCTTCATAGATGTGAATAAGCTTGAAGATACTGCTTTTGAAAATGAACTGACTGAAAATGTATGTGCTGAAGCTGAAAGTGAAGAATCGCCTTGTGCTCAAAATCATCCTGGAAACCAGTTGACTTACGCAAACTTGGAAACAATTGATGAGAATGCATCCCAGCTTGATGTGCAAACATTTCCACAAGAAATTGATTCAATTCCAGCTCAGTCTTCTATAGCAGTACATTTACAGCGCCCAAGAATGAATGACAGCTCAATGATTCGAAGCAGTTCATCTACAAATTCATTATCTTCCCAGTCATCTGATATTGCAGACTTGTATTTTCAATCGCATGTTCAGAATCTCACAAGGGGCGATTCTTGGAGATTGCAGTTAATTGATTCAGTCAAGTTGGCACTTGTGGGGCCCAGAAACCAAAAAGGTGGTGCGTCTTCTAGTAGAAGGTCCATGATTAGCTCCCAAAGACATTATGATACGGAATCTAACTTCAATAGATCTACTAATAAGCCTATAAGCACAGACCTGGTAGAGCCAAATCTACCTTTGAATGAAACTTATCCAATATCTGCATATGAAACCTACAGAGTATATTCTACGCCTCCATCGAAACAGAATACACCACCAAGAGAATTTGTGTCTAATAAAAAAGCTGAGACCATTCCTGAGCTGCCAACTAAACTTCGTAAAAAAGCACCAGAACTTGCTGTGACTGACACTGAAGGACATCAAAATATAGTCACAAATGAGCTCGAAGACAAAGTTGAACCGTTAATTAAACCACAGCTACCATCTATTGACACCAATATTAATGAAGAAACATGCGAGGAGTCGTTTTCACCCGATGGCAGTGAAACCAACTTTAATAGAGATCCGCCTCACTTAATCGCGGCATCGTTAAGTCCAGTTGGGTATAACTATGAAACAGAAGACTTTTCTGGAACAATCCATTTCTTGACGCCTTCAATATGGTGCAGGATTTGTCCAATTCATATGGTGCAGCACAGCTTTGGAGTTGAAAGAACATACAACATGATAATTTTACCTTTTCTAACGTTATTCAACTTGGTAATTCCATTGCCTATACCTGCAGAGCTTCGAGAAAAGGATATTGCGTCTTTTAAATGGGAGTTTGCACTCACACGAAAGCTATTTCATTTTCAGCTCTTTTGGGCTCCTTGGATATTTACTGATTTTGGTTTGATAGTTGACCAGGATCAATATTGGAAAAAATTAGCTTTGTATGTTTTGATACCAAGCTTATTACTTCCTATAGTATCTTATGCTTTGGATAAAATCATTCTAATGGGATCGCCGCCAATAGAAATGCCTACACATGTTGCTTTTGGCGCAGTGAACAATGATGCTCACCAACCTGATCTATCAACGAAAGCGGATGAATCGAAGGAAATTTTCCCTTTGTTCTTGAGTGTCGTTTCTTTTCTGTACGTTATCAAGTTACTTTCGCTTGCTACCAGTGTTCTAGTGGATTTATTGAATGCCCTTGCAGAAGAATATAATCTTTCAGAATCATTACTTGCAATTACAATTGTATCTCTTGCTAATAGCGCTGGAGATGTGGTTACAGCTGCCGCTTTAACCAAATTGGAAAGGATTGATATTGCTGTTTCAGCTGTTGGTGGAGGAACACTTTGCTATTTATGTGGTGGCGTCGGTGGCATGACTTTGTTGACTCTTGTGTTAGGAACTAAGGCTGGTTCTGGTCCACACAAAGGAGAAAGGCTTACATCCATACCAATCAATTTAGACACCCAAATTTGGTTTCAGCTTGGTGAAATGCTCATAATGTTGTCTATATTTTTAGTTGTCATCCCATACAGAAATTGGTTAGTTGAAAGATGGGTTGGTGTTTTGGGCATTAGTATTTGGTTGGGTGGAATTGTTTTTTGCTGGCTCAGTATTTAGAATCTGTGTTGTAATTTACTTCATTGTTAGATCAAGATCATTTGTACACACCATTAAATAAATTCTTTCATGATTCATTTTCCTTTTTTTAGCAACTTAACTCTTCAAAGTTGATATATTTACATGTATTGCTTGTAAAACAAAGTGATGGTATGGCATTCAGTCGATACATATACAATGATCAATCTATAAAACAATTCTTGAGTCCTTTACGATCGTTGAAATTGAAGCAAAAACATAGTGAAAGTCAATTGAAAATATTTCAAAACATTTGAGATCAAATCCATTGTTGCAATCAAGGTTCCATTAATTCTATTTTTGGATTTAAAGTAACATATTGTTAACAATCTTAAAGGATATTTAACAGCATAACTCTAAACAGAAAATTGGAAACATTTATTGTACGTGTTTAGCTCCTAAAGATTTTTAGTAAGGTTCATTTAGCTGAAAAATGTCGCCACAGTATTTGTTAACAAAAATAGGTTGTATGTAACACATCGTACCAAATTTGGCACCGATAAGTTGAAAAATAAAAGTTCATGAAAAACCGAATTGATGGCAACCTGAATAAAATTCATTAACTCAAAATAAACGCTTTGTTATAGTCCCAACCTATAGAACTTTTTTATCGTTGAAGATAAAAACTACGAGCTTTAAATAAATTGTAACCATGTAAGTCGTAAGTGGCCACATATGCAAATATGATCTTTGCATTTTCAATTGGCACAAAAAGCGGTTGGCAAACTGGTCTATGCATAATTCATCTTACTTGCGCGACACTTAACGCTATGGAAGGCCTGAAATTTGAACGCTAAGTACTGATTAGCTTCATGACCAACTTGCTACTACAATTTGCATATACATACATTATAAGTGATTCGTATGGTAGCATCGAATAGTTAAAAAAATGGCACGTGTAAACACTCTTTTTAATACAAAAGTATCAAATTGAGAAAATATTGTTGAAAACAGGAAGCTACATGATAGGACTTGACCAGCGCTTTCAAATTGGTTTTTTTTAAATTATGAAGAATCACATAAAAGTTTTAAATACAGATTTTAAACTATACAGTCTAATCTATAAAACAACAATTAAGATTCAAGTAGGTTCTTCTCAACCGCTATTTATCACCACATGATAAATCCAGAATTTATTACTCAAGCCGTTAATTATAAATTAAATATAAAGTAATTATATCACTAATTATAGCGGCTATTTATACTAATTTGGACTTAATGGATTAATAAGCTAATATAGACAAGAATCTAATATTAACTCTGAATATGTTCGTATGACAAATATCATATGATTCATGTCGTATAATGACATTCATGTTTAATGCTCAGCTTGTTACATGAGTAATGCATATTTACGAAATCTTTAACATACTATTGTTACTCTGCATGGACTATGCTCAGTCAGTATTTTGATGTACATAGATTTCATCACGACACTCTGCAAAAACCTATATCTTAGTTATTTTAAATAATATAAAGATAATTAAATATAGAGGAAACAGGAGTTACTTTTACAGTGAAATATTGATTATCTAAATAAAGTGTAAATAAGGATTAGCTTGTATTCTATTGGAGGAATACCCATTAGTTATAATTACTCCAATAGACCTGATAGCAACGGAACGGATTCAAGCATACTGTTGCTCAGAACTATTAATGCAGGATGCATGTATTGTATTAATACATTCAACCTCACATGTAACTCTTCATTGTTATGTAAATTAACGTGTTATGAGTGTTACATGGTTAACTTAGTATCTATTGCATATTATCACAAATTCCGTATAGCGGTAATAACGATTTAGTTTGCTTAATTAAAAAGTGTATATAATTACTATAAAATTATAGTGTGGGGATCGGTTTCTATATTAGAAATTATATTAGATTCTAGGTCATCTAATAAATAATACGAAGCTTTATTTCCTGATATATGTCTTGAACATTTCTTTTTAAGAATATCAAATATAAGCATTAATAGAACTCGGTAAATACCTAGTTGGGTTAGCTAAGCAAGTTTAACGTATAGAGTTCTTTTAAATACAGATTTTAAAACTATACAGACTGTTTTATAAAGCAACAGTTAAGATTCAAGTAAACTCTTCTCAACTGCTATTTATATCACGACACTCGTCTATTTACTCACAAAACCCTGATGAGGGTTTCTTGTAAAATATAGTTATACATATATGCTGTCATATATTTCACAATTAATAGTTGTTTTATATTATATTACACAAACTATTATTTTCTAAGTTTAATATTGTTAGCTCTGTTAGAGCAAAAAAAAGCTTTGGTGGCCCAGTCGGTTAAGGCGTCAGTCTCATAATCTGAAGATCGCGAGTTCGATTCTCGCCTAGAGCATATTTTTAGTAACGATTAGTGCCTCAAATTTAAGTGGTCACAGGTATAGTTATAATATATAAATACAATATACCATTGAATACAAAACTAATTTGATTTTTGAATCCAAGCTTTTTTTTCAATGAAGTGGTGAGTATTTACTAACTATCATTAACCCATTCACCGGCCTTGAGTCTTGTATGTGTTGTAGTTTTGGAATAATGGTAACAAACTTTCAAAGTAATTGCTGCTGGGATGTGATCAAAGCTGACCGCTCTAATTTTAACGTAAGCACCGTCCTCAATTTTTTTGGTCTCGTTGACAAAATCATCAATGGTTTGAACTTCAATATCATTGATATGAGTAATGAAGTTATCAGCACTAAAATCGTAAAAACTACCCGGTGAACCAGGTTTGGTAGCGGTACAATAAATTTGAGAAGGTAAGTGAATAGTTTTTTGACGAATTGCTTGATGTGGACACTGTAAATCACAACCCGCCCACGAAACCTTTTTTCTGGTGATAAACATTTCATCATCTCTGTCACTATCTTGTAATTCGATATCCAAATCCACTAACTGTTTATCACGAATAACTGACATTGTGAGTTTACCACTGGGAGGAATCGCTTTGATTGTTTCTTCAATATCTCTGTATTTAGTTATCAAATTACCATTAGCCTTCAAAATCACATCATTAGCTTTCAAGTCTGTAACATATTTGTTATCAAATCCAATAGCAACAGAACGAACGTTTAGAACCTGAAAGCTATCGGTGGCAGTCTCTTCTATTTCATCAATAAATTTATCGGGAACACCACTGATTCTAGCTTCAGCAAGGGAAATAGGCTTCAGCTCAGCATCTATGATACGAACATTTGGAACATCCCTTTTTTCCATTAAAAAGTCTTCCAATTCCCACATTATATCCGAGGCATTCATACCAGTGCGGTTTGTAGATTGATACTCTACATCGCATAAACTCCAAAAAGCTCTAACTTTACCTGAGTCTGGACAACATAAAACACCAAAAGCACACTTTTGTGATTGTAACGAATCGATGAAAACTGCGTCGATATTACGTGCCCTGTAAGAGTGTTCAAAATTTCCACTTCCCTTGGTAAGTGACAAGTCTATCACCCTAGTTTTATCTGTCAATAATGTTGAACAAGTATCATAGCCAATAAAGAAAAGTTTGTCATTTTTCTTCAAAGGCTTAGTATCAAATTTGGGTGTTCTTATTTCAGCACTGACAAGCTTAGGATCGTATTTAATGATGACATAAGATTTTGTTGGATGTAGAAAAATTACTTTTCCTGGAAGAACAACTGATTCAGCAATGGTAACGGTGACATCACACAAGTCATGAGTAATACATAGTCTGTTTACTAATACCAGCCCCTTAGTAGAATTAATTACAACACCATGCAATTTGCTAGAAAAAGAATACGAGCAATCGAGAGGAACACGAAACTTTGCTTCAACAAGTACGAAAGACTTGTTGATCTCTTTGCAGTTTTCAAATTCAGTTGCTAAATCAATAAACTTTGCTCTTCTTGGTTCTTGTGTAACAGTTCTTACAGGCTCTGATTGTAATACCGTATAGTCCCAAAAACCAGTTTCATCATTTCTTGTTCCCATTCTAATTGGTCGGAAAGAATGTCTATCAATGCAAATATTCTTAAATAGAGCAATATTTCTATCACGAATGGCATAATATTTCACAGTAATGTATGCTTTGTCTGGTATACTTTTCATGACCTCAACGAACGCATCTAAATTTGGAACTGGCTTATTATCTAAACTTTCAAGAATCCAAGAGGAGGTTTGATATTCACTCAACCCTAGTTGAAAAGTACCCACACCATGTGAGACGTAAACTCCTTTAATAGTAAGACCCCAAATTCGGGCCATTTGATAACTTAAGTCATTGAATGTTGAGCCACAGACTTCTACAAATCTGTCAGGTGTGATGCTGTGTAAGTCACTAACTTTTAAACTACTTTTAATATCAACCCCAGATCTTTGGACAACAATATCCACAGATTTACCAACATTATTGTCAAATATTTCATCAACTTCAATGAATGAAGAAATGAGCTTCCCATTGATAGATAGAAGACAGTCACCTTCCATAATAAAGCCATCTGCTTGACCTCCTGGCAGTGCAATTTTACAAACAAGCATGCCATTAACATCAGTTCCTGGGCGAGACAGAGCTCTCATCATACCTTCTGCCTTTGTTGTTAATCCAAGACGTTTACATGTATCAAAAGGCTCTAAAACCCACTGGACTTGAATTGTACCTCTTGTAATTTCTCTTTTATTTTGAATACATTTGAGTGCTCTTCTAACCCTCCAAATAGGCAAGAAAAAGTCTGTTGAAGATTCGTCAGAACCACCTGCTTGCAAAGCAACAGTTTCCCCATTGATATTAACAACAGGTGACCCAGATGAACCACCAGTGGCAGATGCTGCTGCTTGAATGTATTCTGTATTGAAGTCATTGTAGCTATAAAACCCATAATCAGGTGCATTTCTGTCCATTCTTGAAATGACACCAGACAAAATAGATAATTTTTCACCAGAGTCATTACCAATAACCCTAATTTCTTCACCAATCCTTGCCTTTTCTGGACAGAGTGGTAGACTTTGCAATTCCATGTACTTGACATTGCTTGGCTCAAACTTTAAAAAGCCGAAATCATGAACTGGATCTCTGTACAACGCGGTCACTTCAACCTCTTCATGATTATCAAACACTGCATAACCAACAAAGGGACCTGGAGAAACCACATGTCTATTCGTTAAAATAATTCCCCTCTCAGCATCTACGACAAATCCAGTAGCTTCAGCACTTCCTTTTGACTCTGTGTCGAATTCAACTGGTGACATGAAGTGCACCGAAACCACGGACTTGACAACCTTTGAAATGGTATGACGCCATCTAGAGTCACTTTCTCCAATGTACGGTTGATCAACAACCGATTCTAAATCTGTCTCTGTATCTGAAACACTCATAATTCTTTCAGGTTATTTTTTCTGTGCCTAAGGGTCATCAGCCTCGCACCCTTGTCAATTACTGTCTCCGTCACTTCTTATATACATCAACAAGTGACTCACATTAGGGTTGCCATCGCGACATCTACATCTATATTTGGCTTCTGTACCTTAATTCGGTTTCTTTTTGTAAACAAAACATCCGATCCTGTTTGCTTGAACTTTACATGTTTCATGCATGCAGGTAGACGACAGATGCAGCATGGCTTCCAGCATCTAAAGTTCATACTTTTAAACTTGCTTACATATAGTACTGATGAACCGCTATTATATAGCCTTTCATATAGTAAGTGAAGCGGAGACATCGGTGCATTGGTTGTTGCACATGCAATGTGGGGAAGTTCTCTTACATCATACAAAAATTGAAATATTTATTTTTCGGCAAGAAGTTACATGAAATTGACTTGTAACCTATATCGGCATTTGGTAACTGAAACCAAATGCGGCAAAGCCGAGAATGCTGGAAAGGTGATTCAGTTGGGTTCATTTGCAGGCACAAAAGCCGAGTATGCCTTGGTGGTATCGTGCAATCTTTCAACACAAAAGATCCATGTTATTAGTTCGATGCTGAAAATGTACGAACCTGAGACATATTTCAAATCATTGCATTTTATATTGAGTTACCTTTATCTGGGGTATATATGCAAGATTTTTTTGATTAGTCAAACGCAGTTTTAAAATGAAAGTGCAGAAATTGATTTGGGTAGTGGAGTGAATTGTGTTGCTTACAACTTCTCAAAATGTCTTCAACTCAATCATTTGATATTATTATCATGTGACACTTACATTTAAAAGGCTTTTCAGCTGTCATCGTCAATTTTTAAGCTTTTATGTTACGCCTCGGCTTTACCACTAAACCGTGGTTACACTATTAAAATACTTGTGCGTCAACGCTTTCGAAATTTTAACACCTGCTTACCAAGTGTGAATCTGCTAATTCATTGCTAATTATTAGTTAACACTTCTTTAAAAAATTGTAATGATTTACAATGTTACTCAATTTTAAATGCTTTGTGCAATATTTAGTCCTGAGCCATTGAGATTTTAATTTTTTATTCTAACGTGTGCGTATATTTTCAACTGTTCAGTCTTTTTCAGCGTTTTAAAAATTTTTAATTTTTAATTCTGTACTATGTTCAGGATACTTTGAATAATGTAAAATAAAGTATAAAATGAAAAGTGAAATGCAGGCTTTCTATACACAAAATAATATTTTAAAATGAAACCATATTTTTTGGTTTCAAGTAATGGAAATAGTCAAATAAAACTTGAATTTCTTGATTAGTGCACTTTTAAATGGTATGGGCCCATCGATGGGCTCATCATGATGTAAATGAGATTTTGCAATGAACTTTATGCATGAGCATATACCTCATTTAGAATACCTTATTCTCTAATCAATGTTTTAGATACCTTTAGCAGATCTAGTAAGATAATAAAGCTTGTATTGCCTCGAAGGCTTACCTTAGGCATTAGACGTAGCCATAGAAAACTTTAATTGTTACAACTTCCGTACAGCGGCAATGACGATTTTATTTTGCTTTGAATTTATACTTACCGCCTTTTTCTTCCTTAACATTGAGACCCAACGAGCTTCCACTAACAAATCACCCTTAGGTACATTTTTCATTTGGACTTCTGTGTACATATTTTGTTCAAGTATGGATTGTAGTTCACTCTAAATAACTTCTAGCCCCTTTGATTATGCCCAAATTCAAAAACATCTTTATAAGAAAGAAGAATAGCATATTGTTGTTCAGTGTCAAAATCTATATCTTAGTTATTTTGAATAATATAGAGATAATTAACTAAAGAGGAAACAGCAGTTCCTTTTATAGTAAAATATTGATGATATAAATAGAGTGTAATTTAGAGTTAGCTTGTATTATATTGGAGGAATACCCATTAGGTATAGTTACTCAAATAGACCTGATAGCAACGGAACGGATTCAAGCATACAGTTGCTCAGAAGTATTAATGCAGTATGCATGCATTGTATGAATGCATTCAAGCAAAAAACAAGTATCCAGAGTATAAACGAAGTTGAAGGTGAAAGTATGTTACAAATCCTAGTTAGGTTGATTGGGTCAAATTATGAATTAAATTAGGCTAAATCAAGTTGAACTTTATCTGAGACTTTAATTAATTAGCAAATTAAACCTTATCAGTTATCTCAAGCCAATACAAATTGGATTACCTGGTTCGATAACATACAGTTACCCAAAGTGTTGATCAGACAATAAGATGTCTTCTTAAGAGTTATGCTCATGCATTAAATGCACTTCAACTCTGACCTACATTATCTTTTATCTAATTAGTATCAATTAGAAAATTGTATCCTTTAGGATTAGTTTACTCTTTGTATTAAAGTTTTACTTGTCTAATTCAGATAGTCTAGAACCGGAATTACGGTTCATATCCTAAATTATATTTTGTGTATAAAAGGCCTTTATTTTACCTTTTACCTAATAATTCTTTTATAGTTCGTTTAATCATTCAGAACATTGCTTAAGAGTTTGTAGAAATTATCAATTCTAATCAATATCAAAGTTAGTTTTTTATAAATATAAATATCATGAGCAAAGGTATTTTGTGAGCTTTTTTGTCGAAGATAACTAATTATACATTACTATATTAGGTATATGATGAGCATTGACAAACAATTAAAGTTACATTGTTATTTAATAAGCTAAAATAAGCTAAAATAAAATATTACAGAGATTTGTTAATGATGAGCATAAGACATAAATACAACCATTATTTACAGATAAACCATAGTGTGTCGGTGATGTAAATAATTGCCGAAGTCATTCGTGACCTTAGTCTTATCAATCAAGAAACAAATCCCTTGATCCAAAACAATATAAATAGTCGTCATAATTGACTTAATATTTATTTTATATTTACTTTAAAAATGAACGGTTTAGTTTTATACTTTGGATTTGTTATTTTTATATTGTTTGGTTTATCAAACAAATATGAAAACATCTGACTTGTGATCTCCTGATCACCTGGTGATTCGGTCGACAGAACCTCGTGCCGGAGATACTGTTAAATCCTTTAATAGATACGCTTTCCATTAAGTGTCAGATGCTTCTCCATTTTGCCAATTGCTCATTCACCAATTTAAGCGGGAAGTCTGTTCACGTGACTAATCGTTCTTACTTTGTTAGAAAATATGTTACAAAGCCGTGCTAGGTTGTTTGTAGAATTGGTATTGATTTTTATCAGTATAAAAGTTAGTTTTTAATAAATATAAATATCATGAGCAAAGGTATTTTGTGAGCTTTTTATATTGTTTGGTTTATCAAACGAATATGAAAACATCTGACTTGTGATCTCCTGATCACCTGGTGTTCGGTCAACAGAACTTCGTATCGGAGATACCATTAAATCTTTTAATAGATACAGCTTCCGTTGACTGCCAGCTTATTCTCTATTTTGCCAATTGCTCATTTATCAATTTAAGCGGGAAGTCTATTCACGTGACTAATCGTTCTTACTTCGTAACAAAATATTATATGCTTTGGTGGCCCAGTCGGTTAAGGCGTCAGTCTCATAATCTGAAGATCGCGAGTTCGATTCTCGCCTAGAGCATATTTAGGTTTCTACTGTCTCTTGACTAAACCCTTGTCAAGGGTTGATGATACCTTTTTCTTGTATTGCTCAAACAAAATTCTCCTCTGATTGAGCAGATGTTTAATTTTCCCTCAAACGAAACATCGAACATCAGTACATCTTTTTTGAACTTGTCATATCGTTATGCTCATGTTATCAATTAACCCATTTTGTTGCCCTCAGCAACATGACGTTTCTATTCAACAAAATGAAAACTTCTTTATTAGCTACAGTTGTGCTACTACTTTGCTCACATGTTGTTTCTTTAACACACCAACAGACCAATCAAGAGAACGTAAATGAAAATTTGAAAGTAAATTCAAAGTGCTCCAAAATGGATTTCGATATTCAAAATTCTGGTGACTTAGCTCAACTTTCTGATTGCTCAATAATATCTGGTAACATTCACATTAATTCTTTCAATGCAAATGTATTGGATTTAGGTCAAATAAAAGAGGTCAAAGGAGATTTGACAATCACAAATGTGAGTGACATCCAAAAGATTCAAGGTCTCAACTTGAAATCAATTAGCGGCACATTAGGTTTTGATACTCTAACATCTTTGACTAGTCTTTTATTTCCAAAATTAGAATCTATTGATACTTTAAGATGGCATGTTTTGCCGATTTTGACTACGGTAGATTTAAGTGCTGGGATCAAAGACATTAAATCTATTATTCTGTCCGACACTTCTTTGACAGGGTTTAGTGGGTTTAATGTTGACACTCTAAGAAACTTATACATTACAAACAACCGTTTTCTTGAAAAAATAGAATCATCAGTGACTGAGATTACAGGCCAATTATCCATTGCAGCAAACGCCGACAATTTAGAGTTAAGCTTGCCAGATTTGACGTGTGTAAAATCCATTACAATAAGAGATGCAACGAAAGTTGATTTACATTCTTTGCAAACTATTGATCAAAATGCGGATTTCATTCAAAACAAGTTTGTTACTCTAGAGCTATCCCAACTAGAGTCCACAGGACAAACATTAAGTGTTATCAACAATGATAAATTAGAGAAACTTGATTTTGGTTCCCTAAATGATATTGGCGGTGGCTTGATGATAATTGACAACGAGAAAGTCAATGAAGTGGAATGTTTTTCAAATCTAAAAACTGTCGGTGGTGCAGTTGAATTGCAAGGTAACATTTCAAAAGCTAGTTTCAATGAAATAAGGATAGTCAAAGGAAGTGCTATCTTGAAAAGCACATCAAATGAGTTGGATTGCAAATCCTGGATGATTGGGAGAGTTTCTAAAGCAGTTAGAGGTGGAAAACTTGAATGTTCATCGGCTAATAACCAAAAAAGCAGCAAAAACATCAATGAAAATGGCCAAATTAGCAACGGAAGTAATGATCGCTTGGGTGATGGTAGTCTTTTCAAACAAAAAGAATCAGCATCCTGGTCTTTGAGAGCATCTCTATTGGGTGTATTTGGGTTTACAAGCATAGCAATTTTTTGGAACATATTTTAAGACTAACAAATTTATAAACGTACACTGAGCTCCTAGCCATCAAAGGAACAGAAACACACTTATAGTTGTTATAAATACATTTTCTCACTGATATTTGAGCAAAAGTTCATATACTCTTTTTATATTACACAAACAAAAACTCTGGCAAAAATCCCTCTGAAAGCAATCTTTAAACAAACAGCATCTATTTATTCTAATTCGTTCAATGAATGAGTTAAACGTTAAATTGCTCAGCATAGAAAATCATTAAATTACTTTTTCAAAGAAGAATCACAAACATGATGATATAACAACGAAAATAGTAATGCAAAAACAATAGCAGCTGATAAAGTTAAAAGAAAGTGATGGCTTTCTGCCTCAAGAAATATGGTACCCTAGAATATTTTGTTACATACCACCTAAAAACTAATTTTGAAACTTGAGAACTCATTCTCTACCAAATCAATGGTACTGTATTCAAAACGTTAAAACTATCAACGGAAAATATCTTAAATAGGTCTGTAGTTTTGCTTCCGCTCTTTTCAGGTTAAATTAAAGTTTAGTGACTTTCAAAGTATAAAGATATATTTCTTTTTAATAACGATGGACATTTGCAAAATATAAATAAAAGTAGAAGTAAATTACTTTGCAAGTTGAAAAAAAAGCTATAAAAAGGCTTTGCTAAAACATTAGATAAAATTTTAACAACGGGAACGAAAACAACTAGGGTGTAACGTTCTTGTCTACGTTTAAATTTTGTGGTGTAAACTGTTCAGAATTTAAGACATTGCTAACAAAATTAAATCTGGCTTAGGCGACAAATATAAAATTTGGTTTGCAAAGTAGAAAGGATAGTTGAATACCGGAACAGAGTTAGTATGAACTTTTTTTTAAAGTCTGATGTTATTAGAAATAGCTGAGCCAAATTAGTGACGCATGAACTTTGCCCAAAACAATATGATAAAGTACACCATAATTACAGGCATCATATTAAGGTCAACTAGGATGAACTCAATTTGTTTTAGCGGGTTTCGGATAATTCGGGTATTCCTTTACTTAAAGAAGCATCCAGCACAACGATTTAAAACAAGCCCGAAGCACATTTAATAATTATATTACAAAAAAAAGATTCATTTAATTCAATCTTTATAGTTAGCAATAGCGTTGTCTATTAGTGGCTTGCTTTGGACAATAGAAGATGAAATATAGGTCGTTTCAAAATAAAACACAGTTTTTTATTTCCTATTATCATTTTTGTGAGCAGTTCAAGAAGAGATCATTTGAAAACATTTTTGTCTTTGCCTAGAGTATTAAATTCCAATTCCAATCTAGCAAGCGAGTAAACTTTGCGGGTGCAAAGCTCCATTAACACCGATCTTGAAAAACTTTACAACCAGTCTATTTTTCTTGCAATCACGAACTTTTTGAAAGGTTATGGAGTTTTGCATTAGTACTAAGTATGAGATAACAGTTATAGTGAGAGTAGTAGAATTCTAAAGAATCTTGCCATTTTCATGAATTGATATTTCAACGAGGAGATGAGTATTTTTTTTCTCAGCATTTGAGTGTTTCAAAATTATCCTGTTATTCTTTCTACCTTTCCTTTCTGTAAGATCATGGCCGGGATGTTCTTCAGGCGTTTGCTTGTAGATAAAAGGGCAGAAACAACTAGCGTAAATATGAGTGCAGCTACAGAGTCAGAAATAAATACAACAGTAATAACAAGTGGGGCTAACGCAAGTAGCTCTGAAGATTTGAACAACTTGATAATCAACTACTCAAATCAACCGACAACTTCCTCTTCAGATACATTAGTGACTGTTATAACCAAAAAGCCATTTAGTGGAGAGTCAATAACTCCCTCTATAAGTTGGAGGATTCCAACCATTACCACAGATGAATTGCCAACAGCGACAACCACACAAGGATTTTCCAATAGTAGGATCAGAGGATCCACTGATCCAGAAACTTATTCAGTATCAAGTGCTTGGGAAATTCTGCCCACTTCATCTTCGACTCAAAGAAGTGTGTCCACAAATTTCTCTTTTACGCCAATAAAAACGAAATCAGGATCATGGAATCCACGCAGTTATACATTACCTAACTCTAGCACTCATTCAAGTACAGTATTAACCACAGCGTCATCAGCGAGTTCCACTCCAACTCCAACCCTAATGAAACCAACAACAACAACAACAACAACAACAACAACATCATCATCATCATCTAGTACTTCAGCCATTGACGAGACATCAACAAGAAGCAAAAACAAAACAACAACGATTACAGAATACTATGAAGATTTAACTTATACCCAGGTTTATGTGATAACCAACCCCCAAACAACAATAACCACTTCATTATTAGCAACAACAACTTTCATGGCTGATAGTCTGTCTGAAACCTATGAAATAGAGCCGCCAGCTATTACAACAGACGCTGCTTCATTCAAAGCTCTGTACGATGTTGATCCAACTGCTAGCTCTCACAGCTTTTCCAAGCAAGCTAAAGCTGGAGTTGCGGTAGGTGTAGTTTTTGGATTTTTATTTTTGATATTGGCGTTATATTTCTGGCTAAGAAAGAGAAAACCTGGATGGTTGAGTCGTATCTATGGTGTTAAAAGTTTTAATTCAGATGAAAACAATACTACTATCGATGAAGAAAGAGGTTTTCATCATTCTTTTGGAATAGTTGATGAAGCTGATCCATTTAGTTTGGATTATCAGACGGAAAAGCCAAGTAAAGCACCAAAAGATTCTTTTGAAACACCTGAAATGCAATCAAATCCAATATCCACAAAATCAACTGCTGCTACCAACATTGATGCATTCAGTCAAAATGGAGAGGAATCTTTGTTTGACATGAAGTCAACTTTAACTTCACTGGGCTCACAACATGATAATAAGAATTCGTTAAACAATATACCACCAGAGGTACCACCACCAAGAAAAAATATAGATTTCGTTGATGATCAGTTGTTAGGATTAGGCTCAATGATTCGGGACAGTAGCGTTGGCAGCAGTTCGGATATAGGACTTGGAATATCTAAATTCAATAAGTATGATAGTGACGAAATGAGTTCAGATATTCTTCATACACACAACACTACTAGCTTTTTTAATCCACTTGGTAAAACTTTAGGTGGACCTCCAAATATTCGAGAAGTTTTACGGGGTACACCTCCTCCAGCTAGGGATAGAACCATGGGAGTTGTGTATGAATCTGATAATGAACAAGATGAACCAAAACTTTTAACTTCGATTCCTTTTAAACATAGAAGGCAAAATAGTGATGACTATGATTTCCGCAGCCTTCAACTTGAAATACCAAGTTATAAAAGAAAAAGTATACCTTCACCTTTGAAAATCACCAGAGACTCCAGCGTTGAATCGTTTATGTCACCACCATCCCCATTTTCTGATTCATGGCAAAGAACTAGATCAGGATCCGTTCCTAAGAGATATGAATCATTGAGTGAAAGCGTTATGAATCTGAAGCAAACTCTCAAAACGGAGGATGACTCAAACAAGAATATTTTTACTGCTAATGAAGAATCCAAACGTACCTCTAAACCAGAAATACCACCACCACGAAAAAATGTTGTTACTGATATCATTACAGTCAAGAGAAACTCATCAGGATCGAGCTTATCTGATATTGAGGATTGATGTAATCATTTTGTTTTTGAAAATTTTTGAACCATCTCCATTGACGAGTAGATCGTTTGACTTTGTTAACCCCTACCCTTGCATTACCTTTTTTGTACAATATTTTGTTATTTTATTATTTGCTTTATAAACAGTTTTTAAATCATTCTTACATGCTAAATTACGAAGAAATAATAATTGCAAATATATTCAATTATATATTATTATTATGGGTATGTATAACATCACGTAGAAATAGAAAATAAATATAATTAAAAAAAGAAAGCACTACCAACCAAATCTAGATAAACCAATAACATTTGTATTTTTAAAATAAAAAAAGTCAATCATAAAATTCTCCTTGATATCATTTTCAATTGTGTTTTTGAAATGAATAGAATATTGAAGAAAGAGCACAAAGTTTTCAATCAATGGAGAATTCGGCCATTATATTTTTTTCAATGACATATTTGCCAATTTTGTACTGCTCTCTTGAAAGTTCGGAGACACAGTATTTCCAACCTAAATCTCTATTGCACTGAACACAGTGAATAGTTTTGACACCAAAACTCCCCGTTCTCATCTGCCTAGTTTCAAGTGAATCTAAGTTAACATTCAAGACGGAAGAAACCAAAAACGCCTTACCGTGACTCCCCCAGAAGTCCCTCGACATAACGCTAGAGGAATGAGCAATATCAGTCTGGCAGTCAGGACATCTGTAAATGACATTCCTGTGTTTGCCTGTGCGGTTGGAGAAGTGATGCGAGTCGCAGTCGTAATCATCTAACACTTCGTCTTCATCGTAATTGTTGTCCTCATCATCATCGTCGTCGTATGAGTTCGATTCGTTATCGTCAGCATCGATGCTCGTTGATAACGAGTGGTCGTTACCGCTGTTAATAAACCTCGCCCTCAAATAGGGGAACAGGTCCCAGTCCTCAACATTGAATTCAGTGGTTTCGTCAAAGATGATACCCGAGTATCCCAAGGCTCGAATTTGGCTGCTAAAGTTCCTATTATTAGAAGATAACATGATTCTATTACTTCTAGATGACGGGGTATAAGCGTGCGAAATGGAACTACGACGCTGCGATAAAGATGGCTTCTCATATGCCTTCCCATTGGCTGGTATGTCTACTGGCAATTCAAAAACCTCTGTTAACAAACGACCCATTTTAAAGTGATAATTTATTATCTCAGAAGTAATAGCTATCTAATTAATATTTTACATAGGCCAGAAATTTGTTAGGTGAGAGCCAAAAAATTTTTCTGGTGAAATGTGTAAGTTGAACATTGTTTAAAGTTTAAGTAAACCAAGGTCATAAGAGGATATGTTTGGCTCCATTTTACGTTTGCGTCCAGCAGTACGCCTTTATAGGGGGCTTGCCACAGCCACGGAACAGAAGAGCTCTGTTTTTGGAGATTTAACTGCCGCTGTAGGATCCAGTAGCAGCATCAATAGTACAAGTAAAGATCAAAAGCCAACTGAAGAGATCAAGCCGGAAGATGTCACCGTTGAAAATGATGCTGAATTGCAAGCTTTTTTGAACCCAAAGCCATATGTTACAGTGGATGCACTTTTATCACCTCTCAAAAGAGAACTTTATCAGGCGAATATCCTGAAGCATGGCTTCTTCAAGAACAATGAGTCGATCAACGTTAGAGGAGAAGAATACAAGATGAAGTTGAGCAGAGCCGAAGTTGAGGCACTTGAGCCTTCTGTTTACCTGAGATCGTGGAGAATCAAATCATCTGTGAAAAAGACCAACATTGTATTGAGAGCCTTAAAGGGTCTACCACTAAAGAAGGCCATCACGCAATGCCATTTTATGGAGAAGAAGGTGGCTGGAGAAGTCGCTGAGATGTTAGAAAGAGGTGTTAAGGATGCACAAAGAATGAACTACGATATCAGTAAATTGTACGTTGACCAGTCTTGGGTTCACACAGATGGTCAGTGGGCACGTAGAGTGGAATGGAAGGGCAGAGGTAGAATGGGTATCTTGACCCACCGTTATGTTTCTGTCAGAGTGCTTTTGAAATCTGAGCAAACTCAAAAGAGGCTCGCATGGGAAGCTAAGCAAAGAGAAAACAACAGAAGGGTCGTCAACAAAATCAGCGATGGTAAGATCAAGGGCTCTGTTCCTGGTTACTATAGGTGGTGATTTATCGCTGACGTTGTATGGATTGTAGATCGTGTTTAAAATACTGTAAATAGTACCTTTTTTAAGTTTGGCTAGATTATAGCTTTCCGAAACAAATGCTCACAACAGAAGCATCCAATGGAACGCAATCAAATACCTGTGTTAAAATTTTATTATTTTATTAAAATATGGAATGTTAAAGACTGATGGATATAAAGAATACAAAATATATGTAAAAGATCAAATAAATAAATAGGTGGATAACCAAAGACCCTTTATCCCTTAATCCTCATAACCTTCCAACTGCTTTCTTGCACCTGTTGGAATTGGATAGCCATCAAGTGGTAATGGTGCTGCATCTTCGTAAAGGAACTTTCTTCTCAATGGGGTACCTGCAAACAAAAACACTGGTCCCATGAATGCAATAAATCCAGAATAAAATAAATGTGGCTTGTTATGCGCGTGATAACGTAACCATCTAATTGGTTCCTTGAAGTAAACTGGGTATGACATCCTCTCTATGAAGTCTTCAAATAGGAGTTCTTTCTCCAATCGCCTTAAAGGTAACGAAAATGAATTTTCTTCCCCTCATAAAAAGCATGCGTGGCGTATGGATAAAAAGTGGCGCAAACACTATCAAATTGTCATGAAATTCACTTCGGTGACTCTCATGCACTTTCTATGAAAAAGAAGCGGATTGAAATCTTTGTTGCAGTATAGTTGAGAGGGTGACGATGATGGAGGCAGAACCGAAAAGACTGGTAGTTGATTTAAGACCAACAGGCACTTTGCACAAGTGTTTCAGCAGTACAGAAAGCGGAAGTAAAGCTAGATCTAAGTATGGGCCACCGTTGGATCAATATGAACCTAAAACCTCACAAAGGTATCATCTGTTCAAAGTTAATTCAGATGAGCCTAATAGGAAGGCAGAAATATCTTTAGTTAACGGGAAGTCATATGTATTGGTAGGCAGAGGTGCTGATAACGACTGTGACGTTTTGATCAAGCCTCCATTTGAAGAGTTGGTGTCCAAGGAGCATTGCGTTTTCCAATTCCGACAAGTCAATAAAGAAGTCAAGTTTTATGTGTTAGATCTCAAGTCGACGAACGGAACATGGCTCAATGGCAATGAGATTCCATATAAGAGATATGTAGAGCTGAAACACGGCGATAGAATTAGACTCGGAGAGTGGAGCTTTGTCGACGAAGAAACCGGCAACCAGGTTTACGAAGGTATTGAATTCATTGTGGTTACTGAAGAGTGAAAGAAAATATAAAGAAAATAACAAAGAATGATAGTGTTTAAAGATTGGCTAGCAGTTCTTCGATTTCTTCTTTGAATATGCATAACCAATCTTTTTCCATCGATCGCAAAACTAATTTGCATCCATTTGGGCAGCCAATGACACTCAATGAAAACAATCCCAAAGTTGCAGACTGACAAGGTTGGTCAAACCAAGCATTGCCGATGACGTCGCTTCCGTTTTCGTCTTTGACTTGTTCAATGTTACCCAAATTAGAGACAACTAGTGTTGCGCATAGCTGATTATCCATAGATTCCTTTCTCTGTTTGAGAAAAGTTTTTGGATTGATCCAGCTAACTAGTCCGAGATCTCTTTGAGAGGAGTGCTTCTCTCGGTGAATAACTTCATTTACATGTTTGATCAGATCCCAGCTAAAACAATCCTCCTTGCTTGTATCAGTAATGACCTTTTCAATAGCTGGCAGTTCAATGTGCAAATCACCGAGGTACAATCCAAAATCGTAGTTATGATTTTTCTGCTGATCCAACTGGAACCTCGAATTGACTGGAACAATAGTCATAGTATCATTAAACGGCCCAGTTATTGATTTGATAGATATCAGAGCTAGAACAACCAAAAAGGATGTGAATTTGACACCATTTTCTTTACACTTGTTCAAAATTTTGGTAAATAGCTGGCTGTCAACATTAACAATTTCACATGTGTCTTTTTGAACGATCTCTTTCTTAGGACATTTCAAAATATTATATGATTTTTTATCAGAATAGCTTCCTTGATCGGTATAAGATTGAATTGTGTTCGAGATAGGTTTTGGTAAAAAGAATATCATAACAATATACAGCAGATATAGTAGTGGAACTGAATAGTCTAATAGTTGTGATGGATTTGGAGCTAATCGATATGTTTCCCTATCTGTGTGATTGATATCAAAAACTATTGAATCCATACCTTTGAATTCATTTCTCAACTCTCTAGACCCTTTTTTGACTAGTAGCTTACTAAATATTTTGTGAAAATTTGCCCCTGATGTTCCATCAAACAAAACATGGTCAGAGAAATAAATTAGTGTATGGCTATTCAATAAAATTAATTTCCAAAGTGGTTTTTGGCCATAAGTGAATCTTCGATTTTGTAAGTGATCAAATATTGTTTCCATTGTCAACGATTCACTGTCAATAATTTCTAATATGTCTTCGAGTCTGAAATTTCGCATAAATTTAAACTCAAATGAGTCTTCGTCTTCATCGAATTGCGAAAACATATTGTCAAATTGCTTATAAACATTCATTGTTAAGTTCGTATATTTATAAACCATTTCATTGATAACTTCAAAAATGATCTGAGGCGTAAGTTCCCTTTTGTATTCGACTGCGACTCTGAAATTAGAGTACATACCAAGTTCATTACGCCAATAATACCATTTCTCAAATGGTGCTAAACATCTTGATTGGTCCATATCAGTACGGTTGGGTTTTTGGTATTTTTATATCAATGGACACCTTCTCCTAAAAAATAATATGGTTTCTGCTACACCTAAAAATTTTAATGCATTTAATAAAGAAAGTACTAATACTTGGCAAGTCTATTTGACTCTTTGTTTACATCTAAAAGAAATTGAAGTAGCATCATTATTGTTACATAACTATGTAATAAGGTTCACACGTGTTGAAAATTGCTCATTAGTTGCTCAGCACCATTAGTTTGCCTTTTCATGCCCTAATCTTTTACCAGATCCTAAATCCATCTTAGCACTTTTAGATCCAAACTGAATCGCTCTTTTGGGCTCTTGGGATACCCAATCAAGATCCATATGATATGCTAACTCTCTAAGTGCTCTTTTTCTTATAATTTGTCCATTCGATTGGTTGAAATAAAGTTTGTAATCAATCGGAATCGAAGTTTCAGCCCAATCAATGAACCGTTGATCTAAAAATGGATATCTTGCTTCTTTGGACCATTGACTAATTACTCTATCATCTCTACTTAGGTTTCGGATCCAGATCCTCTCTATATCTAATTGTAATTCATTTTTTAATGCCAGGTTTAACTTTTTCATATTAAAAACTTTTGGTTCTTGCGCTTTATTCTTCGCTTTTCTTCTGATGTAATTACTGTACTCAGTAAAAACCATTTCATGCCTTGTATAGCCACCAAATAGTTCATCAGCTCCTAGTCCACTCAACAAAACTTTACATTCACTCAACTGTGTTGCGCCTTTACCACTTGAAGCAAAATAAAAAGCGATGGCAATAGATAAGTCCATTTCCGTATCATTTGGATATATCAAATCCAAAACTTTAGCTTTAGCCGTTAGATAATCTTCATACGAAACATCAATTTCGATTAGCCTAAATACAACTTTAGAATCTTTATATTTTTTATTCAATTCAGCAGCACTCTTTATTGCTAATTTTCTGTCAGGCGTCTCACTTGGCTTTAAGTTTGCACGAGGATTGGTAAAGCCAACATTGAGCAAATCAATTTCATAAATCGTATTGTCATTTCTCTTCATTAATGACTCTGCACATAATGCAGCAATCAATGTACAATCAATTCCACCACTGAACAAGATACCAAAAAGCGATTTGCCATGTGACATATCATGCAATGGATGTATGGTTTCGATTCTTTCTTTGACACATGTATTTAGCTTACTGTATAGTAATTCAACATCAAACTTTAGTTCGCTTGAATCTAAACTTGTCACCACTTTCCTTTCATGCAACAATTCGTTATGTTTGACTTCACTATAACTGGCTGAATACGAATAGATGGTATTGCTTTCACACTCGGTAAAATTGACTCTCAATAAATGATCACTTGGTGCACAGGAGCTGATTATGATTTCATTATGACCATTTAAGCAGTAGCTCAAACTTCTTTTACCAACAGAATCTTTACCAAACCACACTTCGTTTTTCAATTTATCTGTTATCACATATGCAAACTCACCCCTTAAGCTCCGCAGGGTTGCAATCAAATCGTAATTATTGACCTGAAGCATATTATTCAAATAACACACATCATTCATATCATCTAAAATTTCTTTATTATATAACTCCCCATTGAACTGAATAACGAACCTATTGTCATGCGATTCAATTGGTTGTTTACATAATGGTTGTCTTAAAGATAAAACTGATGAATACCACTTATATTCATTTGTATATTGAATAATTTCACTTTTTGTTTGTTCAAAATCTGTACCTCTGTCATGAATAACGGGTCTCAAATGTTCAAATACACAATCAAAAGATTTCTCATTTGACTCATCTACTTGTTTATAGTGTAATAAAATACCACACATCTTCGGCTGTCCAACACTGTGTTTTTCACCTAGAGCTATGCATATGTCAAAAGTGCTGAAATTTTTTCCTCCCAAATAAACTCTTATCTTACACCTGAAGTTTTCTTTGCAAATCGACTAGTCAGCTTGCTGGAAAAGGAAACAAGTTATAAAAAACCTGAATAATGTACAAAATATTAATGTTACCTATAAATCATATTAGAATTATATACACTCAAGAAGTTTTCTTCTTTTTGTAATCTGCCAAACTGAACTTCTTCTTTATTTTTGGCTTTTCTTCGTGACCTTCGATACTAGATTCCTTCATGTTTTCTGTGCTTGATGCTGGAGAAGACAACTTGCTCATTAATCTTGTGCTAATTCCAACTGGTGTATATAATGCTGTTGGTGATGATGAGTCCTTTTCGATTTCATTACGGTTTTTATCTATTACGTCCTTTTCATTTTGATACTCCCGAATTAATTTTAACTTTGATGGTAGTTCTTCATCCATACTGATAATAATATCTAGAGGTTTAATTTCATTAAATTCCTCACTTTTGTTGTCAATGTTAGTGCGATCATTGTGTTCATCAAAATCATTTTGTTCAACAATTGTTCCCAACGAATCATTAACGATTTCTCTGTCCCTTTCCTTAAATCTAGTGATAATTGATTTATGATGTTGCTTTGGTGTTGGGTTGTAACTATATTGATATCTCTTGGAATTTCGAAACTGTGGCATCTGTTTTTTAACCTTATTTATAATACAATCTGATGAATTGCTTGAACATGCACAATCAGTAAAATCTAAAATGTTGTGCAGTGAGTTAAACAAGGAAACTTTTAGCTCGTTATTTAAGTCATCATAATTCAAATTTTCATTCAGCATTTTCAAAATCATGTGATTTTCATCCCATGCCCATGGTAATGTAAGTTCTTCATCGTAATATATTTCTTTAGTAGACTTCAAGATAAATGCAGTTTCATATTTATTGATGACAACAGTTTTTATTTCACAATTTGGAGAACATGATTTTCTTATGAATCTGGTATGATTACCTAAACCTCTTTCATCGATTATAATTGGTAAAGTGGGATGAAAAAAAACACATGGTTTCGAACATCCTAGTAACCAATATTGGTTGCCCTTTTCATTTATGTAATTTTCTTTAACATCAATCTCACCATGAAATAAAGTGATCAATGAATCGCTTTTGATGTTTTGTAACGTATAAAGCCCCACCTTCGAAATGCCTGAAAATTTTGACTTAGGGTTATCATAGGCACTTTTGACATTCAGTTGATTTTGATCAACTAAAGCTTTTTTTAATTGGGCTTTATCCAGTTTCAAAACTTCTTTGTCTTTTTTTAATAATTCAGGTAGTTGAGAATATAGAGATTTGACAGTTGATGATTTGAAAAGAATGTGATCGATGGGGTAATAAAGAGTTTGAAACTTATCAGTGCCTGAATTGTTACTACTTGAATCATTGGTCTTACGTTTTTTGAATTGAGCAACACCAGTTTTGGGATCTGAGACCCTACTATCCTTAGTATTATCAGGTGCGTATGGTGATCTCCTTCTTTTTGGTTGTAATTTGGATTCTTGTAATTTTCTGGCACGTTCAGCATTGATTTCCAACGTGGGATCACATAAATAACAAAGATAGTTGTCAGGAGCCTCATCAATGTTGTCAATGTTCATGCATGCCGCATGCTGCCATCTGAAACATTTATCACATTGAATAGTGAAACCATCGTCATGGTCAAGCTCACATATGCAACCAATGATACCAGCATCAGGATCCACTGCATAATTGGGAGTGGCTTGTCTCGACTTCTTCCTTTTACTTCTTGGAACCTTTGGCGGCTCCTGCTCCTCCACTTCCGTTTCAGTTTCAGCAGTTTCTATTTCCTTGGTTGGTTTACTACTGTCGTCCATGTCTTCGTCAACAGTTGCGATAGCGGAATCTTCCTTGCTACTGGTACTTTCGTTCTTCACTTGCGCTAATGCAACCTCCTGATTCGATGCCGGTTCACCAACAATGGCAGGCAAAGCAATCGATTTACTTTTGGGCCTGATCTTGGAAATTTCAGGTAGTATCTTGTCTGGCTGCTCAGAAATGGATCTTGACCGGTAATGCATTATAGGTATTGGTGTTGCAGCGGCTGCCGCTAGAGCAGCCGCTGCAACTATTGCTTTGTTTGAACTCTTACCACTTGCCAAAGCTGCTGCGGCAGGACCTGGAGACTTTGTTATCTGACTCAAACTCAGTTGCTGCTGTTCAGTTGGCGATTTCAAATTTGTTCTTGTATGTGCATTGCTACTGTTTGCTTTGCTGAGTGCCACTGATTTGATGTCCAGTTGCTGGGAGGAACCTACCTCTGTTGATTCGTTGTTATTCGGTTGGTTTGAAAACAACATAAGAAGCCCCGCTGCTTCGTTGTCTTCCAACTTACCTCCTGTTTCTGAGCCCATTGATTCCTTACTAAGTGCTACTGTATCTCGAGAGGAAGAAGGAGTCTTTCGTTTACCTTCTCTTGCAATTAGCTCTCAAGCTATAAGAGAGAAAAATCTAATTCTATTCCAAACGAACTAAACGAGACATTTTTTTCTTTTTCGGATTTCCAAAAGTGCTGAGCAAAATTACCCAAAAAAAACGACACAAATGTCATGCATGGGTGTAAGAATTGCGTTGTGTTGCATTTCAGTTGCTGAGCACATATTACCGATTAGGAAGCTTTGCATATTTACGGCGTACACTGGTGGTGATGCAGTTATGCCGAAAGCATCATCAATTTTTTTTAGTTTTTTTCGCTCTCTTAGCTTTTCAATTAAGAAATGTACAGTAGCTGGAAAAAAGGCAAGTGTTATATATAATTATATAAATCAACTATATTGAATTTTTTATTCAATAGGATACTTTTTTAAGTAGCTAGGCATATTAACGTTATGGCACATAGGTTGTTGGTTCAGGTCATCTTCACAGGTGCTAGAGTTTTTGGTAGGGCGTTCACAGAGGCATACAGGGAAGCGGCGGCAGCTTCAACTGCTCAACAGACACAGGCTAAAACAGGGAAGGCGCAAAGTGCACAGGCAAGAGACACAGGAATCTCTCTCGATGAGGCCACAAAGATCTTGGATGTGGACCTGAGTGGGTTGACACTGGAAACAGCAGAAAAGAAATACAACTACTTGTTTGACATCAACTCAAAAGAGAAGGGTGGCTCGTTTTACGTGCAGTCGAAGGTGTATAGGTCTCTCGAACGTATCAAGAAGGAGCTTGACTACCTTGAGGAAATGCAGAAGGCCAAGAATGAGGAGGCCCCGCATAGCAAGAGCGAAGAGTCGAAGAAGGACTGATTTTAGCTTTATCTTGTATATATATGTATAGTGTGAAACAAGTCATTCAGAAACATTAGTGCAAGTGTAGGGTTAAAGGTTAACATTATGCGAATCGAAAGAGTTTACTACAGTTGGGTAAAAGGTTCTTTACTTCGGAGTGTATGTTGCAACATAATCAGCTGGATGAATAGGACTCTCGGATCCCAGTAACA
This sequence comes from Saturnispora serradocipensis, assembly GCA_030570415.1. Taxonomy (NCBI): domain Eukaryota; kingdom Fungi; phylum Ascomycota; class Pichiomycetes; order Pichiales; family Pichiaceae; genus Saturnispora; species Saturnispora serradocipensis. The sequence continues at coordinate 337,096 of JAJLVS010000001.1, read as the reverse complement.
TCGATCTTGCGCTGACACATTGCCGTTCAATCTAAGAGCCTGAAACGAAACATCTGCCGTGCCAGGCTTGTTAGACCTGTCGGAATCAGACGTTTAGCTGAACTTGCCAGAATACCGCGTTTCGCCTAAGACTACCTTGATGGCAGAATGGTACCTGTACAAATGGCTCTAGGAGCAACCCGAGGGTCGCCCCATAAAGTATTATACGTTTAGTATAACCTCTACTGATGTGGTTTCTATAATGGAAAAGTTATATAAATAAAAACGGCGATTGCTCTCCTTTTATACTGAAAAATTTAGCGTTACAAAAAAAATACATTGGCAGGGTAACTCCCTCATCTTATCAGAAAGGGTTTCTTAGACAGCCAGGCTTGGGATCAGATACCTGCGAGAGCAAAAAGGGCGTCCTCTTGGTCTTCTGCGGACCCCAATTGTACTATCGTTCCAAGTTCCGGATAACTCGTCTCCTTTGCTGTACTCTGCAAAATATTTCCAAGGTACTTAGGTTTGACGTACTCTGATTCCACCTTCTCGTAGTCATAATATTTAGATGCCTCTGCATTAAACGTTTTAACCTTCTCTGCATTTGCCTTTGACTTCAGCTCTTTAATTTCTTCATCGTCAGATAAGTCCTCATCGTACACAGGAGAGTCAGCCGTTTTGTTCTCTCTCATTATGACCTTACCGTCTTTGATTACTATGTCAACATTCTTTTTACCCCTACCAGAGCGTTGGTCTTCCCTTACTGACGCAAGTTGTGCATTTTTTTGCTGTCTCTTTAATTGCAATGCACGCTCCAACGGTGTAGCCCAAAGCGATCCTCCTGTACCCACTGGCAAGTCAAAGTCAGCTGCATTATCAATAATCTTAGTACGCTCAGCACTATCATCCTGAAAATTTAATAACATTTCCAACCTTTCTTCTGCTTTCCGCAGCTCCTCATCTTTGCCTTTAACAGAGTTCCAGTACTCCAACTGTTTTTCGTTATCCTCCATCTCTTTCTGGTCTTCCTCCTTTTGCTTTTCAATTGCTTTGGTATCCTCTTGTTTCTTCTCAACCATTTTAAAAAACTGTTCTTGCACTTTGAAGTTATTCTGTCCGACATTGTTCAGTGATATCTTCATCACGTTCTTTTTACTTTTTGGTTTAGAGTGTTGCTGTTGTTTTGGTTTGTTTTGTGATTCTTCTAGCTCTTCTTTCTCTTTTTTCAATATATTGATAATTTCAATTCTTTCATCCGTGGACATTAGATCATGCCCACAATATGAACATGGCTGAAGACCTTCTTTCTCGCATATAATCTTTCCACAATTCAAGCAATTAGGGTACATTTCAAACAATGGGTGTCTTGTAGCATTACAATTGCATCTCCTAATATCACCACTGTTTGACTTTTGTTCTTTTTCAATTTCGAGCTTGATTAATACATCATCTATCTCCTCTAAGTTTTCCAAAACTTTTGTTTGCTCAGATTTCTTGATTGCAAACCTCTCCTGTCGTTTTGGAGTCAAGTCAAACAGCTCAGAGGTCGTTGCACTGCCTTTTTTATTCGATGACAATCGTTGTTTGTTTGATTTCGCAGCAGTTGAGGTTTCCTTGACATCTCTATCAAGCAAATTGTTGGCCTTATTTACAATCTTTGTTCGAACTATTTTCGTCCTTGATCCGTTAGTGGAAACAACCTTAACAGATTTGGTGCCTGTTGGCTTTACGATCAATCCAGTTTCTTTTCTTTCTTCTTCTTCTGTCCCAAATAACATATCTGAAAATTTACTCACAAAGTTGAATGTCTCTGTCGTCTCTCCTAGTAGATTCACAAAATGATTATAGATTGCCTCTCGAGTTTTCAAGTTTGCTATACAATAGCTAACCAATTGAGAAACTGATTCGTCATCTAGTGGTAAAGTTTCTTTGATTTTGGAGTTAGCATACTGTTCTATTTGCTTTCTAGTATAATTCGACATGATTTGCCACTATAGCCACTTTATCAATTATATGCTTCTGAATAGAATGTAAAAAAAGAGAATTAAATTGTCCTTGAATATAGAAGAGATTAACCATGAAAAAATTCCAGTATCTGAATTTTTCACCTTTATCACTAGTAATGAAACTTTAGCTAAGGAGCTATCCTTTGACAATAGCTGAAATAACCTAAATGGACACTATAGAGAGGATACAATTGGAGATAAAATATCTACGACAACAGTTGGAGGAGCAAAAGGAAAAGATTAGATTACATGAACAAAAAATTGCAAGTAGATCTTCGAAAATGGCTAGCAAATCTTTGTTAGTCAAAAATAAACCCCTAAGGAAATTACCTAGCGTTAATTTAAAGAATGTCGCAAGAGTCAATTTGGCAAGGTATAGATATTGTAATAAAGTTACTGCAGCCAAGATGTCATTTATTCCAGTCTTAAATAATACGAGGTTGGCATTTGTTTCCTACAATGTAAACCTACAAGGTACTAATACCAATATAAACGATTTACCAGCTGCAATAAGATACGAGGGAAATGACTATCTTAAGACACCCAATGGTGATTACAATATGGTATACAGTGATAAGTCTGAGCTTTTAAAACTGAAATATAGAGATCAATGTTGTTTACTCACTTCAAGTGGTATTTGTACAAGGTACGTTTGTAAGTTTGAGCATGATGAAAGCAAAGTTCGGCTTTGTCCAAAAGTAAATCCTTTTAAACCGACTTGTTTCGACAAAAGTTGTCTACTTAATCACCGACCTGACCAATATAATTCACCAACTTGCATTTTCTTCCAACGCAACAATTGCCTGAAAAAAGATTGCATGTATACGCATAAGTATGAAATAGAGGATACTTTAGTATGCAGACCATTTTCTATTTTAGGCTATTGTGAACAAGGAAACAAATGTCAATTTAAACATAGTTTTACTTGTCCGGATTTAGTTGAATATGGAAGCTGTATTGTTCAAGACTGTAATTGCAACCATAGGTTAAAGAATTCAATGAAGCCAAAACTTTTAACTGAGAGGTTGAAAAGAAGTGATAAAATTCAAATTGTAGATGATAACGATAACGAAAACTATGGAAAATCGGATATTGATAAAGCTGCTTCTTATAACAATGATGATGATGATGACGATGTTGATTTTATTATAAAAGAAAAGAACGAATTGCCTGATTTTGAGAAAGATTTCTTAAGTTTACGCAGGTTTGAATAAGAACTTAATGATGAGCACATTGAAAGCAGAACAACAAGATAATTTAAAGACCGCAACGGTGTATCAATAGGTTGATATATATACATACATACATACATATACTAATAAAGATTACGGGATCTACTAAGATTAGTTTCATCTGACCTGATGAAAGTCGAACAGTTTGAATTTTTTTTAAAGAAAAAGAAAGATTCTACTCAGCATTCCATTTTTACATCAATGGTAAGTATACTGCAACTGATGCTGCGAGGTTTGTTGATAATATGAAGATTGATTTTTGAGATCAAGCTCATTATCTAAACCATAATTAATTTCATCAATCAAGTTCAGTTGTTTCATTCCTGGCTCATTCATTTTATATTTAATGGTGCTTTTTGCAAATTTTCTTGCTGAATCATGACCAAAATTCAAATTTTCACAAAGGTCAATGCTCACTATATCATTATCATTCTCACTATCAAAATCATCTTCTTCATTTAGAGTCAACTTTGGTAAAGTTCTTGAGTCATCAATTAATCCAGGATTCAATAAAGCGGGCTTTCTGACATTAGATAAATTTGCAATTGGCAGAGGATAATTTAAATTTATAGCAGAATTCTTCGATGTTGCATTATCAAAAGTCGCGTCATTTAACGAAGATAGACAAGGTTTTGGAGACGAAATTCCTGCCAATAACTGTGACTTGGCAATTTTGTTTGCTACACCACTATCCTTTAATTTATCGCCAATGAAATGATTTGGCAATGCAAATGTGTCATCTGTTGACTTATAATTCTTCTGTGCCAAAGAAATATTGACATTTTCTTTCTGGATTTTTGTGTCCACAATAGTATTTTTGAAATAGTTCATATGACAAAGTGTAACAGCAGTGATTCGTTTATAAGGATCCCAAGTCAAACATCCTTTGATAACATCAAATAAGTCATTCTTTTCTAGAGAGGAGAAATCATTTCTAAAAATAACATTTTCTAAGTTAGAACCTCTAGCTTCAGTGTTTAATCTAATCTGTAAATGTTTTGCTAAAGAAACGGCATCTTCCCAAATTCCACCAAAGGATTGTTTGCTATTGTATAGTCTTAATGGAGAACCTAAAAATTGCATAACTCTGTCAGTTTGATCTAACTCATTGGAACCAGGAAACAATGGGACAAAAGTAGCACACTCCACAGCAACACATCCAAAGGCCCATATATCAACAGGAAAAGAGTATGAATTTTGTCGAAGTAGTATTTCTGGTGACCGATACCATCTTGTTGACACATATGCAGTGTAGGGTTTGTGATTTTGTATGTGACGAGCCAAACCGTAATCCGCTAATTTAACAATGTATGCATGATCTCGCTGAGACTTGGGTATGTTAGATTTAGAGCCATAAAATGTTTGAGCGTGCATAATGAGAATATTTTCAGGCTTAACATCTCTATGAAAGAACAAATGCCGATGAATATGTAGAATTGCAGCTAACAACTGTGTTAGAATACTCTTCAAAGTTTTTGGAGAAAACACAATATTTTTTCTTGATTTCATTAATTGGTACAAGTTTTGATCCATGGTCTCCATAACAATATTTAGCTTTAGCGATGCTTTGTCAATGAATATGTCCATCACCTGGACTAAATTAAAATGCGATTTAACGCTCAAAATGAAATGAACTTCTTTAACCTTCGAGTAGTCCTGAAGCTTTTTCAACTGTCTAGTCATAGTTTTGATTGCCACTAGGTTAGTTGGTGCACGATAACTAATTGATACAGGATATAAAAGCGTTCCATGACATTGTTTCATATCATTGAGCATGCTTTCAAGTAGATGAGGTTGTAATTTTGCCAATTTGACTGAGCCAAAACTGCCTGAGCCAAGAGCAGCGACGTTTTGGTAACGAGAAGAATACGACTTGATAGGTAACATAGGAAGACTATGAACGCTGATGGAGAGCGGGTTATTATCCATTGACACTTGAAAAGCTGAACAAGCTGAAAAGATTAGGTGAAGAACGAAAGGGCAACATGTAGGCAGCCAAATGAGCGCAGCTTTTAAGAAGTGAGTAAAGAATTTCTTGTTATCAGCACTCAGCACTTTTTCCAATTTAAATCACGTAGGCTTTTTGAAGATTTGATTAGTGGACAGCAATGGATGCGCAACAGAAAACGCAGATCCTGACTGCAGAGACACTAGCCGAGCTAGAAGCAGATAGTAACCAAGTGGGAACATTAGAATGGCTGCAGCAATGGTGGTCTCAGATACCGTTTTTATCACCATTTGATAAACATGTGTTAAGAGTCAAGCCAAATGATTGTCCAATTGTTAGCAAGTTCTCACAAGTGGAGACTTTTGAAGTTGACTTGAATCATAAGAGAAGAAACGTGTCGTTGACAACATTCTTTGCTCCACACCCTTTGAGAGAATTTCACAAAAGATCAGTACAGGCGTTAGAGGAAGAGGATCTGGTAGGACTGCAAAAAGCGCAAGAGCAGTTGGACAAGATTGATTTGCTACCGTTAATAGTTTTTGTTCATGGGCTTGGAGGTCAAATGTCACAATTTGAGCCGTTGTTGCAAGAATTTAGAAACTGTGCAGACATATTTTCTTTTGACTTGCCTGGATTTGGCAATTCAAAAAGGAGCAGTAGAAACAGTGGAGATGTTCATTTCAATGCCTTGTCGGAGTACCCTAAAAGTGATTTGGATAAATTAGAAGCGACACTCTCGGACTTAACGTGGGAAGACTACAGGACAGAAAATGTTGTTGATTTACTTTTTCAAATATTGGAACAGAAGTTTCCCAAGCGGAAGATCATATTTATATCTCACTCAATGGGTACACATTTAACAATCAAGTTGGTGAACAAACTTGAGACAAGCAGGGTTGAGTCTATTATTATGATGACTCCACCAAAAGTAAGCTCAATGGAAAATGAAACAGCACTATCGAGGCTCCCATTAACTAAATGGGCATTTATCAACATATGTGCATACATGCCCAAAGTGTTTGATTGGTTTAGGCTATTCGATAGAAAGGGAGGGTTTTATTCAAAAAGTGTTGAATCGTACATTTATGGTAAAGATGCAAATAACTTCAAGAGGCTAACACAATACAGGTGGAATTTAGATACAGAGTCTATTGTGTTTTTAAAGTATCTTAAGGGATTCTCCCCTGCTTGTCAAGAAGAGTTCAAGAAATGTATTAATAAGTTGGGTAGTGAAGTTGACCAAAAAAGACGTATATTATTTATTGGTGCCAACGAGGATAAAATTACACCAATTCAATCAATTGAGGGTTATATTAAAATAATGACTAATTTAGGAAGCTCATTCAAATACGAAGTTATCGATGGGGCCAATCATTCATTGTTTTTGGATTGTCCAAATATCCTATCAGGCATCGTTTATAAGTTCGTTGAAAGTTTAGATTTGAACATTAGTTGTACATGGGTTCTTCAGGTTAAAGCAACTATTTCAGGGGACAAATGGGGGCTAAAGAACAAGAAGAAATGGGACAAAGTTGTCACATTAACAAAACCGCTGATAAACAAGAGCGAGCCATTGAAACCATGGAGTTATTTGCTTGGTATGAAGACACTGAGACAATCGGATGAGATACACAATCCAAATAAATTTGAAATCCATCATCCTGAGATATACGGGATAGTAGATATTGGTTCGGACACGCCAGCATATGAGCCAAAAAGTTTTGAAAGAATCAAGTACGTGAAATTCAAGACAGAGTCAAAGGTGATACCTGATAACATTACAGTTGTGAAGTTCATAGGGATCATTGATGACATGATGCGCAATAGGGACAGCGAAGACCAGTACATTGTTGTTCACTGCCATTACGGTCAAAACAGGACTGGGTTTTTGATATGCTGCTATCTTATTGAGAGATATGGGTGGAAGCCAAGCGATGCGATTGAAGCGTTCGAGACATCAAAGTACCCTGGGATCAAACACGTGCACTTCAAGAATGCCTTGTACTTGCGGTATAGATAGTTTGTAAAATTAAGTAGAAAAAACACTAGATAACGATAGATAATAGTAGAAGTATAAACCCTTAAAAACCAGTATAAGGTTAAAAAGCTCATGAAAAAAATGATAAGCATTAGAATGGACCGGGCGTCCAGTCGTGTATGGCAGGCATACCATGCGCCTTACGTGTATGATGAGGAATGAGTGTGTTGTTTGTGTGATTAAATTTTCCCCTCGTCTGGCGGCCGCCGATGTGTAGTAAAGATATATGGATTCCATTTATTCCTTTTTATATTCTAAAGGTCTTGCCAATAGAGAATACGCCATGGGTTGGCACATCGTATTTCTTGTATAGTGTTGATCTTAGAGGCAGCATGTAAGGGATGGTCATGGCCATGGAGATGTAAGATAGAGCGATAACTTTAGAGGCGAACATTATTACTAGCGGTTGTATGGGGACTGAGCAGTTCTATTATAATAAACCGTTTTTTAGGGTAGGATTAAGGCCCTCTTTTATACTTTAGAGTAGTACGATAATCTGATATTTTTATTTTTCCTCTTTGGCGTGCTATGAAATCGAACCATTTGTCAACGGTGTGGTGGCGTCGGGTTGTTCGTAACGCGACCAGCGTGGGAACGACGGTCCCTTTGCGTCGTAGCGGTGCTATTGTCGACTGTCACCAAACTGACGTGTAGCTGCTACTTTGTTCATGTTTCGCCCATGCTGTCAACGCGTTAAGCCACGGAGTTTTCGTTCTTGTCGTAATCCTCATGTGGCGGAACGACACTGCTATCAGGCATGGGGGCAAGCCAAAAAAAAGCTCCGTAACTAGCGTGGTAACTTTTTACGGGGGGAAGGCATCTTTGGCTCAGCATATGTGCCTGCTCGCGAGCATAAAAAAATTTTTTGTTCAGGCCGCCTTCAGCAAGGTGTGCTTTGCGCACTGGTGGGACCAGAAAATCAGTCGTCTAGCAAGGTAGTGAAGCTTCAGCAGAGAAGCAGCAACACATGCCATCTGCTGACGTCGACACAAGTTTGCTAGAGGTGTCGCTGAGGGCACCGCGGGCCAGCAAATCTCTGGACGACTACTCTACGGTAGTGGCAACGTCGCAGGGGCTCGCGATGATTGAGATCCAGGGCGACCTCAACATACCCAAGTGCAAGCCAACTGGGTTGAGCGAGGAGGAGAGTAAATTATTTGGCCAGTACGAACTCCCAACGAGCTTTAGCGGCACAAAAGAAGTAATACAGGTAGTAAAGGTAGGCCGACTTGAGATTGACGCGGACTTTAAAAGGGCAACACTGTTCATCTCCACGACCCAGAGACTCGTGGGCAAGGTGGAGACCCTAGATCCCCCGCTGGGGGTGTTGAAAACTGGCAGCGATGGCGACAGGTGCGAGCTTCTAGACATCATCAAAACTAAAATCATCTTCAAAAACAGACCGCTGCCGATAATGTAGATTTGTATATTATTTATATGTCTGTGTATTAAACAGTGTCACCGTGCTCTAGATTTTTGTATGTTAATGTGGCGTTTTATAATTACAGATACGCAGTTCAGCGATAGTGACGAGACCGTCACAAACAATGTGCTGTTTGCTTGTCAAACTGGCACCGCTTAGCAGGCGTCCCCATCATGTAATGCCATGTTTTCAATCTAGCATACCTATTGTTAGCGTTGTTGCTTTCCGTAATAGGCAAATAGACAGATAGAGCAAAAAAAAACATTATTGCTATGCTGAGCCCTATGGCCTAAAGCGGCAATCCAGCTTCCTGCGAGTTGGCTGACTATAAAAACAACGGGCGTTCCGCCATTTGCTCTTTGCAGGTGCAAGTGACTTTTAGCAACGAAAGTAAAAATGAACTTCTCTGGTGTGTTTGTGTGTGTGTTAGCATCGATGGTCGCATTTGTCTCTGCAGACCAGGCTGTCGGTAAGCCTATTGCCTTTGTTGTTGATCACCAACAAAACGTTGTTGAAACAAAGACTGCTTAAGGACAGAAAGTGCTTGCAACTACAGCACGCAGTGCTTGCAACTTACTTCTTACCCTTTTACTACAAACTTTTTAACCCCTTCTTTATTACTTATTTAATAGCTTAGACTGAAACCTAACCTACTTGCAGCGTGTGTGCCAACGTCGCGCATTGAGCATGCACACCTAAATTTGACCTTTTGCGCCATGCCTGGACACTAGCCGTCGCTGGGTTCATGAGTGGCAGCGTTGAAGTTCCGGAGCCAGTGCCCACGAAGCTCAACGACAGCACTTTACGACTGGTGTCATTCAACATCAACGGGCTGAAAACACTTGCAGAATACCACCCATGGAACCAGCTCAAAACGTACAATGCCATGTTCGATTTCTTGCATGCTGATATTGTGACCTTTCAAGAAGTCAAGATCCAGAAAGACGACATCAGCTCTAAGCTCGTGAATATTGACAACTTCAAGTCGTTCATCTCTATACCGAGGTCTAAGAAGGGTTACAGCGGAGTCGCCGTCTTTGTCAGGCGACCTCCAGTGTGTAGTCCGTGGCTCGAGGTCATCAAAGTTGAAGAGGGGATTACAGGATGGCTGGATGTCAAGGGGAAGCAGTCGTCGTATCGAAAATTATGGTCAGCAGGGGAATCCGCAAGTGTGGCGATTGGAGGTTACCAAGAGGCCATTGACAAAGCGGAGGGGCTAAAAATCGACAATGACGGTAGATGTGTTATTATTGAGATGGCAATAGGCTTGGTTGTGATATCTGTTTACTGCCCAGCTAATTCGGGCCTTACAGATGATGGTGAGACTCACCGCTGTCTGTTTTTACGCTGTCTAATGGAAAGAGTTGCCAATTTACGGTCTCAAGGAAAGGAGGTTGTGGTAATGGGCGACATCAACGTTGCTCCAGGTCTTTTAGACAAAGATGAGTTTATAAGAGAAGCTCTAGCAGAGAAACTGATGATCAAATGTGAAAATGACAAGGATTTGCAGTTTATTAACAAAGATTTGGCAATCTCATATAGGACTAGTACGCCAGCGAGATCAATTTTGAATAAGTATCTTTGGGATACAAGCGGGCTCACTGATAACACCAATAAGACTTTGTTTGATTTGGGTAGGGAGTTTCACCCAACCAGAACTAAAATGTATACATGCTGGAACACACAAAAGAATTACAGGCCCATGAACATGGGGTCTAGAATTGACCTGTTTTTAACCACTGTAAATATCAAGCAGGCAGTTAATAAGTGTGACATACTGCGATATTTGTATGGCTCTGATCACTGTCCTGTTTACTGTGATTTTGATTCGGCATCAAACGATTTATTGCATCTGGTGAAAAGTACTGCAGCTCCTAAAATTAAGCATTTCGAAGCCAAATTTTTTTATGACTTAAATCAATCCAAAAGCATTGATAGTTTTTTTAAGACTAAAAGGCAGCCTGATGATACTCAAAAAAAGATCGAATTTGGTAAAAAGAGGCCACTGGATTCACAATCCTCGTACACTAGCAGGAAAAAGCAAGCTGGCCAGGCGAGTTTAAGTTCATTTTTTGGGGTGAAAATCCAAAAGAATGCAACTGAATATGAATCTCTTTTTGTACAGGACAGTGATGAACATGAAGATGAAATAGAAACTGTAGTTTCTCAAAATAGGCAAACTTTATCAGCGTCTACGTTCAATACACTACTAAAGGCAAGCAATAGTGTACCGTTGTGTAAACACGATGAGTTGAGTGTATTACGGACAGTTAGCAAAGGAACAAACATGGGCAAGAAATTTTGGTGCTGTTCTAAGCCAAAGGGTGACTTATGGGACAAAAAGGAAGATGAAGTTGATAAATCGCTGGTGAGCTGTGGATTTTTCAAATGGGCTTCCAAATGAGCATATGAGCTAAATCTCACTTCAAATGAAGAATTCCCTACAAAAGAAAATTTTTTTTTTCATATCTGTAGAGAGATAATCTACACCTTTTAATATACAGCTATGAGTGAACTTAGCCAACAGGCAAAAGAGCAACTCTTGAAGAAGAATCCTGGACAAGGTTACAGGGTCAGTGGAAAGGAGTGGAAGGAACCAAAAAAAGCATTCAGAATCAAGTCTCTTGGTACGAAATCATCATGGGAAAAAAAAAATGAAAAGAGGTTATTGGAACAGCAAATGAAAAGCAAACTGAAGGAATTGAAAGAAGAGAAGGAAAACGAAAAGAAGGAGAGGATTGCGAAGATTAAAGAAAGACGTGAGAGGAAGGCCGAACAAGAGAGATATGAGAAACTTGCTCTTGTGATGCATGCAAAGAGAGTTGAAAGACTGAAGAGGAGAGAGAAGAGAAATAAGCTACTGAAGGAACGCTAAACCCTGTCAATAGGTTTTAAAGACTGTGTATATAAATACCAGTGTATTTATTTTCTACACTAAGCATAAGATATAAATCGAAATAATCTTTTTACTAAATTAAGAGTTTTACTTTTTAGTGGTAAGATGTTTATACTATCTGACACCCCTCTTTCCGTTCTTCAATGAAGATCCAGACGAGTTCTTATTAGCATATTTTAATCTGACCATCCTTTATCACGTTTTGATTTCGGTAGTTCAAAAGTTAGATTACTGAAGAACTAAACCAAAAGATCTCAATTAAACAACGATATCAAAGGTGAAAAACAGAACCCCCTACCAATTAAGGTATACGCCAATGGTGCTTGGTCTAATACAATGATAATTGGAAATCAAAAACTGATTCCCCATTGCCTAGACCTCAAACCTTCAACTTAGGGAACTACTAAACGACTAAGATATATTACTTAACATCCTTACATCTGGCTCAATTACATCAGCAACCCAAACCCTCTCTTTAAAGTATCTTATAAAGAGATGAAACCCACGTACTGTCTGAAGGATGGTTACTTAAAAGAAAGAAAGAGGTTGAGCCAATGGGTAAACTTTTTTTTTTCACATCTAAATATTCCCATTAGCTTGAAAACTTTTCATTTTGAACAGAGGGGTCTCGACATTACGTAAGCACCAGTAAGGGTTTCAAAATTAGCAATCAGCACATCAGCATATTTGAGACCTGTTTTCCCAACAAACCCAGTTGGTTGACAAGATGCTGTGGGTCATATTTGTATCGTACTATTATATATACAAAGCATTTCATAGGAAAAAAGCTAGGCGAAAGAAGGAAAGTTACAAGAGTCGTCAAGCCAATCACTCAATGAACTAAGGTGATCTTAGTAAGACTAAACTGGGCTGTATTAAAGATGGAATTCCTACAACTTGCCCTTTTTTTTTGTTTTTGTCTATACTAAGCATGCGATTGCCATTGACACGGTTCGGGAAACAATAGGTTCATAGTTCTAATGGGTGCGAAGCTGCCGAGTGAATTGAAATATGGAAATTGTACTATAAGCTGCAATAATATTGGATGAATCAGTAGGGGTAAAGGGCCGTTAACGGAGTTGATTCGCCGATTCTTGTCTTTTTTTTTTCCACGAGATCTATTTTTCACCTGAAAAGTTATTGTACTAAAAAAATTGTGTCATTAACTGAAGTTAAACTCTTCACTTACGTTTCTTTATTCTTCTTTATAACTAGCTATCTCTTAATTCACTAAGATGTTTAAGAAAACTGTTGTAGCTTTGAAAGAGGCTTCATACACTCCAGCATTCAAGAATATGCTGCGTGATCCTTCAAAGAAATACCAGAGATTTCAAGGTGTGAAATTACACGATAGAACTTGGCCTGAAAAGGTAATTTCCAAGGCTCCAAGATGGTTATCCACAGATTTGAGAGATGGTAATCAATCTCTTCCGGATCCAATGTCTGTTGAACAGAAAAAGGAATACTTTCACAAACTTATCGAAGTTGGTTTCAAAGAAATCGAAGTGTCATTTCCTTCTGCATCTCAAACTGATTTTGATTTCACAAGATACGCTGTTGAACATGCGCCAAAGGATGTTGCCATTCAATGTCTTGTTCAATCAAGAGAGCATCTTATCAAAAGAACTATTGAAGCTTTAAAGGGTGCTGACCATGCAATTGTTCACACGTATTTAGCCACTTCAGACATGTTCCGTGATATTGTTTTCAACATGTCTCAAAAGGAAGCCCTTGAAAAGGCTGTTGAAACAGCTAAGCTTGTAAAATCCTTGACTAAAGACGACCCAAATATGGCTGGTACTCGTTGGACATATCAATTTTCTCCAGAGTGTTTCTCCGATACTCCATCTGAGTTTGCTCTAGAAATTTGTGAAGCTGTCAAGGCCGCTTGGGAGCCAACTGTTGATAATCCAATCATTTTTAATTTACCAGCAACGGTCGAAGTTGCCTCTCCTAATGTCTACGCAGATCAAGTGGAGTACTTCTGTAGAAACATCTCTGAAAGAGAAAAGTGTGTTATTTCTCTCCATTGTCACAATGATAGAGGTTGTGGTGTTGCTGCCATTGAATTAGGTTTGATGGCAGGTGCAGATAGAGTTGAGGGTTGTCTGTTTGGTAACGGAGAAAGAACTGGTAACGTCGATCTTGCTACAGTTGCACTTAATATGTACACCGACGGTGTTTTCCCTGAACTGGATTTTTCTGACATTCAAGGTATTATAGACGTCGTTGAAAGGGGTAACAAAATTCCCGTTCACGAAAGAGCGCCATACGGTGGTTCTCTTGTTGTCTGTGCTTTCTCAGGTTCTCATCAAGACGCTATCAAGAAGGGTTTTGTTAAGCAAGCTGCCCGTGAAGCCAAGGGTGATACCAGATGGATGATTCCATACTTACCTTTGGATCCAAAGGATATTGGTAGATCTTACGAAGCTGTCATCAGAGTCAACTCTCAATCTGGTAAGGGTGGAGCTGCTTGGATCGTTGAAAGAAGTATCGGTTTAGATATCCCAAGACAAATGCAAATTGTTTTTTCGAAAATTGTTCAAGATAAGGCAGACTTACTTGGTCGTGAATTGAAGGCAGAAGAAATTGTCTCTTTATTAAGGGAAACGTATAACATTGACAGTTGTGATATTTCTCATATCAAATTGACCAGCTACCAATATGAAAAGAAGTCCGATGAAATTACTAACGTCAAAGCCACTTTGAATATCAGCGGTTCCGAGTTTGAAATTTCTGGTACAGGTAACGGTCCTATTTCTTCCTTCTTGAATGCCCTTGGCAGATTCTACAACACCGAATTTGAAGTTGAATCGTATTCTGAACATTCTGTTGGTGCTGGTTCTAGCACCAGAGCTGCTTCATACATTAACATCAATGTTAACAACGTTTCCCAATGGGGTATTGGTATTAATGAAAATATCACAAAAGCTTCCATTAACGCTATCCTTTCTTTTGTGAACAAGCTTGACGCTGCTGGTACCATCAAGCATTGAGTTAATCCTAAAATTCTCTACTATTATTATTATCTCTGTTATTATTCTGTTTTTTTTTTCACTTATTTTTAATACTCTATATAGTTTTTTTATCAAACTAAGACAATAAACTTTGGCTTTTTCCCATTATATAATGTTGTAGTTAAGGAACTGTAGTGTCAATTGAACACATGGTAATACAAGCTTGTGTTTCCGGAATACTTCATTGAGAATATGAGCACACGCGCCCTACCCGTTAATTTTTTTATATCAACATATAAACAAAGAACGTTAGATGACGCCAAACATACAAGAGTATTAGAGAAAGTTTCTCAATTCCTCCAGTTAGCAAGTGGAGCACCGGTATACAATGATACCAGAGAACTTATACTCGGCCACTTATTCAGGGGTGTCTGTTTACGAGTTGATACATCCGCGGTCTTCTGTCATGCGAAGGAAGAAAGACGGTTGGGTTAATGCTACTCACATATTAAAGGTTGCAAACTTTCCAAAAGCCAAAAGGACTAGAATTCTAGAAAAAGGAGTTCAAACAGGTGTTCACGAGAAAGTTCAAGGAGGTTATGGGAAGTATCAGGGGACTTGGGTCCCTTTAGAGCGTGCAATGGCAATTGCTCGTGAATTTAATGTTCTTGATGATTTATTGCCTATCTTTCAATATCAGGCCGATGGTTCATCAACGCCGCCACCAGCACCAAAACATCATCATGCAACAAGTGGTGCAGCAGGTAGAAAGAAATCTACAAGATTGGCCAACGGCAATGGGAACACCAATTCTGCAGGTTCGGGGACACAAGGTACGGCAACAACAGCAACACGTTCTTCGACAAGAGGCAGGAAAGCTAAAGCAGTAACAAATGAAACAAACAAAATTTCTAAATCTGAACTCAACTCTGGTCCTTTGTCTCCAATACATTTTGCAACTCCAGATTTTACAAATTCAAGATTCAATGATCGGAAGTCATCTTTAGACGCACATAACTCAACAAAGAATGATTTAGTTGCAACAACAAGTTTGAAAAGACTGAAGGTTTCAAATGCGAATGAAAGTAATAGGTATATTATTCGAGGTACAGAATCTTCACCGGTTATGGCTATATCCGATGATGAAGAAAATAATTTGCATAGTCAGCGTAGCAATATCAACCACGATATTATATCTCAACTACACACTAGTCAACCGGAACATCATGTAAGCCAAGGATCACAGAAATTTATGGATGACCGCTCTTCTGTTGGCGATTTTATGACAGATGGCGATCTTGACAAAGCACTAGCTGAATCTCAGACTTATGGAAAAGGAGCTAGTGCACTGGTCAAAGATAATAATCTATTAGCCAGAAATTCAACAAGGAACACGATTTCTCCTCAAAGTGGTTATACATTGAGTGACAGAGACAAACGTCTTGCAAAAGAGTTATTCCATTATTTTGAAACTAATGATCCCAAAGCTATAATACCTAATTTTTTAAAGGATGAAAAAGAAGGCTTTGATATAAACCAGCCTATTGATGTCGATGGTAATACAACTTTACACTTAGCCTGTTCTATGGGAGACATCAGATTATGCGAACTACTTATAAGGAGAGGGTGTGATATTAGAGCTCAAAATGTTCTGGGACAAATTCCATTTTTCTCTTTAGTGAAATATTCTAATAGCTACTATCGTGGAGATCGAAATTTTGAAAAGTTTATGGGTTTGCTCATAAGTACTGTATTGGAAATTGATAACGAAGGGCACACATTATTACACGAGATAGCTTTGTCATCATCTGATAAGGAAAGAAAGCCTGCTGCAAGATACTATACTGAACTTTTATTGAGGGTCATAGCAGAAATGAATGGTATAACTATTGATGATCTCAATAGTTTCATAAATAAACAAGATAATATGGGAAACACTGCATTGCATATATTTGCAAGCAACCAAGCGGACAGATGTATTCGAATATTACTAGAGTACAATGCGAAGATTGATATCTTAAACAATAAAAATGAGTTGGTACGTGATTACATCAACAGAACATTGAACTGCATGAATTTAGGGGTTCCTTTTGACGCATCACAGACATTAGACTCTTTAGGTAACATAAAGTTAGATCAAAATTTATTACAATCACGAGAGTTATCTTTTTTGAATCCATATCAGCAAACACTAAACAAATATGGAACATATCCGACTTCAGTTATCTCGCCACAAAGGATTGGTATATACACTAGTGAAGCAGCAATGAATGTTGTTGATTCATCTTCCGAAATAATAGATAAGCTGGGTGAACTGGCTAAGGCATTTGAAAATGAAGTTGTTGCAAAAGATAACGATAAAAAGGAATTAGGAAATATTGTTGGAAAAGTTGATGAAGATTTAAAGAAATGTAAAATGGATATCAAAAATATTTTGACAAGCTTGTTAAAAAATGTGATAGTCATCGAACCTGACGAGCCGGTCAATGGACGAACTGGGGACAAAATAATAAAGACTGATACTGAGGCTATCGGTGATGTTGGGAATTTGTTGAGTGACCTACAAACTGAATTCAACTTGAAAAGCACAATGTTAAAAGATATTATTGAGAAGTCGCAACATGAATCCTTGAAATTGTACATTAAAAATGAGGAAAAAGGTGTGACTGATAAAAAAGAAACGCTTTTAACTGTCGACAAGGATAAAAGTAATATTGAACATGAAAATTGCTTAAAGTTGAGTGTTAAACTTACAGAACTTCAACTTATTCGTAAGCAAATGGTCCATTCTTTAGTTAGCATTATGGCTCAGGGTGATGAAACAAGAGAAAGAATTAGTAATTATAGGAGATTATTGGCAACACTAAGTAATATACCAATTTCAGAAATTGACCAAAGTCTTCAAATTATAGAAGATAGCCTCCGGTTGGATCTTTAAAGATTTTCTGCAAAAACCCAATTTTTGTGGGTTGCAATGTATATTAAATATGCGTGTGCCAAGTAAACTTACGCATCTGTTTCATTAAGGTTATTATGATGATTATCTAATTTATTCTGTTATTTGTTTTTTTCTAAACTTATAATAAATCATGTGCATTTTGCACTTAATTGTATTCTTTTAGCGAAAAGCTCAAATAGTAAGATTTGAGTTTGCAGATCTATTCTTTAAAGGTTGTTAGACATGGTCTCTGGATATTCGCTACAACCAAATGAGTGGGAGTTTTTACTAACCTCCTCAGAGGGCATTGAACTATCCTGTATTCTGACTACAGCAATATCAAAGAATGAAATTGCAAAACTAAAAGAACATTATCCATTTGATAAATATCTTAAACTAAATGGCCCACCGCATCCACAGACAAAGAGATCAGTAATACTGATGCATGGCATTGGCGGTCATAAAAATTATACTTATCACTCCAAGCTAGCTAGAAAACTGGCACATGAACAAGGTGTGGCATCAATTAGATTTGATTTCCGAAATTGCGGATCTTCTACAAAAACGGGAAAAGTTGGTAGAACATTACAAGATGACATTGAAGATTGCGAGACTGTTTATAATTATTTGAAGAAGGAAAGATACTCTGTTGATGCAATAATTGGTCATTCTCGTGGTGTTGTTGATTTATTCAATTGGCAGCTGAAAAACAAAGATATTTTTGTGCCAAACCTAGTTGCTTGTGCAGGTCGATTTATCGGAAGTGGTCTACCAGACTCAATTAGAAAAGTTCACCCTGATTTTGAAAAAGCAGGCGGCCATTTCATTAAAGGATTTCAAGATGGCGTTTACAACGATGTTTGGGTTCCATTAAAAGAAACTAAAAGTTTAGGTGAACTGTACATGAAAGATGTTAAACACATAACCAAGTATAGTGATACACTTTTGGTTTATGGTCTCAAAGAAGAAATCATTCCATTGAACGACAGCGCACATTACGCCAATTACCTAGGCGATAGAAATACATTAGTTTTTGTTCCTAACGCTTCTCATTCGTATTACGGAGTGTCTTCCATTCCTAAAGAAGAATGGGAAAACTCTAGTATTCCAATTAACACTAAAAAAGGTAGAGCAGACTATAACTATGAAGTTGCTGACATTCTTTCAAATTGGCTAAAATCTGAGGAAGCTAGACGGAGGTTTTTTGAAAAACATTCAAATATTCATCAGTTTCTGCCAAGATGGAAGAGTGTTGATGGTGTCTCCAATTTTAGAGATATTGGAGGATGGCAAACTGCATATCCGACATGGGCTCACGGCAAACACGTCAGATATGGCCGTGTCTTCCGTTGTGCAGCAATTGATAAATTGACAACAAAAGGTCAGGAAACTATTAGAAGCCTAGGAATCACCAAGATATTCGATTTCAGATCCAATTTTGAGGTTGAAAGTCGTCAGTTTGAATTATTGTATGATGTGGAGTTTATTTCATTAGCTGCACCAGATGTAAACAAATCTAGTCTTGGATTGTATCTTGGATTAGCTGAGTCATGGACAAATTTTACTTCAGTTTATGAAAAGCTGCTGGAAAGCGTCATTCCATTATACAAACCAATATTGGATCATTTGAGAGACTCTCAAGAGCCAATTCTGTATCACTGCAAAGCTGGTAAGGACAGAACAGGTGTTTTGACTGCTGTTATATTAAAATTGCTGGGGGTACCTGACGAAGTCATTGCAAGAGAATACGAGCTAACTTCAGAAGGTCTCAAGCCAGATCATAAGATACTTAAAGATTTTGTAGCACCCATGCTGAAGCCGCTAGACATTCCCATTGACGTGGCTTTTGATAATTTAGTGGCAAGCAAGTATGAAGTAATGCTAGAACTTCTAGATTTAGTGGACATGAAGTATGGTGGTATCAACGAATACTTCAAGGATACGGTTGGGCTCACAAATGAGGATATTGATACTATCAGAGCCAATCTTCTCTGCTGAAAGATCTGGATTTGATTACGTAATAGTCTATATAACAGAAAAAAACGTTTACAATTTAACGCAGTGTGATTTGAACGATCCGTAGATCTGAGGCATAGATGCAAGCCCGTGATAGATGGTCGTTATTGGATTTGATTCGCGTTTTTGGAGGAATAATGGTGGTAATTATAAGTGTTTTATGGCAATTGGGGTATACACATGCAAGTAAATGGGGTAAATGGGGCACCTTTGGGTATTGGCGACATCGCGTGATGGGATCACCACAAAGGAAATTTAGTGCTGAAGAACTCTGGACAACTGTAGGTTCAGGCAAGACACTTGTTGCGCTTAACAAAACGGTATACGATGTAAGTAGCAACGCTGAGTTTTATATGAACAGCAGGTATGTGGATTTAGTGGGGAGAGACTGTAGTGTGTTATTTATAACGGGAGCGTTTGGATCTGGAGAATGCGAGTGGGACTTCTCCAGTTATGAGAATGGAGCTGAAACAATAGCACTATGGGAGCAGTTTTTTGATAACAAATACTTCTCTGTGGGAACAGTTTTAGTATAACCGAAGCAGATGCGTCATCATGAGCAATATTTAGCTTTACATAGTAACGCGTGCCCGAATCTAAAAAAAGCTAACATAAACATGAAACAAACTTCTTTAGTCTTGGTAACAGCTGAGATAACGTTTACCAAGGATTGTAATTCCGTATCATGGCCAACCCATACGGAAACACCAATAATGGAGGATCTAGTATATCGTTGCAAAAAAAAAGAAATTCCAGTTTGGTGAAAAGGAGATCGGTATCAGGACCCCTAACTTCCACTCATGCTAAGGGTATACGTAGACTCTCATTGCAATTTTCGTCATCAGTATCTTCTCTAATATCTTTTACCTCACATGCGAGTGAGTCACACGAAAGCCACATTTCGCATGCAATGCAGGCGCCTGCAAAAACGCCGTTAACCTCGTCCTATGTGCAAAGTAACATTGTTAACCTATCAGGGTTGGAAATCAAAGTGCCCCAATTCACAAAGAAATGCTGCGATTTCATTTTGCAGCACGGGATCACAGAGGGCATATTTCGAATGAATGGATCAATTAGAAATGTCTCTTCTATAGAAAGAACAATAAATACAGAAGAGACATGCCAATGGAAGTTTGCCTTTACCCGGGATGCTCAAAACGTTGAAAGTTCACAGTGCAACAATGCGGTATCAAACACCTCTAGTAATAACAATAGTCATGAATTTTTTGTGACTCCCCATGACACTGCAACTCTTTTGAAAAGGTGGATCTCGAGAATCAAAGGTGGACTTATAACTTCCGAGGTAAACAACGAAATAAGAAACGTTCAAAAGGTCTCAGATATCAAAAAAAACCAAGAGCGTTCTGTGACTCCTACTGAAACACCTTTAACGTCAAAACCTCCACAATTTGAAACACCCACGCAGACAACATTTCCAATTGATTGCGAAGATTCTTGGCTTAGAACACCTACAGATGAAAAGTTTGGAGATTTACCCATTTTCGATACAAAGAGTGAAAATGATGATACCATTCGTTCTTTACCCAAAAGATCTTCTTCAAGAATTCCTGAATTATATAGTGAACAGCTTGCTAAACTTCCCATTCAAAATATTCATTTGTTGCTCTACTTACTGAATTTTTTTAGCAAACTAAGCCGTAATGACAACAGCCATAAAACAAGAATGGATTCAAGCAACATTGCAAAAATGCTTCAACTTTCAATTTTCAGCACTGATGACCATATACCGAATTCACAAGAGTCAGTGCTCTATGGGTCTCTTGAAAGCTTCTCGGAGTTGAAAAATATATATGACAACTGTGAAAAGATCTTAGAAAACTGGATCGATTACTATGATGTATTATTCGCAAAGCTAGAACCAATAATTATTACAAGAAGAGAAGATATGTCGGCATTTTTGAATGGCAAAAATGTTTTAACACCCGAAAATATTGTCAAACCTAAATTTGTAAGAAAGATGGCAAGCAATGAATCCATCGTGTCAATATTATCCTCAGAGAATGAAGACCAAAATTCAAACAATAACGTTCATTTCAATCATCACAGCTACCAACCTCCAAATTTATCTAACATAAAACAAGCGATCAGGATAAATACCTTTGTTCCGTCAGAAGAAAAAGAAGAAAAAGAGACAAATCTGCTAGCTTTAGTTGTATCAAACGATAGCAGCAATGGATCCATAATACATACTCCAGTTGATTTAAAGAAAAAACTAAGTCATAATGAATTACAAGATTCTGATAACATCAATCATAACTCTTCCCAAGATTTAATTACCTCTAGTAAGTTTATTGACAAAGAAAAGGACACTTCTCGCAAAAGCGATGAAACCAAAGAAATTTATGAAGTTATTCAGAAAAATAAAGGTCAAAGTAAACCAAACACAAATAAACATAAACCTGGTATTGGTCTCATGTTTAAGGGTATGTTCAAAAGAAAATCTACAATTGATGCCACAAGCGAAGCAAACCACATCACTAAATTTTCTACTGCTGACAATGAAGTCAAAGGCGATTTTTCTTCTATTGGCAATAAAATAAGTACCAATGATAAAATAACTTCTGAGCTGAAAATACGAAAGAAGTCTGACTATAACAAAAGCGGAATAAGCAATTCCACTGACGAAGTGAACAGTAAGAAAGAGAAAAGGAAGTCCTCCTTCAATTTTCTTCTGCGATGATATCAGTGTATGCACTATCTTGTGTCAACAATCTGGTTCTATTTTACTTGATTTTTAACCTTTGTTTATAGATATGAATACTATCACCAAGATGGTTCAGCGCCATTCTGTATTTAGTGTTCACTTACATATATTTTTTCCTCACGGCCATCTTTTATTGTTTGTGGTTATCATTTGAACAAATGAAGAAAAGTTGAATGTCAAAAAAATTAATATCTTTAAATTAGGTTCTGTAAAGTATGTACTACTAAATAATGAGTAGTCCTATTGAGTTGCAAAATATTCATGTATCAGAAGTAACTGGAGAGACACGACGGTTTAACATGAATGGTTCCATAGAGGGAGAACACGTTGATGCTTCAGATTTTGCGTCTACAAGTCCAACAATGCCTACATCAGAAGATAAAAACACTAGCTCAAACATGATGCAGACAGATTCTAAAAGCTTTAATAATGCTTACCAACATACAGGAAACCGAGGAACAATATTGATGGCAGTGTACATGGGTACATTGGCATCTTTAGGAGGGTTTTTGTATGGGTTTGACACTGGAATGATCAATAATTTGATTTCAATGAAATTTGTTGTTCATAAATTCTCTGGGTCGACTGATGGTCAATTTGCCACCAAGGATACTGCATTACTTACCAGTATATTATCTGTAGGTACCTTTTTTGGCTCACTTCTCGCTCCCATAGTATCAGATAGGTATGGTAGACGTTTCTCAATTTTATGGGCTACACTATTATTCTTCAACTTGGGTACAATCCTTCAAATGGTTGCCTATAATATTCAAATGCTTTGTGCTGGTAGATTTTTTAATGGTTTTGCTGTTGGTGTTATTTCTGCTACTATACCCTTATACCAAGCAGAAATTTCGCCTAAATGGATTAGAGGTTCAATTATTTCCTGTTATCAATGGGCTATAACCTGGGGGCTCTTTGTCTCAAGTGCGATCTCTCAAGGTACAAAGGACTTTAATGATGCAAGGTGTTATCGAATACCAATTGGACTCCAGTTTGTGTGGGGCTCTTTCTTCTTGCTATTTATGTGGACTTTACCAGAGTCACCTAGATTCTATGTTATGCATGATGATATGGACAGCGCAATTTTATCACTATCAAAAGTTCGCAAACTAGATGTTAGAGATCGTGATTTGATTGAAGAAATGATTGAAATTAAAGCATCCCATAGTTATGAAAAAAGCTTGGGACCATCAACAACTTGGGAGTTTTTGAAGGGTCTACGTTCTAAGGACCAGTATAAACGGGTTATTACTGGTGTGCTGTTGCATTGCTTTCAACAATGTTCAGGGATCAATTTCATTTTCTATTATGGTGTTGATTTCTTTGCAAGAACTGGAGTCAAGAAATCCTATTTAATGTCGTTTGTTACTTATGCTGTTAATGTGGTTTTTACCGTTCCGGGAATACTCTTAGTCGAAACATTGGGTAGAAGACGGTTACTTATATTTGGTGGTATTGGCATGTTCGTTTCTAACTTTATTATTGGAATTGTTGGTTTGAAGATTGATTCAGTTTATGCCGACAAAGTTATGCTTGCATTTGTATGTGTTTTCATTGCTTTTTTTGCTGCAACATGGGGTCCTGCGCCTTGGGTCATTTCTGGTGAGATATTTCCTCTTGGCATTAGACAAAAGGGTGTTTCAATTTGTGCAAGTACAAATTGGTTCATTAATTTCATTTTTGCGTATATTACACCCTACTTGATTGACACTGGATCAAAAGCTGTTGAAATGGGAACCAGGATTTTCTTTTTATGGGGAAGTTTCAATTTTCTTGGCGCTCTATGTACTTATTTGTTAGTGTATGAATCACAGGGCCTGATGCTAGAAGACGTTGATGAGCTATACAGGCGTTGTTCCTTGCCATGGAAATCTCTCAAAGTGAGAAACCTAATATTAGAAGAACACGAAGTTCACAAGCAAAAAGAGCTTGAAGCTATAGACGTCGTTAATAAAAGGGAAAACATTATACATAATAAAGAGTTTACCACGAGTGATGTGGATGACTATCTTGCCATGATTGCAGAAGAACAGGCGAGGGAACTGGCTAGAGAATCAGACTCCACGGAGGTGATGAACGATAACTTCCTATATAGGCAGTCTTCAATTCCTCCGAGCGCTTCGACAAGTCTTCGTTCATATTCTCAGTTTCATTGCAGTGGCCTCTACGAATAAAGAACTTATTTAATCAAACTTGTATGTAGGTGCTTTTGGCTGCTGAGCAGAGCAGAGGCAGACGAACTTTTATAATATTTAATGAGATGTAAGAAAACCATATAAAAAGCGGCGAGGCTCCCCTCGGTTTCTTTAGAAGCTGCCAAACCTACACGGTAGCTGCTCATCTTGTTACGGGTAAAGTGTTTTAGTCAAGCATAACATGGTGTTAAACAACGTTAAAGTGGATGATGAGAAAACACACCATGTGCAAAAGCCATTAGCATCGAATTCTGGGAAAGGAATCTGGCCGACAATCACATCGCTCACGACATCGTTATTTGAATCACAAGACGAGAGTATCAAAGAGAGATTCTTAGGTGAAGTTAAATCGAAAAATGTCACTACAGGTGAGGCTATTTCGTTTTACATATACCATACAGTGTTAATTATATTATTTATGTTTTTTTCACTCTACAGAGTTGCTGAAAAATTTGTTAACCTGACCAAGCTAAGGTTTCTGAACTTTGCGTACAATCCTAACAGTGACCCTAGTGTCATCAATGCCGACGTCAACAAGTTAGCAAAGATTCCACACAACCTTTCTTCAATTTTGACATTCAAATCCGAACAAGAAGAAGGCGGTGGTATTGAAGGGTTGTGTAGTGACACAGCTAAGATTTTTGTTTGGTGTTTAGCATCAGGGATTCCTCAGTTATCAATTTATGAGCACGATGGAATTTTGAAGAAAAACATTTCACAACTACGGAAAGCCATTGTAGAGAAGCTTGTTGCCAATTTTGGCACAGAAAGCATTCCTAGGTTTAAGATCAATATTCCGCATTTAAATATTTCGTATTCTGGTGGATTTGATGGCGAGTACAGTGATTTGTCTGAAGTTGATTACGATATTGAATTGTCATTAATTAGTTACGTGGATGGAAGGCCAACAATTGTGGAATTGACTAAGGTCTTAGGGGAATTATGTCACAACAAGGAGCTAAAAACAGGGGACATCACAATAGAGTTCATTGACAACGAGTTGAAGCAGTTAGTTGGAGAGGAACCAGATCTCATTGTAACCTTTCAGCCATCGCTTGATCTTTCAGGTTATCCGCCATGGCACATTAGATTAAGTGAAATGTACTGGGAACCTGATAACGAGGATGTTACATACGCAGTATTTTTAAGGGCACTTCAAAAGTATTCGTCCAGTAAAGTTAATGTTGGTCGTTAAATAGCAAGAAATTGATAAAAAAACATCTTGATCATTCAATTGACCTCATTTATCTTTTTCTCTCCGAATATACCCATTAGTCTCTTTTAATTTGTCATAGTAATCGATGCAAACGAAGCAATTATATCCTATAACCTTATAGTCAATGTTAAGTAAAAGTACTTACTAGATCTACATTTCACTTTTGGGAAAGTCACAAGCGCGCTAAGTAAAACTTGTCCTTTACTACGCAGTATCGAATGTCTGGAAGTTAGTAAAAAAGGTATAATGTAGCACAGGGTTCAAGTTGATCGGTCAAAGTGGATTTGACGCTATCCATCATCACGGATCTAGTATTAAAATGTGTGGATATGCCATAAGATCTCACTTTCCTAAATACTACTGATAATATAAACTTGGTGCCTTTTTTCCTAGCGTATTGACATAAATACCCCCATTTCAAAGCCAAAACTTATCAGTGGTAGACACGTCCGAATTGCGGAATGCACTTGATGCTAGAATGTTCATGAGCAAAACTCAAACTGCTCAACTATAGGTTGTTTTTATCTGCCAATTTGAAGCGCGTGTCAATTCTCACTGGAGTGGGAAGCCGCCCCTTTTCGCCACTAAGAAAAACAACGACACCAAAATGTTTTATTGATTTGGGAGCAATTGTTGTTTTAATAAAATAAAATAGGATCAACATGGGGTTGTCTATCTCTAAGTTATTGCAAGGGCTCTTTGGTCACAAGGAAATGAGAATTTTGATGGTGGGGTTGGATGCCGCTGGTAAGACCACTATCCTTTACAAGTTGAAATTAGGTGAAATTGTGACTACTATCCCAACCATCGGTTTTAATGTTGAGACTGTTGAATACAAGAACATCTCCTTTACTGTTTGGGATGTTGGTGGACAAGACAAGATTAGACCATTGTGGAGACACTACTACCAAAACACCCAAGGTATCATTTTCGTTGTTGATTCCAACGATAGAGACAGAGTCTCTGAAGCGAGAGAGGAATTACAAAGAATGTTGAACGAAGACGAATTAAGAGATGCCGTTTTATTGGTCTTCGCCAATAAGCAAGATTTACCAAATGCAATGACCGCAGCTGAAATTACTGAAAAGCTTGGTCTTCAATCTATCAGACCAAGACCATGGTACATTCAAGCAACTTGTGCTACCTCTGGTGATGGTTTATATGAAGGTTTGGAATGGTTATCCACTACCTTGAAGAACAGTTCCTAAAGGAAGATGGGTTACGTAAATGAATCAACTAATTAAAGGAGCAAAGAAATTTTAATTGATGATTGGAATTGTACTGAAATAGAAATAGTAATAAAAATTAAAAACCTTTATTTTCATATTTAAGTTTTTAAATTGAATATAAAATAAGATGTATGTGTTTAGGTGTATTTCTGTTTGAGTTTACTATTTTATCTTTTATCTTTTTCTTTCATTCTCTTATTTTTTTACAATTCATTTATCTTATTTTGTGTTAATTTGTGTCTGCGTCTCAATTATCATATTATTACTTAATAAAATAATAAAAGTATTTAAACATTACTGACCAAACCTGGACTAGTAAATTTGTAGCCCAATCGAATGAAAGTATGCACATATAATTTGTTGTGTCGTAAAGAGTTCTTATTCAACTAAAACTTATACTGCATGAGACCGTTATCGTGAAAATATATATCTTTTACCTTTACTATTGAAAGTCCGTTGATGCCGCTTAGGGCTATTACTGTGGTTAGAGTTTCAAATACAGATTACTATATTAATTTCATACGTTAAGTTTCTGTGTGACCAATCAAAAAATTGATTTTGTTTCAACCTTTGGATGCAGCTTTTAATACTCTATTGTCAATAACAATTGCATAATAGTGTTGAGATCAAATACTCTCATAAGATAACATTGAGCATTTCGCTGAGCGCAACACCCTTCCACCGCAGTTTCAAAACACAGTCACACATTATCATATAACGCGCTTTTTGAATCTGAAAAATCGAGAAAAAAAGTGCTCAGTACGCGCACGACGCTGAGAATGGCAGACCAAGCAAGCGAATTTGAAAAATTGAATGAAAATTTTAACTTCTTACTACTAGTGTTAGTATAGAATCCACAATAGTCGAAATGGTATGTGAATTAGCCTTTAACAGTGACAAGAGAGCGTTAAAAACTTTAATAATATCGTTAGTATAATATGCTTTCATTTGGAATGTACCAATGATACCACGAGTTGGTAAATAAGTTGAAAGTTCTTGTTCAAGAAGAATTTAATTAAATGAACTCTTAGCAAGAAAAGTTTTCACAGAAAGAAAGAAATATTGTTTACGGAATTGTATATGGCAGGAGCTTGGGTTCCATATCTTGAGTATTACGGAAAGACTGGGGCTTTAATTTTTTATATGAGTTCAAGCATAATATACTATTATTATTTTGCCTAAATTTCCAATGTTGACAGAGAAAAATCATACAACATAAATTATGCGGTTTGAAAACCCATATTAAGTTATCTAAAATTAACATGTCAAGTTTTCACTGGATATAATCGCTTGTTATTCTTGATCACCATTTTTGATTTGACAATAAGTTTTTTATACTAACATATAATTCTACAACAGGTTGCTACTCTTAAGGCATACGAATTAAAGTCCAAGTCTAAGGAACAATTAGAAGAACAACTTGTTGACTTGAAGAAGGAATTGGCTGACTTGAAGGTCCAAAAGTTGACCAAGCCATCTGTTCCAGCTATCAAGACTGTCAGAAAGAACATCGCTAGAGTTTTGACTGTCATCAACTTGCAACAAAGAGCTTCCGTCAGAGCTTTCTACGCTGGTAAGAAGTACATTCCAAAGGACTTGAGAGCTAAGAAGACTAGAGCTTTGAGAAGAGCTTTGACTGCTGAAGAAAAGTCTAAGACCACTTTGAGAGCTAAGAAGGCTGCCATTGCTTACCCAGCAAGAAAGTTCGCTATCAAGGCTTAAGTGTATAAATAAATACTTAATATAAATCTCTCTTTTCCGGTTAAATACATAGCTTATAATCCAAACATAGTGATTGCTTCTAATGTGCGCCTGTCGTAATGCCCACTGTTACAAACTTGTAAAGGTAACCAACATTAATGAAATATCCAATGAATGACTGTGGCAAAAATATAAAATCTCACTTGTTGTATCTCAAACCCAACTACTGTGTTTGAAGTTATGAGTACGCCTCAGGACATCCGTAACAAAAGGCTAGCAAGGCTAGAGGCTTTAGCTAAAGCCAACACTAGAGCTGAGAGCTCTTCTGATGTAAAAGAAACTGAAAAGAATTCAAAGACCGAAGAAACCATCTCTTCTATGCCACACCCTCCATCTCTAACATCTCCAGCACCAATTGAATCAGCTGTTACAAAGATAGAAACAAAGCTCTCACAGTCTCAAATTTCATTGGAGTCTTGGATTAATAATGAAATCAAGAGGATCTTCAAAGTTTCCCTTGATCCTCTAGACGAAGATCACTTTTACTTGGAATCCTTAAAGGAGGATCTAGTATCGGAATATCTCAGTATGGATGATTTGGATAGTGTATTTATTTCACTACTTTTTGAGATGGGTGTCACGACTGTTTTTGACTCTCCATTACAATATTTGTTCCAAGTTTGGAATACAGCAAGTAACTCGAAAAGACTTATTAACCAAAACGACCCAAACGCAATTTTGAAGCACGAATTTTATCAAGAGATTAAAAGATTATCTTCTGGTTATGGTGCTATTGCCTTTTATGAAAGTGAAGCCTTTGTTGACCAACCAAATATTAATTCTTTAATTGAAGAGTTGAAACAAAACTCTAAAAACTATATCAATTTTTGGTATGATATAATGTTAGCTGTTGTTGATAATCAAACAGAAGTTGATTTTCTCAATGTTGCTTTGAATGCTATTACAGAAAGATTTCAAACTCTTGACTACACCACAGACTCAGAATTTCACAATTTGCTTGAATTGATTGAGGTCATGGTGTCCATCAAACAGATTGCATCAAATTTCTGTAACATTGCAACTTTTCATCCAACAAACATGAAAGCTAAGGAGCTGGAAATAAATACTATCTTAGGTAGAATTTTGCGAGTGTCTCCTTTATTGCCAAATATTGCAATTTTGAACTATTCAGATAATATGACGAAAGCGCAAATAAACTCAGTAAACGAATCTCTTCAAGCATCATACCCTATCACTGTTAACAAAATGTTTGGGATCATCAACTCAATTATCAGAGCAAGTGCCGAATCAAGAATTGCAGTTTTAACATGGATGTCTGATTTAGTCAATAAAAGTCACCTTAGAGTTAGTGAACATTCAAATCCTACGGATTTGGCATCCGACTCCATTATGCTCAATATAACTTTAATTTTGTTTAAGTTTTCATTACCAATATTGAGAGATGGTTCTCTTTCTAAAATCGACAAGATTTCCATTGACTATTTGAATTACAGAAACCGGTTGGTTAATTTTGCAGAAGAAACTAAAATCAATTCTACTATACAAGAGTTTAATGAATACTATCAGGATAAGATGTACGAAAAAGATCTCAGATTGAATTTTATATCTGAATGTTTTTACTTGATGTTGACCTACATGCATTATGGACTTGGTGGTACTATTGTCGGCGCAAATAAAATTAATAAAATTGTAAAACAGGCAACCGAACAGTATAATCAAATGAAGGAATTGTTAGAACAAAAAATGGGTGGCTCGAATAATCCTATGGCTCAGTTGTTAATGCAAAGGTTAGAACCTATGAGGCAAAGAGTACAAAAAAATACAGCCCTAAAGCTATCAATTGAAATGTTTTTTTATGGAAGAGATATGCAGTTGGAAATTTTTGACGTAATGATAGGTTCAATAGAATATTTTATTAGGTTGATTGATCCACAACATTCTTATCATCCTTCAATGGGCAGCTTTTTTAAGGCACTAAGTATCCCATTCAACAATTTTGACAATGAAATTGAGAAATTGGACGATGTTGATTATTTAAGGAAGTTGGCTCCAATACCATTCAAATATTTTCCTGAATTATATCTTGAAGGAATTATTAATTATTGTCACTTTATTTCAAAAATCAATAATAACCCAATGTTTCAAAATGAGCATAAATTGAGGAAACTGGTTGAATTTGCTATAGTGATATTGAGGTGCCCTGAGTTGGTCAGTAACCCACATTTAAAAGCAAGATTAACAGAAGTTTTGTTCTTTGGATCTTTGCCTTTACAGAGTGTTAACGGTGAACAAGATGGGTATATGATTCAAATTTTCAACGAAGACAAAATTATCCAAAGAAATTTGCTGATTTCATTATTGGATTTTTATGTGATGGTTGAAAAAACAGGTGCATCATCGCAATTCTATGATAAATTCAATTCAAGATATCATATATCATATATAGTTGAGCAGTTGTGGAAATATGATGAATTTAAAGCAGATTTAAAAAGAATTTCTGTTAATTTGCAACAGTTTTTTGTTAGATTGATTGCCAGAATGTTGAACGATACAACGTTTCTAATGGATGAATCATTGAACCATTTACATACTATTCACGAGTGTCAAAAGGAACTAACTAGTAGGGCATTGAATCCTAATAGAAATGCTGAAGAAGATGAAGAGAGCACGAGCGATATTGAAAAGAAATTACACGAAAGTGAACGCATGGCAAAGACTTATGTTCAATTGAGTAACAAAACTATTCATTTATTCAATTTATTTACAAAGGAAGCACCTAAATCCTTTGTAATTGTTGAAATTGTCGACAGACTTGCAGGAATGTTGAACTATAATCTACAAGCACTTGTTGGTGAGAAATGTAAAGAATTAAAGGTCAAGAATCCAGAGGTATATAAGTTTGATCCTAAGGAGCTACTTTTTCAGCTATGTTCAATTTACATAAATTTGTCGGGTGAAGCCGAATTCATCTCTGCCATTGCAAGAGATTTGAGATCATTTGACCCTAACAATATGAGAAAGGCAGTTTTGATATTGAAAAAGAACTACAAGGTTCCAAGTACAGAGTGGGAGCAAACAATATCACAATTTATAGATGCTGCAGAGGAATCTGCTAAACAAGATGCCGATCAAGAGATGGAGCTCGGTGAAGTACCAGATGAATTTCTTGACCCTTTGATGTTCACTTTGATGAAGGACCCTGTTATCTTACCTGCATCTAAAGTTTCAATGGATAAAAGTATTTTAAGAGCACATTTGATGAATGATCCAACAGACCCTTTCAATAGGATGCCTTTAAAGCTTGAAGATGTAGAGGAAGATGTTGAGCTGAAAGCTAAGATTACCGCATGGGTTCAATCAAAACGTCAAAAAAAAACAGATTCTGATGGCGACATTAGCATGGAATAAAATCAGGTATGAGCACGCATCTTAGTGGATAATGAATTTTTTAACGGATTTAAATTTTTATATGAAGTTGTGTAATATTATCTTATTCACAAATATTACATTTAAGACAACAGCTAACTTTTTGGGCTCCTTGATCGGTAAATAATTACTGTTTAAAGTTTTTGCAAATTTAGTAAGTATGTGTGAGGCAGATGAACAAACTGGGCTTGTTCCTTCCAACCTGATTATTGATAATCATCAGTATAACACGATAAATGAGTTTAACGCAAGCGATGGGTCATTTGTTAATCAAAGATCTAAATCTTTGGCCGTACCATCATCAAATGCGAGAGTTAACGACAGCGTTGATGAAATATCGTCCTATTTTGGTCCAATAGGCAAAAAGCCATTTGGTATCACACCCCATGATAAACTACGAAGAAGGCTGACAACTCTAAGCATAGGAGCAACAGATAACATTGCCGAAAGAGTTGATTCCTTGCATTTAATGAGGCCATTCAAGTTAATTGGCAATGCAGAGCGACTGATAAATTGGAATAAGTATACAACTAGCGAGCTTAAAATCAAAACATCTAAGAAAGATGTTGCAGAGTATTATGAGAACCAAAATGACTATATTGCAAGGTACAGAGAAGTGGATGCGTTATTAGATACCGGTTTTCACATCGAGATGATTCAAAATTATGCTGATAATACAAGCTCTGATGAAACTTCTTCAGAGAATGAACTGGATCTGGAAAGTCAATCGGTGCGTTCTTTAACCAAACATAAAAAACCTTTTGGTTATCACAAAAATGTTCCCATTGTACCAGGTAATATTAATATTGAAGGGGCTAACTTGATGGGCTACGGAGTGGACAATTACTCTTCCTTGAAAAGTATTGAATATGCAATCAATTTGAATTTTGCCCTGAACTTTGTCTTATTACTAGGTAAGATAGTTATGATCTATTTTACCAACTCTTTCTCCTTAATTGCTTCAGTTGTTGATTCAGTTTTGGATTTCTTATCTACTTTGATCATCTTCTTCTCAAGTAAGTACGCAAGCAAAAAATCATCTAGGTTTCCTATCGGTCGGAAGCAACTAGAACCATTGGGCGTTTTGATTTTTTCCGTTATCATCATTGTTTCTTTTCTGCAAGTCCTTATCGAATCGTTGAGAGCTCTCATTAATGGTGATCATGAAATAAGAGAGTTGAACATAATATCGATCTCGGTGATGACATTAACTATTCTGGCCAAGTCGGTTGCATGGATTCTTTGTAGAAATGTTAAAAACTCTTCAATTCAAGCGCTAACAGAAGATGCTAAGACAGATATTGTTTTCAATACATTTTCTTTGATCTTTCCAGCTATTGGATCATTGCTTCAATATTGGTTTATGGATCCAATTGGTGCTTGTATATTATGTTTTTATGTTGTTTTCCAATGGTCCATGATCACATTTGAACACATTGATCATTTGAGTGGTGCTCATGCACCAAAGGAATATTATCAGCAAGTTCTATATATGATTTTTAGATACACTGATAAGATTTCCAAAATCAAAAATTATAAAATGTATTACATGGGTGATCAAGTTACTGTTGAAGTGGATATTGTGGTTAAAAACAAGGATATGACGTTGAAAGATTATCATGATATTGGTGAATCGTTACAATACGCTATTGAAACGCTACCATATGTGTCAAGATGTTTCGTTCATGTAGACTATAAGGTTAGAAATTATGTAGGACATTTGGAATAAGCTTGGTCACAGCTGGGGAGACGTACTACCTTTATACTTGTGCAATTATAGTATTTATTAATAGTATTCACTTTAAGAGTACCACTATATACTTATAGAAGCTCTCACATAACAGTAACAAAAATTCAGAGCCAAAAGTTTGAGTGACAAAATGAAGGTGAAAAATGAAGGTTGTCTAATTTAATGCAGACGGTGAATCTTGTGGTACCACATTCAGTGGTGGCTTAATATCAATGCTTGTCATACACCAAAAAAAAGAAGACATTAGCTCCCTTTGAGTATTTACACTTTCCCGGAAGTCAGTAGCAGAGGTATGGCCTGAGGAGGTTCAAGGCGCTAAGGCAGGAGGGTGTGCATATAAACACATTACGAGTTCTTACGCTGGGCGTCATGAAAACACAATGTAATGTATACAGTAAAGTAACTAAGTTCTAGTCATGGTACATTTACACGCTTCACCTTAATATCTGATGGCAAATGCATAGAACAGTAAGCCATCTTTTTTTTTTATATTACGGATCCTAAATATGTCTGCTTGTAATAGGATATCATCCGTGTAAGACAGATCAGCAGAAAGGAGAACGCAAATTTGTGCCTGAAATTCAAAACTAGCTTGCGCCAAAACACACGAAAATGATATACAACTAGCTAATATTTACACACTCTGCCCAAACGTCAGCTAGAAGCTTTGAGTGCTTAGTAGCAAGCGGAATGGTACCGCAATGGATATTCATTCATCGCTACTAGTAGAGTGCAGTCAGAGCATACGGGATTCGTCTGATACGTGGCCACCCCTTATAGGAAGGAAATCTTAGTCAGCGAAAAAAAAATACGTCATCTTCAATTGTTTTCGGCATTTTAACAGGAATCTACCGCATTTAGCTTCCAATCCCTTTTTTCCCTGATATTGACCTTCTGTCTACTTGCGCTAGAAAGAACCTCCGTCTGCATCCGACTTCTCCATTGGCGAGCATAATAGGCCACCAATCACCAATACTTGTGTGTACCTTCGAAAGCGCACGCCACTGGAGCCACGCGTTTTGTTTACAAACATCACCGAACGGTCGCGCAAAATTTTTGCCAACTCCTTTGGGCGAGGTCTCAAATGAAGAAACTGGGTTCAGCAAACAAGACCTCACTTGTAATATATACAACTTGAAACGGTATCCTTTTACGTAGTCTTTTTTTTTGATTTTGAATAAAAGAGTGAAATGGCATTTGCCTTCGCAAAAGCAGTGGCAGTAATATCATTTCCGACGTATAAGTGCTCTTCCCATATAGAACGCCAAGCTTTTCGGCGCGGATCAAGGGTTCAGTTATTTTTGTCCTTAGAACTATTTTAGCATGCACACGAGAGAGAATGTAAGTGATGCTGAGCGCTCGTGTAGTGATTCACAGAGACTGGAAAGAAACTATTATGGGCTTTGAAAAGAACAAATACACTAAAAACTACAAGCTGGAAGACGTACCTCCCTAGTTTGTTGTACAGTGTACGTGGTAATATACGCCTTTAATTTCATAGAGATAAAAAAAGAAACGAGGCTTTGATGGAAAAACTTTTTTTCAAACCGTTAAATACTATTGTTATTAATTTCATTTTGAAAATTATAAAAGTATTTGGAAAGAAGGTACATTATATTTCACTTGCAACTACCTTTTCACGATAGGCGGCCTAGTTTGCAAAGAGAGTGAACTTGCTGACTCGATTTGATCAACTCAAATGAATCCTAACACCATACTCCTTATATTAGCGGTGTTGACAGGCATCCAAGCACTAGAAAATATAGCATCAGTGGCAGAAGAGAATGCTGTCGTAAACATCAAACTTCGAGCCGACGACGAAATGTTGAAAGCTGATGCTGTAGAGCTGACCACGGCCGCAGCAACCACAACAACTCCTGCCGCCGCTGCTGCTGCTGATACTGCGACTACTGCGACTACTGCGACTACTGCAACTACTCCTGTCGCAGCTGCTGCGACCACTGCGACCACTCCTGTTGCTGCTGCTGCCACTACTGCGACAACTCCAACGGTTGCTGACACTGCAGCTCTTACTACTACACCAACAACGACCACGACTCCTGCTGCTGCGGCCACTGCCACCACTGGTACGGGCACGGGCACCACTACAACACCTCTCGCAACTGGTACTACGACTCCCCTTACAACTGGCACCACTACAACACCTCTCACAACTGGTACTACGACTCCCCTTACAACTGGCACCACGACACCTCTAACAACTGGTGCCACGACACCGCTTACAACCGGTACAACGACGGCGCTTACAACTGGCACTACAACGCCCCTCACAACGGGCACTACTGGTACCACGACTGGCATAACTAATACTGATACTACTGCTACTGACACAACTGGTACGGATACAGAAACTGATACAAACACAGATACAACCAGTGCAAGTGAAACTATCCGATGGAAAACAACCACTCGTGCAGGTGTTGCAACTACCTATTCATTCACCTACACCCAAACGTTTTACTCGTTGTGGACTACTATGCCAGAAGTACCATCTGGAACGATTGGATTGGGTACCATATCTGGTTCAATAGGGACTTTAAGGACTTACAGTTCAGTTACAGTTACATCTTAAGCATATTTCAGGAATCTCATAATCTGAACTCTCATAATTATATAACCACTATTTTGTGTATAGTTGCTTTCATATAATCACATCTATCATACTTTTATAAACTGTGTGTAAATCATGAGCTTACAGTTGAAAATCATTTCAATAAGCCTCAAGACGAAAAAAAAAAGGAATACACTATAATCAAAAGAACTTCAGAGTTGAATGTTTGCAGGGTTTAAAACCTACAGAAAGTCATTATGGCCATTGAGAAAGCAATACGATAATAAGTCTTCTTTAACTAGAGATGAACTAGCAAATGAAAGATCCTTTTTAGCTTTCGTACGTTTAGGTATCTCTATTCTAATAGCAGTTTTCAGCATATCGCAGCTTATCGGTAAAAAGGTCATGGATAAAGGAGTTGGCGTAATCCTAAACGGAGAAGATACTGCGGATTTTGAATGGAAATGGCATCTGTATCATACCGTTGCTAAGCCATCTCTGCTATTTATGTGTGCTGTTGCGAGTTACGTTTTCCTTTGGGCGTTGAAAAGGTATTTCCAAAACCTGTTCATGTTGAGTGAAAAAGGCGAATTATCAGTTACTCGAATAGGGATGCTACTATTCATTTTTTGCATGATAGCCTTCAATAGCACCTTAGTCTATTATTGTGTAAAATTTTAACGTTCATGTTGTTTAGCTAATATTGTTACCAGATAGAACTTTTTTTTGATAACGGTTTCATAAATGATGAGTCCAACGTGTTGAGGCCTAAAGGTTTTGTGGAGATGAAAAAATATAGCATCAGTCGAAGAGCTAGTATACAGGCACATAGAGGGCGTGATAATAAAACAGAAGAACCAGCAAAGGAAAGCTATCCGGTTAGAAAAGTTCAAACCCATGTAGCCAAACAACGATGGAAAATGTTTTCAGTTTCAAAGGAATCTATCGGGCTCACGACGAGGACAATTAAGTTGACTTCCCATGTATGTACAGATGGAAATCCTGCTAGAGATCATCTATCAAATGAGAGAACAGTGTTAGCCTACTTGAGGACAAGTGTAAATTTGCTGTTGCTAGGTGTTACTATAATACAGTTTTCTAAGCATACTATTCTGAGACCAGTATACTTGTCACTAGGAGACGACTTCTCAAAGCTGTATGGGAATAACAACGCCGTGGTAGAGCACATTAGGCACACTGTTTCTACCACTACAGATTTCATGACACCGTTAAGTTCATTAGCAATGGCGATGGCCATAGTGATTGCAACGGTGGGTGTTCTGCGATATCTTAGGCTGCAGTACTTATTGAACAAGGGACCAGATGTGTTTGAAGAAATGTGGGTCTTGATGTTGTTCATGGTTGTGGTTTTGTCGAGTCTAACTGTGGCTTGTTTTGTTCTGATATTTAAGCTGTAAATTTATACCTGTTAGACTTTTCTAATCAAATACTCTTTAATCGATCTATATACGCACAATGGAAGGATACGGTGCAACTAGTGTATCCCCGCAACGACCAGAGAACAATGAGCGTGCACCTTTGACCTGGCGACCTGTGGAACCAGTTTTAGGAGACCAACACGCTAGTCGATCTACTGCAGACGCATCCAATTCCAATTCTAACGAACTCCATGTCAAATCTCCGCGTGTGTGGTATTATCATGGGTCACTTCTTTTAGAAAACAAGGGTGCCGTTGCGAGAGATCACCTTGCCTCTGAACGTACCTTTTTAGCTTGGCTACGAACCTCGCTATCGCTAGCATCTGTTGGTGTCGCTATCACACAGTTGCTAAGCCTAAGTGAAGAAAACAACTCTAGTAAACTCTTATTACGTTTCAGTAAGGGATTGGGTATTTGCTTTATTTTGGTAGCAATAATGACCTTATCAATAGGGTCTCTAAGGTATTTTGCTGTTCAAGAACTATTGCTACATAAAGAATTTCCAGTCAGCAGATTGGGTGTTTCTGCTGTCTATTTTTGCATTACGATGTTGAGCATCGTTACTTTCACAGTAGTTCTGGCCTTATAATTTTCAATCTAATATAATTCTACCTATTTCGTAACTCTCTTTCCGCAAAACTATGGCAACTCTTTCTACATGCAACTAAGGGTCTACCAATTCCAAAGACCTTAAAGTCACGTGATCTAAAATGCACCGTTTTATCACGTGTAATACACGTGATAAAACGTAAAGAAAAAAATTTTACCATCACGTGCTTTGTATGAGGGTTTAGAATTTGTCAAACACAGTCACATTTTTTTTTGTGCCTTCCTTCCTTTCCACTCACTCGATGGTGACAAAAAAAATTAACTCACTCCTCCAATACTTGCCTATACATTCTGTAGTGTATTATACGTTAACTAAACAAATATGGTATGTGCTACGTGATAATTGGTAGCACTGATGTGATCTGATAAACAAGTTGATAGAACAGGATGCAGAATTGTAACGAGGCGCAATGTAGGTAATGTCATTTTGAAAAATATAGATATGATATCAAATGAAATTATATGCAATTAATGAAATTGAACTAAATCATTTGCACTACTTCACATTAGATGAACGGCGTTAATCAAGTTACTCAAAAGACACTGGATTGTTGTACTCAAATATTTAATAAATAAAATCAAAATCTTGAAAGGGGATTTATTTGCCACCACATTCAAATTCCAAGAAGTCAAGTGAATCAGGAGGTGGCTCACAACTAATAAAAACAAATGTTGAATAATATGCTCTTGTCATTTTCGGTCTTTCAGATACCATCAGTTACAAATAACAAAGTGATCTAGTAAAAATTTTCAAGAATACTAACATTTAATTTTTAACAGGCTAAGGTTCACGGTTCCCTTGCAAGAGCAGGTAAGGTTAAGTCTACTACTCCAAAGGTCGATAAGACTGAAAAGCCAAAGAAGCCAAAGGGTAGAGCTTACAAGAGACTTTTGTACACTAACAGATTCGTCAATGCTGCTGTTACCCCAGGTGGTAAGAGAAAGATGAACTCCAACGCTAAATAAGTGTATATTTTATAAAGTTTCCCAATAATAAAATAACAAATTTTCTTTCAGTTATAAAAATCCTATTAATCTGAGCACATAATCGAAGAAGATACCTAACCAAAAGACATGACCTGTATTGATATTGTTTTTGAACCAGTACCAACAATCACTTGGATTGTCTAGATCAACTCTCTTTATCATATCAAATAATCTGTAACCACCCACGATTGCCCCAATGTAGAATCCTGGCCCCATACCTGCTAAAAAGCCACTCAACGTATAGCATGCCATCTGAGAGACGGTCAATCCAACGAAGATCTTCTTTGAATGAGTACCCCATGCCAGTGCTGTTGATTTGATACCAGCATTGATATCAAATTTTTTATCTTGATGTGCATATATGGTATCATAGTGCATACACCAAAAGAATCCACTTAGATATAACGGAATCATAACATTCCAATCCCAAATTCCCATTGCCGGAAATCCTAAAAGGGCACCCCAATTAAAACAGGCTGATAACACTATCTGAGGGTAATAGGTTACTCTTTTGAATAAAGGGTAAGTACCAACCAGGACTAATGACGATGCACCAAGTAAAAAGCAATCCAGTGGTAACTGTAATAGAACTAGTAAACCGACCAGCAATTGGGCACCTAAAAATACACTCGCCTGCCTTACTGAAACCCTTCCTGATGTGATCGGCCTTTCCATTGTTCTGGCAACTTTATTATCTAAATCTCTGTCCCAAATATCGTTAATAGTACAACCTGCACCTCTCATAACAAATGCACCAACAGTGAAG
The DNA here is from genome assembly GCA_030570415.1 of Saturnispora serradocipensis. NCBI lineage: Eukaryota > Fungi > Ascomycota > Pichiomycetes > Pichiales > Pichiaceae > Saturnispora > Saturnispora serradocipensis. The sequence goes on along the minus strand of JAJLVS010000001.1, from coordinate 297,021 downwards.
ACAGATAACATCCAGATAGTGGATAAAAAAGGAGCTGATCCCATAAAAGCGGCCATGGATATAGACCACATACATGGCGACAACAACAAATATGTGCCGATTGGCTTCTCAATTCTCATCAGTTCCATGTAAGGGATCCAATTCTCAGGAAACTTTTTCAAAATACCTAAACCGTTCAAGCGAGCAACTCTAGCTTCTTCCAATGCTTCTTTAGTAAATGTGGGATTAGCTTCTGTCACTTGTTTGCTTGTGGACTGAAATCTTACTGAGTTTAACAAATTTGTAGAGAGACTTCTACATTTTCTTGTCCATATGCAATGTAATATTCCGTTTGCTGGCCTCAATGGAGCCACATGTAATCGAGTCAATGGACTTAAAAATAGTCGAGCTGACATTTTACCTGCTCACTGTATAATTTTAGTACCACAAAGGCTTCAAAGATCAATAATGTTAAGTTTTCATTTTTTCAAATTTAGGCGAGGCGAATCTCAAATCTCACTCTCAAATCTTAAAGTGAAAAACTGCCAATTCAACAAACATGTCATGCTTTGATTTGATATTCAGTCTCTTCGTTGTCTTCTATGGCGAACACTGGGTCCAGTATGCTATCATCATTATCTGAAGATATATCTGCAGTAATGTCACACCTCACTGGTGGGCTCAATCCATTGGAAATTGAAGTATCAATTTCATTGGGTTCGGTTTTATCAAACTGAGTTGATTTTGTTCTTTTAATAACGTGGTCATTGCTTTCATCAGGGGGAAGATCTAAATTACGCTTTGGTGAGGACTGGTGAATATTTGATTCTAGAAAGTCTAATCCATTCTCTGTAACAACGCTACCTTTAGCTTTGAATAATATAGTTCCTGGATCCAGATTGTTTCCTTGTTTGATGCATGAAACTGAAGTTGATGATAAGTCTTTAACGTTATCATATTTGCTTTGTTTGCTTCCTTCTTCTTTTTCTTTGTTTTCTCCTCTTTCTTTCTTTCCTGTTAGTTCTACCTCATGTTCTTCTTTGTATACTTCTTTCCCTTTTTCTACTAGCTCTTCTCTCTGGTCAAAGTTTGCTTCCTTATCAGGGTCTTTATCTTGGCTTGTTGATAACCACGGTAACTTCTCTAACTTCACAGAGTAGTTCAAGCTTTCGTCTCTCTCTTCATTTGATATACTATTTTGAATTGAGTTCATGGAGTTTGATTTTTGCAATTCTAGCAAGACATCGTTGGCATTTGACTGAACATAAATGTTTTTCTTCAAATCAGTTAAGTAGCGCATAGCATAGACGTCATTCAACCTTGACAATGAGTCTGTTTCTAAAGAATGTCTATGATAGTTATTTGTGGATTGTACTGAAACTTCGTTATCTGCTACTAAGTTGTGATCGAGTTTTGTGTATCCTCCATCATTTCTGCATTCAATGATTATATTTGAAGATTCTGGAAATTGTATATCTCCTGTTTGGAACGTTAAAAGCTCCACCAGCCTCAAGATAGTAAACGGAGGAGCCATTTGGAATGTGGATTTCAGTTGGCTTGTGAGACGCGTTATCATTTGGTCGATTGTTATTGATACATCTTGAAAAGGATGATAGCATACATAATCATCATGGCAATTAAACAAATCGTATGCAATATACCTTATCAACGTGCAAATATCCTCATTGATTTCCTCCTTCCACTTCCTCTGATGATTTTCTTCAATGTAGCCTTTATCATTCAAAACCTGTTTGAAAAACTGTTTCAAACTCCCATCAATACTGCTTTCAATACGGGAGAAGTCCCATTTCCTTTCTTCATCCATCATAGGTCACCACTTTACTGTAATCACCAACCACAAAGGCACGCGTAACCTAAAGGAAACCCAATATAAATCTCAACAAAGAAATTGTTCTCTCTTCAACTGTTGATAAAAGAGAAGAAAATCATGAGTATGGAATTTTTCATACTATACGTCAAGTCCCTTTTTATCAGTTTGAATGATACCTAAGCGTTTTGTATCTAACATACCTAAGATGGCTCTCAAAGTTGACAAGACGAATTCAGAATGGAAGGCTGTTTTGAGTCCACAACAATTTGCGGTGCTCAGACAAGGACAGACGGAAAGACCAAATTCTGGCGTATATAACAACTTCACAAGAGAAGGAGTTTACAATTGTGCAGGATGTCAGACGCCTTTGTACAGGTCCACTACTAAGTTCAGTTCTGGCTGTGGCTGGCCTGCCTTTTATGAAGGTATTCCTGGAGCAATTGCAACTAAAACGGACACCAGTCACGGAATGGAGAGAGTTGAAATCTTGTGTTCCTCTTGTGGAGGCCATTTAGGCCATGTTTTCAAGGGAGAGGGTTATGAAACACCAACTGACGAAAGACACTGCGTCAATTCGGTCAGTTTGCAATTTTCACCAACCTCAAAAGATGAAATCTAATCTAGTCACATGATGACTAGCCCTTGTTGCTTATTAATATAAGTAAACTCATATGTTCATATTAAATTGAATTATAAACGTTTTATATAACCCACTTCATGATTTTAAACAATTTTTTTGTTCTTAAAAGTCGTAGCCATGAATTTCAACTTTCCATCCATCAGGATCAGAGATAACAGCACTGGTATCGGACTTAGAAATCCAGTTCACGCGGTCACCAATGCTTTCAATGAACTTCTTAGGATCTTTGGAAGAGATCGCAAAGTGATCGAAACCGAAAACATCCTTATCCTTACCACTAATGTAGTACTCAAAATCAGCGTCATGTTCAGTACCGTAGTTATGTGTTAATTCCACAATGGATTGTCTTCTGGCGTTTTGCAGAACACTGCTTTCATTTTCAACGCAATCTGGGCTGTGGTCATAGCCGAGGAAGTATAAGGTGAATGAAGCGTTTGGGTGTTCACTGGTTCTGAATAACTTCATACCCAAAACATTTAAATAAAAGTCTAGTGACTTTTTTGGATCCTTCACTCTGACCATTGTATGGTTCATCTTGTTAACGGACAAATCGTAAACGCTATCTTGTTTATTGATAGCATTTTCAATCAGTTCAACCCAGTATTGATCAGGGTCCAAAACAAACGCAATATCACTTTGTCTACCATCTTCCAATCTTTTTTTGAACTCAACACCCTGAGCTAGCAACTCCTTTTGAGCAGCTGCAATGTTAGATACAGACACACATAAATGACCAAAACCTTTGTATGGATCGACATTACCATTGACAATCTTGACATGGGTAGAATCCTTCAACTGTCTTAATTCAACAACACCATCTCTAGCACCAAGTGGCAATTCAGATTCCACGCCAATAAAAGCACTATAAAACTGATCGGTCTCTTTTTGTCTCAAAACTACAAGATTAAAAGCATCCTTATACCACTTTTTAGACTTATCCAAGTCAGTAACATATAAGGTGGTTGAATTGGTCAAGAGGGAGTTATCAACGAATTTAGAGCCAGACATTTCGATTCTTTTTATAAGCAGGCCGTGATAGTAAAGAAGGATAGAGTTTACAATTTTTCCTATTGCAAATGAAACGAGATTTTATTTGAAATTCTCAAATGCTTGGCTCAAGACTAATTCATAAATTGAGCCAGAAAAGTTAATAATTATGGACAACATAACGTGAAAACCATAAATCAAAAGTCCTTTGTTTAATGAGTACTTGTTAGTTAAAAAACGTTACTTAGTTCTTGACATAACTATATATACATTTAACTTTAAAATAATCTACACATTTCGGACTCATGGCTAAATAGCATCTTCGGAGCTACTGGCTAGCTTATTGGCTTTGTATGCTGAATATCTGAATTTATTTTTACCGTAAGAATTCAGAGGTGTTTTAGGTGTTTTGGGGGTCCTTGGCGTCCTTGGTGTCCTTGGTGTCCTTGGTGTCCTTGGATTTGTCCTATCGCTAACAAAAGATCCTGTTATTCTCCCTGACATCCTTCTAGCTCTATTGGTCTGCCTCAAAATATCAAACCCAAACATGCTATCACTATCGTTCGATTCTGGTGAGTTCGAAACTATCATTGCTGATTCCTTAGAAAAATCTCGAGAAAGCTTCAAAGGCTCCACAGAATTGTCGTTGACATTATTATTGGCATTTCCATTAGTAGTTACTCTCTTTTTATTAGACATTATTGATGATCTAAATGGCGAGGTAACCAATCTTGGGCTGGTGGGAGTGTTGACATCAGCTAATAATGTTCTGAATGAAGCTGTTGATTCAAATTGATTGTTTTGGTCTAATTTAGGTGAATTAACATCAAAATCAAGACTCCAGCTGGTGTCGTTATTTGTTCTAGCTGTAGATTTTGTGTCAATGGAGCTACTGTATTGATGACCATAATTTTCCTCAATAGCATCTTTAGTAAAGAATGAGTCCAAATTTTCAAGCGTTGCAAGCATATTGCTCAATGAATTTTGATCAGTGGTTGATGCGTTGTCATTCATAGCAAGATCATTTTGCATGTGATGTTTATTGACTTGCTCTTGCTGTTCTGGTGAAAGAGGGTAATATTGTACGTAAGAATCTCTTGGAAGCTCAAATTGATTATTTTGGACTAGTTGAGGCTCAATCATCTCTGTCACACTTGACACATTATTTTCAGCTGTAGCTTCCTCATTAACAAATGTGCAAGATTCATAAACAGAATGAATATTGTGCCGTGTTATTGCTGTACTGATGGATGCCATTGGAATAGACCAGCCACTATCATCAGGAATGCCAAATAAAGTAGATATTTTTTCAAATTCCTTTCTAATGCTACCATCACCTACTGACATCATAAGATAATATTTATCAAAGGGAGATGCAGAAATGGAAGTGGCTTCATCTAGAACCTCGAGGGCTTGATCCACATAGTTTGTAACGAGCAAACGTAATAGTGGAGCAATCAAATCAGCACCCAATCCAGTAAATTCGTCGCTAGTTAGATCAATAGCACGGAAAACATGTTTCAATAAATTCATTGTCTCAACTTTGATCCATCCTATTTTATTGAATAACAATCCCATTAAAAATATCAATGATTCAGCTGCATATGTTGGAAAAAAGTATCTTTTGAAAATATTCATGATTTGGGCCAGAAAATCTTCCTTGTTTCTAAATCTACGTTTGACTAGCGATTCGAGAATTCTAGACAACCCAATAATGTCATTCCGATCAGCTACTTCACCTAAAACGATGGCCGCATTAACAACATCATCATTGAAACGCTTAGTTGTCTGTGCATTCAAAAATCTTGGTAAATTGGCTAATAATGTTAACAATACTCTATATCTGGAAGAACCAATAATTTTGCTGTCATTTAAGGAATTTAGCTTACTCATAAGCTTTAAAGTAGGCTCGTACGCATTGGCTGATCTAAGTCCGACCATTATAGTCTTTTGCAATCCATCAAATATTCCCTCCCAATTGGCTGGAAAAGTAGCAATCAAACAGTTAACAGTGTCTTCAGAATTAAAGTCAATTTTAGAGACAAATTTTGAAATTGTTGACAGGACTTCAATAAATTCATGCTCATGGGTGGTAGTTAATGATGCTACCGCAGACCAAAATAGCTGAGGGAATGCAATTAGCTGCTCACTATACAATTCTGCAGTTATGGCATTGAATGTCATTAAAACTTGCATAGAGAAGCTCTGAATCCCAACATTGTCATCCGAAATAGTATTAGAAAGACAAGAAAGCATATCTCTCAACATGGACTGGTCCAAGAATGAAATAAGGCATCTAAATATTTGAAAGGACCGAGACGCAATATGCATAACTTTACAAGTCGTTGCCCAATAAATTGCAACTTTGCCCCAATCCATTTGGATAGTTGGAATGCTCTTTTCAAATATTTGTAGAACATCTCTGATCAAATTGTCCATTGTTTCTGGAATCCTGCCATTAATTTTATTGGACAAAAGATCAGTACTTGGCCACAACTTCTTAGCATAATCTGGTGCCCTCAACATATCAATTATCTTTCTACTGATCTCGGAGTCAACATCACCGTATTGGTGAATCAGATGAATTAACAAAGATGCTGCTTGATCTTGAAGGAGAGTCAATTGATGATCCAATAGAATAAAAGCAAGATGTAAAAGTAGAGGTAAATTTTGCTTTATTGAATCATTTGGTGTTAAAATCAAATCAACTAAAAACACCACCGATAATTCACATGAAGAGAATGACGGAATTGTTATAGATGAGTTTCTTTTTATGATTGCTGATAGGTCCGCCACATAGGGTAATTCAGTGAGCTTTTTTTCCTGCATGGTTGAAAGTAAAAGGCTACTGTCCGTTAACTCATATGGAACAATGTATTTTGGCTGAAGATTGGCAAGCAAATTTTCAATGAAATTAAAACTACCAGCGACTGTCGAAAGTGAAACTATCACTTGCCTTGAACACTCAATAAATGCCAAATTTCTCAGACTTAAAGAATTGTCAACAATAAATTGATAAATACTTTGAACACTATCGGTACTATTAGAAGAACCTAGTGCAACCCACAATGCTTCTATTTCATTCTGAATTCTATGACTAAAAGTAATTGTTATATCGAAAAAATTAGCTAAAATTGCCATAGAATAATCTCTTTCATTTTCGGTTGTATGAAAATTTAATTCTAATGTTTGGACCCATGGAAGCAACACTGCTATAAGATCACGAATAGGATTGGTGTCAACACTATTGAATAGCATTATCAACTCAGAGACCATCTTATACTTTTCTTCTGGATGTTGAAGGGCAAAATAACTGGACAATTGAAACAAAGTTCTCTTATAAATAATTCTTGACCTAGAACAAACGCCATCAACATAACTGATGGTTTTGTTGGTATGATAAAATTTTTTTTCCACGTACTCTAACATTGTAGCTGCTGCCGCCCTAACATTATAATTATCTGACCCACATGAAAATAGTGCAAGAGCTAACGGTCTGTATGCTTGATACTCAAATTTAACTCCTTGCATTAATGCATTTTTGAGCGTTATGAAATAGTTTCCTAAGGCAACGTCATGCGTATAACTTCTTCTTATAACTGTATCATAAATGTCTTCAACATTTTCATTGTGTGTCAATATATCTTGCAATGCGGTTCTGGCCATATTAATAATTTTTTCATTGTGAGCCCTGAATAAGGCATCTAACCAATCAAAAATATTGCATAGATTGAATGTTTCTGAATCTGTACAGATTAAACTGGAGCACATATTAGTCATACAACTGATCGCCGCGAATTGCAGTTGGTGTCGTTGAAGTTCCAGTGAAGCTTGTAAAGTTAAATCATTTTGGTTTTTAATCTCTTTTTTCATTGTTAAATATCTTGAATTCAAAATCTTTTGTGAAGTACCATATCCAGTCCACTCAATCAAAAAATCAAAACTTTTTCTTCTAAAACTGAACTCCAGCCACTGTTCGACCTCATCTCTTTCCAACAATTCATTGTGCAAGGTTTCAAAAATTCCACAATAAAATTTTCTTGCATTTTGGAAACGATAATTTGTTTGATTATTAGGTAGGTTCAAAACAGTCATCATATTTTTCAAAAGTTTCACTAATTTAGGTATGATTGTCTCATCCAAAAATTTAAGATTGTACTTCGTGAATTTGTGCATCACTTTTGTTAAGACACAAGAGATGTGAATTTGAAGATTCAAGTCTGTGGTAAGGTCAGACGCTTTATTAGCGTTCCATTCGCTTATATATGGGTCCACCACTTGCATAAAAGAAGTGAAAATATTGACATTCAAACAACTCAACCCCTCAACTAGACCATCCTTCAACTTAGAATTTCTTGTCGTAAGTAGTGGTACAATCATTTTGAAAATTGATTTTGCACTAGTTATTTTTTGATGTTGGAGGGTGAACATTTGCTGAGATCTCTGTCTTGAGTGAGACTTTACTAGAGGACCGTATATAGAGGGAGGTTGGGTGCTTAGCTGATTATTCAAATCTGGTATATGCATCCTTTGGTCAGATGTCGAGGTTAACGAAGCACAGGCTATTTTTAGTAAAAGCATATAATCCCAAATTAGCGGTGTATTAACACTTGATGCAGGTTCCTTACTTATTGGGGCAATTTTATCGTACAATTGGACTAAACGAATACAACTATGAGATCTAACAATTGCAATTTGTATAGGACAACTTTTGACTAGTGATTCTAAAACATCCTCAAAAATTTTGAACCATAAAGCTGCATCAACACCTTGACTACTTTCAGCTAACTTAATGATGATATCCTTCTTTGAATAATGAATAAGTTTATTATATCTTTTCAACTCAGCTTCGCTCAGCAAATGCTTTTTAGTTTTCATAAATTCAACGACATCAAGGGATCCTAAAATTTCAATAATTCTTGTCCCTACTTCAGCTGCAAACTTTGAAGGTAATCGAATATGGGTCTTTTTCATTTCTTCTGTTTCGTTGGAAGACAAATAATAGATTGCTTCGTCAAATTGAGTTATCAATTTTAGAATTTGACATCCTAAAAACCGGATTCGAAAATCATAAGCAAACAAAAAAAATAAGGCATTACCTTCAACTTCATCAATTATAGTGATTATTTCCTTCAATTCCAACTCTTCGTAACTTTTAGTTTCCACAATTTCTTTTTGTACAAAGCCATGATTGACGTTATATAAAGATTCTGCTTTTTCTTCAACATCCTCATTGTCACTTTCAGTTAGAGACTCGCACCAAGAATGCAGAACTTCAAGATATGCATCTAGAAGGTGAATATAATCATCTGAGGATAGGTATGTGTGCTCAATAGGTCCACTACTTCTTTCATCCAGTAAAAATGCTGTTTTTGCAAAGGTTGTAGTAATGACATTTGGATTTTTCTTACAAATTAGAATCTTTAAAGCGTCCAATGAGTACTGTGCAATATTCTCATTTTCATGGATACAATTCCGGACAAGTACTTCTATTATTTTTTTGTATTGATTAGAGTTTGTTGTGGTAACACACCAAGAAACGCTAGAGACTGAAGTAGCAAATAATTCAGTCGACTTAAAGGTATTATCTTCAATATGAAAGTGCGTGAAACTTGAAATTCTTTGCTGAAAACTATTACCACTTGATATAGAAGATGGAGTTGATGGCATGGAATGAGTAACTGTCTTATTCAAAAGCTTACAGCCTACTTGCGATTCTAGCAAGAATAAGACGTTAATGAAGATACTTGAGACTTCTTCATGCACCTGGGCGTTAGATGAATTAGGCTCAAAAACATCCCCCGAATTGAGATTGCTTGACTCAATGGGGTCTAACGAGTTTTGAATAACATCATCTGTTGGAAATGGTGGCCTACCTTTATGTTGGTTATCCCAAAGAATGTAACAATACGCTCTAATACAAAGTTGCATCCTCTCGTGTGAAATATTTTCAAGATTGACACCATTGAATGCGGATTTCAAATAAGGAATGAATATGTTTTCTAAAGTGAAATTTAGCTGTGAATATGACATTGCTCTAAATATTTGAACAGTAGCCTGAAGTAATAAAGGGTCGTCCGTTAACCACTGCTGTTTTTTCGTTGCCATTGGTGGAAATAACAATTGTGCTAGATATTCCATATTTCTTGTTTTATTATTGAGCGTATCCGAATAGCGGTAGAGATATGCCCATAGCAATCTTGAAATGCATGTTATTACCACTAGCTTTTCGGACAACTGAGACTTTGGTTTTAATCTTTGGGCAACAAGATCTGCAAGCTTTTTCCAGTGTTTTTCAAACATTTCCTTTGGTGAAACAGATAACGCTGTAATAGCTAAGGTGATCGAACTATTCCAAAATTTTGGAGATTTTGTGCAAGCAATGGAGTAACTTTTGGAGAAAATGGATTTTATTGCATCGACCCAAGTTGGGTGATTAACTTCTGCTGTTAGAGTTCCGGCTAATGATAGCAATAATTGATTTATGACTTCACAATATGAAATGAATATATTTTCATTTTCACATTTGTAAAAAAATTTGGCTATACTCTTCATAAAATCAGCACCTTCTTCGAATCTCTCTAAAGAAGAGTTACTACATTGGAGATACCTCATACCATGAATTAACAGATTCAAACTTGCTTCTGAAAAGTATTGGCCATTGGTGTAGCCAGTTGGAAATTTCTCCAGATCTGCAATAAACCTGTCACTTACACTCAAAAACGACTTCTCTGACATAAAACCAATTAACTCTGATAACAAATTCCAATTTGCAGAATGTATTAGTGATCTACTTACTAAATATGGATCGATACTTCGCAGATAATTGTACATGATTTCTTCTAGTCCAGTGTCATCAATAAGAGTCGAAGTTGGAGTTTGTTTAATCACTTCAATTAAAACACGCCATAAAATAAATGTACTTATAGTAAATTGACGATCGGCCTGCGTAAAAGTTATTTCAGACTTTTGAACTTTTGCTTCAAGCTTCCTTAAGGTCTGAGTGCCCTCGCTTTGACTACTGCTGGAAAGGCTCGAACCACTGTTAAAAGAACCACTTATGGAATCCAAAGCAATTTTCGTTCGTGATAATGATTTCTTATGTGACAAATGTGTATTAACCTTCCCTTTGCCAAGGCCTTCCTGGTATGCGTTTACATCTTTCTCCAATATTGTTCTGGCCATCTCTCGCAATTCAGACTTTCCCCTTCTCCAATGCATAACAGCATCGGTAACCCTTTTGGGTGTTTTCCTTGCTATGTAACCCAAAGAACTGATAGTGCGATCAAAAGATGGATCCACCCCCTCTGAGAGAAATTCGGTAATGTTTGGCTCTTGCTCAAGTGATGTACTATTCAAACAAAGGTTAAGTTTTCTTTCTGCAAATTTAGTAAACTGACGGACGACAACGTTCAAGGTGTAAGCAGGAGCATGATCCTTCTGTGTTGTTTGAAGCGAAAGTTGCTTCATTCTGTCCGAATTCATACTTGGTGTCTGTTGATCATATGGGGTCTTGGGTGATGCATCAGCATTCATATTGGACCCATTTAGTGGCAGTTGTCGATACAGATCATTTTGCTTGTAGCTTAGGGAAGCTTGATTGACAGAGTTGTTATTTTGTATGTTGTCTTCCTCTTTGTTTATTGAATCATCAGTATTACCAAATCTAAAACCTTTAAAAGCTACCTCCTGTTGTTCATCTATTAAACTAGTAGCTAAATGTTGTGGCTGACTTCGCTGATTGATAGCACCCAAATCAAGACCAAGGCCGTATATTGGTTTTTCGTTTGCTATAGGAGTCACTTCTGTAAAGTTCAAGTCTTCTAAATTCGGTATTTGAATTTCTGCAGACTCTGTTTCATTCTTGTTAGCACCCTGTGACATAACAATGTGGTTAAATGATAAACTATACTGTAAACTACAAGGTTACCTTTAGAAAGTAAAAATAATATCTGTTTCACTTTGCATTATTTTTTTCATTCGACTATACTCATCTTTACGTAAGCAGCTCTTTACCGTTATCATTATAATGATCCATAAAAGCAGCCGTCTTGTGCAAACAAACCCTTAATACCGGTATCATACCAGTACTGATCATCCAATATAACTCTGCTACCCTTACCCAGCGACATTCCTCTAACAAATAAAGTTCCGACAGAATCACCCTCCTCTTGATACTTAACTTTGGCTTCCATTGAATTCGCTGGAACACCAAGCAATGATCGGTTGCCATGATGAGAAATACGATAATCAAAGATGTTTGTTTTGATAATTGGACCCATTGAAACGTCTAGAAGTGTTTCTCTAATAATTCTAGCACCTAAAACAGATTTAGCCAAATTTGTTGCTTGAGAGGAAGTCATTTGGTCATACTGGGAAACATATACCAACTTCAATCTCAGATCCTTGTTCAGCTTCCCAAAAGAGCAAAAAATACCATCTGCATTGAAATATTCTGCTCTTTGTAAGATGAAGCTCTTTTTAATATGTTTTTTCCCACTTCTAGTAAGAGCAGATAAGCCCACAGAATCAGTAGAAAGAATAGTAGTATCAAGCTTTGCAAGTTTTTCCAAGTTATCAACAGTCTTATTTGAAGCATACTCAATTCTGCATACATTTGACAAAAGACCGCACAGTGTTGTGTGAATTAAGACTCTATTTTGAATTGTATTAGCATCACCATGTATAAGCAAAAAGTCTGAATTAGACCAAGTATATTGCGATTGTAATGACATGAGCTTTGAAGCAATTGAAGCAACAAAATTTCTCTGAAAAAACTTGACTTCACTACCTTCCATAACTTCAACGTATGGAAGGTTGTTGAAAACAGCATAGTCTTTATTGGGAACATAGTCAAATGTTTCAAGCTCAGGGATTTTTTTTTCGTTGATATCTACAATGTCACTGAAAGGAATGCAATCTTTTTCGACATTCGATTCGCCAATGACAATAATATTCTTAAATCCAAGCTTCTTGACATAACCAGCAGCAAAACCATCAACAATCACAACATCCAAATCTTTCGGAAGCTCTCTAATAGGTTCAGTGTAATTCACAATAGTGATCTCACTGATGAAAAACGAGGACAATACGAAAAGTAGAGCCTCAGGATTGGTGAACAAATCCTTAACACAGAATGCCACCTTAGGATATTTGTAAGTGGTAGTATCTTCTTCAGAGTCTGATAGTAATTCTTTTTGCAGTGAAAGTTTACTAGCCATATAGTTTGAAATTTCATGCAAAATCCAATTCACTTGTTTCGTCGTATAAACCAAATCTTGCCATTTGAAAGTAGATTTAGAACTATCACTGTTATTAAGAGCACAATGCCATACATCTTTCAATGTGCCGTCTCTTACTTTATAGTTAATTTGAATGCGAAGACCACCGGTAAGAGAAACTCCGTGTGGAACATCGACAGATCTATACACTGCAGACTCAGACTCGTTTCTTGTTTCGGAAATTGATGTTTGTTGAGCCAAAACCGCCGGACTTACATCTTGCAGTTCTGCTTTGAGGTATGGAAATAGAAATATTACGGTACCTATAACAATTATCGAAAAAAGAACAAGTGCCATTTTATTGGTATAAGCAGATGAGTAACGACAAATATCACACGAATTTAGGCAACCTTATTTTTCCAACTTATGTTGCAGCTTTTGCCATGAGATTGGTATCACTGAGCAGAACAAGACACTGGTTGACGGCTAACATCTATGTCGTTTATCCAATTATATGCTGGGCCATACTTTTCACATATTATGAACATATTGACCCTTACATGGCTGTTTCACATTGTTCCTTCCCACAATTGCCAATTTTGAGTGAGTCGAGTGTAAACAAGAACAACTGGGATGGCAATATTGGCAATCAAATATCAGAAGGGGCATTGATATCCAATTTGGCATCGAGTTCATCAGGATTCCCCATCAATAATGCGTTAAAGGAGTCGCTAAACTTGCCTCAAACTCACGTCTTGATAATTGCAGATCCGCAATTAATTGATCAACATACATACCCAAATCGAAATTCGGTGCTAGTAAAGATTTCACAGCACACAGTTGATAACTACATCTACAAGAACTACAGAGCTTTATTGAAAAATTTGCAACCCCATATAATAGTATTCTTAGGTGATCTTTTGGACGATGGTAGATCGCCACCTTCAGACGCTTACTACGAAACTCAATATAAGAGATTTAAAAATCTTTTTGTAAAACCAACAAAAGAACACCAGGGTAAAAGGAATAAAAATAACATTAAAATTATTTCAAATGTGGCCGGGAATCATGATATTGGGTTTGGCAACGGTATCACGAGTGAAGCTATTAACAGATTCGAAAGTCATTTTGGCCCTAGGAATTTGATTATTGAAAGACCAAGTCAGGATCTTATATTTGTAAATGATTTATTGTTAACGGCATCAAGGAATGAGAAGGGATTTAGTGACATTGAAACTTATGTGAATCAAGATAAGACTTTTATTTCTAACATTGGGCAAGAAACAAAGTCCAAGACTAGAATTCTATTTGAGCATGTACCTTTGTGGAGAGATCCAAATATGCAGCAATGCGGAGCTAAAAGAGAGTCCAGAAGTCCATTTCCAGTGACCCGTGGGCACCAATATCAAACGTTGGTAACTAAAGAAGATTCAGATTTTATTTTGAAAAGCATCAAGCCAGATATAATTCTAAGTGGTGATGATCATGATTATTGTGAAGTGGTTCATAATTATAAAGACAATTCTGGAATTTCACAAAAAGCAATTGGTATTAATGTTAAAAGTATATCAATGGCAATGGGTATCAGACAGCCAGCAGTTCATTTACTGACCCTTTACGACAAACCGGTCAAAATTGACTACGATTGGATCATCAAAGGTCAAAAGATTAAAGAAAGAGGAGAGGAGATGGATTTTGCATACTCTATGTGTGCTTTAAGTAAACCGTATTTAGATGTGGCAATGTACATCTGTGGGGCAGTTATCACATTGATATGGAATTTGGCTTGTTGCTCAAGAAGGGAAAAACATATTGTTAGTATTACTGAACTTAGAGTATATGAGAGCAACCTACAAGCCATCTTCAAGAGGTTAGACTGGACTAAATTCTTCCAATTTTGTGGTATGCAAACTGGTGTCACTGTGATTTTGTACCTGGTATTCACAGGTAGGTGAAATATAGTATAAAATAAGTTATCATTTGACAAACGTGACATTATTTCAAAATTTAATAACTAGGAAGTGATAGTGTCGATTAAAGGTTTTTAAAAAGGGGGTATGTGATTAAATAGGGGGGTTTTCTCTGAAACTGAATAACTAAGAGTAAAGGGGAAACGGTTGGGAAGATCGCCTGACCGATCGACAAATAAACAATAGTATAGACTTGAACACTTCAAATCTACGCAAAAGTTGTATTAGCAATATATCGAAGACGCGCCATGGTGCTGTGAGCACTAGTCGCAGTACTAAGAATGATCAACAAAAGAATGACGAGTGTCAGGAAAGTATGATATCGCTTCCGAGTTTTGTTTGAAATTCATTTCAGAAGATGGAGATGCAGGTGGAGTTTGTAATTGAAGTTCAGTGGGGTGCGTTGCTTGTTTAGCTTGGAATGATTTAGTAACTTTTATGATTTTCCAGTGGCTAGCTTCAGCATTTAAGTAAATATTCAATTTCAGTTCTTTTATTTCGTTGCATGAAATGTATAACTGATAGTTTAGTAGTTTCAATACCAATCGTTCATATTCATTTATTTGGTCAGTTGGCAGCCCTGTCCATTTAGACCAAACTGACAATGAGTAATTGCACTCATTATTGTATTTGGATGCCAATATCAAGGAAGTTAACCAGAGCCGTCGACAACAGAGCTTGTCTCTAGGAAGAATCGATTTGCTATTTGCGCTATTCAAAGCGGTGCAGATACGAGAAAAGTAAAGTGTGCTTATTAGTTGTGTACGAAAGTCCATTTTGGATCTTTCAACCACTGAAGCAACGAACTTGATTGTCTTATACAAGCTGAC
Source organism: Saturnispora serradocipensis (assembly GCA_030570415.1). Classification (NCBI taxonomy): domain Eukaryota; kingdom Fungi; phylum Ascomycota; class Pichiomycetes; order Pichiales; family Pichiaceae; genus Saturnispora; species Saturnispora serradocipensis. The sequence goes on along the minus strand of JAJLVS010000001.1, from coordinate 281,563 downwards.
AGTGGTATTGTATGATATCATATAGCTTTTAAAAACGGCGTGGAAACAGTAGGCCAAGTACAACGCTATCATGTAGTGGTTTCCAAATCGCTGTCTAGACAAGCGACTGGCATTATGATGCCTCTGGTGGGTCTTCTGGTGCATTACCAGTAAACTCTTATCTTTTGAGTTGATAGCTGAATCTCTAAAGTATGCCTGGTTAAACGGCCAGTAGCTCAAATGTTAGATGTGAGGCACTGCTTGCTTATTTTATAAAGAACGTGATAAGCTAAAGATTTCTTGATGCGCTGTCAAATTTGAGTACTCCACTATAACACAAAAAAAGAGCCACGTAAGCTTGAGTGAAAGAAACTAAATTGTGTCAACAAGACTGCTCGGTGATGGCAGTAGATTGTTTAAATTGGATTCTGCTACTGTTAAGTGTAAAAAGGACCTTCTTCCGTCAAAAAGGCAGGCTATCGAGTCAAAAACTATAAAATTCACCTGAACTACGCTGAGACAGTACACTTTAGTGCTTTGAAAATATCAGACTGTATTCTTTATCATGTAACTGACTCTCAAATCTACAGGACGGCTCGTTTACTTTTTATGTACACCTTCACATTGGTTCACAGTAACACGCGCGTTATTTTGAAAGTTGTGAGAAGATCAACTGTTAAAATAACTTGAAGAAGAGAATTATCAGGCCACAGGAAACCAGATGCAGAGATTGACGTTGGAGAAACTCTCAGCTGAACGTTACCTTAATCTAGAAACCTTTCTAGCTGATTTGGAGCCGTCAGAGTATCTTTCACAACTTCTAAAGGACATTGCTGATCTGGATCGTAAAGAGAATCAATATTTACAAAACACAAAATATCTGAACCCGGCACCGTATATCAGAGCGTTTGAACAGCTACAAAGCCAGCTTGATGGATTGAAAGACGAGTGCAAACGAAAGAAAAAAGCGCTGGAGGTTTCCGTCAAGGAAAAGGAACAGTCCCACTACCAAAACGTTATTAAGCAAGCAAACAATGCCAGTAACATTCGTTTGAGGTATAATGAATTGTCCAATGCTGTGGAAAAACTAAGTATCTCCACTACAGAACGCGTAGGCGATAGATTAAACAAAGTACGTAAAGTGGAAAACAATTCAGCCACGATCATTAAAATTGCAAAGTCATATAACAACTTCTATACAAATGGAAAACCAACTGCCGAATTAATCAAGAAAAATGAAAATACTGCCGTTTTGCTAAACCAGCTTATTGCAATGGCTTTGAAATTGGCGAATGATGAACAGTTACCAAAAGCTAGAGAGACCTACGAAATTATCAAAAAGTTTGGTGATGATTTTGAACTTGACTTGTTGGAATCATTCAATGAAAAATATAAAGCCAGTTTGTACGATCAATTGAATTTGACAACGAAGACCCTATTTGCTTATAATAATGGTGATAACATTATTGACTTTTTTGTCAGAAATCATCCATTTTTGATCAAATTTAATTACAACAACATCGACAATAAAAAAGATCTCATAGATGAAGAGTGGTTTGAAAAACTTTCAAATCCTTACTTTACTGATTATCAAGTTGATCTAAATACAGCGGAGTTATTCAAAGAAGTTCAAAAAATTCTTATTTCACAGATTGATCCTTTTTCGAGAGCTTTCAAGAATCATACAAGTGATGTTTTAGTTTCTTTCATTTCGCAAGTCTTTGAAAGAGTGCTTAAAACGAGAATAGATTACATTCTTAGCTATGCAATGTCGTTTAATAAGTTGAGTTATTTGAGAGCCCTTCATTCCTATTCAAGTGGGGTGTATGATGATATAATTTCAAAATTAAAAAGCTCATTAGAAAATGACAACAAAAATTTGCACTCTGAACTTGAAAGAATTTATGCCAATTTGTTTCGTGAATATTTGAAAGACGATTCGTACTTTCAAATTGAAATTTCTAGCCTCGGATTGTTGATTGATGATACGCTTAATCCATTTATTTGTTCAAACAATGAAGTTTTGAAAAAGCAATATCTTTCAGAAAGAATTAGAGAGTATAAGGAGCGACAGGAAAATCAGCTACTTCAAGAAGGAGGAGATGTTGAAGTTAAAGAATCAGAAAGTATTTCTTCCTCTATGAATTTTGAAGAAGAACAATCGATTACCTCTGATTTGATTTCAAACGCAAGTACAAAGTTGACCCTTAGTAGTAGGGCGATGGCCAAGTTTGAGTTTTATCTACCTGACAACCGGGATATTAAGGAGAAGTTTAAATCCGCAAAACAAAAGGTACCACAATCGAAAAGGCTCAGAAAGTTTGTTTCAAAGGTTCCATTTATGAAAGCAAATGAAACTAAAAATGACAATTACAGCTACATTGGATTTTCCAATAACCAGCAAACAAAATTAAATAAGGTACCAAATGAGAAAAGTCAGTTATCATTAGACACCACAAGTAAGGTATACAGATTCATTATTGAATCTTTAAATAGAGCTACAGGTTTAGTTCCAACACAGATGACACAGTATACAATGGACTTATTCGATCTTTTACTGACAAAAGTAGGGCCATCTTACGTTTCAATTGGATTAGCATCTGTTTATCACAATTTTATTTACCCTTTTCAACCTGGGTTTCGTAGCAAGCCTATATCAGAGTTAGACCTGAATTTCTTATCGGAGTTTAAAACAATATCACTACAACTATTTGTGATGTCAGCAATTATCAAAAAGTCATTTTTTCCCTTGTTGGTAAGTGAATCCTTACTAGACAAAATATCGATTTCATTCAATGGATACATTCAAGACGTTGAAATAGGTTTAAATATAATAATCGAAGAAATCATTAAATTAGTACAGGGATACATCGATTCAATTTTGAAAAGCCAACCCATTAATGATTACTTAATTCCAATGAACGATAGTACAAATACATGTGAGCAATTATGTAGATTTTTGGATTCAGTTCTGCAGTCAATCCAAACCAACTTGAAATTTTCATCCAGTCTCAAAATTGGAATCATATCTAAAATTTCTAGTCATTTATTGAACGCGTTGATCATTCAATTTACCAAATTTAAGTTCAATGATGATGGTATTTCAACACTAGCTAATGATTCGGTTCAGTACATCTCACTGTTTAATGTTTTGAAAGCAGGAATTTTTGATTTAGACGGGACAAATCAAATGGATGATGCTGATTTTGACGAGAACCAAAAGGTAGTTAAAGATGATTTGGAATTTGAACTGAAGCAAATCGAAGAAATACAAAACGCCTACCAAATCTTAAATGACTTGCCAGGTTTCTTTAGCTCTACATCTTTGCAGCAACTAAGAGATTTTGCAAATGAAGGTAGATTGAAATATCTCAAGAAAGAGGTGCTCAATAAGTTTATCGAAAAAAAACTTAATGGAACCTCAAGAATGAATTCCATTAAAAGAACTTAAAAATCTTTTATAGTTATTTGTAGCTTACTATTTTTAATAATGTCAAAATAGGTGGTAATCAAGTATTGCTCAGTTATTAATTAAGATGTTTAACGTTGAAGTATAACTAAAACATACATATTGCTAACGTATGATCACAGATATGCAGTATATACTAAATTAACCATGTAGCACTCAGAACACGTTAGTGTACATAGCTATGAAGGGTTACATGTAAGGTTGAATGTATTAATACAATACATGCATCCTGCATTATTAGTTCTGAGCAACAGTATGCTTTCAATCCGTTCCGTTGCTATCATGGCTATTGGAGTAATCATAACTACTGGGTATTCCTCCAATGGAACACAAGCTAATCCTAGTTTACACTCTATTTATATAATCATTATTCTACTATAAAAAAAACTACTGCTTCCTCTTTATTTAATTATCTTTGTATTATTTAAAATAACTAAGATATGTCAAATTATGATTTAAATTAGGCTAAATCAAGTTGAACTTTATCTGAGACTTTAATTAATTAGTAAATTAAACCTTATCATCTCAAGCCAATACAAATTGGATTACCTGATTCGATTACATACAGTTACCTAAAGTGTTGATCAGACAATAAGATGTCTTCTTTAAGAGTTATGCTCATTCATTAAATGCACTTCAACTCTGACGTACATTATCTTTTATCTAATTAGTATCAATTAAGAAATTGTATCCTTTAGGATTGGTTTACTCATTGTATTAAAGCTTTACTTGTCTAATTCAGATAGTCTGGAACCGGAATTACGGTTCCTATTCTAATTTATATTTTGTGTATAAAAGGCCTTTACTTTACCTTTTACTTTAAAATTCGTTTATACTCTTTTAATCATTCAGAACATAGTTTAAGAGTTCGATCCTAGAATCAAAGTGTGTATACACAACTTACTCAATAATGGAGGAAAAACCATTCCACCGCATTACTGAAATAAAAAAATATCCCTCCATATTTCCAATTTTCTGTTAAATCCTTCAAAATTTGATGCAATAGCTCATATCCATTATATATGAAGAAAGTGCTAATTAATAACCTGACAAAACAATCTTTTCTTTGTTAAAAATGCAATAAAAATATTTGTGACAAGAATTGTGTCGTAAAAAAATTGCTGAGGTTAGTTTTTTGTTTTTGTTCTATAATATTGGAAGAGAGCGAAACTTTGCTACATGAAATCATGAAATAAACTATAAACTTATCTGTAATTCTCTCATTACTGAACTAGAGTCAAACCAGTTACATAAAAAAGAGTTATTATCTATGGCTATATATTCTATGATAAATATGTATATCCATTACCTTCACTGTCTCTGGCTAAATATTGCTCTTCAATAAGAACTTCAATTGCTTTCTTAATTTCACTTACAGTTGGTCTAAATCTATCGATTATTTGGAAAATCTCAACGCTCAAATTTTCATGTTTCATGGATTTTCTAGCTTTCATTAGTCTAACAATACCAGCTTTCAAGACTTCGTGTTTCCTTCTTTCAACCTCATCATTGGTTTCTTTTTCATCACTCTTCAAGTCAACAATTTTGACAGCCTGTGAAAAGTTGATTTTGACCTTTTTAGAGGAGTATTCCTTAACAATCGTGAAAGTTGTTGTTGGTTTCAGTATATTCTTTTCTCCTGCTGGTGATTGAACAAGCAATTTTAATTTAACAAATGGTATCATGTTTGCCTTGAAAGTTTCAATTGCTAAGGCGGTATTCTCTAGTATCTGAGTAGTTGTGAAAGCATCAGCATCTTCAAAAAGTGAAAGAATTGCATACTGAAATAAAGTCATAGTAAATTGGAACGGAGGTCTTCCAGTTTTGGCAATATTTGCTTTAATTTCAACTTTAGATTTATTCCATAACCAATTTAATTGTTTTCCACTGTGCTTTTCTTGATAGCATTGACTAAACATATCTTGTGTTGCAAGTAAATTATTTGGCAAAATGAATGACTCGTCTGAGGGTTTGAAAACCGATTCCCATGAAGAATTGTCAAGAATTTTTGGATCCAATCCATTGATATACTGTTTATCATCAGGTAAGTCATTGATTCTTTCTTTGTAGTATTCACCAAGTGTTTTCGAAGTTCTGATGTCGTTGAACATCTTTGTGATATTATTAGTGTACTCAACTGAATTTGCTGTTTTTAACCTTTGAACAACAATTTCCTCCATTTCTTCGTTTTCTGGAGTCATATTGCCATTCATTAACCTTCTTGATAAGGTTCTTCTGTACCAAATTTCAAATGATTCTTTATCTTCAAGAAAATTGAATATAATCATCATTTCATCAATCGATAGGTCCTCTGATTTTTTACTCAACATTTCATCTGCGTATTTCGATAAAAGCTGAGGGGTTCTCGATGGTGATCTTGGGCTAACAATGGCAATTGAGTTTTTGTTGATGAAATGCTGACAAGCCGAATCTAGTGCCTTCACGAATGATTCATTCTTATCAAATGCGATTTCGACAACCTTTTTATATCTGTGATAAATGTTGATAAGTGTTTTGATATATTGCTTTGCATCAATATCATTAGCCCTTTTTCTGACTGGTTTTGTACTATTGTCGTTCGAAATTTCTGCCATTTTTGCAGCAGCAGCAGCTTCGGATTGAAATTTAAGCTGTGCAATGGCTTCCAAACCTTGATTCTCAATGTATTTTTGGAGTTTTTCCAATAGTGGCGGAATAGTAAGTGGGACTCTTTTTAATAGGTTATGAATTCTTTTTACATCGTCATATCTTTCTTGGTCTAATAAAGTGTCTAATTCATCTCGAATGGCGTCTTGATGGTTTTGAATCAACACGGAATTTAATACATCATTTAATGGTCTTCTAGTGTGATCGTTAAGATCTTCTAGTCTCTTCAACTCTTCATCTATTCTCTGTTGAGCTTTTATAACATAGTTAACAACACCATTTTGTTCAATATATGATCTTGATTCTAAATCATAAAAATTGTGCGTTTCGGTTAAAAATGTCTTTTCAAAATCATTGATGTAAACCGATAAATTGGTCTTCTTCAAATCATTAATCTCAAATCCAAGTGAAACGAAAGATTGCACTGCAATGTGGATATTTTTTATATAATCTGTTGAGCCGATACGTTGAAGGGTCATTTGCTCCATCAATTGACTCATCAAGGTTGGTAGCATTGGATGAAATTTGTAATCTCTCCATGACAGTAAACAAAGCGAGAATATATCGTAGATATCTCTATGGCCCCCAGCGCGTTCTTTGTTGACCCAGTATCTATTCAAATAATCTAAGATATCGTTTAGTCTCTTAGCACCTATTTGGTATCTTTGCCAAGCTCTAATATAGAACTCCAAAAATGTTTCATTTGGTTTCTGATTCAAGTTATCCAAATAAAGTCTCAAAAAAGAGCGGACTTTACCATAAAGATCTCCTCCAACCAAACGAACAACACCAGTACCGTTGTCTCCCATAAATGTACTGGGTGTTTTCTTAGTTGAAGATGTTGTGCAGTAATTATAAACCTTTGTGTATGTTTCTGAGTACATTATTGAGTCAAGAGAGGAGTTATTCTCATCACCTAAGATGATATAAAGGGCAGGTTCTATGGCGTTCCAAGTTTCATCAAGAAATGTCGCTGCCATGGTTATTCAACGAAAAGTAGGTTTAATGATTAAAAAGGGTATATGAGAGTCTAAAATAATTCTTTAGAAGGGCAAAAGAAAAAAAACTTGAGGATCAACACCAAGAAAGCCAAGCTTATGTAAGCAAGAATCATCCTTGAAATCGTTTATTGACGTTATTAACAGTGTTAACAATACGATAGATAGATATGGTAAAGTTGGTACACCACAAAACAATAGTAACAAGTAAAATTCCGGAAAGAGTTCTTTGTTGGTCACAGAGGCCTTGAATATGTTTTCTGCAGACCCAGTTCGAATCAAACAGGGATTGAAACGACAATGCCAAATTAGCCGATGAGAAGATGATAAAAAACAGATCAAGTAAAACTAAGCGTATTTTTGCTTGGGGGTTTCGAAGTCCCAATGGCTGTGAAGTGAATTCGTCATAGGTAATGTATAACAAATATGCGATTGAAACTGTTTGAACAATTATGGCCATCAGAGGAGACGGCTGCTGAGTCCAATGCTTTGAGTCTGCCTCCTTAACTAAATGCGCAGCCAAAGCCAAGGCCACGGAGGATAGGGCAATCAAGGTGATTCTAAAAAACAATGGAATGTAAGCATTTGACAAAATTGAAGTTATTAAGGAAAGTTTCCAGTTTCTCTTGTTATTTTTGAGCCATTCTCTGGCTTTCCTTTTAATTTCTTGCTCCTTTTGTTTGAAAGCGATATAACTCTTTTTCTTTTGTTCATCGAATTCAGAATTCAATGAACTCGAATTCGATGAAAGGCTTGCACTGGCGTCACTTATTATAGTGCCATTTTCACTGGAGGCATATATGTTATTTAATCGTCGTTCACCTTGCCATTGTGTTTGGAGCTTGTATGAATTGAAGATCTCTTTGACACTTGAAGATGTCGATCCAATATCAGATACATCGCCGACTTTGTCTTTTATATTATGGTCTGTCATTAGCATAGATTGTTTTTGCGTATTTTCCTTATAGTTTTGTTGGTCGTCCAAGTAAATTGATACGGGCTGCTGGACTGTGTGTAGGAAATTTGACCATTTGTTGGTATAAGGTTGATCTTTGAATGAAAAAGTGAAGGGATCATTCAACTGGCCCTGGTTGTATATCATTTCAGTATTTGAAAATACTGGATCATTGCTAGATGCCTGCAGTTTTTTCATGAACTTGGCTTCACTATCATTGAATTCCTTTGAGTTTAGCACCTGCGTTTGGTTAAGACGCTCTACGACGTATCCTGGAATTGGCCTCACTTTCAGTCTATATGGTTGGTCTACCGAAGAGTCTATCAACGGCAGGTCATCCGACACCAGCGGGTCGACTGTATATCTTTTCTTTCCAGGATCAGATGTCAAGTTAACGTCATCACTGTTATTAGGGATGTCGTTCATTATTCAAATAAGCTAAATTGGTGGTGTGTCCTTACGATTATTTTTCTCTTGTTCACAAACAGTCTCTTGAGTTACCTCTCTGGAATCCTTTGAACGCAGTGTATTAAAGCAAAGTATTTGTTTAGTCCTCAAAAAGAAGATATACGTAATTATTGATAAACGTTTCCCCATTTTTTTAGGGCAATGAAAAAATTCGTTAACGGAGCAAGCCAGTATCTGTTCCAGTAAGTGAGCAATGAGTATGTGGAGACCAAGATGTTTTCCTGTGGCATTGCGTTCATTGAGCACAAGCACCAATTTAGGGAAATTCAAGATCAATGTTGATCAGCTGAAGATGCAAACCAAGGCCGAAAATATGTATCTGTATGCCATCCCGTTAAGCACTCGCAAGACCTTTATCTATTGCAAACACAACAACGAGATCTTCCCCAATGGAGTGGAAACACTTGAGCTAAAGATGGTGAACAAGTTCCACAAGCTTTGGACCAAGTTCAGCGAGTCTCCAATGAAGATCAACAGGCAGATCGTGGACTGGATCGATAAGCTTTTGTCCAAGATCCCGTACATGGAAACGTGTTTATTGTCAATTCCATCTCAAAAACACATGAGGAGGCTAACGACAGAGGACCAGAGGTTTGTTTCTGAAGCTGAGATCCAGTCTGAGAGCCTCAAAGGTGACCAACTAAATCATTTCAACTTCTATTATCCGAGCAAACTCACCTCCCCACAACACATTTTAGAAACATTGAAACCCGATGTCACCAACCAATATGAGTCACACAAGAAGGGTGTTCTCAGAGACCTATTATTGATGCCATTGACAATCCCCTTTATTCTGATCCCATTGGTACCTAACGTGCCTGGCTTCTATCTTCTCTTCCGCATCTATTGCCACATCAAAGTCATGGCTGCCGTCAAGCACTTTATAGTACTTGTCAAGGACGGTCACCTTGACATGGTTTCCGTCCAGAACCTGGATGAGCTCTATTTGAGAACTGAGCATCATGACATCAAGAGGGCTATCGAGAGAAGGCTTTCTACGATTGAAGCAGACCAAGAAGAACTGCTGCTCGGCGACGATGTGATTAAACACGTCGCGGAGGCCCTGGGTGATGACACTGTAGTCAAGCCCTTGCAATTGGCCTTGCAACAGGTCAAGGAAGACATTAGTCTACAATCCCAACAACCCTGAATCACGTGCTTCGCGTCAGGGTTTGGTAGGGTTTGAAATTTCCAGCGACGCGCAGCGCCTTTAGCAGTGGTATTTAAGCAGCGCCATGAAACTTTTCAGTTTGGCAGCATAGTAGTGTTGTTCTTTATTGGTGCCACACAATGAGAGCTAAGTGGAGAAAGAAGAGAGTCAGAAGACTTAAGAGAAAGAGACGGAAGTTAAGAGCTAGATCCAAATAAGGATTGTGCTCTATAATCTAATCCTGAAAATTAGGAAGGCAAGCTTGTAACAGAGCCTGTGTTTCTAAATATAAATGATATTTTGTAAGCTCGTTCTTTATACTTGTATATGGGACAATTTTAGTCTCTTGATTAATATATTTACAATTATCTAAAACGATAAACTTGTCGGTGTACTAGAGGAAAGGTAGCCAACCTACTTTTGCTTTGGTGAGAATCAGAATGTTCGGCCGTAGCAGTAATGAATCTGTTGTTATAGCAAGTAATACAGTAATTGGCTAAAGCAAAGTAGACTGATCCTCGTTAACGCAGGTTCAGGCATGTAACTCTTGTTATATTTCGATAGAAGGTGTGTTAAAATAGTGGCAAAGTGAGACCTCAGAAAAAACCACCTCTCATTCCGCCATCACTTCTATTGGCAATTAATAAACAACCGCATAGCTGCTGATTAAAATGGACATTGATTCAGACGTTCAGATGGAAGAGGCCGTTGACTCCATTACACAGGTCCCAATCTCGACAACAAACCCTAAAACACAAATAAATACGCTCGATGGCTGGATCCAACAGCTTTCAGAGTGCAAACCACTAAGCGAAGATTCACTAAAGGAACTGTGCAGCATGGCCGTTGAAGTGTTGAAGAACGAACAGAACGTTCAACCTGTGGACGTCCCAGTGACTATCTGTGGTGACATTCACGGTCAGTTCCACGATTTGATGGAACTCTTCAAAATTGGCGGCCCGTGTCCCGATACCAACTATCTTTTCATGGGTGATTATGTTGACAGAGGCTACTATTCTGTGGAAACAGTCAGCTACCTTGTAGCCATGAAAGTTAGGTATCCAAAGAGAATCACCATTTTAAGAGGTAATCACGAATCAAGACAAATCACTCAAGTTTATGGTTTTTACGATGAATGCTTCAGAAAGTACGGCTCCTCAAATGTGTGGAAGTTGTTTACCGACTTATTTGACTATTTCCCAATCACGGCTCTGGTTGACAACTCAATTTTCTGTCTTCACGGTGGTCTTTCACCAATGATTGAAACTATTGACCAAGTTCGTGAACTAGACAGGTTCCAAGAAGTTCCTCACGCCGGTGCAATGTGTGATTTACTTTGGTCTGATCCTGACGATAGAGGCGGATGGGGAATTTCCGCAAGAGGTGCAGGTTACACCTTTGGTCAAGACATCAGTGAACAGTTTAATCACACAAATTCCCTCTCCCTAACCGCTAGAGCACATCAATTGGTTATGGAAGGTTATTCTTGGTCCCACCAAGATCTAGTTGTTACTATCTTTTCTGCCCCAAATTATTGTTATAGATGTGGTAATCAGGCTGCCATCATGGAAGTTGACGAAAATCATAATAGAGACTTTTTACAATATGATCCATCCATTAGACCTGGTGAGCCAACAGTCACAAGAAAAACACCAGACTACTTCTTATAAGTCATGATAATAATAATAATAAAACTAAAATTTTAAAAATTTTAAAATTAATTCTACTAATTAACATTAATTATAACTACGAATAATCATTCAAACATTAATGATAAAGATAAAGAAAAAAGAAGATATGATATTATCGTTAATAGTGTTTTGCTTTGCTTTTTTTTGTTTCCTTCCCTCTTTGTTATAAGTTTTTTTAACATTTGTCTATGGTACATTACTGGTCTTGTTTCGTTCTCTTTTTCCTCCTTTGTTTTCTTTATAAATGTTTCATCATCAATCAATTAAATTTTTCTTTATTGTATCCTGTACTGATTGCGTTTTATCTACTATGATGGTTTTATGTTACAATATTTTTCTTTTGTCTTGATTGTTTTGTTTTATTGTCGAAACTATTATCCATTTGGTTTATTTGTTTCAAACAAAATGCAGCGAGCCTCTTTTATTTGTTTTATCTTATATCGACCACTTTTCCCTCTTTTTACTTTGTGTTCAGTTCCTTCAGGAAACGCAGGTAGTGCTCACAATACTCTAATCGGCTTCGTCAATACTATTTTTTGAATACTATCATCTACAATCAGGTTTAGAGCTGACTTTTTTTTATCGATAAAGTATAAAGTGTATATATGTTTAATGTATAATGTCCTCCACAGAAAGTACCCATATATAGTGCATTCACTATTTTGTGATTTGGAATGACCATGGAACAATCAAATGAACATTCTTGTCATCATCAATGAATTTGGCAACAGCATTATAGCTACCTCTTGCCAAGAAACCAGACGGAGCCTCAACTTCTTCAAATCTTTTTTCGTAAAATGGTTTATCCTCGGTACATGGTGGATAGCTGCCCATTGGCTCTTCGGTTCTATCAATCGTAATGCCAGCTTTCTTGACACCTTGAAGGTATTTCAAACCAGTAATGATTTCGTGCTGGACCTTGAATTTGACAACTAATTGATACGTTGACTTTTCCTTGATCTTGAAATGAATGTTTCTTGCCTTCAGTGCATCATAGTCCTTTTCATTTTGAAGATCAATGACGACTGGTGATTCACCTTCAATTAGTAATGTCATAGATAGAATAACGACTTTTCTTTCATCGCCTGGTATAATAGATAGGGGCGTACCAGTATTAAGTCCCAATGATCTCTTCCATTTGTTTAGCGACTCGTCCTGTGCATCTAATGACGCATATTCAGCAACACTACGCTTCTGTGAAACCTTAAATCCAGGAATATCTTCTGGTTGCAAATCCTTAAATTCGTCAGACATCCTCGATATTAATTATAAAGGAGATACTATAGTTCAAACTGATGCAATCTAATTCCTCATACTAAACATTTTTTTGTATAGAGATGCAATTTGAAAGCCAAAAGAATCACGTGACTTGATGTGCTTTTGATACTCTCATAGGTCGTGTCTAAATTACTTCATAACTAGCACTATAATAAACTGATTTTACTAGAAAAACGTAGAGTCGACACCATTCTGTTCGAAATTGTTTATGGAGGCCTTTCCGATTCACATTTTTTTAGAGCAATGTCCTTATCTATTTCTTTATTAAATAATCTTGTTTGAATAAAAAAGAGTGAAAAATGGAACAACTGATTAATAGCTTATTTGAGCCTTGTCCAGCATTAGTTCATTACTTATTGCCCAAGGTAGGCGAAGAAAAATCGGTGTCTAAGATCATCATTGCTTCTAAAGGTGCACTTTTAGAGTTAATCGAGGATTACGATGAGAATACAGATCCTGAGACAATTGAAGCAGGTCATAGACGGTTAATTTGTGATATAGTTGCTGCTCACCCAAGGCTTGGTGTGCCTAAAGTTAAAAGCTCTGAACTAAGTGAATATTCGAAATTAGAACAGAAATCTCTTCAAAGCGGAGATATCCGTTTACTTGAAAAGTTGCAAAAGATGAACAAAGAGTACGAAGAGGCATTTCCTGGGTTGAGATTTGTTGTTTGGGTTAATGGTAGAAGTCGGGAAGCTATTATGGAGATAATGACAACAAGAATCAGGAGAGGGTCGTGGATTTCAGAGGTGAGAGATGCATTTATTGCAATGTGCAATATCGCAGCAGATAGATATGAAAAAAGTAAGATTTGAAAGCTATCTATGTACAATTATACAGCAATATACTACATTACGCCAATTGAACCAACTACTGAGATTTTGAGTTAATGTTGTTTTCAGAGTTTATTTGTGTCATCATTTTTCAAACCTTTTCTCTTTTTGTTTAATTCTTATAAAGATCGTTAAATGTATACATTTAACAATGGAAAAGAATCCATTAATGCCATTGACCTGTTGAAATTTTGTAAATATTTGGTATTCGACTTGAACAAAGAATCAAATCGATTCTTGTTCCTCCTTTTTAGCTTCTTCTTGAGGTGAATACTGTACCTGATCCTGATGAGATTGTGAAAATTGTCCATTTGAATGATTGTTCCCGTTCGTACGACTAGTATATCCACTGTTTCTTCTATAGCCATTACCTCGTCCGCCACGACCATTATTGCCTCCCCCCCGTCCACGGCTCATATTCATTGGCATAGAATATGAAGGGTACATCATAGGCATATATTGAACAGCCGCAGGATTTGTATATGCGGGAGGTCCATTTGCTGCCATAGATGGAGGCCCTGGAGTGTAGAAGTAATACATTGACTGTGGTGGCAGTGATGAAGTAGATGCTGACGAAGAGGGAGGTGGCGGTGGTAATGTAGAGGTTTGGTGTTGAATATTACCATTGTTAGTAACCGCATCTAAACTATCTTCCGGAGATTTGGATGAACTTAAGTTTGTTGGTTGTTGAGGAGGTGGCGACGCCATTATTGGGACATAATAAAATTGCTGATTTAACGAAGGTGGATAATCATTTGATTGTGGTAATTGTGGAATTTGCTCGCCAATTTGAGGATTCGGCGGTGGAACCATGTAATTATATGCATACATTGGTGGATAGTAATCCATTGGTACTTGTCTCATTTGTTGTTGAGGATGATATTTGCCGTTGCGGGCTTTCACATAGTTGCTGTGCTTATGATTGATGTAATGACCTTTATTTTGTGATTTAGTGTTACCATTATTATTGTTATTACTGAATTTCACACTATCCACTCCATGGTTTTGGCTCTGCTGTTGTGTTTCATGGTTATTGTCACCATCATCACCATCATCATCATCATCATCATCTGCTTCATCGGCATGTTCTTTATCTAGTCTCTTCTTCACTATTTCGTATTTTTCTTCCTTTGTTAGCTCACTCCCTTCTTCATAACCAAAATCGGTATCATCGTTATTATTCAAATCTTCATTATTAATGTTTATATCATATTCATCATCTTCATCATTATTATTGTTATTTTGCCTTTGATTATCTCTAAATTTCACGTTTTTATTACTATTTCTTTTCATGATCTTATATTGCTTTTGTTGTCTCGGAGCAAAATTCATATTATTGAAGCTATTAACTAGATCGTTATCATGGTTGTTAGACTCTTCATTGTTTATGTCGATGTTAGCGTTCTCAATTACTTTCAAGGATGCAGATTTAACGGCATTTGAGTACAGTTCATGGATCTTTTGTAGTGAAATTCTATTGAGTTTTTCTGTTGGATCAAAACTCAAGTCTTCGAATTTTAATGGCTTGATGTTACCAGATTGATAAAATTGTGCGTTTCTCTTTGTGTTTTCGTCCGCATTGATTAAACTAGTGTTCTTTTTGTACAAAACCATTGAAAACCCGTCATTGGATAAAATGTGACCCAATTCGTAGTACTCCGACAATTTGTGTGTCAATAGCCTGTAATATGAATTTAATGGAGTCATTTTCCACGAATCCACGTTTGGTTCCTTAATGAATCCAATCACTTCATCTTCTAAGTTTAAAATAAACTCCTTATCTTTCGATGTCACATTGTTGTTACCCTCATTAGCAATCAGCCCCTGCTGCTGTTGCATCAGTATCTTTCTATTCAGCTCCAGGAGAGCTTTGACAAGAATTTCCGGTATCTTATGATGTTTTGCAATGGCGCTAATCACCTCCATCGCCGTCCATTGTGCGTCTATTTCTAATGGTTCAATCAAAATGTCCGTCATCTCTACCAGCTTAGGGTTCCCTATCTCCAATTGCAGCTGTCTGTATGTTGTACGGAAAAGAAGTGTATGATGTATCAGTACGGGAAAAAAATAACCTAGCCATACCACAATTTTTCTGGTTCCTTAGTGATTATTTGATTTTTCACGGCGCTGATATTATCAACTTGTTGAAAGACTAAAGATATATGTTGCAGTTTGGGTTAGCGTAGTGTGGAATTGAATTGCCTAACAGAGTTGATGCAGTAAATAGAAGTACAGTTGGCTATTAGACAGTAACAAGTCGACTTTGGCATCCCGGAATGCTTGTAGAAACACAAATATGTTCGGCACACCATTCTCCGATACAACCATTGCATTGAAAGAGAGAAGTGCATTTTTACGAAATAAGGGTATGGAGATAAAGGAAAAAAAAAACAATATAGTAGGCTAAGGTTTGTGTAGGTTGATCATCTCGTCTAGCAAAACAGGTCCGTGGAATGAGTTGTCAAACGCTCTGTCTAGGCACCATTTGGCAACTGTTTCAGTAGAAATTGTAGGCCTCACGATACCGTCGAGAGCGTGGCGAAGCACATTTTCGTTGAGAGAATTGACGCTGTCTAGTGTGGACTTGATCTTAGCACGGATACTGTGGGACTTTGCTTCGCTTTTGTCAAACATGAATCCCGGTCTCATTATGACTGGTCGAATAGCCGGCTGCAGCTGGTACAATTCAAGCTCCGCCTCTCTCTTGCTGTCAATGTAGCCATGTGGTATACCAGGAAACCCCCTGTCTGCTGAAACATAAACGAAAGCCGGTGTCTCCTTCGTTTGTGACGACTCGATTAACGTTTCTGCTGCAATTATGGCACTGTCCCTGTTGTATCGTTCGTACGTCTGGTCAATGGTCTCGTTGACACTGTGCTCAGGCTTTCTGGCCATTGGGTTTCCTGTCTTGAAAAACCCCTGCACTGCTCCTATGATTCCATCACCAGAACTCACCACTTCCTTGTATTTATCGTTCTCTAACAAAATCCCAATTGTAGACACCACCGCATCCGCATCTCTCAACAAGTGTCTGTACGTCGATGGCTCAAACACGTTACCCTTATTCCATTTCACCTGTTCCATCCATTCGTTGTCCTCGTTCACATACGCCTTTGGCTTCTTACCTGATCCGCTGACCGACTGGACCAAATGGCCTCTCTGCACCCCCAATTGGCATATTCTCTTCCCCAAAAACCCATTGCCTCCAAACACAACTAATTTTTTAGTAACCTGACTTCCTGACATCGCTTTTTAATCTGTTATTCAACAATCTGTGCTATATTATGTATATCATTCTTCATATAAGGGCTATAAAACTTCACACCTCTACGTAGAGCGTCGATCGACTGCACTCCCAAGGGTGTTGTTACCCGGCCTTCAATCCTCAAATCCCCAAATCGACGCGCACAAAAAAAGCCATTGATGAAATTTTTCACTGAATTTTTTCATGTCTTTTATAGAAAACTCTTTTTCATCTATAGCATATATACAAAATGGTATGTAGAGAGATGGGTTTTTAGTATAGAAAGATGATTTGAGATACCTGAAGTTGACACTAGAGGTCAAATGGGACAAGCTGCAGCACCACAAGAGGTAGAATAGGTGAATACACGAGTTACAAAGAACCAAAAAAATCAACACTAGGAAGTTTTATCAAAGAATCAGAAACGCAAATTAGCTTAGAGCATCAAGAAATAAAATCTTTCATTGCCATCGTCACCTTCTATCTGCCTTGAATATAATACTAACACCATAATTTAGGACTCCAAGACTCCAGTTACTTTAGCTAAGGTTATTAAGGTTTTAGGTAGAACCGGTTCCAGAGGTGGTGTCACCCAAGTCAGAGTCGAATTCTTAGACGACACTTCCAGAACCATTGTCAGAAACGTCAAGGGCCCAGTTAGAGAAAACGACATCTTGTGTTTGATGGAATCCGAAAGAGAAGCAAGAAGATTAAGATAAGTTTTACATCTATTACAATTTATCAATTACAAATAAAATATATATATGTATACACAATATTTTAATTTTTCAATATAAACAAAACACTTTTCTGATAAATGTAGTTTTGGTTGTAGCATTGTAGGTTTATCTATCAATAATATATCAGCTGAGCAGAACAACGCAGTCACAGCCTAATCTAGCTCTATACGTTGCCTCACCCTAGCACCGCACCCACACATATTGCGGTGCTCAGCACAGTCATTTCTTTAATTTAATGCTCAGCACTTTTCTCTTATCTAGTATTGAAAGCAATTTATATAAACCTTTAAATTAGCGGCAGAGTTAGATATTTTCATTCATCTGATGACTAAGGAGTTGGTGTCCATCTAGAGAACACACTACAGGTAAAATATCAGAGATAGTGCGAATGCGGGGTGTGATTTGATCCGAATACTGATGCTTCTCATTAACCACGGAAACTTAATATCGGATTTGCGTAACACGTGGATTGAACATCATTGATTTAGATGCAGCAAATAAGTGCGAAAAATCTGTTATCATTATTGTCGCCATAAGACAGTCAGACCTTGTGGAGTAGTATGACACATTGAGTGAAGTCACTTGAAGATAAACTTAGTAAAAAAAAAAAGCAGTGGTTCATCTATCAATTTTAACAATAGACTACATAGTACATATCTAAGAATCAAATGCAGCAGGAACCCAAAATGAGCTCTGTGGACTCTAAATACCTGGTACTGATGCCAATGAAGGAGGACTACAATGTGACGGTAGAAAAGACAGTAAGGGAAAGAACTGGCAGAAGTGAACAGGTTTACAATAAGAACACATATGCACGATTGGTGGCGGGTGGTGTTGTTTTGAACGCAAGTCATGACAAGGTGCTGATGATTGGATCTCAGAAACACAAAGATAAGTGGGTGCTACCAAAGGGTGGCATTGAGTACGATGAAAGCGATAATTTTGCACTCTGTGCCCTGAGAGAAACTTGGGAAGAAGCAGGTGTTATTGGATCCATTGTCAAAAAGTTACCTGTGATTCAAGATCACAGGTTTTTAGATAAACAAAGCCAATTTGATAAGGTTAGTAAGGCCATTGACCTCAACATTGACGGTATTCAAATTCCCAGAACTGAATTCCACTTCTACGAAATGCTGGTGGAGGAAATTTGTCAAGTTTGGCCTGAAGCCGATGTTAGAGACAGAAAATGGTGTTCTTATGAAGAAGCGAAACACGAATTGCTAAGATCAAAGAGACCTGAGTTGATTGAAGCTTTGAATGACTCCGACATTCTTAAGAATTTCACTGCTACAACACATGATGCGCATTCAAGCAATTTGCTAGACCCAAACCCAACTAAAGATAACTACTAATCTCTTGGTATACTGCATCTGCAATGTGATCTAGCGTTCTGTTAAAAACTGTACCTATTATTATGAAATCATTTTTTTGTCAAGTATATATATATATATATATACACTGTATTTACTCTTATAGACTAGTGAAAAGAGTTGGTGTTAATGATAATTATTTACCACCTAACAAACTGCCCATCATGTTTTGCAACATATTTGATTGTTTACGGATGATGCTGACGTTAAAATAAAGTTCTCCTATCTTGTTTACTAACTCTGTCATTCCTTCAAACTCTTGCAAAACTTTACAATAGTTTTGGTAAAGTAATGTGAAATGCTTACTGGTTTTTTCATTGGCAACATCTACAACAGAAATAAGCAACTGAAGATAGTTAATCAAACTTTTATTATTCACTTCCTCGGCGCTTTGGGCTTCATCACTGGAAAATTCGGTAATGAGTAAGCCATTACCAACGCTGGTGAACTCGATGCTGCTTTCAACTGATCTGTATCTATTCAATAAAGATGTGAATGCCTTTTTGGCAAAGTCTGAGTTATTTGCGAGTAAATAAGAAATTACTAGTCTAGCAGCATATAACCCGAACTGACTGTTGTCTTCTTCTTTCAAAAAGGTATTAAATTCAAAGTCCACCAACAAGTTTAGTGCTGTTTCGCTATCCGACGTGACAAGGAACTTTTCACTTTGATTAACTGTTTCAGCTTTGTCACTTTCCAGCAGCTTCGAACCTAAAATCAAATTGACGTTTCCAAAATCAAATTCGCTAGACTTTGCTCTTTCAAATTTCAACGTCTCTTTAGACAAACTAAGAATATTGACATCGTTATTAGGAAATGCACTCAAGATATTACTCATTTTTGACAAATCGTCTCTCTTAAAATCAAGCAACGGTTTATCTTCTTCATTGAATACATCCAAGATTCTGTAGTATAAAGCAGCTGCCTCATCGTACTGCTGATGTTCAATTAAAATTATGATTGCATTGTAAATTAAATCGATTGCTGCTTTGAAATTCTTTGCAAATACATATCTATTGGAAATTGACAGTATTGTTTGTTGGGCTTCATAGAACGACCCATTAGTAATCCTCTCCTTGAACCTAGCCAAAGACTTCTGCAGTTTCCTCTCTTGTGCCTCATTCATTGATCAATTTGATATACACTTTTATATATCCAAATAAAACCCTATACAATTTTAGTGTGAGTGCAATTTGTGCACCATTCATGCGTGTCTGACTGCTCAGCAAATTACACTCTTTTTCCAAAGCTCAGTACCGCTTCCAGTCACTTTGTAGACATGAAGTCTCTGGCCATGAGATTGCCGTGTTATCACCCAACAAAGAGATTGTTTGTTATTGAAAAGTACAATACTGGGGTACGTTTTGAAGGGGATGTTGTTGAAAAGCGTTCTTTTTTCAATACATGCTACAAGGAACCTGGAAACCCATAACCCAAGCTTGGAGGCCGACAATGCCGTTAGCTTTATGATACGTATATTTGAAAGATCTGACAAGGCTCTTTTGTATTTCATAATATGATACGCATCCATTCCATCAATCTCAATATTGGTCACTTTGTCTTTATTGAGGTGAATCAATTGAGCAATCAATTTACTCATTTGAACTAGTGCTCTGTTTTTATCTTTGGGCTTTTCAGTGGTTTTCAAAATTGCTTGCTGCACATTCTGTTCTGTTGCAATATGACCGGAACTGACTATTATTCTCCGGATTTTTTTACCATTGTCGTCTAGCCTGAACCTGCTCGCCAATGCATCCACCTTGATAACCTTTAGTTGTGTCCCAGAAAAAGGAAGCTGAGAAATATGAACATCCCTTAAGTGTGTTTTATAAAATTTTGATGTGACTATATCAATATGGAGACACTTGAGACGCTTTGGCAATTTACAAACGCATTCTATCAACAGTTTTAGCTCACTAACATCTATCTTAAAGTAGGAAAGATTTGAAAACATAGGCAACAGTTCCAACCACTGTGACATAGCAACCCGCTTGTAAGCAGTCTGTGGGCTTAATTTAATGATTTCATTGTTCATCGAGCACTTCAGTCCAGTAGCCATTGAGTATTTGTTTTTGAAATGCACCACCTTATAGTATTGAAACAAGTGATAATTGTGGGTCAAATAGTCATGTATTATCCGACAAGCCACATAACGGTCTTTCATCTTGGGATTGCAAAAATGAAACCTGTTTGGATCATCATACAAAAATCTGAGTGGCATCCTATTGCACATAATGTCGAGTATTCGACATCGTATCTTAATTGAGGTGTTTATTAAGTTTCTTAAGGATTCCGTGTCTAGCAAAGAACAAATGCTATTAAGCAACTCTTTACTTAAGTGTTCAAGCATATAATATACTGAGCTGCAGATACTAAATTGTCTTTTTAGTTTCAAAATTGGGGTTCTTGGTGCTACTATGAGCAATTTTTAGGTGGCCTCGAGCTTACGTAAGATAACCTCATTTCTCATCAACATCATTTATTATTAGTGCACACTAACTTATTGCTGATCTCTTCTTGATTCCCACACCAACAAAGATGGAAACTGGATCTGTCCATCTGATAGATGAGAATAAAAAATTTAATACCGAATTGGTGGGCTATTTGAATACTTGCTATCCACCAAAGAGTGATGACAATGGGCTAAACTATCACATTGTTTCAGTGTTCGGATCGCAGTCTTCTGGTAAATCAACACTTCTTAACAGATTGTTTGGCACAAAATTTGATGTTATGGATGAACTAAAAAGACAGCAGACAACCAAAGGAATTTGGTTTTCTCATGCCAACCATATTGCATCTACTAAAGAAAGTGGTTCATATTCAAATGATTCCAACATATTTGTTCTTGATGTTGAGGGTGCTGATGGTAGAGAAAGAGCGGATGATAAGGATTTTGAAAGAAAAGCTGCACTTTTTGCTTTGTCTACATCAGAAGTTCTAATTGTTAACATCTGGGAAAATCAAATAGGTTTATACCAAGGTGCAAACATGGAATTATTGAAGACTGTTTTGGAAGTCAACTTATCTTTATTCCACTCCAATAAGCAAAAGGTTCTTCTTTTATTTGTTATTAGGGATTTTAGTGGTGCAACCAATATTTCAAATTTAAGTGAGACTTTGACAAAGGATATGAATAATACTTGGGCGTCATTAAGCAAACCTGATGGTGCGCAAGATTGCAAGTTGAGTGACTTTTTTGATCTTGCTTTCTTTGCAATTGGTCACAAACGATTTCAGCCAGAGGAATTTGAGCTCAATATTAAACAATTGGGTGATAAATTTCACTCTACCACTGATAATACTAGAATTTTTGAAAATGATTATCATCGTAAAATACCAATTGATGCTTGGGCTTTATATTCTGAGCAAATCTGGGCTCAAATTGAAGAAAATAAGGACTTAGACCTACCAACTCAACAAATTCTTGTGGCTAGATTCAGATGTGATGAAATTTTGAATGACGCATTCCAAAAGTTTACTGAATTATTTAAAAGTTTTGATTTTATTTCAATCGTAGATGATATTGAAAAAGTGGTTGCGAATCTAATTGAATTGAGAGACAGCGGTTTAGCTATATATGATTTGAATGCTCAACGTTATATACAATCAGTATACCTAGAGAGACGGCAGATTTTAGAAAATAAAATTGATTTGCTGATTAAGCCTGTTCAAAAGGCTCAGATCGACAGAATTAAAAAGTCATTGTTTTCATCATTGCCTGAAAGAATTTTAGCAATTAAAAAGGAAAAGAAGTTGACAGCCTTTGGTGAAATTTTAAGTTTAGTTTCTCTTGAATTGCAACAGTCATTTTCAACAGATATTGAAAAACTCAAAATAAGTGCTAATTTTTCTACTGCGAACGAGCTAGATGAATTTAAAGATTTGTTAACAGAACAAATTGAAGAAATCAAAATCAAAGAACGTGATCATTTGATTTCACGCTTGAGTAGAAATTTTCAGAGAAAATTTAAAGAGTTTGTTATCGAACTTTTGGCTAAGCCAAATAATCAATCATGGGATAATATTTTAAATGAGTTCAATATTTTGCTTGATAGTGCGTTGGCCAAGTATAGGAAGGATGATATTTATGACTTTAAACTAGGCTTGCAAGAAAATCTCAATCTTGAAACTAGTCTTTTGATCAACAAATTATTTTGGAGTAAGTTTTACGACATAATACATGACTACATTTCAGAGGATACTGTTTCTAGAATTTTGAGGAGTTTATTTGAGGACTATTTCAGGTATGATTCAGAGACAGACTTACCAAGAGTTTGGTCCTCTATTGACGAAATTGATAAATGCTTTACTGAATCTAAAAACTTAGCCATTAAAGCGATCCCAATTTTATCAACAGCAGCTCTTTCTAATAATAGTGAAATTATCCCTGATGTAGATATTTCACATGAAAACGATCATGAGTTCGATTATGAAGAGGAATCGGACTCAGAACTAGTTAACCACTCGTTTGCCCATTTACTAACCATGAAGCAACAAACTAAAGTTCAAACTAGATTTAAGAAAGAATCTGATGCAATTTATCTTGATGCTAAAAGATCAATTGTATCCAATATTCAAAAAATTCCTTATTACATTTACATGATCATAGTGGTTTTGGGATGGAATGAGTTTATGATTATTTTAAGAAACCCGTTATTAATTACTTTATGCATAGTGATTGTCACTGGTACTTATTTTGCTTACAATACAAAGACACTTGGCCCTATCCTTAGTGTGGCAAAGGTTACGCTAAATCATACTAAAGTTGTTGCAAAAGAAAGATTGAGGGACATACTTTTAGATGAAAAAGAATCAAAATCTGTTAAATCGAGCCACAGTTCGGTATCCGAGTCCATCGAATTAGATAACTTAAGTTAATTGGTTCATTTACTATCTATGCATCATATATATACTTTAGCCTATATATAAATATTTTACAAAAAAGTTCTATATCTTAACTAAAAAGATCTACTTGAGCTGACTCCAACTCATCATTGTTTTCTATGTTATTGAACGTATCAAAATGAATTGGCCTATGAAGCTCATGATAAAACGGTAAAGGCGTGTCAACTTTCAATGTATAATCAATATCATTTGAGAATGAGTTTGGAAGAAAAGAATAATTCCACAAATCGTTGTCAGGAACAATAAACATACCATAATATTTATCGGTAATAATCAATGGAGTCTTAACCTTGTAATCATCTGAAAAACCAGTTAGTGTGATTGAGTCCCCATTATTGATAAATCCTTCATTTTTGTTACCCCAGGCCAACCCATTCAAAGTTACATTATCTGACGAAAGAGTAACGGAACCAGGGGTAAAAGCTACTGATAAGATAGTTGCTTTCAAGTCCCAGTTGAGCCTTTGAACCAGTTTTGAATGTGTTATGACTTCTGAGCATGAATCCACATCCGTAACGACACCAGAGGGTAACGTATGTATCCAACCTAGTGGCTCTAAATCAGAAATTTCTGAGCAACTTGGCAATAACTCAGCAAAATCTATATAATGATTATTGCCTATTTGCGGAACCATAATAATTGCTCTAATTTCTTTGACTTGTTGATTATTACTTGGCGATTTACCAAATAAAAATCCCCCAATTTGAGTTCTTGAGTCTGAGCACATAATGAATTTAAAAAGTAAATTTTTTGGCACCACAAAAGCATTCACTTCAGCGTTTGCAAAATCACCTGACGACGCATAAACCTTATCGACTCTCATTCTCAAAAGACTTGTCGTTAATGCTCTTTTTCTCCATCCTGCCTTAGATTCAAACTTTTCTTGTTCATGTTTAGTAGTTGTAACAGTCACAATTTCTTCACCGTGAACATTGACAGTCTTACTTTTGACTGCAATAGCAGACTCTTCTTCTTCATTACTAATTGTAACAGCCTTCTGTCCTTCAATTTCTGCAATTTTCTGTCTCCTTACTGACGGAGCTCTAACATCTTGTCCTAATATGATATCTCGAATTTCGTTATCTGTTAGTGTATTAACATTGATATCATATTTGTCAGCATAATTAGTTAAAATCATATCTGCAAGCTGTGCTTCGACAGTTCTCCATTGATCATCATTTAATGACGGCCATAAATGGTGATCTAATGTATTGATGGAACTGTCAGGTCTCAGAATCATTTTTGCTTTTTCACTATTTATCTGCAATGCTCTCATCAACAAAATTAGTCTATTAAAAGCAGTGAAAGATGAACATGTTTTCATCCAGTCATCATATATATTGAACAAAATCATTTGTGACTCCTTTGAAGTATTAACTATATTGAGTAATTTATCATTTTTCAAAGCTGAATCAAAAGGAAGATGCAATTCTGTTGGACGTAATGAAATATTTGGAAAATCAAGCATATGAACTTCTAATGGATCTAATAGACCTTTTCGTGTGACGATGACCTGTTTTGGCTGCTCATCCTTAGGTAAAGATCTTACCAATCCGGCAACTTCTTCAGCAGACTTCCACTTGGAAAGCTGACTTCTTCTCGATTTACCTTGAAAAAATGAACTATGAATAACTTTCAAAAATAATTGACCAGTCCTTGGATTTAGCATGAATAAAGCACCATTTAGAACTTTGACAGCAGAATTACCCTCATAGGTTCCGTGTGTAATAACTCTATAAACATTGACATCATCAACGAACATTTTATTATCATTGTTGAACAGTTCTGCGTAGTTACTTGAGCTCAAAAAGGCTTCTTGTGGTTGGGCTTGATATAACTGAAGACCTTTTCTAATTCTTTCTCTCAAGACATAAATTGCAGGATTTGCTTTCATTATTGTTTTCATTGCCTTTTGTACTAACTCTTTTAAACCAGGAAACCAATTACCATATGCATCATACATATTATATGCTAAATCAACAACAACCATTAAACCAGTAGTTGAAGGATAAATACTAGTATGATCTGTTGTATAATCAAGAAACTTTGCTCTTGCATATCTAGAGATATCGTGTGAATCATAGTCACCATATCTGATCTGGACATCAATCCAAAATTTATCCGACTTCATTGAATTCATATTGTCATTTGAATCGAATAACAAAGATGGTTTTGAACAATTCCATTGTGTTGAACTGGTTAATAGGATATCGGCCGTCGATGCATTCATCTTATAAGATTTACGAGGATGAATAGGTAGTTTTTGAATTCCATCAATTTGTAGCTCATTCAAATGATTGTCAAATACTTGACATAAATCAACAACCAAACTTTCATGAATCTTTTGCCATAAATGCGCCCTGAAGGTTTGAATCAACGAGATTTTCAAAGTAGGGATTTTACCATGCAAAAATACACCAGTTAAATCCAATTGAACCAAAAAACCAACATAAACATTTGCTCTGTTGATTGTTGGAGACCACCAAAGCGTGAATCTTCTATTTGGAATTTGTGATAAACCTGATCTTTGTGCATTCGTCAATTTCTTGAATTTCATAGTATCTTCAAAACCAGAAGCCTTCTCCCAAAATAAACCCTCCCATGACTCAAACCCAGTAGCCTTGAAAAGCGTGTGCTCTAAAATAGTCTCAACACCTCCAAGTGCCTGAATAACATCCGTCCTATACGCATTCAAATTCCATAGCTTACCGTCGTGCTTATCTGAGAGCCACCAAAATGGTGATTTTCTATGAATACTGTACTGAGCAAACTCTTGCCTAATTCTATAGCCTTTGTCAATTGCCAATGTCTGCCTATCTTTTTGAAATAATGTACTGATTCTTGGTAAACCTCTGTCCCAGCACTCTTCTAAATCTTCAAAATTCAATTTTCTTTTGGATTGCTCTGCCTCTGATCTCTTAATCGCAAATTCTGACCATACTCTTTGTGAATCCAAAAACTCGTTTTCCCATGTTGTAATATATCTAAAAATGGTTGGAATTAGTCTTTCATCCTCATGTGTCATACCAGCACGAAAATGTGTTATGCCAGTATCAGTTTGTTTTGACCATCTCAAATCAGAAGCTGGGATCAAAATATGAGATGCACTAAGCATACCTAACCCACCAAGTTCTTTTGGTGTATAGAATACGACTGGTGGAAACCTAGTTGGCATTTTTGAGTTCAAACCCATTTTAATTTTATTTTGAATTTTGGTCTCAGATTTAACAAGTATATCCAATAAAGATTCGGTGCCAACAATCGCTTCTCTATAATAAACAAACAAGGATAAAACAGCAGTATTCCATCTTGATGCTATTTTGACAAAAGGACTTGAACCCGCAGTAAGTAATATTTGTTTGACTCTATTGTTGAACTTTTCAACGTCTTCTTCAGTAACTTGTAAATAGGCTCTTGCTGTACATTCCTTCGAGTTCTCATCAATCAACTCCCAAATACCATCTTTGGACGGCTTGCTTTCGCTCAATCTTTCACTTGGCAAAATCCTAATATCAAATCCACACATTGTAAATAATAGATTTGGGTTATCCTTCGAATAAACAGATGCAAGGGATTCAGTCCAATTAAGCTGCACAATTGAATAAGGCACACGACCCTCTATTTCCCAAAAACAAGCACGACCAAGATAAACATCGTTTCTCACCAATTTCATTCTTGAATCCTTAGGCCAACATCTTCTGTTATTATAGTCAATTATACTTTCAAAATTTGGATCTGGATTCTCATTTAAATAATCGTTTATCAATTCAGTGGATTCGTCTTTTTCAAATCTGAAAAATATAGTTACTTTGTCCAGATATCTCATATAAAGTCTTATTGGTGATTTAACTTGTATGCTTAAATTTTCAAATTCTAAAAAGTCATTCGGATTTTCAGGAGGCCCAGCTAAGTCCATCGCTCTTTCAAGCCCTAATATCATTAGATCGAGATTTAACCCATAATATTGATAAACAAACGAAGCAAATTTAAGACCTCTAATCAAACCATACTGATTGATGTGATTCATATCTTTATAGTTAATATTAACATTGTTTTTAGAGGAAATATAATCCGCAATATTTGGATCCATGACTAACCTTAGAAGATGGTTCAAAATTGTAAAATCTATTTTTTCTGACACTTTATTCAAAGTAGTTTGTAAAACAACATTTTTTTCATCATTGGAGGTTTCCCAAACATTTTCTAAATTATTGACACCTTGGCAAAACTTATACGTTAGAAGTGGTGTTATTTCAGAATCGCTTGGTTTAATCCAGTTTGGAAAAAGCCCTCTCTTGTCGGCTTCATACCAAAGGTATTGATCCAAATATGCATCAACAATCTTTTCAAATGGTGCTATTGTGTAAACAGGTGTTAAATGTGTATAGTGATCAAACATTTCTAAAGTAACTTCTTTGAAGTTTCTTTGTGTTAAAATTGCTTTTTTAATGTTTGCCAAAAACTCATGTGGATTATCATATGCTTGTTCAATTAAGGATAATTCTTCACGTTCCTGAGCATTCAACCTTGAATTCCCTTGATATATTTCTTTTAGGTTTTCTAATGCTAAGACTAAGATTTTTGTATCATGTTTATAGTTGATTGGGGGAAATGGTATTGGCACAAATTTTCTACTTTCCAACCATTTAACCATGTTCATATACATTTCGACACCTTCATCTGTTGCAATATATGGTCCTTCCTTTTGATACGATAACTGTCGATCTTGCTCATTTTTTATCCATAATCTTGTCAACCGTCCTAAATTCTTTTTGACAACATTCTTTTCAATATGATTACCTGATTTGATCTTGTCACGATTATAGTGGGCAACCGAAATCCAACCTTCTGATTTCGCCTTTATATACCTTTGAATAATTTTTTCAATTGGTTTTGGTAAACCTGGAACATTCCAAGGAATATTTGCTTTCCAGCATCTCCAAGCTTCACTCAAATGTTGAAGAATTGTTTTTGATTTATCCTGTCTGATACCTTCTGGGATCATGTCCAAAATGTCTTTCATAACAGCAGCTCGTAATTCCAAATCATAATAGGAATCGACTCTTTGTTTCGTTAATGTCTTTGCTACTTCCTTTGTTTGTCTACCCTCAAATTGACGCGATATTAAATTACCAAGCCATCTCTCCAGTAATGGTATAACCCCTCTCATGAAGTTCAACCAAACTTTCCAAGAAGGTTGCCAAAACCCACAACCTGGTCCCTTGCCAATTATTTTGTTGAATTTGTTGTAAATAACGTGCTTCAAGTCTTTACATTTTCTAATTTGTCTCATAACTTTATATTTGTATCTGTAAATACCAGTTAAATGTCCCATATGATTTAGAATGTAGTGAATACCATCAGCCAATTGATAAGAATCAATATTGTTCAATCTGAATTGTATATGTGCATCCACAATTAGTTTAATCATTCTTAGTAATTCTCTGATTAGGTGAAAGGCATTACCAAATCTTGATTTCTTTCTTTCTTTCGTACTTAGTGTTTTGGTTGGCTTTAAGTTGAAATTATAGTCTAAATGAAGGTAAGTCAAACCACGTTTATGAATTAATAAATTAAGCATATTATAACCCTGTTGACAAATTTGAATACCAGCTTCAACCCAATCAATTGTAGTTTCTTTGAAAAATTTAGTCCTTTTCAAAATCTTTAACAATTTACCATTAGATTTAGATATTTTCTTCTCATGTAAATCGTTCAAGATTGCATTTTTTAGTAACCTTTGATACGAAGATTTAACCTTAACTTTATCGCTGGTAGAGTATTGTTGCATATACAAGTCCTTAATGAGCGGAACATCTTGAGACCTAATGGTATTACCGCTTCTTGAATTGAAAGGTTTGGGAGCCCAAAATAACTCCAATGCCTCTTTCGAAAAATCTAACTCTAATTCTTCATCAGCACAAAAAGGTTTAAAGTTCGAAGGCAAATCAAGGTCCTCCATGATTGACGAATCAGATGAATTTATTGAAGCAGAAGGAGGGATTAAGTTATAATCAAGATTGAAACCATACAAAGGGGTATTTTCATCATCATCTTTCGTATATAGCACATTTGGATAATGATAGATAGAGGGAGTCACCGATTTGCAGAATGAGTTATATAGAAAAGGAAATGCAACCCTATATTCTGTTCTGATTTGTTTTCTGAATATGACGTGATCAATATTGTTAAAATCATTCAAATCCTCCTTATTTGGATCATCCAATTTATAAAGCGGCTCAAATTTTGCTCCAAAAGGTAGAGAAACATTAAGCGCTTTAGCAGTAAAGAAGGAATTTTTGTCGAAAAGGTAAAAGTAATTTGGATCTAGAATATGTGATAGTAATGGAGTTGATAATCTGTACAGGCTGATTAGCATGTCAACATTCAAATTCCATTTTTTGTAGCTCAAGCCATTTGTGAATTTGCTTAAATCTGAAAGAGGTTTTTCGTTGTAAAACCAATCGATAATTGCATCGTCTTCAATTTCATTTAACTCGATTCTAATAGGATCATTTGGTGCGATCTTGGATAGTTGTTCTATATAATTGATGAAGGGTTCGTCGTCATCAAAAATTGGAAATTTGAGTCGTTTGAAGTGTTTACGATCTCTCTTTTCTTTTCTCATTTGAATCCACGTTGCAGACCATTGCGCTACGTAAACAGGCTCTATGACCCTTGGGATCTCATTGACAAATGTTATTGCACCCCCAATATGATACAACACCTTGACATCCTTTTCAGCTTCCCATGGCTGTGGTATGTTTTCAAAAAGCTTCAGTATGGCATGAGGCATATATTTGAGGGCACCCAGCATAGACCTCTTTTCTCTATTAAGCGATTTCGATGATAAATCATTTGAATTATTCAAGATCAGTCTTAAATGTTCACGCGTCGTCTGGTGTGACGTTGATTTGAGGGTCCTCTTTGAAGAATTGGATGATTTGCCTGAAAATCTGAGCTTTTGCATTTCTTTCCATTTCAAACACCTGATCTCAATTGCTTCAAGATTGGGCAGCTGGCTCTGATTACTATTCTTCTGGGAAACAAGAAAGGTAGGAGGTGGTGGCGGCGGTTTTCGTGATTGTCGAGGAGGAGGAGGCGGTGGTGCACGCTGTTGTTTTTGTTTCATTGATTGTGGGGGTGGTGGCGGTAACGCTGGCTTTTGCAGCTTTTGCTTTTTAGCGGGTGGTTCACCTGAATAATCCTTCACACCATTAGATAATGGTGGAGGAGGAACATGTTTCCTTGGTGGCATAATCCCCAGATGTTTAATGTATGTACGAGTTTTTTATTTGATACCTCTATAAAATTTACGCTATAGTAAAAAAAAGCCAAAAAAAAAAAAATCAAAAAATGTTACTGCGCCACAAAACATGCGCCACAAATGTAGTCGATCAAAGGATCAAATTAGGATGCTAAGGAGTAGAGGTGGAAGTTGATGAGGCAACAGTTTGCGAATTGTTGAGATTCATTCGAGCTTCACGTGCGATTGCCCGAGCTTCTTCAATTTCCTGAGACGTTCCCTGGGTCAATTCAACAGCATAGTCATAAGCGATTTGAAATAGGTTGGACTTCAAGGCATCTTTTGATAGCCAAAGTCTAGCTTTGACGGTATCCACCGATACACCATCTATGGATTCTTGGTCCAGGCATTGTATCATGAACTGAGAAGCAGAGGTAGCGTCACCAATGAGTGAATATATGGAACCTAGTTTGAAGAGGATGTTGGAATCGACATTGTTAGAAACTGATAAGGCTTTCTTGTAAGCTTTTATTGAGTCGTTAAAGGATTTAAGTTTTTCACAGCAGTTACCAATGGCTTGCCACATTCTTTTATCTAGGGGTCTCAAAGAGCAAGCTCTTTTATAGTAATACAAAGAGTAAAGGTGCATGTCCATGACCTCGTAGGCCTGTCCAAGACCATACCATGCCCTGAAGTCTTTGTTGTTGGTATCGACGGCCCTTCTATAGCTTTCAATGGCAGCATGGGAGTTTTTCAATTCAACGAACTCGTGGCCCATAAGCGTCCAAGCACTCAAGCAGTTGCTGTTCAAGGCAATGGCCCTCTTGTAGTAGATAATTGCCTTTTCATGCAAAAACTTGACGGAGTAGTAGTTGGCAATGATGCAGCATGTTTCCGGACGCATCTGGTCAATCTCAGAAGCATAATGAGCCAAAAAAGCCAACTTTGATTTCTTTTGCATCACGTAGAGTATATTTGAGTATGTGTCCAGCTCGTCCAATCTGAAGGGGTCAGACTTGAGTATGTCATCAAAGACCTTCTCTGCAGCAAGGTATTCCAAGGCGTTGTAGAGGATAAGAGCCTTTTGAGTTTTGAGGAAACTGAAATTGGGGAAGATGTCCAGCAAGTAGTTCAGGGACAGCATCATGTCGTTGGAGGTTTGGAAAAACTCTTGGTACATTGAGATTTTGAAGAACTGAAACATGATGTTGAAGCAGGGGTTATCAAAGAACTTTGAGTTTTTCTGGAACCTGTTGATGATCGCCTTGGCGTCGGAGAAGGAGGTCAAGCTGGAAACAAGGTCGCACCAGCACGACCAGTTGAACGGATAGAGCGAGAGCGAGTGGTAGAGCGACTCGTGGCACTGCTGGAGGTTGTTGATTTTGAGCGAGATCAGGCCGTGCAAGTATAGCAGGAATGGATCATTGAGCTGGTCCAGCGAGTCCAGTTCGTTGAGAATCGTCGAGAGATACGGATTCTGCGACTTCACGGAGCTGTTGAGATCGAACTGGCACTTCTTCTCTCCGCTGAGGTAGAGTGCGTACAGCCTGAGAAACGTTGCCTTTTCCGACGAGCACTGTTTCAACACGAAGTGTGCTCGTTCAAACTCCTTGCAGCGGAAGTACGTGGATGCAAGCTGGACCACGGGCGCCTCCTTGAAAGCTGTGAAGTTGTCCGACGCCAGCGACTGCGGCACATACGAGCTCACCTGCGGCTTGTCCTTGCAATTGAAAAGCACCAGCTGGTCTTCTGGTGTCAGCGACTGTAGTCCATTGAGCGCTTCCAGCGACCACTTGCTGGCCTGGTAAAGATGCAGCTCCGATAAAATCGCCCCGCTCTCACTCAATGCATGTGCCACTTTGTTTCTGGTGTCGAAGTCCATCTGCAATATCCAACAATCACCTAAACCTGCGCATGCCCCTATGTAGTTGAGCATTTGCGTTTCGCTTCTGCCAGAGGGTTGGTCTCTGCTTACGTATACACATTACGTAATCAGCAGAGGGGCGCGAAAAAGCGTCGCGAATTCCCAAACTTTCGATGTCACTTGGTGTCAATATTTTTGTTTTTCTCCTATGTTCGCGAACATCCGTGTGTTTTGCATCGTCTTAGCGGCTGTTACGTAATGGCCTTCAACTTATTTTGCCTGCTACATGGAGGTCATTGAACTATACCAGACTTGGGAAGGGAGAAGGGAAAGAAAAGAAAGCGCCAGGCAAGCGATGGGTGCAAACGTCATAGCACGCAGACAAAGATCCGAGTATCTATTACGTATCCGGGGCACAAAGGCGGCTGCCATCACGGGCAAGAGCACAGCAGCACACACACACACACACACACACACACACACATGTATGGCGTGCTTGGGTGACAGAGAATATTAGGGAATAGTTGCAAACAATAACATTCAGGGCGGAAATTGAAATAGGGCGATATATTTTTTTGCGTGCATTGAAAGGAATGGAATGGAACATGAAGGGAAGCAAGCTAAGCGTGCGTTTGGGCATGTGTGTAGGGTAAATAATAAGGGCGCCAAAGCAAGAGGTTATTATGTAGTGAGAACATTTGCAGACGCTCAACATTCACTACTGCCAAAACACGATTATCGCACAACACTGGATCAAAACGTTCGAGCCGGCGAGCCAGCCATACCAACCGTTAGCCGTGAGAGAAGCATGTGAATGGAGGAGGGCGCCAGCGCTTGAACAGCAGTGGCTTCGGTGGCACACACATGGCTCGTGTCTCCAGCCTGCCCTCATATGCGTGCCAGCTGCGTGCTGGTGCCAGTGTATTAATTCGGAATTACCGGATCGTCTCGGTTGTTCGTATCTTCGATGTAGAGCTACAGTTTGAAGAGGTGTGCGAAATCGTGCCATACGGAAAATTGAGTAAATTAAATTGAACCTTGTGCTAGAATGCTGCGGAGGGAAGCAGAGTGGACGCTGGACAAATGCAGTGGGTGCCAAGCGCAGTGGACCAGCGATGGTTACAGCGCCGTCAATTGCAGGTGCCGTTGCTGGGAGCACTGACCCAATTTCTACATCTTTGCACTAATTTAGAGTGAAAAATTTCTCGGTTCGGAGTTGGGGGTCCATTATAAATATTGGGCAAAAGCGCCCCCCCTTTTGCTTTCATATATATAATAGTACCCTTGCAGCTAATTAATCAAAAGTTAACTGACCTCCCCCTCCCATATAGAGATAACAGTTCTCCTATAGCCAGCACAAAGACTAGTTTATTGATCACAGAAGAGAATTAAGATGGCCACTATCGGATTCAACGAAAGCACTACAAACACCGCTGCCAACACCAATGCAACATCTCTTGACGTCCTCTCCGGCACAATGCTGAAGCCCTTCATCAATGACCAGCTGGTGTCCGACATCGAGTTGCCTCCATGGACCGTGGATCTCTACCACGAGGAAGAGCAGCGTCTTCAGCTGATCAACGAACACGACTACAACTACCAAAACCCGTTGCCAGACATTGGCGTTAACGAGGAGGAGTCGCCCAGCGACGGCAGCATCTCGTCGCTGACCCCAATCCTCACGTCGTCCACAACGATATCGCCTATGAACTTGATCGATGGCGCCAACGGCGATCTGTCTTGCATAAAAGAGGAGGAAATCGACCTCTTTCCGGAGCTGAATCTAAACGACGAAGCTGGCAAGCAGCCGGAGCCACTCAAACTGGAGGAAGACGTCACGACCGCCGCTGCCACTCCGCTGAGAAGAAGATCAAGCTCCTCCTCCTCTTCCTCCTGCTCCAAAAGAAAGATCTCCCCATCCCAAAGGCTGTCACACAACAGGATCGAGCGTAAGTACAGAATGAACATCAACTCCAAAATCGCCAACTTGCAAAAGCTGGTCCCATGGATGGCCGACGGAGGGGTTGCGTTCAAAGTCGACTCCAAAGCGCAAAGAGACTTCCAGTTGGCCAAGTCCAACGGCAAAAGACTTAACAAGTCAACCATCCTAGACATGGTTACTGAATACATGATCTCAATCAAGAAGGAAAACGAGGAACTCAAATTAAAACTACAATCTCAACATGAAACCCTATACTAAACTACATCTATATTTACTACCATTGACTCTCCCCATCCTCTTTATTTTCTATTTATTTATACCCTCTCTCAACTAATATTATCCTTTCCAATTATTTACTCTATCTAATGACTTTAACATTTTCTTCAATTGTTTTTGCAGCAATCTCTTCTAGCTAATACTTATATATTCACAACCTATATAGTGTTATTTTTATAATATTATCCTTTTTTTATTAATCTACTATCATCAAGGTACTTTTTTTTCTTGTGCATGTTTTTTCTTCCACATGATAGTACTCTTTTTCTTCAACGCTTAGCCAACTTAACGCAACGTGCTTTACACTGCTGGTCACCATGATGAACCGAGGCCGACGTTTCCAGGACACACTGATTCCATCGAAAGTGAGAAAATCGTCTTCGTCGTCGCCTACGAAGAGGAAAAGAATTCACATCTCAAACGTCAAGGACAACTTGACTTTGACAAGGAAGCAACCCCTCGATGATAAAATTGATGGCTTGCTAAACGTAAACAACGTTGATCTGTCGATCATGAATAAATTAGACAGTCTGAGCCCTAAGAAGCGTGTTTCGCCTTCTCACAATGTTTCAACTCCTATTTTGTCAGATGAGATCACAAAGCTACCCGCAATTGATTATAACATTAACTCAATACTCAACGAAGATGATAAAATCAACAGGATCAAACTCAAGTACAGGTCCAACAAGCTTGGTATAAACAACAAGTCGCTCAATTCGCACCAAGAGATTCGAACACAAGTGCTAAGCAACCTCGATTTGCTAATCAACATCATCAAGGGCGACCACCCGTCTTACTTTTACACGTTGGCCAAAAAGATTCAGCGCAACTCCCCCGGTGTTCTGATAACCAATGACGAGCTGATCTCGCTTCCAAAGTCCATCTACACCGGTTACATTGGGTCCAAAAGGAGTCAATGCCTCAAGTCAAACATTCTCGACTGCACGTCGGTAGTTATACTGTTGACTAAATTGGACAAAGTCAACAAAGTCGTACAATTCTGGGGCATTGACAAATTTGTGACGTATGTTCTTTGTCCTGAGCTTATCGCCACTATCATTATGAACGATCTCAACCTCAATGACATCCAGCTAGCCTACGATATTATGGAAGATACCAATGATTATGGTCTTTACATAATGGATAAAATACCCATAAAAGAATTGCATTCTAAATCATCTTCGCCCAAAAAGCAGCAAAAAAATACAAACTCTTCTTCTGATACTGAGGACTTAATTTCTCTTTTCGATTGAGTCTTTTGAGATGTACATACTTTTCTTCAACATTGGCTCCTACTTATGAGCATTTTTCCCTTTTAGGCATTCCAACGTTTTTTTTTTTTTTTGATTTTTTTGATTTTTTGATTTTTTGATTTTTAGAAAAATTTGACAAGAAAAAATTGCATCGTCCAATTTTTCAGTATAACTTTAGCTATCAAATAGTTAATTTGTTCGTTCAAAATAGCAACTAAGATGTCAGCATACTTCCCAAAGACTTGTTACAAATGTGGTTTAGCTGGTCACAAAGCCGAAGACTGTGATCAAGCAGAAAGATTATGTTACAACTGTAAGCAACCAAGCCATGAATCAAAGGATTGCCCATTACCAAAGCAAACCGTTCAAAAGCAATGTTACAACTGTAAGCAAATTGGTCACGTTCAATCAGAATGTGCCGAACCTGTCAAGTCCCAAGCTAAGTGTTACAACTGTAGCAAGTTTGGTCACATGGCAAGAGATTGTACTGCTTCCTCCTCTTCTAGGGAACCACAAAACAACTTCCGTCAATCCTCCTCAAAGGTCTCATGTTTCAGATGCGGTGGTGCTAACCACTTTGCCAAGGATTGCCAGGCTCAAGGTCCAAAATGTTACAACTGTGGTATGACTGGCCACATCTCTAAGGAATGCTCTCAAGGTTCCAGCTCCAGCTCTAAGATGTGTTACAACTGTAACAAGGAAGGCCACATCTCAAAGTTCTGTCCTGAATCAATTGAATCAAATTAAAATTACATTGAGTTAAATTAAGTTAATTTCTTTCTTTTAACTTTTATATTATATCTATATATAATTGAATTTGTATATAATTGAATTAAATAGTTTTCTAAAAAGAAATGATAGTAATGATGTGAGCTCATTTGGTGATTCCCTTGTAAATGGCATCCCCCATTAAACAAACATCCTTCATTTCTTTGTAATCATGTACTCTTACAATGTCGGCACCAAATCCAATCCCAGCAGTGATTGATGCACTGGTTCCATTTAACCTTTCGATTGCTGTTTCTTTACCAGTAATCGTGCCAATAAACTTTTTACGTGATGGTCCGAGTAACACTGGAATGTTAGCAAATGAAACAAATGTATCAGTTAGAATATTCTGCTGCTTGTATCTTTTGAAGTTTGGTAGATTTCTGATTATGTTTAAATTTTCCTGAAGTTTCTTTGCAAATCCAAGACCTGGATCAAGAATTAATTGCCACCTCTTGATTCCGAAAGAATACATTTTCTCAATCAAGGCACTCATTTCTTTACCAATCTCTTTAATGATAACTTCATCCTTATTGAATATCTTTATATTATCAACTTCAGTTTCTTCATACTTGCAAAGCGAGTTCATTGTCGAAATATTCCCCCTTGTATGATTGATTATATATGGGACGCCGTACTTTGCAATAACTTCGTACATATGCTCATCAAACTGCCCTGCACTGATATCATTGATTATATCAGCTCCTAGCTTTAGTGCTTCTTCAGCAACCTTTGAATTGTAGGTATCAACACTAATAAGTATATCTGTTCCATACTTAGCCTTTAATGCTTTTACCACTGGTAATACTCTGTTAAGCTCCACGTCAATACTAGGTTGAACAGACCCTGGCCTAGTTGAACATCCCCCAATGTCGACAATGTCAACATTCTCACCTTTCATTTCTTCAACTCTTTTCATTATTACCTCCAAGTTTAAGTTATTTTCATGTCCATCACTGAAAGAGTCTGGTGTTATATTTAAAATTGACATTAATTGGGTTTTTGACTTATTGTGAAGTAAATCAAACTCAATATATTTGAATTTTTCACCGTTATTAAATGGAATCAAGTTAATCAAATCAATTGATTCTTGAACATTATTATCCATTGGTTTTAGCTCTTTTAAGTGATTGTATATTGGCTCTGCGGTCACAGGATGAACAAAATCTGGCGATATGAGATCACACAAAGGATAAAGCACAAAATTCCTTTCCAACATTCTAATATGTGGGATGTTTAAATTTGGTTCGTTGAAGATTAGTGAATCATATAGTAGAATATCCAGGTCAATGCTTCTTGGTCCATTGTCAAAGTGTTTGACTCTCTTCAAAGAGTTATACTCAATCTCTTTCAAATATTTGAGCAAATCATCTGGTGCCAAATCAGTTTCTATTTTAAGACATCCGTTGATAAAATCTTCTTGATCAAGATAATACATTGGTTTTGACTTATAGAGAGAAGATGTCTGAAGCACTTTAATTTTTGGATGTTGATCAAGTTCTTTGATCGCTTGGTTAATGTTGTTTAGTTGATGGCCTAAATTAGATCCAAAGGCTAGGTATACAATGTGTTTGCCAGATTTGACCTCTGTTTCGTTGTTAAATGTTGGTAAGTGAAAATTATCTGTTGTTACATCAGCTTTATTGAACTTTGCTAGTTTCAAATCTTTCAATTCATCTGCTGTTCTTCGGCATTGGACTCCAACATTAGTATACTCAATAATATTCATTTTTAGTACCTGCACTTTACAATCTTTACAATTAGGGACTAAAGTGTACACTAATTTGCTCACATTTGTGACCAAAGCTTCAACTGTTTTAAAATTAGTGTTACTAACATATTGTAAAATGTCATCACCCAATTTTTCATGCACTAGACCTTGACTAAAATCTATATCAGCTTCAATGTTCAGAGCAACAGGCTGTCTTTGTAGTCTCTCAAATGTGAAAATGCCAATAATTACATCCAAAGATAAATTATTAATGTATAGCTTGTCAAGTTTCTTATCATTGCTTTTGTTTGAATTTTTGTACTTGGTTTTCTCAATTCTAAAATCATAAGAAACATGTTTTGATGTTATTGCTAACCTAGCTCCTAGACATGGTGTCTTAAAGAACACGTTATTAAATAAATGATCAGAAAGAGAACTCAAATTTGAATGAACCTTGAGGTCATCATTTTCTTCCAATTGTTTAATATCTCTAGAGACCACAGCGTAATTAATAGAATGTTTCAAATCATCAGTGTCCCCAGCTTTACTGAAATTGGTAAACAAATCAGCGTCTAGCTTGAGGCATTGTTTCTGATTATTGGAGGTACCAACAGATGCACTAAACTGAAAATCTCGCAATAAAACACTGTCTCTAATAAAAATACTCGCTGCACTCATGAACCTTACCGAATTATGTATCTGAACAAGGTGTTTTAATGGCGTTAAATGCATTCAAAAGTGAATACTTCAAAAATTGAAAAATTCTAAATGGTCGTTTGCAATATATTTATTTTATCATACTATTTTCGTGTAGATTCATTTTCAACTTCAATTGATCCAGTGAAACAATGTTCAAGAAGTTTTTCTCTACGGCTATCAAGAAGACAGAGAAGGTAGTCGATGTTGTTATTATCG
Organism: Saturnispora serradocipensis; assembly: GCA_030570415.1. Taxonomy (NCBI): domain Eukaryota; kingdom Fungi; phylum Ascomycota; class Pichiomycetes; order Pichiales; family Pichiaceae; genus Saturnispora; species Saturnispora serradocipensis. The sequence continues at coordinate 241,859 of JAJLVS010000001.1, read as the reverse complement.
GTGGTGGTCCAGCCGGATTAACAATTGGTTCTGCCTTAAAAAATTCCCCTATACTAAATAAATATAAAGCGGTACTTGTTGAAGGGTCGAATCTTACGGGAGCACTGTATAAATACATTGAAGAGCCTCCTTCAAACTTTTTGAATAGAGTTGTAAGTGTCACTCCTGCTTCAATAGACTTTTTAAGTGAAATTGGTGCTTGGAAATTTGTGAAGAGTGACAGGATTCAAAGCTATGATCATATTCACACTTACGACGGTGTATCTGGTGCTGAAATGGAGATGGAGTCTTCTGAACTAGCCACCATGATTGAAAACTTCAACATTCAATCCAGTGTGTATCAAAGAATTGAAGAATTAAATGCAGAAAATCCAACAAATCAATTAGAAATTAGAGATAACACCAAAGTGGTTAATATTACAAAAGATCCAGTGACAGAATGGCCAATTTTAGAGCTAGAAAATGGGGATTTGATTAAGACTAGACTATTGATTGGATGCGATGGTAATAACTCACCAGCTAGAAAGTTTGCTCAAATCGAATCTAGGGGTTGGGCCTACAACAGATGGGGTATTGTTGGTACCGTTAAATATTGTGAGGAGGGTTTATTCAGAGATGCAACTGGTTGGCAAAGATTTCTGCCAACAGGCACATACGCTCTTTTACCAATGCCAAACAATTGGTGCACTTTTGTCTGGGCAGTTCCACCAGAACTATCTAACGTTTTGATGAAACTTGACGATACGAAATTTCTAGCAATGCTAAATGCAGCACAAAGATTGTCAGTTGAAGAGCTGGATTTCCTTTACGACTTGGCAAGAGTAGATTCTCCCGATTTGATCAGTGAAGTTCAATGGAGACTAGATTTATACAATTCAAAGTTAAGTGAACAACAAGTGGAACATTTACCAGTGGCCATCGATTCTATGGTGCCTAAATCAAGAGGAAAATTCCCATTCAAGCTAACACATGCCGATAGTTACGTCGACGAAAGAGTGGCGCTCGTTGGTGATGCTGCACACACTACCAATCCACTTGCAGGCCAAGGACTCAACATGGGTCAAGGTGATGCTAAGTCTCTAATCAAGACATTGGAACTAGCCACACAGCGTGGACTCGACATTGGTAACAAAATGTCCTTAGAACCTTACTTTTCAGAAAGATTTATTCCAAATCACGTTTTACTAGGCGTTGTTGACAAGATCCACAAAATTCACTCCACTGATTTTGGTCCAATTGTATGGGCTCGTTCCTTGGGCATCAATGCTCTCAACAATTTACCTTTTGTTAAAGATTTCTTTGTTAGTACTATATCCCACCACAATAAAAAGTAGTTCTTATCATTACTTTATACTAATTTTTTTTAACATTTCCAACACACTCTTACCACACTTTCGACGTTGAACTGTGCAAAAACCCTACTACATATCAAGGTAAATCTCTATCTGTCTATCTGGAAAAATGAACGGAAATTAAATTGGGAAAAAATCTCAACTAGCCTAAAACTCCTTTTTTATCTTTAAGACTTTGTACAATTAAGCCAACTATGTCAGAAACTGCTGGAAAGACCATTGAATGCCAAGCTGCTATTGCATGGGCACCAAACACCGAGTTGTCTATTGAAACAATTGAGGTCTTGCCACCAAGAGCACACGAAGTTCGTGTGAAGGTTGATTTTACTGGTGTTTGTCACACCGACGCTTATACGCTATCCGGTCAAGATTCAGAAGGTGTATTTCCTGTGATTTTTGGCCACGAGGGTGCCGGTGTTGTTGAGTCTGTTGGTGAAGGCGTCACCAACGTCAAGGTTGGCGACAACGTTGTCTTATTGTACACTCCAGAATGTAGAGAGTGTAAGTTCTGCAAATCTGGTAAGACTAACTTATGTGGTAAGATCAGAGCCACCCAGGGTAAAGGTTTGATGCCAGATGGTACCAGCAGATTCAAAGCAAAGAAGAACGGTACCGATCTGTTCCATTATATGGGTTGCTCCTCGTTTGCTCAATATACAGTCGTTGCCGACATCTCAGTTGTCTCGGTTGATGAAAAAGCTCCTAAGGACAGAACTTGTTTGCTTGGTTGCGGTATCACTACTGGTTATGGTGCAGCCGTTAAGACTGCTGACATCGCTGAGGGTGATACCGTTGCTGTGTTTGGTATTGGTTGTATTGGTCTTTCCGTTATCCAAGGTGCTGTGGAAAAGAAAGCTGGTAAGATTATTGCCATTGATCTAAACGACAAGAAGAGACAATGGGCTGCTGACTTCGGCGCCACTGAATTTATTAATCCTAAAACTGATTTAAATGAAGGCAAAACTATCGTTTCCAAGTTGACTGAAATAACCGATGGCGGTTGTGATTGGACTTTTGATTGTACTGGTAACGTCCAGGTAATGAGAGATGCATTAGAGTCTTGCCACAAGGGCTGGGGTACCTCTATTATTATCGGTGTTGCCGCTGCTGGTAAGGAGATTAGCACCAGACCATTCCAATTGGTTACTGGTAGAGTTTGGAAAGGCTGTGCATTTGGTGGTATCAAGGGTAGAACTGAACTTCCAGGCCTTGTTCAAAAATACGTTGATGGTAAGCTCAAGGTTGACGAGTTCATCACTCACAGACACCCATTAGCCAATATCAACCAATCTTTCCATGATATGCACACCGGTGACTGTATTAGAGCCGTGGTTAAGATGGACTAAAGTGATAATTTTATTCCTTTTTGTTAATGTTTTCTTGAGGCTTTTATTTATAAAAACATGTATCACCCTAGTGGTATGGAGCGATACACTCATATCTTTAAATGCCATCTAGTTAAAAGCGTACAAATCAAAATTCTTTCTAGAGATGCGTAAATCAGTAAAGATGAGTCAGAATATGAAATATAAATTTGTGGCTACCACCAAGGTCAAGAGATCTATTCTAAGTTGCAACGATTGCAGACGACGTAAGAAGCGTTGCGATGAGCTAAAGCCGACCTGTTCTAGTTGTAAAAAGAGGAATGTGGAGTGCATTTATTCACCTAAAACTTCAAATTCAAGTACATCTAGTGCAAGCAAGATCTCTTTGAATACAGGGAAGGTTGATATATTACAGCAAACCAAAAGTAATGAACTAGTACCAATAATAAATGGTAGCACTTCCAGCAAATCATTAACGCCAACAGTCCCTTCGTTTTCCAATGTATCACCTCTGTTTTCTGCAAATTTAGATAATATTTTGATAAGCCCCTTGCTCAATACCCAGATACTTCCCGATTTGAATCTTTATGATTCACTTGAGTTTAATGATCCTGCTCCGATGTATGAATTGACACTAGATTTAGAAATAATGGCAAGATCGATCATTGAAAATTTATCCAATAGTGATAACACACGTTATAAGTTTCAATTAGTAGATAATATACTTAAACCATTAAGCAAGGATTCACTTTCCATTCTTTATTCTTATACAGCCTTTTTATTGGCCACGAATAGTGAAGATAATAGATTTGAACAATTTTTACAAGAAGCCAAAAAGTGTACACTGGATCTAAGAATTAAGATTAATATGATTGATTCGACTGAAGAAGACTTAGTTAACTACATAGTTTCTCTTACATGCCAATCTTTAGTTGCTTCTACCACAGGAGATTCTGCATTCTGGAAAGATTCTTTTGAGCAATTATATGAAATAATAAAAACAACTAACATTAATGAAATACTGAAGGTCTTAACCACGGAGAAATACAAAGGTGCCTTTATTTGGGTATTAAATTGGTTTTTTTATCAAGATGCTTCAAAAATGATCAAAGTAACTAATATAAAGAAACTTGGGCCAATGTTTTCAAAAAGCGAATATAAGTGCTTGTTTAATCAACTGCTCATTGAGCCCACTGCGTCAGAAGAACTGAGAATAGTGCCTAAAAATCACATTGATCCAATATTTGCCTGCTGTGCTGAATTGCTTCACGTTTTAGGAGAAATCAACAAAGTTTATGATGAATTCGCAGTGAGAATTAATGGGCCAATCGACCACTACTATCAATATATAAAACCCATTTTGGATCAACTACAGTCAGAAACAGAAAAAATTGAATTTTTAAACTCTGAAGCTTACTCAAAATACGAAGACATCAGGCTTTACTTTCATGACTGGGTACAATACAATACAACAAAACTTGAAGAAAAGATAATGAAGTGCTGCATGAAAACAGAGTCTATAAGTCATTTGCCTATCAATGAACTAGAGCTGATTATCAAATATTTTACATTGTTTCAAAGAACTATTATCTTATACTTAAAGATAAAACTTAAAGAACTGAGTCCACCAACCTATGAAATCAAGCAATTGCTATTACATATATTTAAATCGCTGCGAGAGTTAGCAGACACTTCTGTTACGGACTACCTATTGTTTCCATTGCTGATTTCTGGTGCTGCTGTCTACGAATATAGAGACAAGCTAATGGTCAAATCGATTTATTTGAAAATGAATGAAAGGTCAAAAATCAAGAAAAACTTGAATATAATATGGAAGATCATCCTAGAGTTTTGGAACATAAATCCCAATGGTGTTACTTACCATATGTGGCAGAATGTCATAAATAAGGTGGATTGGAACATTTGTATGATTTAAGGCCAAGGACCTATCCCGGTTCGTGTAATTAACCAATCCCGTAATCGATAACTTATTCCTTTTGTATAATCACCATTTTTCTATAAGAATTTGTTAAAATGAAATCATACTTTCTAAATTACTTCAAGAAGTACCTACCACACTTTTCCATTGGATCCAATGCTAGCTTAAGTATCTACGATAAAAACACACCGTTACCAAATTTGGACAAACCATTATTGAAGGAATACCAAAGTATCAAAAGATTTAGCTATTTTTTTGACGAGTCGTTGTTAAAGCTACCTTTTGGCTTAACAGGGGCGCTAAGATTGGTGCCATTCTTTGGTAACTATGTAGTTTTGATCTTGAATACATATATTTTGTTTAAGATCTATACATTTACCAGAAACGGAAATTTTAAATTGACGCAAGTTCGGTTGAAAAATTATTTGTTGATGTTAACCAATGTTGCTGTAGATTTTGGTCTGGGTTTGATTCCTGTGGTTGGTTTCTTTACAACTGTTGTTGTCAAGTGTAACACCAGAAATATGAACATTTTATATGATGATTTGAACGGAATTACTTCAAACCCACTGAATGAACACCAACCAAAACCTATTGAGGTGAGCCAACTTAACTATTAATTTATATTATAATACTTTTATTCTTATTTATTATAAAATGTTTACAATTTCAAACCTATATTAAATTACTTAGAGATATTCATAGACTTCAAATACGTGAGTGTCTTTTCTGGATCGAAAATTAGAGGTTGATCGTTATAATATTCAGAGTTTGGAAGAACTCTTAGTAGATTATAGATTCCATCTGGTATAATGAATTCCTTCTTGCTTTCGTGTTCCTCTTCATCTATTTCTTCATCCATTTTTAGCTTATCTATATCTTCACTAATTAGTGTCTTTTCTGACACAGTTGAATCTGCTCTATATAAATCTAATTTCAAAAGTGGGTTGAAATTACTCTTATCAGTAGATGAAACCATCAGTAATTCAAAAGGTGTTGATTGAGGGAATTTCTTCAAATATCTTTTCGTTAAAAGATTTATTGAATTCAAATTACCAAAGTTTGACTCAACCTGGTAATATTTAATAAATAGTTTTATTAGATCGTCATTACTGAAATTGTCTAGTGATAATTCGATTATTTTTTTGAAGTTTGTTAGATCTTTAATATTGATTAAGAAATCTAAATAAGACAATAACATTTCAACAGAGTTTGGGAAATATCTTAAACCTAATTCAAAGGCCTTCATTGCGATTTTATTATCATTATTTTGATGTTCAATTAATGCGTATTCGACATAAATTTTATAATCAATTTTTGAGTATTTTCTGGCCAAAGCAAAAACTTGTCTGACCTGTTTAGTATTTGTTAGCCTTTTCATTATTTTCATCCAGTATATGTAGCAGTATGTAATAGAATCAATACCATCTTTATTGTTCTTTTTATTTTTTTCGGTGATATGGTTTTGTTCATTTTGTCCCTCCTCTTCATCTGAAACTAATTTTTCAATAAATGATTTCCATAAAGAATTGACTTGTTCCACTTCATTATTTAATTCATAGATACTCGATAACTTGATTGTTAACGACAAACTTTTTGGATTTATCTTTAGTGAGTCGATGAGGATTTCTTTACCAAGGTTGATGTTTTTTTGGTCGATGATTACATAATTAGCGTAGTTGAACCAAGCTTCTGGTAACAGACGACAAAATTGACATGAAAGGTTAAAAACTAGGTTGATTCTCTTTGGCAAATCCTTATCATTCAGGTTCAAAGGATTCTTATTTTCCCATTGGATCCAAGAATTCCAAATTTTCAACTGATTGATCAACTTCGTGGAGTTTATTTCTGACAATTCAACTAGCTTTGGATTACTGATCACCTTTTTGAGTTCATTATTGACTGATCTTAGTGTCATATATTGTGAAGACTGTTCGTTGATTATTTTTCGAGCCTTAGCAGGATTGGATGTGTGGATATCGTTTTCAAAACCAGTGAAGATTTTCCAGTGTTCTTCTAGATTTGGTGATGGTATAGTTATAAGTTTAAGCAAGCTTTTTTCAATGAGTTCCTGTCTCTTAGCAGATTCCTGTGACGTGATGCACTGCCAGTGGTAAAGATACTTCAAGAAATCACTCCAAATTTGATCCCCATGCAAGGGGTCCATGCCAATGGTATCGATGGCAAACTGGTAAGCGCTGATGACCGTCTGTCTTATTGATTCGTTGGAATCTGGGGTTATAGGGTTGATTAGCTCTATATAGTGTAGATAGCATTTCCACAATTCGACGTTGAGAATCTTGGTTAAAGTTTTGGCAAACAAGGCTTCGATCTTCCCCTTATCGATTGTTTGCAGTGTCTGATCCCTGAGTAGGAAGTTAATGTATTTAGACCACGTCAGACCGTCATTTGCATACTGATTCAAATATGTTTCGTACGCTTCGATAACTTGCTCCCTCGCAGCAGAACCTTCGACAATATCCAACTGGGCTCTCCATGACGCCATAGACACCCGTGATCGTTGTCTTTTGGTCACGCTATCCTCTTCGAACTCTCTGGATCTTTTCAAACTCATTGTGAAAGTCGGCTGCTAGAGAGGGAGAGAAAAAAAAAGAGTTTGCCATTGGTGTTATAAGCGTTTTATTTGGCAAACGGTATTTAATAATGACGCTGAAGCTACATTGTTGGGGTAAGGATGGCCGCGTTGCTGAGATAGACATTGCAGCGCTTATCATCGAGGATTTAAAGCGGAAATACCACTTAGATATACAGATTATACCGGATTCGACATTTTACACAGCTAAGTTACCATACTTGGAGTCAGAGAAGGGTCCTATAACGGATCTGCCGCTGATATTCCAAAGAATACTGCCTGCAGAGGCCAGCGAGGCAAAGGAGAGAATTGTGGCACGCAGCACTCTTGCGCAGACAGTAATGCAGATGGAAAGAGCGATGCTCTATGTGCTATACGAAGAGCAGTATTCTAAAACAAGACGGTTTCACGCCGGTTTGAACCGCTGGCCGCTAGCCTACTACCCGCCCATTTGGATGAGGCGATGGAGCGAAAGGAAGTGTGGTGATCTGATCGAGCCTGACGCCAGTGAGGAGGACGACGTGCCTATAATCCACGACATTCAAAAAAAGGATGCTGACAAAAAGAGAGACATGAGAGTAATGAGAGGCACTTTGCGTTGCAACGCCGTTTTGGACACGTACAAGCATCTGCACGAGGTCGGGGGTCTATTTGCGGACCGTATTGAACAATATCGAGCCATCTGAGTCCACAATGGCCAGCACCAACTCCGCGGTGTTGATATTTGTCATCAACGTATCCAAATCGTGCATCGTGATGGATTGTGTTGCCGAAACACCCACAATAGGGCCCTTGGGGGTCTCGTACCAGTCTCCTTGGTCTGCTACGCTCCAGTGCATCGTCTCTCGCAAGTACAGGCCCACCAGCTGGTGAATAGAGGACATTACGTAAGCTTAGTTTTGAATATATACTTACAGTTGACAAGGAAAAAAAGGAGAAGGTGAAGAAAAAATTTTCATTTCCTTGTACTACACCAACCTCCTAAAGTAAAAGTATGTCGCAACAGTACCGTCCAGAGAACGTATTGCGTAGAGCGGAGGACCTCTTGGCTTTGGACCAAGCTGAAAAGGCCCTTGACCATTTGCACCAATTCATCGTGCATAAGAGAACCAGAAACTTGGATCATGCCAATCCACAGTTGGTTCAAGTGTTGAAGTTATTCATTGACATTGCTGTTGATCGTAGAGACTCGCGTGTGATCAAGGATGCGCTGCACCAGTTTAAAAAGGGTGCAGTTGGTTCCGGTAATGGGTTAGAGTCGCTTGAAGTTATCGTCAAACATCTTTTGGAAGCTGCAAACTCCAAGTTAGCTCATGCGCAATCGCAAGCCAACGACGCTGCTGAGTTGGCAAACGAACAATCACATGCTTCTGCTTTGGAAGCCAAGAAGGCGTTCCACACTGTGAACGAAGATGAAGAAGAGGAAGAGGAAGAAGCCAATAACCAGGACGAAGATGACGAAGATGACGAGGAAGCCGTTTTCAACGTCTCTCCTGAAAACATCTTGTTGTCAGCCGTCTCGACTGACGACTCGGTCGAGAGATCAAACAAGGAATTCTTTTTGCCTTGGTTGAAGTTCATCTGGGAAGCGTACAGAACTGTTGTCGATCTTTTGAAGAACAACAACCAGTTGGAGACTCCTTACTGCTATGTGGTTGGCGAGGTGTTCAAGTTCTGTGAAAAGTACCAAAGATTCAACGAGTTCAAAAAGTTTTGTGAAATTTTGAGAATACATTTGCTCTCTGTTGTCAAGCCAGGTTACACTCCACCTCAAGAAACCCCTGATGCAATTAACATCTCAAAGCCTGATTCCTTGCAAAGATTACTAGAAACCAGATTCTTACAATTGAGCACTGCGGTCAAGCTACAGTTGTGGAAGGAATCTTTCAAAAGTGTCGAAGATGTTCATTACTTGATGAAGTATGCTAAGAAATCTCCAAAACCATCATCTCTTGTCTTATATTACAACAACCTAGCCACCATTTTTCAAATTTCTGATAACTTGCTATACGATGCAGCTGCTAGATTAAAGTTATTCAACTTGTTAAGCCAGAATCCAAATGTTACTAAAGAAGAATTGAAGTCTCATGCTTCCTTGCAATTGTTGTCTGCGCTAACTATCCCATTACAAGCTAACGGAACTGACTCTAACATCAATTTGTTTTCCCACAGTGACATCATTGACTCAGAATATTTTAACAGAAAGAATAACAAGATGGCATCTCTTTTGAACTTGAAGCAAATTCCATCAAAGCAAGCCTTGTTGAATGTACCATCCATTTTGGAATATGCCGATTCTGATTTACTTAAGTTGTTCCATTTATTAGAAGGCCAACAATTTAATCCTTTGACCTTCGGCACTGAAGTCAATGCAATTCTAGAAAATATCATTAACGTTGAAGCTTACGCTCCATATTTAACCAAATTAAAGACCATTTTGTCTCAAAGAATAATTTTGAATGTCTCTTCCATTTATGAAACTATCAAGTTCGAATTTTTGATCAAGTTGACGACTTTCAAGGTTGATTTTTTCAACCACTCTGATTTTGAGTTGGAAGACTTATTGTTGAACATTGAGCAAACTGAACTACTACCAAACCATTACGTTGAATACGATTTTGAATTAGGTGTTGTTATCTTCATTCCTAAATTAAACAACTCAGATGCAACTGACCTTTCACAAGTTATGAACACTTTATCTCAAGCAATCAAATTGATTAACGTTAAAGAAACCGAAGAATCACACTTGGAATTAGTTACCAGATTATCAAAGGCAGCTAACGAGTCATTCGATCTTGAAGTAGAAACTTTGGAACAGAGATTTGTTGAGTTAAAGGCAAGAGAAAAGAAGCTGAAGGATTTGAAGGAGGGTGAAGACATGGAATTCCAAAAACAAAAGGCCGAGCAATTACAGGAAGCAAAGAGATTAGAAAAGGAGAGATTAGAGAATGATGAGATTAGACTCGAAGAAGACAGAATTAGAAAGGAGAAAGAAAGAATCCAACGTGAAGAAATGAAGAAGTTGATTGAAGAAGTTAATAAGAAGGGTGTTATTTCAATCAGTATGGAAGAAGCTGAAAAGATGACCACCGAACAAGTTAAAAGAATGCAAATCGATCAATTGGAATTGGACCACAAGAACCTTGTTGAAAAATTAGAGTCTACTTCTAAGAGAGTTGACTACCTTGAGCGTGCACAAAGAGAAGCTGAATTACCATTGTTACAAAAGGAAGTTGACAAGATTGTTGATGTTCAAAAGGCTGAATATGAAACCATGAAGAACTCACTCATTGAAAAAGCCAAGACTGAATACGAAGCCAACTTGAAGGTGAAGCAAAGATTGACAAGATTTGTTAGCGAATACGAAGAAATCGTCAAGCAATGCAAGGATTCTAGTTATGAACAATACCAAAAGGAAAAATTTCAAGCTAAGGAACAATTAGAGGAAGCAAAGAAGGCGAGAATTGCACAATTCGTTTCCGAGAAGAAGAAGGAGTTTGAAGCTGCGCAAGCCAGAGTCAAGGCTGAAGAAGAAGCCATTTTGAAGGCAGAAGAAGCTGCTAGAATTAGAGAAGAAACTGTCAAGGCTAGAGAAGAAGCTGTTAGAGCTAGAGCAGAGGAAGAAGCTGCTGCTGCCAAGAAGGCTGCTGAGGAAGCTGCTAAGAAGCCTATGACATTTGCAGAAAAGATGAGATTGAAGAAACTTGGTTTACTATAAACCATTTATTTTTGACCTATTTGTTTACTACCAGTATAGCTCTATTTAGACATTGTATAAATGTTTCAATTGATCTTGAATAAATTCATGTCTTTTTTTTAGAATTTGGTGGAGAGAAAGATCGAAGAAAATTTTTTTTGTTCATTTATTTGGAATTGCTATGTACATTAACATCTTCAATTAAGGCAAGAGCACGGTAATAACGATGTCTGCACCAGAAGATTTGGTTACACAAGTGTCGCAGGGCGACATCGGTGGTCTAGGTGTCTCTGATGTAGGCATGGACGACTATAACACGGAGATACACATGAACATGCGTGGCGAGCATTTTACCATTACCAGAGACGACTTGATGGCATTACCGGAGTCAATCTTGCTATGCCTTTTCCCTAATGGGGTGTTCGTGGGTATGGACGGGCAAATCATTACAAACTTGACTGACGACGATACTGTTTTCGTTAACTTTTCACCAGACTGCTTTCAGTACATCTGCCAAAACTTTGATGTTGCCGTCAGGGATTTGCAAATTGCAGAACAATTAAATCCGACCCCTATCTACGACATACATGACCCTTCTATCTTGAATGACAGGCCAGCGATAATTGTGCTTAGGGAAGATTTGGATTATTACTGCATCCCTCCCGTTACAGGCTTATCTGTTGATCAAATGAGACAAATTAAGATACTTGTTGGTGACGAATTGCTAAAGAATCAACGTATCTTTGATGGGCTTGGTTATGCGCCCGGTAAACAGTTGAAGTCTGCGGAACAGCACCTTATGGACATGTTGTGCACTTCTGGCTTCTCTGCCGATGGTCAATGGGGCCATCGGTCTCTTGAACCTGGTAAAACAGTTGTTTTCTCGTTGACGCTGGCCCGTTTACAAAACAACACAACCAACCTTTCCACACCTGAACAGTCGCCTGCTTTGAAGCCAGTGGCATCTAGCACATCGTTGACTGAAGACAAACGAAGATCCCGTTTCTCCACCTTGGCGCATTCCATTTCGAGGGCCTCTTCGAAACCACGTAAGGTAACCAACCCTAATTTAACAAAGCTTCTATTGTTCTGGAGGAAGCCCGCCAGAAAGTGCTGGTGGTCTGATAATGTTTTAGAGATCGACATCGGTGACTTGGGTCTAACAAACGCTGACGGTTCACCTATTAAGAATACTAAGATCAAAACTCACATCCGCAGAGTTTGGACTTTGGAGCTCTCCATCATCGGAGTGCAGTAGATAAGAGTATGTTATTTTACAATTCTATACTGGCAGGACCAAGGCTTTCCCATTACTATCATATATAAACGTCTATTTTATAAGATTTATTTAATTTTACACATATATTTTACTATTGTTCTTTGACATATGTACAAAAAAAAAGGTTCATTTAGCTTCGATATTATTTGCCGAATTGGCGATAACACTATTTTCTTAATTTAATCAGATGCAAATGGATTTGGAAGTTCTTTCTCATACCGTTGGTTGGCTGTATGTGTTGTTTTGGGGTACATGTAACTATCCTACGTTGATCTCAAACATTCAGCTCAAAAGCGTGCAGGGGATATCCATCGACTATCTATTCTTCAATGGTGTAGGATTTAGTGTTTACACCTTGTACACGGCAGCAATGTACTTTTCGCCTTTAGTGAGGGAGGAGTTCAAGCTTCAAGTTGGTGAGTATCCGTTGATCAAGATTAACGACGTGTTCTTTGGCACACACAACCTGCTAATCAACCTGTTCATCTTATCGCAAGCATACATCTGGGGATACAGGAAAAACGACAACCAATACCTCAGTGGGACTTCGATGATCATTCTCTCAGCAGTGTTTGCGTACATTGTGCTTGGATCGCTTTTCATTTATCACAGGGAGGGGTTCGAACCGGTGGACTCGGCATTCAATTGGGTGCATCTGTTCACATCCCTTGGTCTGATCAAGATCATCATGTCCGTGTGCAAAAACATACCGCAGGTGGTATATAACTACAAGCGTAAGTCGACACACGGGTGGCCCATTTTAATGGTGTGGTTGGACTTCTTTGGAGGGTTTTTTTCGTTTGTTCAGTTGATCATAGATGCATATGCCGTTGGTAATATTAATGCCATGTTCAACAATCTTCCAAAGTTACTTCTTGCAATAGAGGTGTTTATCGCCGATGCCATATTCTTTTACCAGCACTACTACCTCTACTACAACGCCGATGTTGAAAAGTATGGTACGATCCCATCGTCCTATAATGCAATTGCCGAAGACGAAGAATACATTATCGAACATTCATCAGACCACAACCATCGCAGTGTTTCGGTTTGTACTCATCCAATGGACACTGTGGATAAGGACGAAATGCAACGTTTAATCACCTGAACACTTAAAATCTGTTTTTGAATGCTGAGCAGAATACACGTGACATGACGCTAAGCCCGAAAGCTCTTTGAAATTTGAAAATTTTGAAAATTTTTGAAATTTCACTTAAATATAGAAGGCCTGTCTTTGATAGTAAGGTTCCGACAGCAGGATAGTAGTGATCTATCGATACATAGTTTAATTTTAACTGATAGAATTCACTAGTAATAGAGCAATGCTTTCAAGAGTGACATTTCGTAGACTTGTTTCGTCAACAAGTAGTGTCAAGAGCGCATACCAAGACGCATTCAGACCATTGAAATCTGAAACTGGGTTCACCGGAGCAGTTGGTAACACGCCACTGTTGAAACTTAACAAGTTGTCTAAAGAAATTGGACGTAATATCTACGCAAAGGCGGAATTCATGAATCCTGGTGGTTCTGTTAAAGATCGTGCAGCATTGTATTTTCTTGAGCAAGCTGAAAAGAGGGGTCTCATCAAGCCAGGAGGAACTATCGTGGAAGGTTCTGCTGGTAACACTGGTATTGGTTTGGCGCACATGTGTAGAGCCAAGGGGTACAAGTGTGTGATTTTCATTCCAGACTCCTTTGCACCATCGAAGATTCAAACTATGAGAATGCTTGGTTGTGAAGTATTTCCAGTTCCAGTCGTCCCATACGAGGATCCAAACAACTTTAATCATCAAGCAAAGAGATATGCTGAAGCAACAGAAGGAGCATACTGGACCAACCAGTTTGACAACTTGGACAACAGACAAGCCCATATTGAAACCACTGGTCCTGAAATCTTCAAACAACTAAAGGGTATGGTTGACGCTTTTGCATGTGCCTCTGGTTCTGGTGGTACCTGGTCCGGTACTACCAGATACTTGAAGACTGTGAACCCAAAGATCAAATCTTTCCTCGCCGAGCCTCCTGGATCTGTGTTGTACTCTTTCATCAAAACGGGTGTTGTTGAAAGAACTGGTGAATCGTCATTTACTGAAGGTGTTGGTCAAGGTAGAGTTGTTGGTAACATCATGCAAGATTACAAGCTGGCTGACGACGCCTTCCTCATCCCAGATGAAGAAACTATTGTCATGTTATACAGAATGCTGGATGAAGAAGGAATATATTTGGGTTCCACTGCTGCACTTAATGTTGTTGCTGCCACAAAGGCTGCTGCTTTGCTTCCAGAGGGTTCAAATGTTGTCACCATCTTGTGTGATTCAGCTCACAAGTACTCTGAAAGACTATTCTCAAAGACATTCCTTGAGACTCATGGTATCTACGATGCGCTACCTCCACATTTGAAGAAATATTGTGCATTACCTTGAGAATTGTATATTCTAGGTAAAAGAAACTATACTACTACAGTATTATTTAATCACAAATATAAAAATACCTTTGTTATTGTTATGATAAACTATTTGATAGAAAAAAATAATGTAAATGCTGCACTAAGTTCATTAGTAAAGTTTTAATGTATTTGGTACCTGTTATACTATCACGATGAGTATTTTGGTTGATATTTATTTCAATCCAAACTCGTTTGATTCATGGATGGCTATATTGAATTTTGTTTTCATACTTTCCATACTTGACCAATTATAGAGGCAAATTTCATTGAAACAAGTGTGAGCAACAGGCAAATATTCACTAAATGAATCAAATTTGATAAATCTTATTTTTAATTTTAAACTTGAGAATCCTGTTGCTGGAACCTTATCTGACCCAGTGATGAACCTTAGTAATTTTCTTTTACTGGCCAAATTAAGCTCGTTGAAATAACTCCAAAACCAGATGACAACAGGACTGGAGAGAGAGCAATTAGTATAGCTAGTAACCAATTTCAATGAGTTAACATCGATCAGTGTATTTTCGTCGTCTCCTGAAACAAGTAACTGTATTTCTTTTGAAGAGAACAAGTTTAAAGAGTTAGAATTCATAACTAACTTAAAACCATTATAAAATTGATTGAATTTATTTGCTATGATATCTGTCAAAAAAAAGTTGTAGTATTTTGAAATATATTCATGTCTGTTACTAAAATTAACTGTTATGTTTGACCCATTGGGTATTAATTCGATTGTTTTAATTTTATTTGAAACATCGCTATATGTTAACTCAAAAGTGAGATTTAAATCTATTATTTCATCGTTGCTCAATTTCAGTAAATTCTTCAGTTGCTCCCCCACAATGGGATCTAGTTCAATGAAGTCGTCTAAAGATGTTTTTTGGCCTTTTAGTTTTTTGTAGACTACTTGAGGAAATTTAACATCCAATATTACCGAATTGTATATTGCTAGGCCAACAATTACCCCAACTAAAAAGTATAATTCATTTTGCTTTAAATTATCATTTATTGAGAAATATGCAAAGTTTGAGGTAGAATTATATGTGAACAACTTTTTGTCAGGATCAAATAACTCCTTTGAAAGTAATAAAAACCATTCCTTCTTCAATCCGCCAGCATCAATACCTGGTTCGTTAATGAAGCTGACTTTAAGTAGTTTTTTCAAATCTTTCGGATGTGATTGAATCTGTTTCAACGAATCGATTGTTAAATGGGATCTTCTTACTCTCATTTTGAAAAAAAAATCTTCCATCTTTTTGCCTTCCGCTATCGAAGAAATGAATGCCATTTCAGTTGTTCTCCCCACTGATTTTTTGACCTCGTGCTGCAAAATGGATATCTTTGAACCAAGAGAAATTAGAAAGGGGTAAGAGCAAAATGTGAATTTGGGTTTGTTGTAGTAGCCATTTTCATTGAAGTTCATTCCAAGATTATTGAATGAGTTTTGAATTTTAAGCAAGTCAATTGTCAAATCATTTGGATTTCCGATGGATTCATGCTCGATAAATGAGTTTAGGAATTCCCATGAATCGAAATCTTGTTTTATGTTAACGTAATCCACAAGATTGTTGTAAAAACAAGAATGCTGTAGTTTTTTATTGGCCAGAAACAAATAGGACATTGCTTTACAAGCTGTTTTCAAATGCCAATCCTCTGAATATTGATTAATGGATATTTGAATTTTGTCATCGTCGAATTTGAAACCTTTGTCCTTCACTTGTGGGAGCGGTAACCCTAGTGCGTTGATCAAGCTGTTTTCATTATTAATTGCTTCGAATAGACCCATGTCGATTTGGTCTTTGTAATTGATATTTTCAGCAGTATGAGATATTGGTATTGAGAGTTTACACTTTTTGTCTAAAATGATGTGAGTGTAAATGCGATTCAAATGGAATGTTATGTAAAGGTTCATCAAGTCAATTTTAGACTGAAACTCATCAACTGGTAACCTTGACCACCAGTGAGATAGATTATGCACCGTGGCAGATTCCAGATGAGCAAACAAGCCAAAAATCCGTTTGATTATATCGTAGGAGACGCCTTTAAACTGCGGACTGAGATGCGACTTACCTGAAATGGAATGCAAAAGCAAGGGACATTCCAGTATGATTAAAATCCAGTTGATAGACTGAGTATTGATTTTAGAGGGCGGGTGCCTCAGCGAATGTAGTGCAGAAACTAGTAACTTGAACATTGGTCGCTTGGTACTCAACTTGTCAAGCAGTGAGTAGAATTTCTTTATCTCATTGAAATTCAAGTTCGGTGAGCTGTAACTCGGCTGTCTGTTGCCATACAAAATGAACGACCTGTTCAATACGTCAACGTTGGAAAACGAGCTTTGTATAAGCGTTTCG
Source organism: Saturnispora serradocipensis (assembly GCA_030570415.1). Lineage (NCBI taxonomy): Eukaryota > Fungi > Ascomycota > Pichiomycetes > Pichiales > Pichiaceae > Saturnispora > Saturnispora serradocipensis. The sequence goes on along the minus strand of JAJLVS010000001.1, from coordinate 224,877 downwards.
ACCTCATTGATTGTACCATTGGAGATGATTTTTTTCAGCAAATGATAGGACAACACCTGCTGGTTCGTCCTGTTTGACTCCGTCTTGCTTTCAAGTGCCGTCCATTGGCATGTGTAGCAAACCAAACACTTGATCAGTCTGGCCCCTCTGGGATACGCCAAATTGGTGCCGCAGCACTGGCAGCAACTGTGCAAACACGGCAGCTCGCTGTTCAGTACCGCTGGCTCAACGACCTCTGCCGTCCTGTGTTTGTGCATCAACTCCCTTTTGAACCTCGATTTGACGTGGCTACTCGTATGCGGTATGATAGCGCCTGCACTTGGCGCTACTGCATTTGCGTGTGTGCTGCTATTAATAATACCATTGCTCCCGGTAGCACCAGTGCCCTTCCCTATGCCTGGCTTCTTCTTCGTTATATAATCCATAAGATGTACTCTACAGACATTAAACTGCTAACTTCCTGTGTTGCATCAAACTATTTTTGGGTCCACCTTTTTTTTCCTCTCAAGTATATATATATAATGCAAATAATATATTCTAAATTTATATACGTAATTAAACGCTATACAATGTATGATACAATTTCCCTATTATCAAATTACAAGATAGCCTATTGTTAGCAATTTTTTAATTTTACAAAAGGGGGGTGGGAAACAGATCACCAATTTGTGGCGCACACAAAAAAACTAATGCGCCACGCTGTGTTTACGTAAGCAGCACAATTTTCCTGATAGCGGGCTTGTGTATCACTTGTGCCGGTGCAACTGCCCAAAAGCAAAATTTTGAGAAAAATAGTATTATTACGTTATCCCGGCATAAGTGGTACGCTACCCCCGTTAAAAACAAATCCTTTTTGTCTCCCCGCTTTCTATTTAGAATTTTTTTATTCTAATAAGATCCAAAAAAAAAACCACGCGTCGCGACGCGTTGCGACGCGTGAAAAGCCAGAAAACCCAAAGTAAAAAATGAGCATCTTCAAACATCCGGTGGTTATCGTCGCCTTGGGAAATTTTTTACCCCCTTTAATGATTTAGTTGCTATCATATTCTTTCTCTTTATAGTTAACCACCCAAGAATAAGTAAATTGATCTTGGCGCCCAATTGATCCTGTGACACTAAAGTACTAGAGAAATAGTTTAGTGTAAAATATATATGTATTCTTATTAAATACCTAAATTGTTCATCATATATTAAATTTTTATATACCCACTACATCAAGAACAGGATTAGTTCAAAAAGAGAAAAGATGTCAGAGATTGCAGGCAAAGGATCAACAGAACTGCAACAGCTGCTGCCAGCAGCACCGCTTTCCAGCCCGCTAGGCAAACTGGATGGACTGAAGACTCCGCCATCGAAATTGTCATTGTTAGCATCTAAGGGGAGCACGGGACTACTATCGCCGGACTTTTCGTCACCAAACAACCAGCAAATAGAAGAGAACGATGAAGAAGACGAGAAAGAAGACGATAGAAAATCGACTCAGAGTTCGTCCAGTGACAAGGAGAACGCTGGCAAGAGTGGTGACTTGTCACTGAAGCAGCTCAGCAGAAAGAGAAGCAACGAAAGCTCTACGGACCTCAGCTCTAATAAGAAGCTCAAATCAAATGAGCCGCCTGTGGACTTCGTGTTGCCAGAACCTGAAGACATGCCGGTGGTGACGTTCAACTCCACCTCAAAACCCCCCTTCTCATACGCAAATATGATCGGAATGGCGCTTTTGAGGGCCCCGATGAGACGTTTGACGTTGGCAGAAATCTATGACTGGATTGCAGACCACTTCAGCTACTACGAAAGAGGCCAAGTGGGTTGGCAAAACTCAATCAGACACAATTTATCTCTAAATAAAGCCTTTGAGAAAACTGAAAAATCAAAAGACAAAAAGGGTCACTTTTGGCAGATCGTCTCCGGATGCGAATACGCGTTCTTTAATATCAAGGAATCTAAAAGGAGTGCAAACTCGAGTTCAAGAAAGCTCAAAGCTCCATCCATTTTTGGTAAAAGAAATGCAAATGATGATGACGAATTTGACAACGATGAATTGATCTCAACTGCTGGTACAGTAGTTGATTCATCTTCTGTAGAAGTCATACCAAACTTAGCTTTGGTACCTTCTACTCCCATTTCAAAGTTTTCTTCTCAATTCGATGATTCGCCCTTAATTAACAAATTTGACTTCAAGACCCCAATTTTAAATCACTTAAACAACAACAATAACCTCTCAACAAACGATAATCATCAATTTTCAAGTTTAATTTCAAATAACATTAGCCTATTACAATCATCTCCTCTTCTTTTTGAATCTCCAATTTCGAATTTGAACTCTGCAAATAGTCGTAATATCGATTTCACCTGTTCATTCAGTTCATCGAATTTTGAAATGTCACCAATGGCCGCAATCAGTGAACCTGGTCCAATTCTGGAGCCGATAACCCCTCAAAGATCATCAAATCAACAAAGGGTTCAATTACCATCAATTTCAAAACAATTACAATCCTTACAACCAATCTCAACTTCATCAAACGCAAAATTACATGATAGATTCAAAACCCCAGTTTTTGGAGCTTCAACTCCAATCACTTCAATAAAACGTGCCTGGGCTTCTCCCTCATATTTAGAAGAATTTTTAGTATCTCCTTTGCCAAATATTAAAAGCCATTCGAATCATAACCACCATCATCATATACTATCACACTCACACCAAATGTCAATTGAATCAAAACTATTTTCTGGTTCACCTGTAACAAAATTGAAAAAGATGAGTAACGGTGGATATTCAACAAATGAAATATTTGGTATTGATATTTGCTCGATCAACAACATGGATGATGATATACCACACTGGAAAAAATGAATGCTTAATATATAATTTAGCTGTCAAATTATTCACACACGTTCCACTTCTTGATTTAGTTTTTTCCTCTTTATCTTCCGCTTCATTACTTTCCTTTCATCTTATTACTATTATTACTATTATACTATCACTTTATCAATAAAAATGGGTCTTAGGGGTTTTATTGATACCTTTTTCTTCCAATTATTTCCAAATCTATATTGTACTTTAGTTTCAAATGTTATTATTATTAGTAACTTTTTTGTATAGCTTTTTACTTTTTCCTTCTTTATTTTATATTTCTTTGTCATTCTAATTCTTATTGTATATCAATATTATTAGTACCAATTTATCCCTTCTTTCGAAATCCAGCTTCGTTTCCAATTAACAATGCAGTAAATTACATAATTAGAATGTTATAAAAATTTGTCATGAACGCAATAAGGATCTTCTAAATATTGTTGCTTTGTTGATAATAAGTTTTTGAACGTACTTAAACTTGATAATATACTCCCACCGAGATAGCAGCTTAATTTCCTCTCAGGATTTGCATACATTTTCAAACCAACTTCTGGATCTAGTAACTGTATCTCTTTTATCGTTCTCAAACCAAAATTTCGGATCATTGTATTTCCGCCTGACAAAACAATTGACTTGAACAAAGTTCCTCTCAAATCAATATCTGTCTTCATTATTGAACTGTAAACATTTGAGTGGATGCCCTCTCCTTCTATTCCAATTAAATTAGGCTGAAACAAGATTTCTGTTGAGTTAATCAAACTTTGCTCGCTGATATTGATGAGTTTACCATCTGGTAATTTGAATTGTGCTTTTCCGTTATTTATCTCTTCGTAATTTGATCGAGTCTTCACTCTTTCTTTATTTACAGCACATAGCCTTTCTTTCAAATTTCTCACTATTTCAAACTCACTCGATGAAGTTAAAACATATCCATCCTTTAAAATCTCCCTTTCTAAAACTTCAGTAACATTTCTGCCTCCAACATTAATCCTACTTATACTATTTGGAATAGCAAAACCTTCATAAACAGGCACGACAGACGTAACTCCATCTCCTGAATCCAAGACAACACCACTTGTTCTTCCAGTCGAGTATAATGATAGCAAAGGCGGTAGAGATATATTGACCGCAGGAACATTCATCAACTCAAACATTATCTCACACATCTTATCCCTATTCTGCTTGGGATTCAATGGTTCTTCTGTTATTAATAACGGATGCTCGTTAATACTATTAACATGCAACTCATTGAGCAAAATGAATTGCCAAATCAATTCCATTGAATTCCAATCGGTAACAACACCATGATCAATAGGATAGTCCAGTTTTAGTAAGCCCCGGCGCACTTGTGCTTCGTTACCTATAAACGTATCATTTTCCTGTATCTCACTGGGCAAATATTTGATCTTGTTGTACTTTGGCTTTCCTATTATATTTGAAAAGTTGACTTTGGGTATATCATCACCTGAGTAACCAGCTTTTATCATCCCAGATCCGTTATCTATAACAATCGGTTGATTAAATAACGTTTCTATGCCCATACTGCTTTTGCTATATCATCCACTTATAGATAAAGTTTCGAAATGGTAAACAATAAATTTTAGCCAGCTTTTTTCCTTTGTTTTTCGATTTTGACGTAGGGTAAAATTGTTTTCTTGCCTAATATATACTATATTTTACAGGTTGGAATCCTTTCAAGAAAAGTAGTTATATTAGTGTATACATATATCTATAAAAGTAGGAAGGAAGAAAAAAAAAACAAGATATTAGATAGAATAGTATCTATCACCAAAATCACCAACACCTGGAACAACGTACTTATTTTCATCGAGACCTTCATCGATCATACCCGTGACAATCTTGATTTGTGGGAATTGCTTTTGGAAGACAGCAATACCTTCTGGAGAAGCAAGAACATTCAAGAACAAAATTCTGTTTTCTGGAACACCTTTCTTCAGTAAGACGTCAACAGCCATGGCAGCAGAACCACCAGTGGCTAATAATGGGTCTAATAACAAAACAAATCTTTCAGCAATATCTTGTGGCAATTTATCGTAGTATAACTTTGGCAAAGCAGTTTCTTCGTCTCTTTGAATTAAGATTTTACCTAATCTTACAGAACGGCAACAGTCCCTAAGACCTTGTTCCATTGATTCACCAGCTCTGATGATAGAAACACCACAGATTTTACCTTGGAACTTGAAACCTTCGTATGGAACATTCAGAGGCGTTTGAACAGTGGTTGGCTCAACTGGCAACTGATCAAGACCTTCTTCAACCAAAAGTCTGATAATACGATCTGAGTAAAACACAAAATCACCTCTGCTGGTGTTCTTGTCACGAACGATGCTAGAATAATTCAATGTTAGTCGATTTGCTAAAATTGATACTGAATTCAAGCGCTTGATTCACTCGCTTTAATAGATGTCGCATTTTCACATGAATAAAGCAGTAAAAAAAAACATACGTGTAAAGGCACTTTAGCTGCTTGGTTTGTCTCAACAAAAGGACGTTAGGGTACTCAGACATTACTGGATTCTTGTTTTTCAATTTTACAACTGATAACTAAAAGTTGAATTGACTGACTAAAAAATTTTTCGGTTCTGTCTTACGACGAATAATGCGCCTCAGATCTTTTCCTGAAAGAGGCTGGTGACTCGCATGGTTGACAAGCTAAGATTAACCACCAGATAGGAGTGCAGTAAATACATAGATAGAAAGCAAGAGGCTATAGGTCCTCCAAGAATCTCAATGAGAGCTCTGAAGCTAAAGTTTGGCGAATTGACTTTATCAAATCCCTGATATTAACCGGAACATTTTCAGGGTTCCAGTCGTATTTCAGTTTGCATTGTCTCTTTTCCTTAGTTTCAAGGATTAAATTGTACATCATATCGAATCTGGAATCAGCATTTGTTACACTACTTTCAAATCTATTGACCATTGATATGATTTCAAGAAGCTGCTCCACTGAAAATACGTTTTTATCCATGTAAGGATAGATCATCAACAGCAACGCAGATTTGTAAATAGCTGGCAAGTATTTAAAATTCAACAAATTTGTGCAATGCTTGAACCAAGCCGCTATATTAGAGTTGTCGCCTTTGACTATTTCGTAAAGACAAACCAGTGGCGACACTGCATGTCGCAAAACAGGACTTATGATTTCATTTTTTTGTAGCTTTTCAACAAGCGTTTTGTCATAAATGTCACCATCAACCAACAGTATTTCAAAGATCTTCCAAACAATATCTACTATTTTATTGCTGGCTCTAGCTTCCGCAAGGCAATACAAGGACTCATATAAATAACCCCTCTCGAACAATAATTCACCTTGAATTCTATAGATCTCGTCCATTGTATCAAACAGTTCCAGTTTGATACAAATTGATAAAACCCATTCGAAGTCTTCTGTATTTTTGATCTTATATGTTGGCAGCAGCTCGCTCAAAATGAATTTTGTTTTAGACTCTCCGATTTGAATTAAAATACCGACACCAATATCAAAAAACTTTGAATCATTGAGTAATGACATTGACAAATCCATGACCATAGAATCAATACTGTCATTGATATTTGCCAACTGTTGTTTACGTTCATTGACATCAATTGAAGAGATTACTTGTTCATAACTCTTTAAAAGTCCTGATGCTTCCATTAAAATGGCTGTAAATGTTGCAATAAATTTATCAAGTGTTTCCAATCCTGAAACAACCGAAAGAAATCGACCCTTGACAACATTGATGCAGATAAAGTCCCAAGTGTTGATTTCGCCAATCGGATCATTTTTAGTTTCGTTAACATTCAGACTAGTCTCAAGATATTCTTGAAGTTTACTTTTTGATGGCAGCTGATACAAAAAAAGTGCCATAAAACATTCATACCATGAATCAGAATTTGCCTCTATAGTTTGTTTCATGCCTGATAATATTCCTAGCAATTCATAAATTTCAGTCAAAATGGCATGATTTTGAACATTCATGTAAGTTGTTGACTCACGTAATCCCACTGCAACTTCCTTCCATTTTATAAATGCGTTCAAATCTATGGAAAAGGTTACCGGATCATAACCAGCAAGCAGGCTAATAAAATCATCAATTAATTCAAATAATTCTTTATCCTGCTCTTTCAATTCATCATATTGCGACGCTTTCAGATCGTCGATTATACTGCCAAAGCAACCTCTAGTGATCATTTTCTTTACATAGACAGACCAAAATGAAAGGTTTTGATACGGTTTTTCGCTTTCATCGATAGCAGCCTTCAACGTGAATTCATCAGGCTGAATATCAGCTGTTTGGATCCATTTTTGCAATAAAACAATAGTTTCGTCGTCATCACTGATGTAAATCGCATTGATAAGGTTTAAAACATGCAAACAATTGGCATAATTTGTGACCCATTCATCTTCCATGGTTTTCGCTTTGATCAAACTGTTCAATCTTTCCAAATAAATAACTATCAAGCCTCTCAAATACATCTTTTTTTCATTGAGTTCATCTTCAACCAGGTTTAAGACACCGAACTTATCTTCGGAATTCTGATCTTTGTCCATGTTTGAGCTGTAAAACTTATACCTCTTATCTTGTAATAGCAATTCAAAATCTCCAAAAGAGTTTTTCATAAACTTATAATATTCTTCGGAACAGTCTACAGATGGCAGTAAATCAAACGGATAAAGATTGACACTTGGCCCATTTTTTTCACAATGTTTTCCTACTGTTTGCTCCTGTTTTGCTCCATCTTTAACAAAAAGATAACCTTTGTTATGATCGGTTAATGTGAAATCCAAGTGACGACCCTCTTTCAACCAATTAATATTTTTGTTGTAAGTTGGATGGTCTTCGTACTCTAAATGTCTGATTGGAAGGTTTGTTTTTTGGTCAAATTCCACAGATTCCTCGTCCATGTTCTCATCATTATCTCTACCGTCATTGATGTTGACCTTCTCATCAAATGACCACAATGTCATTTTTGTAATGATAATACTTTCGTCACAACAAGTTCATAAAAATGTTTCAAGGCAGTGCTGACATAGTGAAATTTTTTTTCTTGAAATATCATTAAGAACAAGAAGCTGTACATATATTTGATTTCTATGCACTATGGAGTCTAGTGAGTCGCTTACTAAGTTTCTTAGAAATAGAAACACATCTGTGGAGGAGGTGTGTAAAGTTTCTCTGAAACTCCTTGATGAATACGATGATCTGACGCTTCCCAATGCAACTAGATTTATTTTAGAATTGATCTTTGATAGACTATCACAAAACAATGCATTCACATTAAAATTTAAGTTGAGTGAGCAGTTCTGGTCTCTCTTCTATCATTTATGGATTAGTTGCAACAAAGATGCACATTCACTAAGTATGAGATCTAAAGTTCTATCAAAACTAAAGTTTGGTGAAATATTTTCAAATTTAATGTCTGAAATTGACGATAAAGGTTTGATTAAAAATGAGAGCTATTTGAACATTGTGTTCACTATGATGAACTTAGTAGTTGAAAGTGGACGACTGATTTTATCGCAAGATCAAAGTTTGAATTTCTTGAAAGAGTTGACTAAATCTCTTGTATCGAATGAGTACGCAGCTAATTTAAGATTGAAAATCATCCAAATAATTTACAAGGTCTTCAAGTTGAATAATTCCAACACCTCAAAGTACGATACTAAACATGTCAAAGAATTTAGTACTTTTGTTTTACCTAATTTGTTGGTGATTATTAAAGAAAGTGCTGAGTCGTCTGCATCGCAAAAAGATATCGAGAGTCTGATTATTCAAACTCTTTTCAGGGAAGATGCTGTTCAAAACATATCTGATAACATTGAATTTTTTCTTAACTCTCCTCTGAGTAAGAACTTAGCAGCGTTTGAGTTTACCTATTTGATAAAACTTATTATTCCAAATGTTAAAATTGATATTTTGGAAACAGTTTATAAAACTATCATTGAATCTTACCCTATGCATTCCGCAGTTTTGTTGAAAGAAGTTACTTCCATGAATAAAACTTTGTCAACCACATTTTTGTCATCTTTAGTGGAAAAACAAATCGGATTACCAAATCCTGATTTGGATGTCATTTCACAAGCAATTAAAAGAAACTCTGAAGTGGGTTTAAAATTCCAAAAAGAGATAAGTAAACTCTGCATAAAAAATTCGAATACTAAAGAGTTGAGTGAGAGGTTTTTTGATTGCTATGTAAATGCCAGAGAGGTCTCAGCATTTGTCAAGTTATGGAACGAATTCATTATTGGTAATGAGTCTAGCGTTTTTGCATCAGATAACTTCATAGATTACACTTCCTCAAAATTAGTCTCACTATCGTTTTTCCAATTGTCAGCAGTGGTACAGCAGTGTGTGGACAGCTATCAATGTAATGTAGAAGTTCTACCTGTGGCTATTTTATCCATATGTAAAGGTTTGTTGAAAGGTCTGTCAGGTTGTGCTCCAAATTCACTAAGCAAAACACTAATTGAAAATTTAAGTCAATTGAAACCATCATTAATTTCTCTTTTAAAGATAGAAGGAAAACACTTTTTTAAAGTATCATTTCACGTCTTAAGTTTATTTGATCTAGAAGTCATCCAAGAAGGAATAAATATTAAGCAATTATTCTTAAAGCCAATCGAAAATGAAGATTATTATTATTATGCCTACTTTAGAATCATTGAGCAAGATGTGAATTTATGCAAAGACAAGCCACTTAATAAGTTCATTAAATATTTTTCAAAAGCTTCTGATTCATTCAAATTGAGAATCTTCAATAGATGGTTTGTTTTAATAGATATCCTGTTTGAACAAAAAGATATCGACTTCTTAGTTGCCTCTTTGTTTGAGACCAAAAGCATTGCAAAGAAAGAAATTGCTACCATACTAAACCACCCATTAATATCTGATCAAAGTAAAATTATGTTTTCTGTTATTAACAACATTTCAAAACATGTCGAACTTGTTTCTGTTTTGAACAACATTTCAGTTTATGTTTATACCAAAAAGCAAAAGCAACATACTCTTGACATGCTATTAGAAGAAACTATTGCAAAAAACATTTCTATTGATGAATTTGTTACATTGTCGTCAAAATTGTTAGCATTTCCAACTTTCAAGTCGCAACTTGAAAGTAGTTTCAATTCATTAATAGGGTTACTCCAACTAGATGATGAAAATCCTGCAGTTCTTTCTATTATTGAACAAGTGGTTTCAATTAATGCTAAGCGTAATGACAAATCAATTGATTACTTTCGAGGCGCATTCGATAAAATAGAAGAATCACTCAAGACCAAAACTAATCAATTAGTGTTTATTCAATTATCAAGGATTTTAGTGAATGAAACCTGCTTATATGAATCAATGCAGAAGTCAAGACAAACCCTTTTGGACCTCCTAACTATAAAATCAATCAAGTTGCTTCATGAAAGTATATCAGAAAAAGAGATATGTTTGCTGCTTTCAAATTTAGCGCATACAGTACCACTTCATTTTGTTAACGAAAAACTGCTCAAGTCAACTATTGATGAACTTGGTAAAAAATATAAAAATTCCCCTGAAATTCAGTCAAAACTCTTTTACTTGATATCTTCATTGCCCGGTTATGAACCGAAATATGTTTTAGGATTCTATGTCGCCCTAAAAAACAAGGACATTATGAAGCCTTTAAACAAATTAATAGACTCATTGAGCACAGATGCAGAAGAGTACCTCTTGCTGTGGAAAAATATTGCACACTCTTTGCATGTTGATATTCCGTCATCTCATAACTCATATATTGAAATAATAAGCTGCTTCATTAAAAACTGTCAACGACCACAGAAGAAAGAACTTGTCTCACATTTCCACAAGTTATTAATAACATCAATTTCGGAGATATTTACACTTTCATTGCAAGCTAATAGTGATGTGAGCATTGAATCTCTTTTGACTTTGTTAGAATCTCTCAAAGTTTTAGCAACTTCGAAAGGTTGGTTATTAACACAATACGCTATAGAAATGATACTTGTATTTATTTCCGATTTTTGCAGATATTTGAAGACATCGCAAGGTTTGACTCCTGAAATTTATGTGGAAGTAACCAAGACAGTCTCGGTTTTAATTCTTTATCAACGCTACAGATTTAAAAAGAGACATCATTTGATTGTTTTAGTTTTTGTTACATTGATGAATCTGTTAGTCTCGAGATCAAGAGATTTAAGCAGTGAATGCGGATTGTCATTCGAAAGATTAATGAGCAATTTGTGTGAACCAAGTAGTAACTTGATCTCTTCTTGTCCAGACGAAAATGTTTCAAGGGATATTGTGGTTTCTAATGCTCTTGCCCAGCTTAAAAGTAATTTAAGAAAAAATTTGCATGTCATTTTGTTCAACTACATTAAATTTTATCTTCAGTATCAAATTGATCTGAAAATTAAATCCCATTTAGACACTAGTATTTACATGGTCATGGATTTATTTACAACCGCAGAGTTGCATTTGATAAATAAAGCACTCGATAACCAAGGACGTGTTGTTTTTAAGGCGGTTTATGAAGATTATCAAAAGTATTTTAAATGGAAAGAAGAATAGAGCCATTTTTAGAATAATTTTTCTGTTTCTCTCCCCTGTGTTGTATATTATATAGGCGAATACATAAATGTGATTTTATTTGATATGCTTTTGATGAGAAAATGAGTTTCGATGAAAAGCTCTGCATACAGAACGCGATTTGTTGAGCTAACCGAAGTGTTCATTAATCAACGCCATTACCATTAGAAAACTGCTTCATATTCTTTTTTTCTGTGGAAGTAGAACTGTAGCCCAAACAAGCTGATTCTATTTAGTACAATATCTATCGATTGTAAGCTTGAAAATTTGAATATCTAATTTGCATTATAATTATATAGTTTTATAATTACCTTAACTTGAATAACCTAGATGTTTTAAAACATACTTTCTTCTTTTCAACGACACTGATAGAGCTTAACGTAAAAAGCTGAAATTTTTTTAAAATTTTTGACAGATGAACTGTTAACAGATCTCAACTACAAGGTTTAGTATTTGTACTAGAAAGCATGGTAGATATATCAGAACTGGATAATGATGTGGCGGTGGATGCAATCATCAATGAATGGGAAAGAAAAAATGAGAAAACTGCAGCAAATCCGTCAACAGCAACCAGTGAGCCAGAGCTACCACCTCAATTAAATGAAATCTCTAGCAAAACTACCGAAGAACTCATGGAAGATTTGAATAAGTTACCGTTCTTCATGAATGAATTGAATATCTCAGAAGATGGATCTAACGCCGTAGAAGTTGAAGCTTTGAAAGCTTTAGCCTACGAGGGAGAGCCTGATGAAATTGCTGAGAATTTCAAAAGACAAGGTAACGACTGCTACAAGGCTAAGAAATATAAAGACGCTATAGAATTTTATAGTAATGGTCTTGAGGTGGATTGCGGCAGCAAATATATTGACGCTGCGCTTTATTTAAATCGTGCAGCCAGCAATTTAGAACTGAAAAATTACAGAAGGTGTATCAATGACTGCAAGGAATGCTTAATTAGACAACCAAAAAATGTAAAAGCTTTGTACCGGGCATCTAGAGCTTATTTCCAAATTGAACATTTCAAAGAGGCCAAGGCCACACTAGAATTTGCTGTCTCAATTGATACTCAGAATTTAGCTGTTAATACACTTCTTACCAAGGTCAACGAGAAGATGGACCATATCAAAAGAAAAGATGCTGAGAAACGTGCTAAGGAAGAGCATGAGATGAAGATTAAAGATGCGCTTGAAAATGCACTATCACTTCGAGGTATCTCAACTGTTCATTCTTCATATGGTAAGGACACCATTGGAGAGGCCAAGATCCATTTAGAAAGTTCACTAGATGTTGAGTCACAACTTGTTTTTCCAACTATGATCTTATATCCAACAACAGATGAATTTGATGTTGTCTCGGAGGTCAGCGAGCTTTCTACACCTTACGAGATTATGGAGTTGATTTTCAACGAAAGACCTCAGTCATATTTTGAGGACGGTAGACACGAAAATTTCAAACCTAAAAGGCTTGAGGCTTATATGGAGCTTGAAGATGGAGGGTTGGTAAAGGTTGGTAAGAAGGTCGCAATCAATGAGGCATTGATGTGTCAGAGTCCAAAAATTCCTTTATTTGATAATATTCTTAGGATTTATTTTGTTCCAAAGAAGGATTCTGCTAATTGGGTCACAAAATGGAAGAAGTCTGATGCTTTAGAAAGAAGACAATAGCTTCTTTCCTTTGTATAACACACCTTTAATAAAAAGTGGCGCAGTATTTAGTTTTGGTGGCGCATTACGTTTAATTCAGAAGGAAAAACTTTTCAATTTTTCTCTATTTATATAGTAATAACAACTTTTTTCAAAAATAAGCTATGACAGGGGCTATTGCGAAGAGAAAAAGGTTAGGAAAAGGTTTGGAAGTATCACAAAAGGTTTTTGTTGGTACGAGAAACGGTTCTGCTTTTAAAGTCGTTAGAGAACACTATTTACGGGAAGATATACCGTGTTCGTCAAAAGCATGTTCCAAATGTTCAGAATACTACATACCTGGTCCCAATGGAGAGGTTCCGCATCCAATTTTGTCCGAAACACCACTTAATTTGGTTAAAAACGATATAGGAAAGCATTACGTTATTGTTGATACAAATGTTGTTTTGAATGCGATCGACATCCTTGAAAATGCTGCTGTTTTCTATGATATAATTATCTGCCAGACTGTTTTAAATGAAGTACGAAACAGAAGTATTCCTATCTATATGAGATTGAGAGCATTAACCAAGAGTGAAGAGAAGAGATGCATTGTTTTCCATAATGAGTTCAAAACAGCATCCTTTGTTGCAAGAGAAAAGAATGAAACAATAAATGATTATAACGATAGACTGATCAGAGAAGCAACACGTTTTTATTTAAAGCATCTCAAAAGTACAGACATCATTGTTTTACTGATTACTGGTGATAAAGCCAATAAAAAATTGGCTAAAAAAGATGGCATTTCCGCATTCACGTTGCACGAGTACATTTCTTTGATGCCAAATAGTGATGAATTGCAAGATATGCTTCCGTCAAATGAAAACTTTTCTAAAACGGTCACGGAAATCAAATACCCAGAATTCTATTCAAGTGCAAGACTTATGGGTGGTATCAAAAATGGAAGTTTATATCAAGGTAATATCTCCATCTCCTCTTACAATTTTTTGGAAGGAAGTGTTTTAGTAACATCACTCCCAAAGCCATTGTTAATTTTAGGTAGAGAAAATCTTAATAGAGCCTTCAATGGTGATTCGGTTGTTGTTGAACTTTTACCAAAATCTAAATGGAAGAAACCTTCTACAGAAATAATTGATGAAGAAATCATCAATAAAAATCAACTGGGTGACCAAGAAGAGAATGAACTTGTTATCACTGATACAGAAAGGAGATTGCTAGCAAAAGATGCCGCCAAAGCTCAAAATGCTGAAAATGATGAAAGTGAAAAGATTGTGCCAACCGCACGTGTTGTTGGTGTCATTAAAAGAAGCTGGAGGTTATACGTTGGTCAATTATCACAAAATTCTGTCAATAAAGATGAGGTAAGCAGTAATGTTGCTAGAAATGTTTTGGTCGTTTTAATGGATAGATCTTTACCAAAAATCAGAATCAAGACCAGAAGAGCAAAAGACTTAATAGGAAAGAGAATAGTCGTGGCTGTTGATGCGTGGGATTCCACTTCCAAGTTTCCAATTGGTCATTTTGTAAGAACATTGGGTGAGATCGAAGATAAAGATGCTGAACAAGAAGCTCTTTTATTAGAACATGATGTTGAATATAGACCTTTCTCCAAAAATGTTCTTGATTGTTTACCTAAAGAAGGTCATGATTGGAAAGTCCCAGAAAGTCTGGATAACGGTGATCCTTTATTGAAAAAAAGAAAAGATTTCAGAGACAGGCTAATTTGCTCAATTGATCCTCCCGGATGTCAAGATATTGATGATGCGTTGCACGCAACAAAGTTACCGAATGGTAATTATGAAGTTGGGGTTCATATTGCTGATGTTACCCATTTTGTTAAAGCAGGCACTGCTTTAGATCAAGAAGGTGCATCGAGAGGTACATCCGTTTACCTGGTGGATAAGAGAATTGACATGTTGCCTATGTTGTTGGGTACTGATTTATGTTCATTAAACCCATACGTTGAAAGGTATGCTTTTTCATGTATTTGGGAAATGGACGAAGATGCAAATATCGTCAATGTAGAATTCACCAAATCCATTATTAAATCAAGAGAAGCATTTTCTTATGAAGAAGCTCAAATCAGAATTGATGATAAGAGTGTTCAAGATCCTTTAACTGACGGTATGCGAATTTTATTAAAGTTGTCCAAAAAGCTTAAACAGAAGAGACTGGACGCAGGTGCTTTGAATTTGGCCTCTCCTGAAGTTAAAGTTCACACTGATAGTGAAACTTCTGATCCAAACCAAGTGGAAATTAAAAAATTACTAGACACAAATTCTTTAGTGGAAGAATTCATGTTGTGTGCCAATATTTCTGTTGCAAGAAAGATTTATGAATCATTTCCTCAAGTTGCAATGCTTCGTCGTCATGCTCCTCCACCAGCAACAAATTTCGAACAATTAAATGACATGTTGAGAATAAGGAAGGGATGCAGTATTTCAGTAGAGTCCTCAAAGGCTCTTGCTGACTCTCTTGATAGATGCATTGATGAAAAGGATGATTATTTTAATACGTTAGTCAGAATAATGGCAACTAGGTCAATGATGGCTGCAGAGTATTTTGCTTCTGGTAACTTTAGCTACCAGGATTTTAGGCATTATGGTTTGGCTGTTGACATTTATACGCATTTCACATCGCCAATCAGGAGATATTGCGATATAGTTGCACATAGGCAACTTGCTGCCGCTATCGGGTATGAGCCATTGCACGAATTACATATGGATAAGAATAAAATGGATTTGATTGTCAAAAACATCAATAAACGTCATAGAAATGCACAATTTGCTGGTAGAGCCAGTATCGAATATTATGTTGGTCAAGTTATGAAGAGTAATGAATCTGACCAAGAAGGTTATGTGATAAAAGTTTTTTCAAATGGTATTGTCATTTTGGTTCCAAAATTTGGTGTTGAAAGTTTGATCAAAATTGAATATCTGGGAGACGAAAATAGCGCTTTCTTTGACGAAGAAAATTATTCCTTAACCTTTACTACTAAAGAAGGGTCAACTCGAACGGTATCAGTTTTTGACAAAGTCGAGGTTTCTATCAAATCAATCCTTGATGACTTTACCGGTAAAAGAAGAGTCCAACTTGTTTTGAAATAAAATTTTATTCAAAACTTTTTTGTATTTCCTGTGTAATCTGATTCAAAAAGTCATAAACAATTATATTAATTAAAAGCATAATTATTAATTAGAAAAGAGACTTGCAAAAGAGGTTGTGAAAAGATTTAGGCTAGCTATTTTAGGTGTATCAGAAACGCTCAGCGAATTCTGGTATATTTTTGACATTTCATTTTTTAGAGTCGATTCGATGTCTTCTTCGTGGAAATTTGGCACCGCACCGGAGCATATTTTCTCAATGGTTTCCATGAATGGCATGTCTTTTTTAAGAATCAACGATTTCAAAGTTTCAGAGAATGCTTTTACCAATACAGATTGATGAAAAAACACTTGAGTATAATCACGCTTTCCAAAAATATACAAACATTCGACGTATTGGCCATCTTTTCTTTTTGCTAAACGAACTTTAGTTCTAGAAAGTGATTTTGATCTTCTGTTAATCCAGGCGGCCAATGTTTTGTTGAGAGCCAAATGTTGACAAATAGTTTCGCAGTAAAGTTCTTTAAAATCCGTCTCAGATCTTGGCTTCTGACCTTTTGATAAAATTATTGTGTATTCAAACAGAAACATAAAGTATGTTTGGTAGCTATTTTTTTTAGTTGATATTGCATCTAATCTTTCTTGAAACTGTTTTTTTTCAATTTCTAAAAGTTTATGCTTGATTTTATTGCTCACAATTTTCCACGTAACATTAATATCGTCTTGTCTTAAACTTTGAAGTTCAATATTATCTTTTTCAATTGCTTCTAATTTTAAATTATAGTATCTATCAAAGTCAATTTCTGTTGCAACATTTCCTATGAAGTTGATTATCGACAGATTGTAATTAACATCATAAGTTTTGATTTTATCTTCAAATCTTGAATGATGAGCTTTAGCAAAGTTCAAGCTTTCTAGTAAATTGTTATCTCCATCAATCCCAGAAAGGCTTTTTTTTAGCTGTTCAGGTTTATCTATTTCTTCCTTTATAATATTTTTATCTTTAGCTAAATAGTTCTTAGTGGAAAATTTATTTTGTAAGTTTGGCGGGAAATGTAATTTGAGCTTCTTCGCTTGTGCTTCTATTTGCCTTTTTCCCACTTTCGTACAAGGGATTTTTGATTTTGCAATGGGTAATACTTCAGTTGACGATTTAAGGCTTTTAGAGTGGTCAAAATTGGCTAGATCTATTAATTCAAAATTGGAAACTTGATTTGTTACCAAATTTTCTTTTTGGTAATCATTTGTTACTGGACTTGATACTTTCATGTTTTTTGCTGGTAATGTAGTTTTTGTATACGGATATTTTGAGTGGTTAAGCGCCATGTTTTCTGTAACTTTGATATCATGCTGTAAAAAAGAATCTGAATTGATGATTTGGTTTTCCTCTTCAGAATAGATATTACCAGTACTGGTTGGCATCTTTAGTGTTTCTTCAAGGATATTAAAATCTGTATTTGGATCCATCAATTTCTGCGGTGTGGAAATAAGTGCCTCTATGGAATCTTTATTCAAGACAGTATCTGCCGATATGCCTGGAAAAGAGTTAACTAAATGACTACCTTTTAAACCTTCAATATGCAAGGAAGCTGTTTTTTCAGTAGTTTTGGATGTTAGCTGTGGAGGTAAACATTTATTGGCAATTACTTGCATTGGATTCATGATATTATGCTCATGAAGTGATACCTTTTCTGAATGACCAAATATTGAATTCTTGCCCATACAGTCAAGTTCAATTCCCCTAACCTTAAGCCCATTAATTAGCTTTTTAATTTCGTTTGAGGTGATGTTGTTATAGCTATTAAGGTGCAACACAAGGTCAACTAAATCCATAATGTACTTTTCTGCTTCATCGATATACACCAAAATATCTTCTGCTTTGATGCTATCGCTACTTATGGTGCTCTCGTTCATTAAAAAATGATTTTTTTGATAGATCTGGTGGTATATGTGGTTAATTAACGGTGTTATTCAATAAGCTACAAAAGAACTTTTAATATATTACATTACAAAACGTAACGCGATGGCAAATATTCAACTTGAAAGGATTTTTGGTGACTAGCTTTCTAGAAGCATCAACTTTATGAAATCATCTATATACAACGATTATTTATCGCTTGAAATGATTCTCCAAGAAAGAACCATCATTTGCATGTTAGCCTTTGGAACTTTAACTTAATATTTATTGTTTCATTTCATAGATAAGTAAATGGATTGATAAATTTGAGATTTTTAATGCATTCTTCATCAATTATTAGCAATCGTATTATGGAGCGGTTACACATAGGATGATAAGTGCAAAGATATATTATCTCGATGTTAACGTTCAATCAGCATGAGCAACAATATCTCTGTCGTGAGCTATTTGTATAGTTATGTAAAATGTACAATTTTGTAAAGTCTTTTTAACTACAAAAACTAACTTAGTTTTAAGAACACAGTTTCAAATAAAAGAGTAAGTTCTTTCAGTTGTTCGTTCGTTTAAAAGTATTCAATTGAATTTACATTTGCTATAAAAGATCAACTAAAGCGTTTCATGAGCCTTTTCTGTTTCACATGTGCGAGTTTATTATTCTTTATCATTAGATTTATTAGAGAATGACACCGAACACCCCAGTCACCGTAGCATTTGTATGTTTGGGCAATATTTGTCGCTCTCCAATGGCGGAGGCTGTTTTCCAGCACGTTGTAAAGACAAACAAATTGGAATCTCTTGTCTCAAATATTGAATCTTTTGGTACAGGAGGTTACCATATTGGATCCACACCAGATTCAAGAACGATTGCTACATGCAAAAAACATAACATCCCAATTAGCCATTATGCGCAACAATTTAAAGGTGAAACATTTTTCAAATTTGACTATGTGTTTTGCATGGATGAAGCTAACTTGAAAAACCTAGAGAGGATTGAACCTGAAGACTCAAAAGCAGAGCTGTGCCTGTTTGGTAAATGGAGAACAGATGAAATCTTTGATGAAATCGTCGATGACCCTTACTATGGTGGCGCTGATGGGTTTGAAACTTGTTATAAGCAATGTGTTCACTTTTCTGAAGTATTCCTGAAAGAATGTCTAGGAGCTAAGATTTGACTTTACATAACTCATTAGGTATACAATTTTTATAATCAACTAAGTTTGGATTAGCTCTCCTGTTACATTTTCAGCTTGCTTTTCTTGCTCTATATCAAAATCGAGACAAGTGAATGCGTCATTCAGTGTCATCATAAAGTAATCATTCAAATTATAGCCAGCAGCTTTGTATTGAACGTCCTCCATGATTTTGTTGAGATGTGGATCATTGTAACAATCTGGCTCAAATGAAAATGGCAATTCATACACTTTATCCCCATTGAAAGGTGTAAATGGGACTTTAATCTTTTTGGACTTTTCATTAGGATTAATATTTCTTTTAATGGCATCTCGTTGCTTCTCATAATTATCCTCCAAAGTGACCAATTCTTCTCTAAATTTGTTGGTTTTTTTCATCATGCCATTTCTAATTTGTTCGATCATTGCTTCAGGGTCGTGTTCAGTTGATGCACTTTGAAGTTGATTTATAACTTCAATTTTTGCTAAGTTTTTCATATTTGCCTCCTCTTGCATAATTTCTTTATTGATTCTATTACGTTCAGACTTATATTGTCTTTCAAGCTTTTGCAATCTAATAAATTTTTCATACTCTTGATCTCTCCTTGCATTATTCAACTCTATGGATTGCTTGTTTGTTAGTGAATATTCTTTTAGTTTCTCTTCTGTTTCCTCTATATCTATACCGGTCATAAACTTGTAGATGATCTCTTCAATTTCTTCTAAGTACTTGTTGAACTGTTCCAGATCATCAAAGTCTCGTTCCTTTTTATTATACACTAGTAAAACACGTCTTCGAATATCACATTCTCTTTCCACCTTAATATCATCAAAGACTTGCGTTTTGAACTTGTTCTTCCTCAAAATCTTTTCACAGTCGGGATACGGACACTTTGTTGGTCCTAATGCAAAGATTCTATCGACACAAGCATCACAAATTTTGTGGTAGCATTCCGGGTTTATCTTGAACTCGATTTCCGGAGAAAGATATTTATCTGTTTTGCATACTGGACACAAATCCTTGGGAACGTTTGTCCAGTCTAAATCAACCATCAGCCACCACTAATTAAACTCCAGCAATCTGCTCAAGGATGATTAACAATCCACAAACTGATTTGAAAAAAACATGCGCCACTCTTGCTTCTATAACATACAGATGCGCCACAATCGACGCGTGATATTTGTACTTGGTGTGGATTTGCTCCTCTGATACATTATTGTCTTATAGAGCCAACAATGTCAAGAGATGATGAATTCACAGATTACATATCAACTCAACTAAGGGCACAAAAGCGACCAGTGACAGCGGTTTCGATGTCTAGGAAGTTTGATATCTCAACCAGAGAAGCTGCAATTATTATTGAAATGTTTTTCCAATCACATAAGGGAGATTCAAACTATAGGGGGCTTAATGCTAGATACTCGATATGTGGAGATTCAAATGAAAGAGAGTATTGTATTCAGGTTGTTGATTACACCAAATTAGAAGAAGCAAAAAGTCAGCTATTTTCAAACGTTTCAACCTGTCAGTTATACAGTATACAACTGGTAAACGACAGTGCACTGTTGACAAATGTCGGTCTTATAAATGAGGAGATTGGAAAACCGTACAATAAAGAGAACATGATCAAATGGGGCATCATTTTTACTGAAGCAGAAGAGGCTACAAGTTTATTGGATTCTAAATTGAGTTCAGGACGTTTGCCAGCAGCTGCTCTTCACTCTGATCCGATTAAAACAAAACCTGTCTCGCAAGTATCCAAAAATATCAGCTCAAATATTGTCGTAAAGCCCGAACAAGCTAAAGAAGAGCCTACAAAATCTCGATATGTATCGAGAAAGACAAGCACACCATCTGCGCCAGCGAAACCAAAAACAGAGTATGTTTCCAGAAAGAGAAAAAGCGGAATTATTGCTGACAGTGTTGCCAGCGAAGAAGAGGACAATGTTGATGTCTTTAAGACCAAAAAAACAAAGCTTATGACTCAAAATGAAAGAGAACTACTCAAGCAGCAAGAAGAGAAACTGAAAGGTTTATTTGAAGATGATGAATTCAGTGATGACGATGCTGAAGAAAACGGAAGTGAAAAACATGACATAATAGAAGATATTGATGTAGTTCAAAGCGATGCCAAAGATAATGAACACACCACACCTGCGCAAATGGAAAGTTTCTTTTCGAAGAAGACAGAAGAAGCTGAGCCGGCCGCCATGGAACCTCAAGAGCCGCAAGATGATGTGCCCGAGTTTGAAACAGTTACCGATGCTGATGGGTTTATCACGACTAAAAGGAATGTGAAAAGACCTGCATCAACAGCCTCAACTTCGTCAAAATCAAAAGCCAAAGTTCTACCTGATGCAAATCCTTTACCTCAGTCCTTTAAAATCGAAACGAAGAAAACGGGGCCAAAAAAGCAAGCTTCCTTAATGAATTTCTTCAAGAAAAAGACCTAGTTAACTCTTTATTTCTGTGTATATTTCAAAAGACATGTGTGACAACTTTAAAACTGTGGCGCTATAATAAGCACATTTTCAACTGTCAAAGAAAAACTCCGAACCCCGAGTTTTCCATTGGCTTAGAACATTTTCTTCCTGCACTCAACGCAAGGAGACTGAGAATGTCAGACACAAAGGAACTAGTCATTCCAGAAGGCGGAGGATCATTGATGCTTGCCTGGCAAGTGAAAAGTATGACTTTTAGTATGCCAAATCAAAAGAAAAAGAATTCAAAATACTAACGTTTTACCAAATAGACAAACACGTATTGGTCGTTGGGGCTGGCGAAGTTGCACTGTCAAGAGTAAACCACTTGCTACAGGCAGACGCTAAGATTACCGTGATTGGACCAGAGGTTCATCCTCTGCTTTTGAAGTACAATGAAAAAGGACTCCTTGAAAATCTTCACATTAGAGAGTTTGAACCAAGCGACCTAACCATGTACGAAAACCCAAAGCTGAGAAGAGAACTTCAGATTAATAACAATTCAAATGAATGGTTTTGTGGTGATACCAGTGATTTACTTGCCTTCAAAAAAGACCAGTTTGCATTAATTCTTACATGCTTACCATCTTATGAATTGTCTCTCAAAATCTATAATCTTGCTTTGCTTTTGTGTTTGCCTGTTAACTTGGCTGATAAACCGAGTCAGTGCGATTTTTACTTTGGATCTGTTTATAGACGTGGCCCGCTTCAGCTAATGATTTCAACAAATGGTAAATCACCTAGATTATGTAATCGAATTAGGACAAAAATGTTAGAACCAATGTTCAATGATTTGGATTTAGAAAATGCTGTTAAAAATTTGGGTTTAATGAGAGCCAAGATGAGGCGTGACATTTGTCCGGGAGAAGACACAGAAATTATCAAAAAAAGGATGGGTTGGTTAAAGGAGGTTACTGATATGTGGTCAATAGCAGAGTGGTGCAAGCT
Organism: Saturnispora serradocipensis; assembly: GCA_030570415.1. Taxonomy (NCBI): domain Eukaryota; kingdom Fungi; phylum Ascomycota; class Pichiomycetes; order Pichiales; family Pichiaceae; genus Saturnispora; species Saturnispora serradocipensis. The sequence goes on along the minus strand of JAJLVS010000001.1, from coordinate 202,190 downwards.
AGACGAAAAGACAATCGATAAAATACTACAATCATTTCCAAATATTCCTGTAAAGGAAAGCATCCAAGCAGAATCTCAATTAGTTTTATACTAGGTCATACTATTCTAATATAATCAAAAATGATTCCCTTGTTCCATAATAAATAAACTTTCGAATTAAATACAAAAAGAAGAGATGAAGTGAGAAAGATCAATAAAAAGTTCATGGAATAATAAATTGATAAACTAGAAGAAAAAGAAAACGGTTCAATAATAATAATAATAAGTGTTGTAATGATAAGAATAAAAAGACGAAAAATCGAGAAATCGGGAGACAGCGTGGAATGGAACAAAGGTTATTTTATAGTTCGAAGGAAAAACCAATTGTATTAGTAAGTTGATATTTTTATATTTCCAGAATAAAAGTAACATCAAATATAATCATGACAGCGTTTGCCAGAAAGGAAATCAAAAAAATGACGAAAATATTAACAACAACCTGTAACAAAAGAAAGACAAAAGCATTCTTGACTAAACCCAGTAAAATTTTGGAAAAGCACCAAAACCAAATGAAAAATACTTTGATAGTAAAAAAGGAAAAATTCAGTAATAATAATAATTAATAATTAGGATAATATTTGAAATACTATATTCTAATTTTTGGCATTTGAACCTTCTGGAAGTTCATAATACTCAACCATACCATCATAGTTATCCATAATGCCTCCCATGATATCTGGGTAACCTCTAGCGGGCATATATACGTAACGTCCATTCTGATCCATCGGAGTAGCAAATCTAGGTGGCGACAATGGTATGCCATCTGGTCCGTCTCCATTTATAGGAACAGGTTGTCCAGCTTCTGCATGATTTTCATTGGTAACATTGTTTGACCTTTGCGATGCAAAATATGGATCATACATATATGGGTGTGGCATACCTGGTGGCATTCCGACCATACCTCCATGATTCGAATGAGGAAGCCCTTGGGAATATCTATCAAGAGGCATTTGTCCATTATTAACCGCATGTTGAGGCGCCATCATTTGTTGAGGCGGATAATCAAACATCGGCCCTGACATTAGTTGCTGAGGTTGGTGATGTGGTGAAATATGTTGTCTTCCTACATTTACTCTATTATTTGACCTTCCCCATGAAAGCCTTATGCGAGAACCACCAATTACAAATCCTTGCATGTTCTGTATAGCTGATTCTGCATTCTTTCTTTCAGTAAATTTGACAAAACCACAACCCTTACCCGGTGGAACCTTAATATTATCAATTTCCCCAAAAGGTTCAAATAGCGTTGCGAGAGTATCACCAGAAACTCCGTTTGCCAATCCACCAATGAAAACTGTAGTGTTGTTTGGATCATTGTAAAGTTGCTCATTGTTTGGTCCTTGAGGACCGAAGGAATAATAGCCAATTGGGACACTTTGCATTGCGCTTCCACCCTGATACATATCCATTGATTCCATCGATAAGGGAGGATGTTGTAAGTGGCGCATGTTCATATGTTTATTAAACCCATTCAATTGTTGGTGTTTTGGAGTTGCGAGAGCAACTCTAATTTGACGCCCTGCAAGCCATTTGCCATTCATTTCAACTAAAGCCCTTTTTCTCTCATCTTCGTTACTGAATCTCACAAACCCAAAGCACCTAGAGAGGCCAGTAGAGGGATTTGTCATGACTCTGACAGTTTTGACAGATTCAAATTGAGTTTGAAATAATGCTAGTAGGTGAGCCTCGGTGGTACTTGGTGATAAGTCGCCAACAAACAAAGAATATTCAGGAGTTTGTGCAATTTCTGAGTTTAAGGTAGCAGCAGAGGCCCAGTTTAACCTGAATGGCTTTTCGTTTTCTACCATTAGAGTGCCATTTAAAGATAAAGCATCATTAGCCTCATCAGGTGTTTCAAATTCAATGAAACAATAACCAGAATGCTTTCCTGTGGATTGTCCATTTGCTTTGGCAATTTGATGCACCAAAAGACCTTGCTTTGGTTTTATAACTTTAACTTCAACCGTCTTCTTTAATTTAGCCCATATTTCAATGATAAAGGCTTCGTCCCACCATGGTTCAATGTCACCCATCCAAAGCGTCTTTGAGGGAACTGTATTGGCAGGATTTTTAGGAGGTTTTGGCAGTGATATTGGCGCCGAAAGGTACTCCATTGAAGTATTGTCATTGGCAAGCAATTGTGATGGCACCTCTGGAGAAGGAGGAGATGAATTATGTGATTCTGTTTGAGATACGGATCTAGATTCTATATCCGACGACATTGTGTGAGTTTTTGAAGGAGAGAAAGGACACAAGCTTGGTGAATAATTAAAAGTAGCTCAATGAAATAAAATCAAGGCTCAATTCCTATTTGCAAAGGAACAACTGCTGACTTAGATAAAGAATGCCTAATAGGATGATGGCAGAATTCGAATTACATTACTTTTTTTGCTTACTGTTATTTTTTCTAAGCTCTTATTCTCTTAGGTAATCAAAGAAAGGTCAGGATGCTAAGTCGGGAAGAAAGAAGAGAGAAGAGACGGCGAGGTAAGGGCACAAGGGCCACTGATTTGGATGACCTTGTTTTGGAGGCACCTCCACTGGCTGTAGACCACCTTGTTGAAAAGGCCAACAGTGATATAATTGGAAAGCATCGTGAGATGACGCGTCTGAGGTTTGAAAGACATCAGGCCAAGAAGAAAGAAGCTAAGATAGCTTTACAGAGGCGGCGGACCATTGGGAACAGGACGCGTGAAAGAGCAGGCGCCATTGGAGTGAAAGTAAAGTACAAAAGAATGCCACAAAACAGGGCGAAGTTAATCGGACTAGACGTTATGAGCCAAATAGTGACTGATTACATCAAGTCGAATGAGCTGGCGACAATGATTGGGAGAAAGCTAGTCGAAACAGGAAAAAAGAAGGACAAAAGCACACTTCGAGAGCAAACGAAGGTATTTTTCAAAGATTATCTCCAAAGAATCACCTCGTACTTCACCAACTTGATTGATTTGAAATTGAGTAGCCAGTTGCTTACAAGTGATTTGCACAATGTCAACAACAAAAAGAACGAGGTGAGGTCACAGGTATTTGCAATTCGAAACGAGCGAAATCAGACTGCCATGGAGCTACAGCAGTTGCGGGAAGCCTTCCTCCAAACACGGCAGGAGTATGACTTGAAGATTGATCTCTTCAAAAAGATCGACAGCGGATTGAAGGCAGAACCTGCTTTAGCAAACAAAGTGCAATGGAAACTGTCTAAACTTGCAAACGGACTGCCAATGGGGCTGCAAAAAGAAACAAGGTCCCAGGTTCTTCTGAATAAACTCAGACAGTTTAACAATAAGCTTGAGCAACACCTAAGCAATGTAGAATAGTAATAATAGATTTATGTATAAAAGTAATGTTATATGAGACACTCTTGGCATTAATACAAATGTGAATTATAATTTATATTGAATTATAAACTAGGTGGCCCCTATTCAATCCCAATCGTCAGCAATGAGAGCGGCAATCATTCTATACAAATAGAAGAAGAACAGAAAGAGGAAGAACACCAATTTGCAGATGGATTCCTTCTTGTTGGCACCGAGAGTTCTGAAGATTTCGGTGGCATCGAGGAGATGGGACTTTTTGTAGATTTTGTCTGCATTGTAGGCCAACAATGGCAAATTGAGAAGGAAGACAAACCAATAGCCGTGAATCAAAAGCAACACAGAAAGAGTTGCGTGTACGTATGCCTTTGGAGCAATGAATTTGTTCAACTTCTTACATAGTTCAATTGGGTTGATGTAATCACATTCCAAATCAGAGAAGGAAATGGTGAAGTAGACCTCTGAAAAGAGACACAAGGCGTTGGCAATAACCGCAACAACAAAGATAAATGTTTCACTGAACATCACGGGCTATATGTTTATTTTTATGTGTGTATCTATGAAACGGATAGGTGTCTTTGTATTGATTCAATTTCTTCACTTTTTTTTCTCGCAAACTTCAACACTATTGAAAATGGAAAAGTCAGCCACGACCCAAATAAACTAACAAGTGAAATGGTGCTTTGCACAATGGTCCCAGTGTTGATGAAACTAGTATATTAGTGTAGTACATGTTACGATCTCACTGTAGTTTTCAGAGTTTCTAAGTCACGTCAGCAAAGGGTGAAATAACTAGGTATTTAGCGGTACTGGGTTTTTAAATGGTTCAAGTTAGAATCGTCTTTTTAATGGATAAAACCCTACTGAAATCTGCTCTGCTATTATTGTAGGATATTTTGGTAGTCTCTAGTTGCTAGCTTACAGCTGTCGAAGTTGAATTTTTATCAGCGGCAGCTGCCGTATTAGGTAATATGCTGTTATCGCATCAAATCGATGAAATTGTTTAAATAGCAGACGTTTGAAGGGTTATAAGAGCAATCAGATGGCATGCAGACACCTAAAATGTTTGCTAGAGGCCTTGTAAAGGTTTGGAAACCATTGGCTGCAGGCAGCGTAAGTTCTCTGTTGTTTTGGAGCTCGCCTGTCTTTAACGAGACATTAGCCAATTTTGATGCGTCTCCAATAATTACATTGTCCGAGTTAAACAAACACTCAAACAAAGAGGATTGTTGGGTGTCGATCAATGGTCACGTCTACGATGTAACGGATTTTCTTGAATCTCATCCTGGAGGCGTTGATAAATTACTGAGGTTTGCCGGAAAGGATGCGACAAAGTCCTTCAGAATGCAGCATACAGAAGGATATTTGAATATGCATTTGTCTGAAGATTGCTATAAAGGAGAGTTGTTGAAGGAAAAAAGTGCCAAGAAAACAAAGAAAAAGGAAGGTGCTATAGTGAAGTCAAACGTAACTGAGCATGAAGACCATGAATTTTACAAACAGCTTGCTAAAAAACACAGGAATGTGAAACAAAGAGTTCAAACTCAAGTTTTAGAGCAACCACCACTTTCACAAATTTTTAACTTGAACGATTTTGAGACAGTTGCAAAGCAGTTGCTACCTGCATTAGCTTACTCATACATCAAATCGGGTACTGATAGCGAGTACACTATTTGTGAAAACAGGAAAGCACTGGGAAGGATTTTCTTTAGACCAAGGTGTCTTGTTGATGTTCAAAACAATTCCACTAGCACTGAACTTTTAGGGTGTAGTATCACTGTTCCATTCCTCATAGGAGCGTTTTCAGGCTCAGAACTGTTGAAGGGAAGTGATAGAGAATTGGCTGACGTCGCATCACTAAACGGGGTCATTCCAATCATTAGTGAGAACTCTAAGACACCATTGGAAGCATTGGCACCAACTGCAACATTATTTTACCAATACTCAATAGATACACAAAAAGACCTTGAAAATGCACCTGCTGAGCTGAAAAGAATACAGACACAGCATCCTAACATCAAGGCCTTCTTCGTATCGGTGAACTATGCTGCCAAAGGCAACCTTGAACATTTCAAGAAAATCGAAGCCACTGGACATGAAGATTCGGTACATCCGGCACCACAGATCAGGTTACCGTCTTCTGAGTTTTCTTTGACTTGGGAAGACTTAGTGGAACTCAAGAATCAATGCGAGATCCCTATCATTTTGAAGGGAGTTCAAACTGTGGATGATGTTGTTAGATGTCAACGTTTGGGATTCAAAGGTGCAATGATTTCCAATCATGGTGGTAAAGCGCTTGATCAGGGTCTTTCACCAATTGAGATTCTATACAATGTACATAAATACAATAGGGGCAAAGCGGCACCTGACTTTGAGCTGTTTATTGATGGGGGATTGAGGAGGGGTTCAGACATCATAAAAGCGCTTTGTTTGGGTGCAACTCCCGCAATTTCGACGCCATTTTTGCTATCACAGCAATACGGCAAGGATGGAGTACAGAGAGCAATTGATATTCTCAAAAGCGAAATTGTGCGAGACATGAAGCTGCTTGGTGTGTGTAGCGTTGCGGAGCTCAATTCAGACTTTCTAGATTGTGATAGCTTGGACTTCAGAGTTTCCATCAATGACAGCGATCATTTATATGGAGCCAATTATACCAAGATGCCACCGCCACCATTTCGAAATCAAAGTAATCTGGTTTTTGTTTGACAGTCCCTATATAAGTAAGTATTTGACTAAAGTAAATTGAAAATATAAACAAAATAAAGATGAATTACTGGAGAAGCGATAACAATGCATCAGGCACCACGTAGTAAAGTACCATTTTGATGATATCAAGCGCACTTGCAACGTTTTTGACTTTCAAATTGGCCCTCCGAAGATAGGGGACCACGTTTGTTCTCAAGCAGTCGAATTCGTAGTCTATTTTCACCACATCGTCATACTGTTCGGAAATGGAGCGCACTTTCAAGGTTGCTTCTAAGTTGATAAGCTGGTTGTGTAGGTCTTTTTGAGTCTCCAGTGCGATGTTGCTGTGCGGTTTGGTGCCTACCACGATATTGGTATTGGTACCCACGATTCCTTCCTGGTTAAGTTGGGAAATTAAATCCAAGTCTTTTGTATCCAAGGAATGCGAGTGTGAGCTGTTCAAAGACACAACATTATCCAGCGGCAAGTACTGGCCTTGCAAGTACGTCGTGATTGACTGCAGAGCAGGCCCGCTGTCGTCATATTGAATAACCACATATTGCGAGTCAAACTCCGGATTTGTCAAAGAGAGACTCTCCAGGCTAGCCAACTCAGATTTTGGTATGGAAACATATACAAAGTAACCAGCACCAGCAAGCTCTCTTACCAGAGCCCTCACTGCATCTCCTCTAGCATTGATGATTAAGCAATTGGCCATTTGATAGCGTGATACCTTCAATGAGAAAAATAGCTTACCCTTAAATGGCGCATCTTCTCCCTTTGACAAATCCCCCACAACTTTTTTTATCTATAACTACATATATATATATATAGAGGAATAGTATGGACTCTCAACACGACAAACTCCGTCAGAGGTTGGAGAAGGAGCTCTCTCAGCTCAAATCACAGTCGGATTACACTGATTACGATTGGTTTCTTAGAACAGCTAAAGCTCCCCAGGCAACGCTGAAACCACCCAAGAATGACACCGGCGTTACGACATCTTCCAGCAACAATAAAGCATCACCAACTACAGAAGCATCGTTGACCAGTTTAGTGAAACACCACGGGGAAGACTTTTTAGTCGAATTGTCTCGTTCAAAGACCACAGATGCCAGACTCACGTCAAGCTCTTTATCAAGGTCGTCAACAAATACCAGTTTCAATAACCCCAATGCACTCAAGAGGACATCAACAAACGTAGCCACTGCAGACATAGGGAAGCTTAAGTCAAAGAAAGTGGAGCCCTTAATGCAATCACCTCCTAGCACCCCTGCTCCTTTATCACCAGCTCCTAAGAAGAAAGGATTTTTCAAAAAGTTGTTTGGTGGTAAAAAGGATTCGTCGTCTTCAACTCCGACTCCTACAGCGTCTCCAGTTTATCAGCAAAAACAACCTAGGATGATAGACTTGTCTCCAAGTTCTTCTGCGTTGTATAGCAGACCAAAAGTCACTAGCCCGTCTGCCAGCATCTCAACAGGTAAAAGATCTCCCGAAAGAGAAGTGTCACGAGCAGCTTCAGACACCACATCAGATTCAAACAACAAACCAAACTCTGCCTTCTCCTTAGATGCACAGGACCGAAATGCTCTCACCACCGACGCTGCTTTGGTGTCAAATACTTCACCAAACTCAGATAGAGATCCTGTTTCCTTTCATGTTAATGATGTCGATCCTGAATTATCTGCGTATCTAGTTGAGCTGGAGGACTACGAGGAAAATGACCAATCTGACCATTCAAAAACTCTGAAAATCCTTGGTAAGGTCTTTTCCGCTAACATTGGAAAGAAGCATGTATACGGTGGTGACGTGATACCTCCTCATCCTGACAAGCCACATTGGCCATCTGCATTGGCTACCGAACCTAGATACGGTGGCTCCTTAGAAAAGGAAATTTACATAAGGAACAAAAAAGAAAGAGAACAGTCGTCTATGTTTGGCAACTTGCTCCACAAAACCAAAACTGAATCACCTGAATGGTTGATGCTTTCAGGAGCATTGAACGAGTCTGAAGATACTCCTTCATTTACGTTTGAACCCATTCCTTATACACCTCCTCCTGTTAGAAATGAAAGAAGACCACCTCTCAAGGCTTTGAGTGATGTCAAACCCATGAAAAAAGTGGCTTTTGCAACTACAACGTTTGTTTGTGATCCACCCCAACAAATTCCATCTAGAAATCCAAGAAAGGGTAATGTTGAATTATTAAGTAATGGTGAAATTGTCATTCATAAAATTGATCCACAAGATAAATTGAATTCCGCAACAGGAATTGTCGTTGGTGGATCCGGCCATTCTCAATTGGTTGCTTCAACTCATAGCCATGAAGAAACTATGCATACACATAATAGTGAAACAGTCAGTGCATCTTCAATGAACAAAACAGAATCTACTGCATCTATGGATCAGACAATCAAGGCCGCTGATAAGGATGCTGCGGCCATGAGAGCTAGAGCAAAACAAGCCATTGATGAGATTGATGCACAGAAAGAGAGTTTGAAGATTGATAAGCCAATGGTTAAAAGAAAGAAGCAAATGGAAAAGCCTGTTGTTACATTAAAAATGGACGAATTATATACCAGATGTTGTCATTTGCGTGAAATTTTACCAATTCCTGCAACACTAAAACAAATTCCTAAAGGTGGTACTGATCCTATTCCATATTTACATTTGAGAAACCCAAGGCCTTCAATGATTGAAATTTGGTCGTTGACAGATTTTATTAGAATTGCGCCGATCATATGTGTTGCATTCGATGGTGTTTCCTTCACCCAAGAGATGTTTAGAATTGTTTTAGCTTCTCTGCTGTTCAAAAGATATTTAGAAAAGCTGACTTTGAGAAATACACCGATAGATGATGAGGGATGGAAAATGCTATCATACTTTTTAACTATGAACAAAGCTTTGAAAAGGTTAGATGTAACTCAATGTCCAACACTTGATGTCAATACTCAAAGAATTAGAAGTAAAAGCAAGACACCAACGGACACAAGAATGGTTTCCAATGTTAATGATAGATCAGATAGAGATTGGGCATTATTTATTGCTGGTATTATTTTCAGGGGAGGACTTGACGAACTAATCTTAACAGGTTGTAAGATCCCAAATCTGAAGCTTTTCTCTAATCTTTTGCATATCGCACTTCCTCATTGTACCAAGCTTGGTTTGGCATATAATGAATTAACAGAGAAACATTGTTATATCATTTCCGAATGGATGTCAAAGAACACTTCACTACTAGGAATAGATTTAGCTTACAATGATCTATCAACATGTTTGAAGCCATTTATTAAATTTGCAAAAGATTCAAAAGCTAATAACAGTAGTTTAGCCATGTTAAGTTTGAATTCTTGTAATTTGAAGGATTCACCCGATCTTACTGATTTTTTTGACAACATATCTCAACTACCGAAATTGAGATACTTAGACTTATCTGGGAACAAAAAATTGTTCAAGTCGTACATGGACAAATTGTGCGTTTATTTACCTTGTTGGACAAATGTTTGCAGATTAAACATAGACAATTGTGACTTGTCAACAGTTGACTTGGTCAAATTGCTTTCTACTTTACCCTTAATGAGTAACATCAACTATGTTTCCATTGTTGGTCAAGATTTAGATGAAACATCTCTTGAAATCCTTTGCAAGATATTGAAGGTTTCAAATACTCTGATTTCAGTTAATTTTGATAAGAATAATGTCAGTTCCAAATATCAAGAGAAGATTGGGTTGTTGACAATGAGAAATGTTGAGCGACAGTTGTATGAAAGTCAAGGATTGAAGGACGGTGTGCAAAAGTCTATTTTAGAGATTGTATCGAAGAAGGATAACGCTACGCTTGAGAAAGAGCTAGGAATACCCGCAGGTATGAGTTTAACGGACTATATATATAGCAGCCTGAAAAACAAAGATGTCGATTCAAAGAAATTGGAAAAGGTTATCTTGTTCACCACTGGTCTAAGAAAGCAAATGAACTCATTCAAAAATGAATTAATGGATATGTATGTGAAGAAGAAGCTCAACACGGAGGGTAAAGAAATTTTGATCAAGTTATTGAGCTTGGATTCCACCATTAATAAGGCTATTGAATTGATTGGTGACACCCTAGAAGGAAAGGCAAATGAGGCTGGTATTAATAAGGCTTCTGTGGATCCACTTTTGGAAAATGTCATGGAGCGTGGAACAAACTTTATCTTTGACAAGGACATTGACATGGATCAGGAGCTGGTGGATTCTATCAAGATCTTTGAGCAGAACCCTGCAGCGGGTCAATCGCAGTTCCAGCAAGCATTGTCAAAGGCAAAAGATCCATATGACATTGTGAATTTATTGAAACAGTTGAGTCTTCACAATATCAAGATGAGTGATCTCTTTGTTGATGATTTAGTGAGCACAGACGACACCAATACCACTACCGATACCACCTTACAGGACCACAAGGAGGTTCTTAAGGTTTATGATTCCATTCTTGAGGAGCTTTCAGCAAAGAAATAATCTCCATTGGTACTTTCTAGTTAATCATACATATATATGACACTTAACTTCGTTTATAATACTGTATTGTTACTTTGTTAATCTAATTTATTTGTGATATTATCATGAGCTGATTAGCCTGGGCCAAAAATTCGCTGTGATATCTTCAAGCAAAAGGAAAGAGTTGCGTTTTTGTTTCTCAATCACGGATAACACGAGCCAGCATGTTACATTTAGAAGCCAAGAACCTCCTCATTGAGGCAGCATTTACGGACGCATTGTCATCTGAGTACGAACCGGCTACCATCGACAGAATTCTTACTGATTTCGATTTCACTACGTACCATCTCTCCACGCCTAGCGAAAAGACGAAGATTCTGCTATCCATTGAGATCAAGTGCTGGAATGACCTTGCAGAACACGGTGCTGTGGAATTGCTGGAAAAGAGGTACTCCAAGTATTCGTGCATCCAAACACTATCGGGGTCGAATTGCGAACCAGGCTACAACTTCTCGCTCTATGTTGACATTGAGGCTGCTAAGGCGGAACTTGACGAGGAGGCAAGGGCGGAGTTTATTTCTGAATTGAGTTTGCTCAAGAGAAGCTCTTTTGCGGCACCATTTCTCAAGGCATTTGCCAGATACGAGCAATTGGCAAAGGAGAATCCTGCTGATCCAAATAATATCTACGGTGAAGACAGTGTGGCCGCTTCAAATTCAAACGAAGCCGTTATCAAATTAGATTATCGTGGTGAAGAATCTATTTTTATTAAGCCATCAAATGACAGAGTCACAGTAATCTTTTCAACAGTGTTTAATGATGAAACCGACAGGGTGTTCTCAAAAGTATTTTTACAAGAGTTTAGTGACGCCAGAAAGCGGTCAATTCAAAAGGCACCACAAGTGATCAATTCGCACAGTGAGGTGCCTTTAGAAATTAAGAACATCGAAAGAGATACCGGGAACAAAGTTTACATCACGTTTGTTCTCTTTCCAAGACACCTTGCTACGGAGGAAATCAAATGGAACTCCATTACCAACATCCAGCTATTCAGATCATACTTCCATTATCACATCAAGATTGTCAAGTGCTATCTACATCAAAGAATGAGAAACAGAGTTACTAGCTTCACTAAAATTCTTAACAGAGCAAGAAAGGACCAGGACGAGGAGGAAATTCGTGCTGAAAGAAAAACTGCCAGCGGTAGAAGGTTTGAAGTTAAATAAAACTGTGCTCAAACTCACTAATAGTTTACTTTTGTGGTTGTTTATCCCATCTTTTGTAGTTGAAAGTTTGTAAGCTGTCATTTTTGCGATTGTGTCAGTAATCTTGCTGGTGCAAAAAAAATGGAAGGCGAAATTTTCCACACTCGAGTTATAATCATAAGGTTCATCAAATAGATTGAGCAATGTCATTCTTTGGATTTGATCCAACGGCACCTCCTAAGCGTGGTGGCCAAAACGCCATTGATGACTTTGATGAAGATGACGCGTTCAACGAGGAAACGTTTGGTGCAGATGCCACCAATGGACTTGGCAACGATTTCGACTTTGGCTTTGGTGGTAGCTCGTCCAAATCAACCTTGAAACCAGCAACAAATGCTCCTAAACAAACCATTTCGTATGCAAAAGCAGCCAACGATCCCGTTCAAGAAGTTTTGCAACCAATGGCTTCTCTATGGGCTGATGAACAACAACAACAACAACAACAACAACAACAGGAGCAACAACATCAGCAGGAAGAAGAAAAGGATAAAGTTTATTCAATGGAAGAAATTGAATCAAAATTGAAGGTTAATGATAGCTCTGCTGCTAACGTACCTTTATTTCCATTTCCACCACAAATTGCTCAAGCCCTTTGTTCTCCTCAGGTTCAACAACAAATGCTTGCAGCTGTTGCACAAGGGCGCTTTCCTAACATTGAGACAGCAACTCAGGCAATGATTCAAATGATGTTAGGAAACCCACAAATGCTGCCTCCCCAACCACCAATGGCTTATCCTGGTAACATCATGGCTCCACAGGGTAACCCAAATTTAGGAGTGAACATAGCAGGACCTCAGTTTCATCAACAACTACCAATACAGCAACTTCAACCAATCTTACAACACCAGCCTGTTCAGCAAGTTTCACCAGGATCCCAACATCAAAAGGTTGACTTAAATAGCATGCCTACTCTTGCAGAAGCCAAAAATGTTCTCGGCAACCATCATCATCTTCAATTACAACAACAACAACAGCACCTTTCCCAATCACCAACATCAATTCCACCATCTGCCGCTGAAGAAGAGAATAACATATTCAATAATAACAATCAGCATCATCACAATAGGCAGCAAAGAGGACACTTTATGAACCATCACCAAAGACAATTGGCACACCAGCAAATGATCCAACAGCAATTGGAACAAATGACTCCAGAGGAACGTGAAAAGTTTGTCAGAAGACAACAAAAAGTGGCAAGAATTACTCGTGCTTCAGGGTTCATGACTCCAAAGGATAAAGATTTTGTCACTAGATTCCAACTTTCACAAATTGTCACTGAAGATCCTTATAATGAAGATTTCTATGCTCAAGTTTATAAAGTATTAAATTCTGCAATTAATGAAAATGACATGAACTCCCTTGCTCAAAAATACCTCGATCAATCAGGACATAGATTGGGTGGTAGATCCAAAAGAGCCGATATTGCCCTTCAAAGAATGCAACAACAAGTTTCTAAAGCTGTTTCAGTGGCAAAGGAAAGAGGGCAAAGGGCTGGTGTGTTATCAAGAGAAGGTGCACTTGGTAAAGTCTTTGTTGGTTCTTCCAACGCCCCAAGAAGACAATTAGCAATCAAAAAAGAGGAACAAGAGACCTCCGATGTTTTGCCAAAAGAATACTCTTTCTCAAAATCATCAAGATCTTTCCAATTATCAATTATTGAAAAGATTTACAATGAGGTTCTAAAATTAGAATCTGCCGAGAGAGAACAAGAAGCTGTTGATTCTAGCGAACTTTGGAAATCGCTTCATTTGAACGATGTTATCAAGACTTCTAACAATGAGACTTTGAACCCTTTTATTTCAATTTTGTCTGTCAATAAAACGATGAAATTATTCAGTAGAATGTTCCATTTCCTCAATCCTGAGCAACGAGTTGAGCTAATTTCACTTATCTTTACACATTTACAAAAGCTTGACGTTATTTTCAAAGGTTCATATAAGAATTACACCAGTAATAAAAGCGAATTACCAAAAGACGTTGTCCAAAAAATCGAGTTGTTTGAAGACACCATTTTCAAAGCATTGGTTTACTATTTGAGTGAATCTGATTTTTCAACGGTGTTGAACTTGATGCAAACTCTGATTCAAAATAACAGTATTTTAATTGTTTGTTCTACTAAGATAGGTTTGCAATTGTTCACGGTTCTTGTTTCCAAATTGGAGTTAATCAAGCAAGAATATTCTAATTCCCTCAATGCTTCTGACCTATCTCAATGGAACAGTACATACGATCTTTTATTCCAACAATTGGAGGGAAGGTTGGAGACACTTTTCCCACCATACTTGTCGTGTCGTGATGGCTTCAGAGGAGCCAATGCTGATGATTCTTACATTTGGCAATTTCTTGCATCCCTTACACTTGCTGGTCAATTATCTCATCAAAGAATCATTGTTGGTGAAGTTCGTGACGAGATATTTGGTGTCCAAAGCCTAGCCCAAAAGATGAGAGCTGCCGGTCAAATTGAAGAGTATGATCAACTGCTTGAGAATTTGAACTTGTTCCTCAATGTAATGGGACTCCGTGCTACTGAATCTGAAATCTCAGAACTAGAATGAAGCTTCGTTTACATTCTGTTTTTATATAATTTGATAGACGCTAGTTCTAACAAGGGTTCCTAATCTAATTTAATTTCACTAATGTTCTATTTTTTCAGCGGTCGGCTTTTTTGTACCCTCCAATTCGCAAAATAGTTCAACATTCTTGTGCAGTTGAAAGCATTGCATATACTACTCCATAAGTAATTATGTACCTACTGCTTTTCAACCACCTTCTTAACATTCTTCAACACAATGCCAACCGTTAGTTATGCAGCACGAAATTTGTTCACGTGTTGCCGAAAAGCCTAAATACCGAAGTTAGAGAATTAGACGTGCAGGTGCATGGGATTGTATTTATAAAAACCAGCCATTCAATAAACCTATTATTGTCCTCGTGTTTTATCGAGTCAGCTTTCTAAGAATAGAGTAGTAGTAGTAGTAGTAATATACATGGCTTGTTTGAAAACGCACTGCATTTGTTAAGTTTATGAGTACCATTTTCGTATCCTCTTTATCGAACCTTAACCCCTTGTCTCGAATTACACTCTTTACAGTAAAATAACTTCTTTCTCATCGCAACATGGATAGCGTTGAAGAAGAGAGTACACTAACTAAAGAGCGTGGGAGCCCTTTGGATGAACTAATTCGTAAGAACCAAGAGAGCATCAGTGCGGTAATGAAAGAACACTCGGGAACCAGCAACAAGAGCTCGATCAACAGAGAAACAAGTACAGGGCACGATAGTGTGCTGGGGAAGCCTGATATCGGTATCGAATGGAAGAGGGAGGGTGTGCGATCTTCCTTCATGTCTGATTACTCAGGTGTAATTCAACATGTGGATATTGATACCATTAAGTATGTGAATGCCGATATCGAAGATAACGAGTTGTCTAAGTCAAGTATCTATAATTCAAGCTTACCCAAATCCGCTTCTTTTCAGTCATCTCTTGAGAGCAGTGAAGTTCCTAAAAGGTCTAGCCGAAGGACTACAAATTCAATTGACAGTGTCAAGATTAGTAGGATGACGTCCAGTCCACTTCTGAGACATTCATCCCACAGTCCTGTTAAATCATCATCTCCACCTAAATCCAATCTGCCTACTGTTTCGGTGGAGCCTTTCAACCCTACTAAAAGCATTACTTTACCAGCAAAAAAGCGATATTCAAGTTCAAGTAGTAGATCCTCTACAAATTCAATGAGACTAAACGATCAGTTGGATGGCCTAATAAAGGAAGCCAACGAGCTGAAAAAGTCTATCAACTTAAGTGAAACTAAACTACGCTCGGGGAATAGTACGTCTAAAAGTGCCACCAAAAGATTGTCAGTTACTTCTTCTGTCGGTATGGAATCGTTTCACACTGCCGAAAGCTCCAATGGTCATATAATATTAGAATCAGGATCGGACGGTGAGGACTTAGATGACTATACAGCGGATTTGGAACGCCATGAACCAGAGTTGAGTTTGGTTGCTTCTCACACCAAAGAACTAATTGATGATTATAAAGCAGTTTCATCTAAATCTAGAGAGCCATTAACCAAGAGTAAAGAAACAAATGCAACGTCAAATGAGTCCAAGACAAGAAAAGCATCCAAGCAGTCCAAACATTCCACACGTCGCTCATCTCATCACCATCATCATTGTTGTAAGAGTGGCAATCGTCACAGCACACATTCTGGAACTTCCTCTAAGAGATTGTCAAGCTCAATCAAGCCATTCTCTTATGATACACTGTCCAGGCTACTGAACGCTACTGATGGTATAGTGATTGGTCAGGAATTTGCATCTTTGAATATACCAATGGAAGAAAAGTTTTTGATAGAGAGAGTTGTTGATTCGATAAGTAGACTTACAGCTAACATGATTTTAAACCCTGTTAGATACGATCAGAGTTTAGTTAGATTAGAAAAAGTGCTCAATATTCTTGAAGGGTTTGAATAATTATGCCTTCGCAAACTTAGAATTAACTATTCCTTACCGCCTAACAGCTGATAGCTGTCTTTTCTTTGATAACGTTTGTTTTTATTTAAAATTTATATAGTGTACAATATAACTGCTGGTTTTTCTATGCTTTTGTTTAGCCAACTCTTCTTTATCTCCTTCTTCCTAGGTTCCTAACAGGTGCAGGAGGCCTAGAAACTTCTGGATTGAAAAGAGGTGCATCCTTAAGAACCTCTGGTAAAGAAAAGAACACTACCTGTGATCCTCTCACAAAAACAAGATCGCTTTGGTTTGATGAACCATCTTTCTGTGTTATTATGACATCTTGGAGTTGAACATTCATATTATCTTCTGCGTCAAGAAGTCTTCCCCTGTATGAAACTCCATTACTGAGTTCTAAAGACACAACATGCCCCTGTGATTCACTAAGAAGTTTGACTGGAATTGATACCATCTTTGTACGAAAGGAAAACAAAGTTGGAGATTTTTTAAAAAAAGTTTCAACATCAAATATCGTAATTATTCCCCAAAAGTGAAAGCTATGCCTGATGAGTACCCAAACAAACAACTAATTGAAAATGACATTTTTACAATAGAGCCGGTCCAATTGCAGTTTGACATCAAAACAAAGATAAAATCGCTTGTTGTCAAAGGCAATTTGCTTTCAATTGTTCTTATCACTGGCACAATATATAGGATTGATTTAAACAACCCGGAGGAAGTTGTCAAACTTCAATTGCCTATTAAAAACAACGTTTCCATAGATAAAGTCTTTGTTGATACACTTGGATTCCACTTTATAGCTAAAACAAATAAAAATGACTATTACTATATTAGCAAACATGATCCAAAAATTAAACATCTTTCCAAGCTGAAGGGGCTTAACATATCGTCATTGTTATTTTTTGATGACTTCATAACCGAATCCAATACTGGTCCTGTGCTACTTTCAGCTGGTAACCATTTTTTCGAATATCACATTGAAAAGCATAACGAAATTTCACTCAAACAGGTAAGCACTTTTAAAGAAACAACAAAAGTTCTTTGGGGTGTTAAAGAAGGCACTAATCATTTAATAAATGTCTTAATTGGCAAAAAAATGGTTCAATTTACTATGCAATTGTCTGGTCTAGGCAATAATGTATTCAGCGCTTTGAGTACTCAAGAACAAAAGGTGCTTTTGAACAATCAAATACCTTTTGCAGCAAATAGTAGCAATCAGTTTGTCTGTATTGCAACATCTGATTCGGGATCAGATCAAAAAATTGTGTTTGGTAACATTAGATCAAAATCTTCGAAAGATCTGTCAACAATACGACTGAAACACGAGGCACGTTCAGTAGCAATAACAAAATATTACATTTTAGTATTAACTGAAGAGAATACTTTGCTAGTCTACAATCAATTAAACCATAAATTACAGCAACAATTTTCGCTAGATAGCTACCTTGACTCATTTCATCATTTAACTATCGATGAATCAATAGGTACTTACTGGTCGTTTTCCAATACGAAAATTTACGAAATTGTAAGCAATGACGAGTCAAAAGGGATCTGGAAATTATTATTAGAGAAAAAGATGTTTGATCAAGCTTTACATCTATTGAGTAAATCAAATGATCAATCTAAGTATAATTTAGTTTTAACGGTTAAAGGTGAACATTTATTAAAAACAGGCGAGTATAAAAGAGCAGCTGAGGTTCTTGGTAAAACCGAAGAACCATTTGAAAACTTTGCTTTGAAATTCTTGAAACAAGAAGATCAATCCATCTTAAGAACTTATTTGAAAACAAAATTGTCCACGTTGTCAAAATATTATCAAGGTCAAAAAATTGTTTTAACATCTTGGATTGTTGAGTCATATATTGAGGATTTAAATAACCTTGATAAAACTTTAATGTTTACAACTAAAGTTGACAATGACAAAATACAACATCGAGATGATTTAAGCAAAGAGCTTCATAAGTTCTTGAGCACTAATATTATTTCAGTTGACAAAGATACTATTTACGAGATAATAAATTCTCATAACAGAAAATCAGATTTACTGGAATTCGCCAATAGTATAAGGGATTACCAATATGTATTGAAAAACTGTATCCAATCCCAGAAATGGGAAGAAGCTTTGAAAGTGTTATTAGTGCAGGGAGACTGTAAGCTAATTTACCAAAGTGCAACTGTTTTGATCATTAATGAACCAGCAAAAACTGTGGATGTTTGGATAAGGATGCATGAATTTATTGATCCTTTGAAATTAATACCTGCATTATTAACTTACAATAAAAACATAGCTTTTGCTCAAGACATTAAACCTCAATTCAATGAAGCATTGAGATATTTAAATTTTCTCATTTATGAGCAACGATGTACAGACGTTATCATTCATAATACATTTTTCACAATTTTGATTACCTACCCAAACGCACAAGATGAAAATTACATTTTGAAACACCTGGAAAAAGTTTCGAATAATGATTCTAATTTGATTACCAATGAACAGAGTGAATTGATCTTTGATTATGATTTTATATTGAGATTGTGTTTTAAATTCAACAAAATTCAAGCTGCAATCAATCTTTACTCATACTCAAATAAATTTGAAAATGCTATAAAATTGGCATTAGACAATAACTTACTACAAGTGGCAATCAGAGTAGCAGATAAGCCGTTAGGAAAGGATCGTAAAAAATTATGGCTAATGATTGCCAGAAAATTTATACAAAGTTTGATAGTGAATGATAAATTTATTCAAGAAAATAAGGATTTGTTTGAACTATCGGACACTTTGAATGAAGACAAAAAGTATGGTATTCTGATAAAATTTTTGATTAAAAAATGTGATTTAATAAGTATTAATGATTTACTACCTCTATTCCCTGATTTTATTATAATTGATGATTTCAAGGATGATATTGTTAAAGCACTTACAGATACATCTAATAAGATAGCAACTATGTCGCTAGAGATGGAGTCCTCGTTGAATGAATCGGAAAAAATCAAAAGTGAGATAAAACGCTTTAAAAATGATTCATTCCAGCTAATAGAGCCTTATGAATCATGTTTATTGTGTCATAAATTGTTAGCATCAAGAAAATTTTTTGCATTTCCTTGTTTCCATTCTTTTCATCAAGATTGTTTAGTAAAGGAAGTTGTAAATTCCAATGATTATAAATTGAAGACAAAAATTTACAAGATACAGAAATCTATTAAACAGAATAGTGGAAATAGCTTAATTATAAACGAGCTAAAAAATGAGATCGATGACTTGCTATCAACTTCCTGTTGCTTTTGCTCTGATATGAAAATTAATCAAATTGAGGAGCCTTTGATTAAGCCTGGTGCTAAAGATGAGTGGGAACTCTAGAAAAAAAATGTAAGATAACTCTATATACATGTACTTTTTAACGCAATCTATAATAATTTCAAAAGGTTTTATACTTTTTCTTGTTTAACTTATTTGAAGCCCTCAGATTACTTAACATTTCGGAAATCCTATATTCTATTAATTCTCTCAATTTATTAGCAGCTTCGATATCAATGAATGACTGTGGAAATCTATATGACAACCACATGTACGTGCCCATTGCTTTATGAAATTGTTCAAGCTTTTGTAGTCTTTCCTCAACAGGTGATGAGCGCTTCACCAATGATTTTGGGGATTGAAACTCTTTAATATTAGCATGCTTGATATTGGCAATAATTTTGTTTTTCAAATTTTGTGGCACAGGTTCTAAATCAACCAAGTCTGATCCGTTTGGACTTAACTTAACATTTATTGAATCATTTGGGAGCTCTTCTGGTGATGTTAAATATAATGGCATTGAGTCAAAATCAAATGCTGACTTTCGAAGCCTTAAAGTAATCGCTTCCATAAATTGTTTGAATAAATCATCAGTAATGTATTTTAGCGCCCTATTCGGCGAACTCGTCAAAGTTGTAGGGGACGAAATGCATTTAAGCTGATCATTGATAAAAAATTTATCTGACAGTTTATTTTTGAAAAAAAAGTTAGCTATCATTTTCCTTTCGTCAAGACTTTGAATCTCAAAATCCTTTTCTAAATCCTTCGTTTTCTTGTAATGATTAGACAAATCTTTTTCAAACCTTCTGTACATTGAATTTAATTGATCTGCATCTTGAAACATAGAATAGTATTTAACCCAGAGTCCATCAGGAGGCCATAAAACTGCTTTTTGTAAGTAATCGATTGGTGCATCAATTGCTTTTTTAATTACATACAATTCATCTCTTGAAATTGCTGTTATATGCCCTTCACCTTGTCCAATTCCAAACCTACCTGCTCGACCTCCAATCTGTTTAATATTTGAATTGGATAAAATAACATTATTCTTACCATTATATTTCTTCGTTGTTGTAAAAATAACCCTATTGATTTTCAAATTCAATCCCATACCAATGGCGTCTGAGGCAACAACAACATCATAATGTCCATCATTAAATCTTTGTGCTTCTTGCGCTCTTGTTTCTGGCGGCAATGCACCGTAAATAACCGCACACCTCAAACCTGTTTCTCTTTCAATATAAGTTTTCATCTCTAATATAACAGGTTTTGAAAAACAAACAATACAGTCTCCCCTTTGAAGCTCATTAACAGTAACCGGTTCATTGTCGACAATTAATTTTCCTAATCTATTATATTCATTAATTTCTAAATCGTCTCCCGTCATTTCAACAATCTTTTTAACCAAAGGAATAGCTGACTTCTCACCACATAAATGAATCTCTTTTGATTTTGCGCCTAACAATACATTGGTCCATGCAGATCCTCTAAACTCATCTCCAATCATCTGAATTTCATCAACAACAACAACATCATATGTGTCACTGAGAGAAATCATCTCAACAGTACCGGAAGTTAGTCCTGCTCTATTACCATTTTCATCAATATCAACAACAACTTCCTCACCTGTTACCAAGTTGCAACGAATATTTTTTTCTTGAAACTTATCGTAGACTTCTCTCGCAAGTAAACGAAGTGGACCTGCAAAGTAACCCTTTTGACAATTTTCTAATCTTTTCAATGCATTATACGTCTTACCACTATTAGTTGGTCCTACATGCATTATGAACTTACGTTTTAATTTCCTAGCTTCTGGAAACCATTCATAGGGATTATCAATATCCATGATATTTAAGGTCATATTGTCATTAAAGTTCTGACTATTGCTTTCATCAGCGTATATATATTGCAAGTAGTAAGGTTTGAACTTAGAGTAAATCAGAATTTCAAATATGTAATCACAGATGTCATTTAGGTTTCCATCATTTTTTGCATTAATGGGTAAATGTTTCAAGCTTTCTTTATGTGATATTAAATATTTCAATATTGATGTTGCATTGGAAATATTTGGTGTCATTATTTGCGTCAGAATATCAGAATTTGCGTGCGTTTGTTCATTAAATGATTTTAAATCCAAATTTGATATCCTCCTATGAATATCTTTTTCAATAATGCTTGATTCTTTCAACAATACATCTTGATATGTTTGTAGAAAATGTTTATTAAAGTTCTTTCTAATCAAATCATAACTGAAATTAATGGGGTCGTTGGTTTTCAAGTTATTATTGAACTTTAAAAATGACGATTTTACCAAGGAATTTAAATCATTTTGGCTAACAATAAAGTTCTTCACAGTTGCGTATGTTCGATTCAGTGAATACACCAAAGATCGATGCATAACTGAGCTTTTTTAGTTACGATTTGTGCCACTTTAAAGTGAATCAAGATATGCATTGAAGACTGAAATTTTTTTTTGTTAGATAATATACAAATAAGAAGCTGTACAAAACATCAGATGAAAAAACCATCAAAAGAAAGTGAGAAGCTCTATCAATCAGACTTTGAGGAAACTGATGGTTCTAAACCAAGCAATCCCAATGGTTTCAATCTTTCCTTTTTCAAGTGATGAGAGTGGCTTCTTTTTTTATATACTTTTATTGCAAAAATGAAAGCAAATGCTAAGCATATATAAAAAAGGAAATTCCAAAGCCAAAAAACTGATCTTAAACTATTGCCTTTCAAATTTTGGAAACTTATAGCTTTGATCAAATCTAATGTTTCAGACGAGCCAGATTGAAATAGTTTTTCCTCGTTAAATTCATGCCAGTAAGAATTTTGAAACTTTGATATGATTATGGAATTACCAGCCTTGTAGTCACTTGGTTTTATGTTAGACCACTGCATTTGAGAAACAATAGCAGGCCATTCTTTGATATCAGCATAAACCATATTGATTTTGTTGTCGGATTTTTGGAAAGCACTGTCAATGTTTTTTTTCATTTCACCGATTATATCCACAGAATCAGCATTTTGATCTTTGAGACTTTTGACTTTTTGAGCTTTCTTTTCTCTAGCCAAAATTGTCTTGGCAAACTGGAACTTCTGATTCAAATATTGAAACTTGTGATAAACAAATGACATGTAGAACTCACTTTGAAAAAAGTCGGCCGGTTGAAAGTCTGTTAAAGTTATAACAACTTTTTCGCTTTTTGAATGTACTGCCTTGTTATACTTTGGAAAATGGATTTTCGTATTGTCCACTGATAATCTATCTATAATAGGTAATGAATTTTGTTTGATGAATTTTGATAGCTTATCGTAAGACCGCATATCACTACTTTGAAAAGCCTGGTAGACAGTGGATATCAAAGAGCCCGATTTGATACAAAGTAGAAATGGATATGTTGTGTGAGTTTTGGAAAGAAATAACTCTTCATCAAAAACGCTTGGATCTTCATCTATTTTACGCACTATATTTATATAGTTTTGTGATAAAGACTTCTCCTGTCTTTCTAGAAAAGACCTAACTTGATCAATATCACCTGTCTTCAAAAAATAAACATCTGTTGGTAAGTCTGCTATTTCTTGTAACAATTGATCAAAAATTAAATCATCTTCAGAAACAGCCGATTTTGGATCATTGACAAGAACAAAGCCAACTTTTGAATAATCTTCAACCGCACTTATTTTATCAGGGGTATTTAATACAGCTTTTGCATTTAGAAGATCTTGAATTTCGCTGAATGACTGAAACTCCACATTGGAACTTCTTACTAATCTCTCCGTCCAATGAATTAATCGTTTCACTGGATTATTCAAAGATGTTGTCACCAATTCTTTATTGTGCAAACGATAATTAATAAAATTACCACCGTTTTTGTTTGGTAAAATAAGTGCAACCTTTGGAACACCATCTTCACTATATCCAGATTCTAGTAATTCTTGAAATTCGAGTGATTTACAAATACCTGGATTTGTTTTACAATTGAAGTAATTGAATGATAGCTCATCATTTTCAACAAGATCACTCAAACTTTTTAATGAAAGATTCCAAATGTTTCTAAATAGATAGCACAATGGCGAATGTTGAAAAAATTTGGTAGCTTTCTGATCCGACTGGAATGTTGAATCATTTAGGTCTTCATCTGTGGAAGGCCAAAAGGAAATCAACATTGGCTTTGTTAGTTGATTCCCAGATAATATATTTGCCAGTTCTAATCCACTAAGTAACTTGTTTTTTTCAAAAATTGGATTGACACCGTTTTCAAATTGAACATCTTCGCCCCAGTTGATCAGCTGTTCATTGATATACGCATCAAAAGATTCAACAGTCTTTTTAGAGGAGGTCATCGAGCCTAGCAATTTGGATCCAGGACCATAAAACCTTATTGTTGGATAATACTGAATAGATTCACGATCACAAAGATCGCCATTGACAAGACAATTGACTTGTCTAATATTAATTGAGTCATCATCAACATGCTTTTCGTATAGATCAACCCAAGCTGGTAACAAGGTGTTACAATGAGGACATTGTGGAGAGAAGAATTCAATTAGGTGAAATCCTGTTTTCAAATCGTTATCAAATGTATTAAGGGAAAGAGATTCGGGTATTCTACTGTATAGATCCACTTTCTGCTCTGTGACGGCAACAACTGACCAAAGATAAAACAGTAAGGCGCCAACGAATGGTATTGACATTGTATCAAAGAGGGAGAGCTGTTATTTTTTTTATTAACAAATATTAACCGATATCCCAATGTGTGATTAGTATCAGTGATGTAATCTGAAATACAAGAGCTGGCTTTAGCTATACGTAAAGATAAAGATGTGAATGTTAAAAAGTAATGATTAAATATGTTTTGGAGTTTAAGAGGGAGAAAAAAAAATATGCCATGAAATATATAAATATCACCACCTTCAAGAATACTTTTGGAGATACTTTTTGAAGTATTCGAAGGAAACCAGGGTGATTGCACTTGAAGGGACAGTTCTTGCTAAATTGATAACAAAGCCACTGTAAAATCCCAAGATTCCTTCAGTTTTTATAATGGTTTTAACAACTCTATAGAGACCCCTGAGCTGAGATTCCTTTAATTCAGCTTTGAAATTAGTAATCATTTGCATTCTGGTACGTACAATTTCGTGGGGGTAAGTGACACCGGATGCAATCATTTTGGAGAGAGAGGAGGCTAGCACGAACTTAGTAAACTGGATGACACTCGGCTGCTGCTCAACGTCACCCTCGCTGATATTGAATAGGTGCTTGAAGTTTTCGTAGAGAGGGAATTGAATGGCGACGTGAACAAGGCCGAAGTAGGAGGGTAGCAAGCCCCGGTAAAAGACGCCTAGGCCCTCGGACTTGTACATCGTTTTGAAAGCGTCTAGGGTGCCATTGTACCACTGGTGATTTCGGTTCAGGTTGTTGGGTCCGAACCTGTCGTAAATGGTTCTGCCGTTGTCCATCTGAAGCATGAGCCTCGTCTTGACAACCCATATTGGGTTTGTGAGCGTGGTGGAGATGGCGCCCGAGGAAATTGCGCTTGCAAAGTATGTTACATTGGCATCGTGAAATGTGTTCTGATAAAACGACTTGAACTGCTCGTAGCAGCTGAAATAGATCATCCAGGTGGGGAAGTAGCCCAGCGTGATCGGCACCACACCCCGATAGAGGCCGCGGAGCCCCTCCTCCTTCCATATGAGCTGCATTGAGTGCATGGCACCTTTATATTTACACTGATTGAAAGAAGTCAACTTCGCCTGCGATGTTTGGCTGCCATCATCAAGCGTTCGCAAAAACGCACCCTGTGCCTGGAACCGGGTCTTGGCCACGTCCAACGGGCACACCACCAACCCCGACAGGAACCCTGCAAACGCTCCCGACGCTGACGTTATTTCGTTCTGCGTTAGCTTCAATCGAAAATGAATCACCTCCTCTGAGTGTGTGCTTATCGGTACGTCCACCGCCAATATGTCCGTTTCGCTTGTGATGTGATGGCGTTTCGGTGTATCTCCTTCTTCTATCGGCATGATTACCTGCTGTTATTCCACAATTTTCACTTCCTTCCCAATAGCACACACTATAGATACCTAACCTAACCTCTCCTCCTCTATTTTTTCCCCCAATGATTCAGTCGCTAGTACTTGTCAAATGGGGAATCCTGCTTACGTAAGATTATATAAGCTTACGTAATGCTCCGACCCGCCCAGACACCCGTGCACCGCACCACACGCTGCTGTTGTGCCTCACTTTTTTTCTGCGAGTAGTATTATGCAACACGTGGTTCTGTCACGGTGCACCATCCGATGCACACCCCTCTCGCTTCACGCCCTCTGCTCTTCTCACCCGAGTCAGAAAATTTTCTTACTCATCTTTTTTTTAGATTTCCCCTGCCCCCATAATAATAGCCGGTTTAAAGCAGGGCACACAGCGGTTGAAAGAATGCTTACGCAATGCGCAAAGTATTTGCAGCTATAATAAGCAAAAGACACCGAACGGGCAGTGCAGCGTTCCCCGGGTAGTAAAAGCAGGACAGAAAGTGAGGTTGAAAGAGTGTGGTCGGGGTAACTTGGGGTACGTGCGGTGGTGTTGTCTGGTCGCACAGCACTCGACACAGGTACGCCTAGAGCACTAGACACAGTGACTGCAAGTCACTGGGCTAAGAGCAGGGACCTGGTTGAGCGTATTAAATTACTGCATTGGGACCTAAGACGTGGTTCAAACGCGGCTACGGCTAAATTGCAAGTGGATGCACCACCCGCACCACAATGCACGCCGCTGTATGCCAAGTAAACATTCAAAATTAGAATAGTCACTCGTAGACATAATGTGGTACCACCGAGATCTTGAACCACAGTGCCTCGCAGGAGACAGTTGCACTGTGGCAATAGCGCTGGCCCGTTCCCAGTAGGCCTGGGGTCGTTATGGCGCCGGCCAGCATGCTTTGGGATTACGTAGAGAAGGCTAGCAAAGCAACAAAGCAATCTAGAATACCAGCGCCCAAACAATAGTAGGGAGGAACTGAGTTTCACTTGAAATTTCTCATGCGCGAGGACGTGTCATGCATGCCCGTTACACTGTGTACTATCTCGGTATATGCCAAAAGGGCGAGACCGTATCAGAGCGGCTGTTAAATAACACGCTACTTTTTTCCAGATTCGAACGTTGCAACTGTTGCGCATTGGCATGTACAGCGGTGCAACTACGCTGCTGCTACGCGGGTGCCTCGCACTGCACTTGCGCCCTCCACAGCGGCTTGTTCGTGTGCTAGACACGCTTTTGCGATGGAAAACGTCAAGTGGAAAAATTTTCAGCTAGCCTTTCACCGGGTTTGTGCATTGCAACACCGCTAACGTTTCAGATGCACCAAGTGCAGTTTTCCACTATCATAAAAAAAAGGTAAAAATGTTGAATTATACAGAAGATAAAGTTACCGATAGATTTGGTTCTATTATACAATTGGCTGTTGCGTAAACGATGATGAAATGGAATTCAAACAAAAGTTTATTTGCCTCTAATACGGGTATGAATCGTCAGATGACAGAGAAGCATTCTCCAGCAGCGAGTCATTGTATTTGCTCTCCAGTATCGCTGCTATTGGGTAGTGCGTGTACACAACATGTGCCCGCTTTTCGGCATACGGTGTTGCCATGAAGGTATCGGTGTTATAGTGGTGAGGCTTATAATTTGTGCAAAGTGCAAAGTGCTTAGTGTCCTTGGCCTGAGGTTCCGTGTGCTTAAATGTCTGGACACTAATGGACTCCGCACTACATTGCGGTTCATAAATTTCATTGTTGTGGTATGTGTTGTAATTTACTGACAGTCCAGACTCGTAAATACTGAGGTTGTTGATGAAGTCAAATTCGTAGTCGCTGCTGAAGGAGCTACTGTTGTGAAAAGATGGGCTGAACCTCGATAATGGAGGGTCGATTTCCCAATATGGCGGTGGTGAGACGTTTTTCCTATTGTTTTCGGGTTTTAAACTGAAATATTCGGCCTGTTGATCACTTCGATCGTTTTGCCCATCATGTTCAGACTCCTCTGATACAGTGTAGTACCGAGTCACTTCATTCTCATCAAATCCATCTTCTTTCAAATTGCGAAGAAGTGTCATGAACTCTCCATCATCGTAGTCGTGCCTGGATCGTTTGTTGTAAGTGAAAGAATTTGTGGCTTTAAGTAGCTCGAGGGATACGCTTTTATCAGCAACTGTAGAATCAGTGGATGGGATTGGAAGTCGACGGTAGAACACGTCTTCGTATGAGTAGTAGGAGACAAGGTGAATTGTGTTTCCACTCCATTTGCCCTCTTTTACCGTAATTGAAAAACTCTTCTTTATTAGGCTCGTATCCATCGAGCATTTCATGAAGTGTTCACCACACTTCAGTTTAGTGCCGCCCCCATTCTCATACACTGAACTAAGCAAGTCACCTCCAGATAGCTCGTATGCCGTAATTGGTAGCTTTTCTTCAAGATCGTCATTGCTTTTCCTTCTCCTAACGGTGTCCCCTAATTCATTGTGCTTATTCTCTTTATAAATCAAAAATTTCCCAAGCATTCTCGATGCCGACCATGAAATACCATCCGTCCATCTCTTAATTTGACTGTACTGTTCAATGAATACAAAGACGCTACCCGATTTAATGTATTTATGCTTATCTTTCTCTGTTGGTCGTTTTGTTACATAGTTCATATTATTTTTCAATACTTGGTCAATTATAATCAATGCATCCTTTGTCGTATAAATGAAGCCCTTATAAGTTGGTAGAAACTCTTCACTCTTGTAACCCATCATCTTAGCCAAAGTTGTCTGCAGTTTTCAAAAATGTATCTATCCACATTAACTATTTTTTGGCGAAATCCATCCTTTATATATCTAAGTAACATTACAGTTTTCTCCTGATTTATCTAAGGAACAAGTGCCGTTTCCGTTTGTACTGGAACTTTCAATTTGGTTACTTACATGTGTTCCTTTTAGTCAATCCTTTCAATATTACATGATTTCTCTCTATTTTTCAGATGCAGGTCTCGCTTTTTCAAATATACTTTGCATTAAACAATAGGATTTATCACTAAACATTCTCCTTAAAATTAAGGTACAAAACAGCGGTCCCACTTCAACCTCTCCAAAAGCAACGGCAAATTCATATTTGATTTCTTTAGCTATTGTGTTCTATACAAGATTGCTAAAAATAAAGGGATCATCACACAATTGGTGCAATAGTACCGAGCTGTTATCCGGCTCCTAAACTCCCAACTCCTTCAAAAAGGCTTCACTATTAGGCTCTCTACCAAGATACACTTTGAGTGACTCGCTCTCCTCTCTGGAACCGCCCTTACTCAAAATCTGGTCCCTGTAAGCAACACCGTTAGTAACACTTAATGGATTGGCTTTAAATTTGCTGTAGAATACGTCAGCTGCAAAAACTTGAGACCAAAGGTACCCATAATAACCAGATGCGTAGCCTCCCATCATATGACCGAATGACCCATAGCCCTTGAATTCAATACCGCCATTACTGATCAAGGAGATATCCTCTCTAAGTTTGTTCCATAGCAGGTTCATGTCAACTTCGCCATCTTCACTAGTATGTAGCGCCATATCGAATAAACCAAAATGTAATTGTCTCAAATTGAACAAGGCACCATTAACATGCTTTGATGCAACTAGCGAGTCAATTAAATCATTTGACATATGCTCCCCAGTGACATAATGACTTGAAAGATCCTTCAATTGACTCTTGTCCCAGCAAAAGTATTCAAGTAGTTGTGATGGCATTTCAACAAAATCCCACGCAACTGATGTACCATGGAATCTGGAATATTTAGTGTTGCCCATGAGGTCATGAATACCATGACCTAATTCATGGAAAAAGGTTACAACTTCCCCATGCTTCAACAAAGATGGCTTATCTTTGGTATCCTTGGTAAAATTACAAACTAATGACGTAACCGGATAGCTTCTCTTACCACTTTCAATGTCATAGTAACCAGCTTTCAAACCAAAATTTGCGGCGTGACCATACTTACCCTGTCTTGGATGCAAGTCAAAATAAAGGTGGCCAACGAAGTCCGGCTCTTCACTGTTATCCATCTTCCACACTTGGAACTGTTTGACCTCATCATGCCATGTATTGTAATCTTTCGAATCGTTTGGAATTTCAATAAATTTCAATTTGAAAATTGTTTCGTAAATGGATAACATCTTTTTAATGGTATTTTTCATTGGAAAATATTCAGCAATTTTCAGTTCGTCAACATTATACTGGTCTTCTAGCATTTTGGTGTTGTAATATCTCTGGTCCCATAAGTAATACTTGTCATCACCAGTTTCCTTCATCTTCATTTCCTTCAAAAGTTTAATTTCAGCTTCACCTAAAGGTTTTAACTTTACTTTCAAATCTTCAAGAAATTCATTGACTGCCTCCGGCGTTTTTGCCATTCTTTCTTCCAAAACATACTCAGAAAAGTTGCTATAACCAATCAACTTGGCTAATCTAGCTCTAAGCTTCACAGCTTTCGTTAAGATATCAGCATTTTCAGCAACTTTATTTTGATCACCAACTAATGCTTCTTTTCTAGTAGCCTCAAGTTTTGCATATTTCATAACAGGGAAAATATCAGGGTACTTAAAAGTCATTTTATACAATAATTCATTATCCTTTTCAACCACTTCAAAGTTTTCAATAACATCTTGAGGAACACCTTGCAGTTGGTCTTTTGAAAATAAGATTGATTCAGTTTCTTCACTCAAATTTGAAGAATACTTCAACGCCAGTTCAGAAAGCTCTTGCTTTAACTCTTTCACTTGTTCTCTCTTTTCTAACGGCAATGAAAGTCCATTTCGCTTGTACTGATTATGAATTTTTTCAATAAACCTTTTGGTTTCTTTGTCGATTGAGTCGTCTTCTGCATACTTTTTATAAACAGCATCGATCACCTTAAATACATCTTCTCTGAGACCAGCTTCAATGGAATACTTTCTGAATTTAGCATCAGATGCATTAGAGGCGTCTCTCAATTCCTTGTTAAATGAAACATGTTGATAAAATGAAAGTTGGTTTGATAAACCCGATTGCTTGTTTTCCAAATCAGCAATTGGGTAAATAACATTTTCAACGGTGGCATCACTTAAAGCAACTTTACTAATCTTGTCATCTAGATCCTTGGACTCTTTGATCAACTTTTCTGTTTGAACTGATATCAAATCAGGAGTATGATCCCAAATTGGTGCTTTTTGAGGTGGGTTAAAAAGTTTTGTAGACATTGATCTTTTAGAATTGGCAAACAATGTGGATAGTAAAACTGTTGAAATGGCTGTAAATGCAATAAGTGAATTATTTGTTGTCTTTAATTGGTTAAAGACTCGTTGTATTTGCATTAATTAGAAAGAAAAAGTTGTTGGCAAAATGTGCATTTTTTTAATCAACAATTTATCTAAAGCCATCTACAGTAATTCATGTTCAGCTTGGATGCACCATCTAAATCACTGATGACTCTTTAATTTTAAGCAAGAAACTGAAAAGTACAAGTCTTGTTCGGTAAACAAAGAAATTCACTGACTTATTACATCGAGAATTGTAATAATTAGACAGCAGTTGATCAAAGTACAAAGTTTCAACTGGAGCAATTATTTCTCAATCAAGTAAAGGAAAACAATAAGTAAAGAAGGAAAACGATAATTGAAGAATTGTAAAACACCCTAGTAAAAATTTAATATATAACCCGATTATAAACCATAAAAAAAGCCAGTAATGGAGGTCAAAAAGCTATGTCCATCTATTTGCTGAAACTTCTATCCAAGTCTCTGATGCAAGAAACTACACTTTCCACTTCCACCATCATACCAGAACGGTTTAAAGTAGAAGCGAATCTTGAAACATCAGAGACAGGGACCCTCTGTTGAAGCATCCTGAAAGCATCGCTACAAGGAATGTAGTGCTTATCAAGACCTAAGCTTGACAATGAAGGCAAATCTCTTGGGTTAGTAGCAACAGTTTTACAAAACTTGGTCATTTGAGGGTTGACTTGACATTTTTCACACGATCCAGGATCACCAGAGCACTGTGCCATTTGCTTGACATCTGACCTTACGTCTCTGACAATTTCACTGATAAGTTCGCGTTCCTTGCGTTGGATTTCCTTCTCAATGTTCTCTTTTTGCTGCTTAGCAGCGTCCCTGCACACACAAGGAGTATCGTCTGAACAAAAGCCACAGCTTTCAAAGGCATCTTCGTTACTTATGGTATTATTTTCGTTTATTTTATTGTTAGCTTCTTGAATAAGTTTCAAACTTATTGAAGGTAAAGAATTGGAATCAGTTGTATTTGTTATTGTGCTGGTGGCACCCATGAAGTCGTTTAGGACTGGCATCTTTTTGATTTTCTTGGAAGTGTTGAAGAAGTCTGTGAAATCAATTTCCTGTGATGGTGAAAGCGATCTCTTTCTACTTGAACTAGACAAGCTTGTCGCTTTGTTGAGCGGAACTGCAGCTTGTGGTTCCATGTTGAGGAGGGACTCGAGGGAGTCTGAACTGACTGAAGTTCTAGAGCTCTGGAGTTGCAATTCCAGCTCCAGCAACCGCTGCTTAAGTTCGCCATTCTCGTTCTGGAGTGTGTTGATTTCGTTTCTGAGAACCCCCTCCTGGATGCTAGACTCCCTCTGCATCTTCATGATGTGGTCTTCAAGTTCAGCCACCCTATTGGCCCTTCGTTCTCTAAACGCCCTCTGTGCTGCTCGGTTCTGTGCCTTGCGCTTGGTTGGTGGATCCTCTTGGATTGGCTTGCGTCCTGGCTTAGGTCTTGGGGGAAGCACCCAAGATTTAGACACTGATATCTGCGTCACTGGCTTATCCAATGGTCTTGGAGCTAATAGTCTTGGTTTCACAGTCGCCATTTTCTTCTCTGCAATTTACCCGTAAATGTGTGTATGGAATTACTAAGTTTATAGCGTTGGCTATTATCTCCTGTGTCAGAGCCTTTCTATTACTAATCTCAAATATATAGGAATAGCCTGTTACTTATATAAGTGAAAATTTTAGATGGATCACCGAATCCGATAACTCCACTACGAATTTCAGCTGTCAGGATTTTGCTCACTGTTACATTAGAAGAACGAGAGGGCCCGAGTGATAGTAACGATATAGCAACAGTGTAAGAGACAAATGGCCATCTACTCATTGTACCTCATATCCAAAAGCGGATCGCTCCTCTACCACTACCATGTGGATCACAGCAACAACCCAATCAAGAGGCAAACAGCGAACGACTTGCTAGTCATTGCCAGTAATCTACATGGGATCCATGCCATTGCAGCGCAGATAACACCGAAGATCAAAGGTAGCGAGAATCCATACGGAGGGCGCCAACACTGCAACCGGTCTGGTCTGCGAAGCGTCGAGTGCCAGGACTTCAGCATGTACGTTGACCAAACGGTGTCGGGGCTGAAATTTGTGTTGTTTACTTCTAAAGATGTGGAAGAGGCAAGTGCCAACAGCATCCACGACTTACTGTACAAGCTCTACTGTGACTACGTGATGAAGAACCCATTTTACACTTTGGAGATGCCAATCCGGATCCCCTCGTTTGAAGCCAACGTGGTGTCGTTGATCAACGAATGCAATGAGCCTCAGTTGGCCTTGAACTGATCAAACTTTGGCTGGCGGGCATGCGAATGTGAATAACACATCAGTGATTGGTTTGGACAGTTCCTGTACCACCGAAAACTTGCACGTTTGGCTAAGACCCTGGTTGGGCCAATGACATCGCTTGCTTACCCAAAAGCCCCCCTAACGGTAACAGCTAAACAATCTGGAGGATATCGGACTCTATTTTCAACAAAAAGGAAAATTGAAAAGTATGGAGCAATTAAGGGGCCCACGACCATGGAATTATCGGGTTTCTATTTATTGCTATCATCTCGCAGATGATAGCAATTATAATTAGATCACACGCACTGATTATCCGTACCCATTGTATTAATTGGTGGTTTGTTATAGGTGAAAAATGAATTGAGGAAAATATTGTATAATATTTATCACCGATAGTGACTGTAGCTTATTTAAAAATATTATGACAAAAGGTCAACTAGAGGCCAATGTCGGGGAGCTATACCATGGCACGCTGAAGAATGGTGCCCTAGTGACTATGGTACCTTTTGCTTCAAAGGAAGACACGCCAGAATGGGTGAAGCAGACGCTCCAAGAGCTTCTCAACGACATCATTATCGAAGGTAAGACGTATCCAATTGAAGAGGTGCTAAACAGGAAGGCGTTTGAGGAATACTACTTGCCGAAGTTTGTGGCGGTCCTTTTTGACGGCCACGTTGCCTCGCATAGTGACATTAACGGCCATGCTATCATTGGTGCGTTCTACATCAAACCCAATTATGTTGGCAGAAGTTCTCATGTATGCAACGGCGGTTTCATCGTGAACCCAGAGTTTAGGGGTCTCGGAGCGGGCGAGTTCATGGGTAGAATGTACCTCCGCTGGGCACCACAACTGGGTTACACCTCAAGCATCTTCAACCTAGTTTACACAAATAACGTCGGCAGTTACAAAATCTGGGATAAACTAGGTTTCACAAGATTGGCAACCATCCCAAAGGTTGGGAGATTGAATGGATCTGCAAATCTTGTTGACGCCTACGTCTATGGCTACAGCTTTGAATAATCGTACTATATTACGGACACTAGAAATAATAGACAGATAGAATGATTTTCATATCTGATTTACTTAATCAGGACTATTGTATTAGACGTTGTCGTAAAGCAAGCTTTACAGTGTAAACGTTCATTAAGGATTAAGTTTTTTTTCAACGTTTGTGTACGGGGTTGCAAAACACTTCTTTCGTTATTCCTTTGAGAACTTGTAGTGCCGGATAACAAATTGCGCCAGAGTTTGCATTTAGAGCATCGCCTAAGGTATCTGATGTAAGTGCAAGTATCATTCAACTCGTTATCAGTGTGATTTCGAAGATGTATGTAAGTAAAAAGTGCTCAGTATAAAGGCTTCTTTCAAGAATACATTGACGTCTAGTGTAAGCCAATGAAATGTGCAACGATCCATTAACATCACGCCCTGCAATAAATGAGGCTGGAGGACACAATTTTCTGTCTTTGGGTTGCCAAAAGAAAGGAACATTCCTGACTTCCGCGTCGTATGAAAGGTAATGAAAGTTATGCATACTATAACTTACTCTTTTTGTTGCCATTTTCATTGCGTGATAAGTATCAAACATGAGTAGCAATTATACGCAAAACGTTTTCTTGTCAAGTGTAATCTTATGGCAAAAATTGTTTCACTTCAACATTTAATGTCCTTGCAAAAAATGCAATTCAGCAACTAGCTTAGCGATTCAATGCTAACACGATCGGTGTATCCACACGCTGAAGGTCAACTTGAACACTGAAAACCATTTTTCTTGTGCTTCAGTCTGGATGCACGACATACAAAATGCCGACCACGTACCTGTTTGATGTGACCATTTATCAGCCACCGTGTCTTATTGTGTAGATACATATGAATAGTAGCACACCGTTTTGCAAGACCTCTGAAACGTCTTAAAGCTACAACTACTCCCATTGAGTGTGTCGCATAAACTGTTACCTACTTATACCTTGATAGTGCTGTATTCAATCCCACATCCCCGGTTGTATTCATAACTACGCTTATACTTTCCCGATATATATAGCATTGCATGCAAATATTTGATCAAGTGACAATTCAGCCACATGCGATCAGGTCCACATTACTATGCCCTTACACTACTAGCAACCGGGCGTTCTTGTTATGTGCTCGCTGACGTCTGTTCCGATAACATATCTACCATACATCTG
This sequence comes from Saturnispora serradocipensis, assembly GCA_030570415.1. NCBI lineage: Eukaryota > Fungi > Ascomycota > Pichiomycetes > Pichiales > Pichiaceae > Saturnispora > Saturnispora serradocipensis. The sequence goes on along the minus strand of JAJLVS010000001.1, from coordinate 166,801 downwards.
ACGTCTATTGAATTTACCATATGCTTATACTGATGGCCCGTGATTTCAAAGATCACGCTGCCCGCTGTGTCGATAAGGCACAACCGCTAATAGTCACGTTCAAAATGATTCACTAGCTTCCAGTGCTGATGATTCACTCCACTCTGGTTAGTCATAAAGCCATTTGTGGCGGGACTTACGTAAGCGGCATTCCGTTTATGACTCACGACAAAGTATAAAAGGTGAGAAACAGCGCACAGAGAAAAATAATATCTTCAACCTTGTTCCTTGTTCAATCTTGGACTAAATTAGGAGCAGCAGTTTAGTTGCAGTTTCAATTTGTGCATCTCAGCTAGTGCATTTCAATCCGTGCAGTTATTGGTCCGCTTCTTCTAATAAATCTAAACTCCATTTACATTTGCTTTGTGTTTTGTTATTTTTGAATTTTTACGTCTACAATGGTTACCGGCATCTCATTTTAATTCAAGCCCCCATTCTCTTGTACAGAAATCACATATAACTTGAATTGTTCTAACTCTTTTGCTTGATCGAAGAAGTAACTATCTTCTACTTCAAAAGCCACTTTTTCAACACTTTGGCTTACCTCTTTTTTCTTTTTCTCATATAAAAGTCAACTCTCAGTTTGTCATGTTACCTTTACAGGGTATGACCTCCTTCCAGTTTGAATACAGTGTCCCAAGTGAGTGTTCTGCGCCAAATGAAGACTTACCGGACCTAATGTCTGATCTCGACTCTGACTATTACTCCGATTCAGACTTTGAAACGGATACGGAACTAACCAAGAGGCAACAGCGCGCAGATTTCGTGTCTTTAAAATCGAACTCCCGTGCCAAGTTGGTCTCAGTCACCATCTCCTTGATTTGTGAACACATCCACGCAAAGTTCAACTTACCGGGCTCCATTCATAATGTGAAGTCAGTTGTGGAAAAGCTTTGTAAGCATTTCAAGCTTGACATGAATCAATTGATCACTTGTTACGTTCTTATTGACAAGCTTCTTGCCAAAAAAGACACTGCTCTCTCTTCCAATGAGTTCAATTATTTGTTGATGAATGCAGTGTCTCTGGTTGTTGCAAAGTCTTCCAAAGTCGACTGGAATCAATTGTGCGCCATTTCTGGCTCTACAAAACAATCGCTGGTTAATCAGTTGACTGTCTTAGATTTCACAATGAAAGAAATCACAATCGGAGATCTTGAAAAGGTTAATGAACTTATCAAAAACGAAGTCAAACGTCATGTTAAGGTTATTTAATTAATTCGATTTTTTTAAATAAAAGCACTTTACTCTTTTTGTTCCTTTTTCCCCTAGGTTTTTCTCTTTTTGGTTGTATTATACTATTATATATCATGGATGGATTTTTCTTATTTTACTACTTTTGGGTTCCTCTTTTTTTCTCTTTATTAGTATGAATGGTTTACTATTTTTGTTTCCTTGGTGACTTAACATAACTTTATATACTTTGTATACATTGTTAGTAACAAATTTGCTTTCCTCTAAACTAAATCGGTACTTTTCATGGTGCAAAAAATTGACACTAGTTAAGGAGCCACAATAAATTCTAATTAGCCATGTGATATCTGCCTCTGTTTCTCTGCACAATCGCACAACAGCATGGCAAAGTTTTACTATCATGACAACGATACGTCCAAGGGGATGACGGATCCCCATGATTCTGGTGTCTCTGTTTCCGAACCTGAACTGGCCAGTATTGGCGTCTTCTATAAAAAAATCAAGACCCTAGAAGAAGTTGATCAACTAGCAGTTGAGAGACGATACAAGAATAGAGATAACGTTGCATTGAGCGACGCAACTTTCCCTGGTGGTAAGGAGGCACTTGATGAGAAGTTAAACATCTTCTTTGAAGAACATTTACATGAAGACGAGGAGATAAGATATATCACTGGCGGTACCGGCTACTTTGATGTGAGGAGCGCCAATGATAAATGGATCAGATGCGAAGTCGAACAGTATGATCTATTGATTCTACCAGCTGGTATCTACCACCGTTTCACCTTGACAAACGAAAGAAACGTTAAAGCACTAAGATTGTTCAAAGATGAACCTAAGTGGGTCGCAATCAATAGATCGCAATGCGACGATGCTAATGCTCCTCTTCCAATAAGAAAAGAATATCTACAATCGATTTAAATGGTATATTTTCTTAATTCTCTACTGTCAGTTCTGCCGTCAGCCTCATTTTGTAGTATTTGCAGTTAGTTCAATTCAACTCTATTCTTTACAGAAAGTCCATCATTTTTTCTCCACTCTTTCTTACCTGTTATTTCATTCGAATTGTAAATAATGCTATTGTTGCCACGTATAAACCCAACACATGTAATGCGAATGCACAGGGCGGTTGTTTCAACTGGGCGCTTGCACTCCAGGCTTTTCTCAAAATCCCCATTGGTAAGTCTTATTTACAAAAGGAACTCAAAGATAAAAAAGACACCTGAATCAATGAAAGCAGAACAAGACTTTATCAAGTCTGCAAAAACGCTATCGGATATTGAAGACGTGGAGAAAGTCAAGGGTCTAGCTGGAAATAAGTACTACGAAAAGACACCGCTTATATTGAAACCATATATGAGATCAATTCTTTTGAGGCCTGGTGGATTCATTATAAGCATTGCAATTCTGCAGCAAGTACTTTCAATTGTTCCTTTCTTGATACTCTGGTATATTTATGATCAGTGGCAAGTCCAACCGCCGTTTTTGCCAGAAAATATTGTTGTCAAAGGTGCTGAAATGATGCATAATGGGTTGACAAATTGGGATGAATCTAGAGGGGATAAACAGACTGCTGAGTTGGCTGGGGCTAACGCATATGCCACCATTAGAGTTTTGACACCTTTTATATGGATATCTGCTATCATGCTAGCACCATTTTTTGATCAGTTTGTAATCCGATCACTCACAAGAGTTGGCAAATCCATTTTCAAAAGAAAGCCAAAGGTCACCAAAGACACCATTTAGTTCATGTATATAATTCAATCCGATTTTGTTTATGCTACTAGTTTTATGTATTGCTTCAAGTGTACACAATTACGAAACCTTAATAAAATTTTTACATAGTTTCATAACTTAGTTTATCCTTAAGGTGAATGAACTTTCCATTAACCAATCCCAGTTTAATAAAAGATCAATGAATAATGACAAGAATAGCACAGGTAGTGCTGCCAATATCAATATGCAGAATCGATTATTATATGCCCAACAGCTCCGAGTTCAACAGCAGCAACAACAGCAACAAATAATTAAGCAATCCCAAAGGCCATTAAATCAGCAAATTCAACAACAGCAACATCAAGCCCAGCAACAAATTCAGATACCTAGTGGAGGAGTTTCAAAACATCAGTCCAGGCAGTACCAGACAAATACAGTTCAAATGGCTCCCAATAGCTTTTACACAATGTCTTTATTTAAAAATCGGCGGGAGGCTCAACGATTATCAATAATTGACAAGTATGATGTGCTTGGTTATATCGCCGCTGGTACATACGGTAAAGTCTACAAGGCTAAAAGTAAATCTAATACACAGAAGTTGTTTGCTATCAAGAAATTCAAATCAGATTCAAGAGACAACGAAGTCATGTATCATACAGGTATATCGCAATCCGCTGTAAGAGAAATGTCATTATGTAACGAAATAATTCACAAGAACATATCAACGTTAACAGAAATCATCTTAGAGAAAAAATGCATTTTTATGATATTCGAGTTTGCTGAATATGATCTATTACAAATCATACATCATCATTCACACCCTGAAGTTAAACCGATCACCAAATTAATGCTAAAGTCAACTATATTTCAAATCCTGCAAGGACTTTCATATTTGCATCAGAATTGGGTAATGCATAGAGACCTAAAGCCCGCCAATATTATGGTTACCAAAGAAGGTATTGTTAAAGTTGGTGATTTGGGTCTTGCTAGAAAATTCAACAACCAATTACAATCTCTTTATTCTGGTGACAAAGTTGTTGTTACTATTTGGTACCGAGCACCGGAGTTACTATTAGGTGCAAAACATTATACGCCTGCGGTTGATTTGTGGGCAGTTGGATGCATTTTAGCGGAAATGATTTCATTGCGACCTGTTTTCAAAGGTGAAGAAGCAAAGATGGATAACAAAAAACATATGCCATTTCAAGAAAATCAGTTGTTGAAAATACTGGAGATATTAGGTACCCCTTCACTCGAAACATGGCCGACATTATCAAATTATCCTGAATTTAGTCATATGTCAAAATTTACATTATTTCCGTCAAATTTAAAAGCATGGTATGATAGTAATGGGGGTAATGACCAATTGTGCTTTGACTTACTGAAGAAATTATTATTATATGATCCAATTACAAGAATTAATGCATTGGACTCAATGAAACATGACTGGTTCAGTGTCCAAGACCCTAAACCGATTACAAACATATTTCAAGATACCCAAGTTAAATATCCCCGTAGGAAAATCCACAAAGACGATGTTGATATACTCGGAGGGGCTAATCCAGCAAATGCTACGTCGAGTTCCAATGCGTACAACAATAACAATAATAATACACTCTCTATCAATAATTCTAATCAACAGTACAATATGGCTGTTCAGAAGAGAAACTACGAATTAATGAATAGTACTGCAAACTTGAGAAATATCTATGATACTAAAAGAAAAAAGTAACTGGTCTCATAAGTCGTTATGCATTAAAGTCATTCTTCAACAGTGTATAGACTTCATTTGTAATTTTGTCAACGGATCTTTCTCCGCATTGTATGGATATAACGTTTGCTTCGTGCTCTTGACGGGGCTCAAAGTCATTGTATTGAGACTGAAGCATTGAAGCTTTGAAGAAATGATTTTTACGTTTTTTCATCCTATTGTAGATAGTATTGAAAGTATTTGTTAACAAAATCATCGCAACAGATGGGATTTCATCTCTAATAAATTCACGATACTTAACCTTCAACATTGAACACGTAACAACCACATTTCCATTTGCAACATTTTTAGCGGTGTTCGTCAGTACCTTCAACCATGGCCATCTGTCGTCATCAGTCAGCGGAATGCCATTAATCATTTTCTTCTTATTGCAAGGAGGATGTAAGTCGTCTCCTTCAATGAAAGTATAAGCACCACCTAACATATTGGAAATGTCATGCCCAATTGTGGACTTTCCTGTTCCACTTGGTCCCCCTATAAATATGATCATGGCAAAAGCACTATTCAACTTTCCATTAACAGATCTCCGATATTGGTGTAGATGAGATTTTTATGTTTGCGTAAATATTTTATCCACACGCCGTTTTTTATTAAAAGCAAAATGGAGGTAGGTGAAGCCAGAGACCTAAGAGAAGATAAGTCGTTGGTGGAGAGTGCTGTTAATGTTTGGGCTAGTGTTGACTTGCCTAAACTGCAGGTTGATTTAGATGAACGGGGAGTTGCAATCCAAGAGTATCAGAAAGAATCTCTTGTTAGTAGAAAGGAATTGGCCACGAAAACTAAATCATTCAAGAAGCTTGAAGATGAAGAGAAGTTGGAACAATTTGCGCCACTCTTAAAGGCGTATCAGAATGAAATTGATAATTTGAACAAAAGAACCAAATCAATTGAGACTACATTTTTCAAAGTATATAGAGCTTTAGCAGAAGTACCTGATCCAAAACCTCTTCTCAAAAATGCATTGATGAACTCACAATCCCATCAAGAGTTGCAAAAGATCAAAGAAGAGAATGTCGAATTAAGCAAACAGCTACTAAAATATGCTGACTATAATACACTTAAGGACAAAATTTCTCAAACTGAAAAGGACATGGAGAAACTCAGTGAAACTAAAGTCAAGGCCATTGAGGACAAATGGAAATCTGTCTTAGAGGAAAAAGAAGCAAATTGGAGCAAGACAGAATTGAAAATGCAAACATCAATTGAAGGTCTAAAAACACAACTTGAAGAATCTTCCATCAATGAAAAGATGTTAAAGCGGAAATTGAAAAACCATGAACTGGCTTTTGCTGATGAAAGTACTAACGAACCAGGTGAAGATCTAGATTTTAAAGAATCAGTCATTGGTGATGATTCAATAGAGGTAAACTTGTTAAAAAAAGACCTTGAGTCTGCACAGTCAAGAATTGGTGTGCTTGAAAATCGTAACGAAGAATTAAGGAAAGAAGTTAGTGCTGCCAAGTCGAAATCTGAAATGGACATAGAGAAATATAAACAATCTGAACGCAATGAACTTAGTGCACTTGAAAGTGAAAATGCTATGGTAGTTGCTCGTCTTGAACATGAAAGGAAAACAGTAACTAGCTTGAAAAATGAAATAACCACTATGAAGTCAAGCTCTGAAATCCAAATTGAACAATTGAATAATGAAATAGCCTCTCTTAATATTATAAAAAATGAAACTAGTGATTACCAAGATATTAAAAAAGAATTAGAGATTATAAAGCTAATTCAATTTGGTGATGATGAAGAGGATAGTGAAACTGGAAAGCAAGTTGGAGCTGGAAGTGCTAACGTTAAAGCAAATAATAGCGGTGAAGGAAAGTCGCTGGTAGATGGTGTTGATGGTATTGAATCAGCAATAGTTCAAAGAAATAGAAAACTCAATGACGAGGTAGTAAAATTAAGAAACAAAAATGAAGAGCTTTCAAAAGAATTGACTTTTTCAAAAAACCAAATCAGTGACTTAACGGACAAATTGAAGAAACTTCAAGATTCCAATTCCAGACTAGAAACCGACCTATTAAATTTTGATAGCTCAAATTCAAAAGGTAATGACCAATGGGAAACAATGTCAATGATTTCTTCATACACATCCTCTCAATATCCAAAGACAAGCGGAAAAGTCTCACCGGCTGCTTCCATTGCTGGTGGTATTCCAGATAACACTAGTGTCATTTTAGGTAATCAGCAAGATTCATCCTTATTGCCTATAATCACCCAACAAAGAGACAGATTTAGATCACGTAATAGAGAATTGGAGGAAGAAAATAAAAAGAATTTTAGCAGGATCATGGAAATGAAAAAACAGGTCAATTCTTTGAAAACTGACAACAAGGAATTGTATGAAAAAATTCAGTTTCTGAAGTTTCATAATAATTCTACAAAGACAAGTAATGTTTCAGCAAATAGCATTGATGAAAGGTATGCTGAAGATTACGAAAGACAACTTCATCCTATTGAAAAATTTAGAATGCTGGAAACTCAAAGAATTAGCTCCAAAATAAGTCCTTGGGAGAGAATATTTATACAAATTACTCGAACAGTCTTGAGTACACCTTACACACGATGGTTATTTGCTGGATATTGTATTCTACTTCATCTGGTTGTCATGCTTTTAACCTTGACGTTGGTGGGCTCAAGTCCACAACCGATTATCGCCCCATCGACTTTAACAAGTTCGACTGGTGGCAAAGCTGTTTGATAGTTTGAAATTAATTAAATTTAACACACTATAATTATTATCATTATTAAGTAGTTTACAAATATATTATCACATTAAAGAAGACCTAACGCCAACATCTGTACTGTTATTATCAGCATTTTTCATTTCACCGGGGCGCTTACTATCTTGAAACTCGCCATAGATTTTGCGAAACTTTTCCAATTCTTTTGAAGAAATAGAAGGCTTTGTGTCTTTCAAGCTTGATAGTAAATGCTCATGTTTTATGTAAATCTTTGGTTTAATTGTTTCTTCTATCTTTTGGTCCTCATTAAAACTTTTCGTTACATTGTTAATGACGTTTTCAATTTTATCAGCTAGTTCAAGCTCTTTTTTTTTTAATATTTTATAGTCTTTATTTTTAGTTAATTCATTTGCAATCAATTTGAACTTCACTTTTTCATCGGCAACTTCAATAGCTTTTTGTTCATCATTTTTCTTATCTAATACATCATGTACACTTTTTAAATAAGAATTATAGGCAACCGCTTGTAGATCAGCACCAGTGAACCCATTTGTGCTTGACGCAATTTCACTTAAATTAATATCATTATCCATAATGAATCCATTACTACTAATAACAGCATCTAGAATGTCCTTCCTGTTTTCCAAGTCTGGTAAATCACATAGTATACTCTTATCTAGCCTTCCTGGTCTTAATAACGCAGAGTCAAGTAAATCTGGCCTACTAGTGGCAGCTAATATGTATACACCATCAAGGCCTTCGGCACCATCCATTTGGGTTAATAATTGATTAACAATTCTATCAGTGACGCCTGTTGAGTCATGACCTCTTTTTGGTGCAATGGAGTCAAATTCATCAAAGAACAAAATGCATGGTTTGGCGCTTTGTGCTCTATCAAATAGTTCTCTTACGGACTGCTCACTTGCACCAATGTACTTATTCAAAATTTCGGGACCTTTGACAGAAATGAAATTCAATCCAGTTTTGGACGCAATAGCTGACGCCAACATCGTTTTACCACAGCCTGGATAACCATAGAGTAGAATACCTGACCTGAGTCTAAGTGGACAATTTTTGAAAATAGGTTCGTACTTCGTTGGCAGCTCCAGGGTATCTAACAAAACCTTTTTAACTTCTGATAAGCCACCAATATCTGTCCACTTGATATTTGTACTGTTTTGCAGTTTAACACCTTTGAGTGAGTTTGGAGTGTAACCTTTAATTGCTTTAATGAAATGCTCCTCTGCAAAAGTTTCATCACCATTCATTGCTAAATCATGATAGGCTCTGTCAATTAAAATATTAAAGTCGGATGGATAATAGCCTTCTGTTTCATGAATCACATCACCAAGAAAACTTAAATTATCGCACTTATCAGGAAATCGAGATTTTAATATATGCTCCAAAATGGGTTGTCTTTGGTTTTTCGTCGGTGCTTTCAAATGTATTTCTTCCTCTATCACATGTTTTTGAAATAACAACTGATTTACTGAATCTTTTGACTTACCCGTTATCAGTAAGGAAATATTTCGAAGCTTCAAGGAAGTCTGAAATTTTTTCATCATAAATTCCGTAAGTCTGTCACTTACACCATTATCACCTTGCTCCAACTTTTTAGGTAGAATTTTATCTAGATTCTCCAATATGATTAATGAAGGACTGTGCCAAGCAGCGGCATCAATAATGAATTTAATAACATTAATAAAAATTATATTCCTATCTTTTGACTGATTCACTCCTGTATCATCAAATGGATCCTCAATGTCTTTATCAAAATCAACGAAAGAAACGTAATATCCTAACTTAGTAAATTCCTGCTTAATCTTGAAGCTAAACAATGACTTACCACTTCCAGATTTTCCATAGAGATAAGTCGGAACAGAATATTTCAAGTTTTGCATAGCATCTTCATACTCTTCATCAAATCCAACAATTGAAACCTCTTTGTACGCGTTTTGTGTTTGAATGCGAGATTGTGGAACTAGCTCGTCTCCATTAATCTTGATATTCAAATTGGCATCGTGGTCTAAAAGGGTCCATGGATTGATGCTTTTAGTATTTACCATTTTGGATTTACCCATGATCAATAATCTCCCGCCGAATGGTAATATGTCTTTAATTATTGGTAATTTCATATTATTGGTCAAAGGTATTTGGCAATCAGCAGCTAAAAAAGTTAAATGGTTTTTCAGTTTATCTACCAAAAGCTGTCTATTTTTCATAACCTCACTTTTATCCTTAGTATGTGTTGCGTTCGAATTGACATTATTGGCAATGGAAAATGAAGAGTCATGTATGAACAAACTCATTTTGATTTCACAGTTGGCGGTATCAAGTTTGATGTTTTTCCTTGCACATGACTGAATGCATATTAGTTCACCACAGGTATCTTCAACACCAAGTGCTATAGACAATAAAGGTGACAGTTTAGCAATATCCTCAAATGCAACATTTTCCTGATCGTCATCACTTTCTCTCTGGACCAATTTGGCAACAACACCGTTTCCAAAAGAATTGGTATTCAATCCCATCTCTATTTCTTTTTCATTCACCTTTGAAGCACCCTCTGGTGTTCCAGGGCCACATATAACATTTACGTTGACAAAGTTTACACCGACAAACTCCCCTCTGGGTTTACAAAAAACAGTTATTCCTTTTCCCTTTCTATCTATCATTGATCTCATAATTATTTCTAAACTACCATTCATGCTAGAAGTCGACTTCCTACTACTAACGCTTCTTCGCTTTTTCTCTAATGAAGTTGGCTTTTGTGGTTGATTATGAATTTTGGGGATAATGTGAAGTTCTGTTTGATTACCAATTTTGGCAAAAGAGACCTCACTCTCAATTGTTTTGATGATTTTGACATTGTAGTTGATGATGTTGCTATTGCTGCCCTGTAAAATTGAATTGGCTCTGATGACCAAGGTTTGGTTTAACGAAACGCAACGAACTTGCGATAAGAACTTATCTTCAATTGATTCAGCATAAATCTCAGTGAGCTCCCAATCAGAAGACGATATAGGCTCTAATTCCACTGAAGTTGCCTGCAATTGCTCTAAGGATTCCAAATCTATAGATATGCTCAATAAAGAACCTTCCGACAATTGCAAACTCTTCGCAAAAACAGGATCCAGCTCGATTGTAGAGCTGTCCTCGCTCGTGAATCCAGTCCAACCTACTGATGTTATCAAGGCATCATTCGTCGTATCAGATATTTTTATAATAACTTGTTGGACCAAGATATTAGTTGAGTCCAATATAGGTAAAATAAACCGTGATGGTAGATTGACCAGACAATTACCCAAAGCTTTAAACTTCAATTTTGCTTCAATGGATGTCATTTGACTGATGAAGAAGTTATCCATAATCGGCAATAAAATAAGAGAGAAGTTTGAAATTCTTCTAATTGCCACATTGGGACTTTTGCTCAGCACATACTATTGGCTATAAATCAAAACACCTATGGTGCATTTCCAATCATTCAATTTGATGTCTATATTGCTACCTTCTCGGCGGTGTTGCTTGCGGTGTGATGGATGATGAATTTGGTGGTTATGCGCCACAATAAAGACGTGTGCGACACATGGCGCATGTAATGGGTTTTTAGTCCAAAAAACTCGATCTCACTCTAAGACGGTAAGAGAGTAAAGGTCTCTATTCACAGATAAAAGTGGGTGCATAAAATGCCAGCAAAAGGGTGGAGGAAGGATGATAAAGAAACGAACTTGGACACAATGGTTGCAAATGAAAATGGAGGGATAGATCAATTCTTATTTCCAAAATCAACGCTGAATAAGCTAGCGAAGCAAATTCTTCAACAAACAAGTGAACACCCGATGTTAATTGGTAAAGACTCGCAAATGGTCATTCAAAGAGGTGCAACTCTATTTGTCAACTTTGTTTATCATCATGCAAAGCAGATTGTGAAGGCGCAAGGCCGTAAGGTGGTTAATGCAGACGACGTTTTGAAAGCGTTATCAGAGGTAGGTTTTCAAGATTTCTTGCCAGTATTAAATGAAGAACTAGATAAGTTTGTGAAGAAGAAGGAACAGAAGAAAGCAGAAAAGCTCATGCAGAAACACCAAGATATTGCGCAGTTGACAAGTAAAAGTACGGGAGGTGAAGCATTGGTTGATGATCATGAGGAATCTGAATTTACCAATGGCGACTCAAATAAGAAAATGAAGTTGACTAATTTGATGAACAGTGGAAGTCCATCGGTAAGTATAAACTCATCGCCAGTTCTAGAAACACAAGCTTCGGCGTCGCATGCAAACAAAAAAACAGAAGATGCCGAAGAGGGGGATAATGATGATGACGATGACGATGACGATGACGATGGCTCAGATGACGATGACGATGGCTTAGATGATGATGCTGTAGATGAGAATGGTCAAAGCATAGGTATGTCACAACTTCAAAAAGAACAGCGGGAATTAGAAGGTGTAGGAATAGAAAATGACGATGAGCATAATAGTTTTGATGAAGATGATGATTGAGGTTATCACCGTGGCATTTACTTGTTATTATGTTATGCTGAACAAAGAAAATATGTTTCTCACTGAGGTAAATATAGACTGTGGTGTATTTGTATAATTAACTAAAAAGATGGATTAGGTTGGTTAGGTTTATTTGGATGCAAGCAATGGGAGTAAAGTGGCAATCCGCATTCAAGACCCAATAAAATATAAACTAGTATAACAACAATGGAACTCAATATGACCCAAAATCTGACATTGGACCACCAAAACTTACGTTTCACTGAAGTAGTTTTTCTCTTGAAATAATTAGCATTAGTTGATAAAGCTGAGGTTTTATCGATTAAACTCTCTAGATTCTCTCCCCTTTGTAAAACTTTATCAATATTATCACTCATTAGCTCCCTGACCTCTGAAATTTCTGTTCCCAGAGAACCATAAGATGACATTATCCTTCTTAATTTGCTTTCCTCTTCCTCTATTATAGCCTTCATCCGAAGTTTGAATTCAAAGTTCACATTGCCTGTATTGTAGTTGCTAATGTATTCCTTCATTAGTATGTCCAATACGTTGTAAACAAAGTTTTTCATCAACTTATCACTACATAAAATGAAAATGGTTATAATATCATCTGTGGTTGTAATTTTCTTGTTGTAATAAAGGCACATATCTAGGTAATTGTCATTGATATTATAGTTTCCTATATTGATGGAATCACATGTATCATCCTGAAACCCGTTCATAAGTCCCAGATTACTAGATATTATTTCTGTAAAGTTCAAATTGACAAGGCCTGTTATATCAGCATTGGTATATGTATAGACAGTTGCAGAATTGATTGTCAAACAGCAATGAATAGTATTGACATTCTCGTTGAACCCATCAAATGCGACTCCGCCTGATGGTAGTAGTGGTTCCGTAGAATCGGACATTATATTTTCTGTTTAGTGGATAAGAAAGTACGAGAGAAAGAATATTTTATTATTCAAGTGTGGCACGTTTAGCAAATATGTCATTATAATATGTGAGCGTACCGTATGCGATGCTTTGTCTTATTCTATCTGTAAAGTGTTTTTGCGACTGCTAATTACTTGCATAACTGACATCAAAAGCTACACAATAGAAAAGCCAAGTAAACTGACTGAATATACTATATATGAGTGATCATATCGCAGTGCGTTGTAGCTTGAAGACAAAAATCAAACTCTGGCATCATTTAAAACTATAAAATGTTTGGTATAGCATATTTGAATTGCTGGATGTCTTTTAATACTGATTTTAGAAGAGACGCAAAAAAGAACTCCGTAATTCCTTCTATTCTTCGTTATACATTAGATTAATTTCTATTAAACAACGCAAATATATATGCTACAAATATGAAAAATTTAGACAGAAAAATGCCATTTGGCTTGGTAGTAGATGTCCGTAAAATCACTCATTAGTATAACATCTAATTCCTTACCCTTTAAGCTTTCACAAATGTCCAGTTCACCGTAAACCTTATCTTCTTTGCCGAACTTTTTGGGTGATAATCTTTTAACTATAAACAATTCATCGCTTTCGAGATCACCAATAATAGCTATCCATGTTTCTCTCTGTGGCTTTGGGTATTTTGGAGCGTAAATTTTAAAGTCTTTTTTGAACATAGGATTCTCATGTTTTAATTCGACAACAAGAGCTTCTGAGCTTTCTTGTGATAGTGTAAATTTACCTGTTGGTAAAGTCGATGCAACAGTAACAAATTCGTCCCTTTTTTTTCTGTCAACTTTTAATTTGTCAGCAAGTTTATACAGTTCAGCTCGCTTTAAATTCCCAATTCTTTTCAACGACAGTTTGGGGTCTGGTAAAGTTGATCTCCATTCTCCATCATTTTCATACGCCTCTTCACAATTGGGTAGTTTCTTCAATTTCATACCAGGTAGTGTAGTGACAAAATCATCGTCAAACCAGCAGCGTTGCTTTATGCATTGCATCAACTTGATCATACTTAGTGTTGTTGATAAATATTTTAACTCTGCTGTACCATCAATGAAAGCTTGGAGGATACGTAAACTTTGATCTAAAACAGAAATAGTATCCTGCGCATAATCAGCAATTGGCAACTCTACTCTAGACATGTAGGCCTGTAACAATAAATAGGCTTTAACATGTGGATCCCAAATAAATTCATAATCGTCTAAGTCATCTGCAGGATAACGCATTTCTTGTGACATTTCCATATTAATCAATTCCTCACCGTGTCTAGTTGGCAATTCATCATATTCCGTAGCTTCGCACAACCACCGCAAACATTGACGAATTGAAGCTGCAGATTTAACCTTAGTTAATAAATTTCTAAACGTTTTATGAGAAAGATAGTAGTATGATGAGATATGAAGAAATGGTGTAGGATTGAGTTTTTCTCCGTATGAAACTAAACACTTTGATTCGATTAAGTCTTCAATAACTTTATCGATTAATCCACTTAAAAATTTAGAAATACCTCCTTGTGATAAATCTACGATACCGTAATATGTTGGGTTGTGATGGGCTCTTCTATACAAAAACGTCCAAGTCAAAAAATCCATCGCATCTTGCCTTGATTTGATTGTCCCAGATGATATCTCTGCACCTATATGGTTATCCATTACTTTATGTAGTGATGACTCCACTGGGAACCCAACATTCAAAAAATGTTTGTAAAATGTCTTTTTAGCTTCTTTTGTATAAACAATTGCAATTCCGCTAGTATCAAACGCTGGTCTACCCGCTCTACCCATCATTTGTAAAATGTCGGTTAAATCCATATCTCTATAACCTTCAATTTTGGCATCAAAAAATTGGGTACCTTTGATGATGACAAGATGAGCAGGTAAATTAACACCCCAAGCTAAAGTGGATGTCGCAATTAATATCTGTATCTTATTCTGCTCAAACAACTTATGCGAAATTTGACGATCGCTTTCAACCAAACCCGCATGATGCAAACCAATTCCAAACTGTAGTGATAACTTCAAAGTATCATCTTTCACTTTTGAAATAGTTTGCTCTAATTCGTATTCATCCATTTTTAAAAATCTACGTGGGTTATCTTCCATACCACAAAGGTGAATTAAATCCAAAGCAGTCAATCTAGTTTGTCTACGTGAGGCAACAAAAATCAAAACAGGTTTTACTGGTGAATGCTGCTTGATTGCCATAAAAGCAGGTTTATTCATTGTTTTCATCAACGGACAAAAAGCTAAATTATCTGGGAACCCATCAATGTACATCTTTAAAGGAACGGGTCTAACACTTTGAGGAAAATTGAATAAACCTTCTTTGACACCCAACCAACTTGCCATGTCCATAGCATTAGAAACAGCCGTAGACAGCCCAAGCAGCCTAATTGGTTTTTTTGTAAAAGACGAGATGTAATTCATTCTGCTTACAATCATTTCCAAGATAGGACCACGGTCACTTGCCAATAAATGGATTTCGTCCATAATAACAAGAGAAATTTGTTGAACAAACTTTCTAGACTGCCAGTTACGTGAAATACCGTCAAATTTTTCTGGAGTGGTAATAATAATATCGGCTTCACGTACTTCCTTTCCACCTGGCAAAGAATCACCAGTCATTTCAACAATTTTATGATTTGTTGTCCTTTGAATTCTTTCCCTCCAATCATCCACTCTTTCCCTAACTAATGCTTTCATTGGAGCAATATATACCACTTTTGATCCAGGAAAATCATT
This sequence comes from Saturnispora serradocipensis, assembly GCA_030570415.1. Taxonomy (NCBI): domain Eukaryota; kingdom Fungi; phylum Ascomycota; class Pichiomycetes; order Pichiales; family Pichiaceae; genus Saturnispora; species Saturnispora serradocipensis. The sequence goes on along the minus strand of JAJLVS010000001.1, from coordinate 151,203 downwards.
GAAAGCATGCCAAATTGCTAATTCGGCAACAACAGTTTTACCTGAACCGGTCGGTGAACCTACAAACACACTAGAGTTGTTATTGTAGAGTGTATGAAAAGTCATTGTCTGCATTGGATTGAAATATGAAAACTTCTTGGAATAAATATTTTCAATTCTGTTATTATGTAAAGCACCTACTGGTAATGGATGTAGTTTTAACAATTTTGTTTTAATGGTATCATTATGTGGTTTGATAAGGTGTTGAAAAGATACTGTGGTCACAGCTTCAGCGCCTAGCCATGTGTCACTAACAACTCTTACTACAATTTGTGGAGGTGCAGGATCACCCATTGGAATCATAAAATCCAACTCATGTAAAGAATTGAAGGATTTTTTATTCAAAATGAACTTCTCAAAATGAAGTATGTTTGAATCACCACTATTTTCAACCAAAACCCAAAAAAACTGAGCGTTACCATGGAACTCGAAATTCCAAATAAAATCGGGTTCTATAGACAAACGTATTCTCATAACACTACCAGTTATTGGAAAACACTCAACATCCAGCAGTAACCAAGGAAATCTACCAATTAAGCGGTGTAGTTTTTTGCCCATACTTTGATTACGCACTAACTCGCCCAATTCACTAGCTGACATTTCACGTAACTCTTCCATACCCGGATTTTTTGCTTCCAGATGATTGATAATAGATGGTTGTAATTCAAATTGACGCATTGGGTGATAAAAAGGCCACAATTGTTTATCAACTGCTTTGCATATTTCTAGCATATTTTTTGTAAAAAGACCCCAGCGTCTATTTAATCCCATAAGAAACAATGAACGACATATACGTGCAGCATTTTGAGCAATGTAGTTCATGTCAGAAGCTAAAGCAGAATCTTGAACAAAAGTATTAGAAATGTAAGACTGTAATAAAATATTTGTTTTTCTTTGTGAATCTTCTAACCTATTGCCAATTTCGCAAACAGTTTTCGTATCTTTCAATCGAACCAATTCATCATTTTCATCATCACGGAATTTAACATTATCAAATTCGGATGACATTGAAATAATACCTAAAACATCCGCCTCAGTTGCCTTTGAGCTTATTAAATGATTGAAAATTTCGACAGACTCGTTCAATAAATAGAAATCGGATGAGATTCTACCTAAATCTTTGGCTATTAGACCTGTTGACCTTTCGTCAAAAACAATCATCTGTAATTTATGTAGCTTTCTTGCTGCTTCGATAATTAAATCTCTTCTTCTCTGAACTAATAATGGATCATTTTGTAGCTCAGTCCATGTAATACCATATGATAATGGATTCTTTTTCATTCTAACATAAAGATATGTATAACCAAGCCATTGGACTCCTTCTTCAATACTTGTAACTGTACCCAGGGAAATTTCAGCATTAAGATTATCCACTAACTTAGCAGAGAGTTTAGATTCGATAGGATGCTGTTGTAATAATAATGAAACATAATGATCTAGCCTATCTCCACTTGTACACAGAATGCCAATACCGTGTGCTTCAAATTGAGGTCTACCAGCTCTACCAAAAATTTGAATAACATCGGAGATCCCAAGATCAACAAACCCACCCTGTTTTGAATCATAAACCTGTGTACCTTTGATAACAACAGCAGCAGCTGGTAAGTTGACACCCCAAGCCAAAGTCGCTGTACAAATCAAAACGTTGATTGTTCCAGCAAGAAACATTTTCTCAGTTAGATTTCTATCTGCTCTACTCATACCAGCATGATGAACACCAAATCCGCCTGCGAACAACTCACGTACATCTTTATTCTTATTTTTTGACATCTCTCGCTGAAAGAAATCGTATTTTTCTGTTTCTTTACAATCAAAGTAATCATTATCTTGATTAACAGAACACATTTTCATATAGCTTTTTGCAGTTTTAACGGTATCCTTACGAGAGTGAACAAACACCATGACTTGATGACCTAACTTTAGCATTTCGACAACTTTATTATATGACACATCTTCCAAATTATCTTTGGCTTGCTTACTCCCTGTTTTTCCTTTAACTCCAATCAGCTGTTGTTCTAATGGCACGGGTCTAAACGACTGATCAAAGAAAAACATACCTACATTTCGATTGACTCCAAGAAAATCGGCGACGTCCACAAAATTTGGTAATGTTGCTGATAAACCAACAATTCTGATCATGGACTGAGTACTTTCAACTTGTCTCAAAGTTCTAGCAACTAGTGTTTCAATAACACTACCCCTATCTTCATGTAACAAATGAACTTCATCAATGATTAATAACTTAACTTTCTCTACAAGCTCTGTATCTCCGTTAGCTTTTCTGGTAACCACATCCCACTTTTCAGGTGTTGTAATGATTATTTGAGTGCTCATAATTTCACTCTTTGTTAATTGCATATCACCAGTCAACTCACGAACTTGAATTCCAAGCCAAGAAAGCTTTGCACTAAACTTTTCAACTATTTCAGCTGCAAGTGCTTTTAATGGAGCAATATAAACTATTTTAAACTCATCATAATCGATATCAATGTTGATTCCATCACCATCAGGGCTTGGCGTTTCAGTGATAAACTGCTTGATAGTTTGAAGTATTGTCAATAAAGCCACATCTGTTTTACCAGCACCAGTGGGGGCACAAACTAGCATATTTTCATTTGTATGATATGCAACATCAAAAAGCAATGACTGCATTCTATTCAACCTTTTATACTTTTTGAATGTACCTTGACAAATGAAATCCATATCCTTTATATAAATTGGAACGTCTTTTACAATGGGACGTTTTAAATCTGATTTTGGTATTAAAATTTCCTCATACTTTCCATCATCTTTGGTTTCTCTTGTAGATCCCAAAGGCAAACGATATTTTTTTCCGGAAAAAGAGATCATATCACCGGCATCATATGCCTTAAATACATGTGGATAAGTCTCAATTCCTAGATCTTTGGAAAGTTTTTGATTTTTTGCCTTCTTTATGTTTTCAGCAACTTGTGCTTTCATATCTTCTGCTGTCATTAATCGATGAGGGTTAGTCTCTACAACCACTTTCTTCAATTGTTTATATTGATCTAATAGCATACTTTTCGACGTTATCAACCTGCTAATCAGCTCTAACTCGTCAAATCCGAGAGCATCAAGCATAGCGCTTTGCAGTCCTTCCTCAGTTTCCTGATCTTTTAATATTTGAATAATAGTTTCAAACAGATCATTAGTTTGTTCTGCATTGGTATGGGACCTGTATATTCTATTGCATTCCTCTTTTATTTCATTCAACAAAAACAGTTCTGGGTTTGAGTCGCTTTCATTGATGTCATCAGATTCAGAAGCAACACTGGACTCATTTTCATCATCAAATTCCATAATTAAGTCATCCTCAATGTTTGAAAATGCCTTCAGTAGCTGTAGAACATCACGCTTACTGTCTAGTCGGTCTTGATCTTGCGTAATTATGGATTCATCTAGTAAACTAGTGGGAAGTTTGAATGCATTATCTTCTCCTGAAATATGTATTTCTGAAAGCATTTCCCGCATGGGATTCATTGCCTGCATATATGATCCTGTCGATGACACATTATAGGTACTCATTATATACTGTCACTGGAAACAATCAGTCTTGAACAAAAAAAAAAAAAAATAGTAAGAGTGAATCATTTTTTTACGATAATTAAAACAGTAAAAAATAATGTAGATATATATAAACATAAAGATGCAAGAAATAATAAATTTGTCAATTTGAACTATCAAGTAACGTATAATTATTGTAAAATAATGATAGAGAAATGTCAAAATGAATTGTAAATGTAGTAAAGTCTGGACTAGAACAACAGCAAAATAAAATGGTCACAAGATGATCAATAATATCAAAAAAGAAAAATTAAACATGTCAATGAGAAAATAATTAAAGTGGAACATATTTTAGAGATCAAATTGACCATTCACAAATTCTTCATCTACGTCCATGTCGGCCTCTTCATCCTCTTCTTCTATTTCACTTTGTTCATCAACAACCTCTTCATCAGGTGGTAAATTAGGATTACCAGGAATAAATGATCCATATTGTGGCTTGTATGATCCTCTTCTAGCACCCAATGGTAATCCATTACCATTACTAAAGTGATCAAACATAGTAGAGTCGTCAACGTAAGTAAATCCCTTGAAATTCTCTTGAACAGCTTGCGAAAGTGGTGTAGTACCCATAATTAGTTGTCTATTAATAGCAGATGTAGAGGCGTTGGTGAATTCAGGATCGAAATTAGAAGTGTCCAGCTCGTTGGCAATATGAGGAACAAAAGGAGGAGGAATCTTCTTTTGCTTCAAGTTATCCCAATTAACATCTTTGAAGAAGTCATGAGCTCTTAATTCACGCGCATCGTTCAGCGCACCTAATCTGTGCTTTGGGTTTCTATTGAGCAAACCTTTAACAAATGATCTTCCTTCAACAGACAGAACTTCCTTTGGAAACCTAACTTTCCCGAAAGCAATATTCTTGTACATTTGCTGTGTGTTATCCGCATAAAATGGAGACCAACCACAACACATTTCAAAAATTAATACACCTAGTGACCAGAAATCAACCATTTTAGTGTATCCAGACTCGTCAAGTAAAACTTCTGGTGCTAAGTATTCGGTTGTACCGCAAAAAGTATTAGTTGTACCATTACCTGATAAATTAGCTTTCGAAAGGCCAAAATCACATAAAGCAATGTGACCGTTTGCGTCCAACAGAATATTTTCCGGTTTTAAGTCTCTGTAAACGATATCATTATCGTGCAAATGTTCCAAGGCTAAAACCAACTCAGCAATATAAAATTTGGCACGCTCTTCACTAAATCTTCCTTCTTTCTGTAAATGCCAGAATAGTTCACCACCACTCATAAAATCGCTAACAAGGTAAAGATCAGTTGGTGTTTGGAAAGAAAATTTCAATCCCACTATAAAGGGAGACTCAGTTGTGGCCGTTCTCACCATGATATTTCTTTCTCCAATGGTATGTGCAATTTCCTTTTTTTTGACAATTACTTTTTTAGACAAAACTTTCATAGCATAAACTCTTTTGGTGTCTTTCTTTTTAACTTGGAAAACTTGACCAAAGGTACCTTTACCTAAAAGTCTCAAGATTTCAAAGTCTTCAGGACCGTAATGCCTTTTGCTAATACTTGTGTACTCAAATTTGACTCTAATTCTACCGCTGACAGGTTCCCTAGGAAGCCTTGGTAAGAGATCAAACCACCTATCAGAAGTTGAGTCTTCAATGGTTTTTGGAGAAATTTGAATTTGACCAAGGAACGTATCATTTTGAACAGTATCGTAAACTGCTATTTGCAAAGCGGAATTAGCACCAATAACATCAAAAATAGAAGTATGTTGCCAAACAGGGCTTGCTGGGTTTGCGTTTGTTGTTGAAGTTCTGATGGAAGCATTATTTCTAAAGTTTGGTCTTCCGTGATTGACGCTTCTCCTGCCAAGGCTTTCTGGAGTATGGGTAACAACTTCTGAAGACTCAAAAGTACATACTACGTATGGTTGTGCGTAGGCTGAATCCACAGCCAAGTTCTGGGCTTCAATGATGGTCAGTCTTAGCTTCCCCCTAGGGACTGCGGTATCTGATTCACCTGTTGGCAGTGCATCGGTGATAGAGTACCCCATGCCCTTTGTTTGGAAGGAAACATTTCCTGACTTCGGCGGAGTTTTGATATCAGCGATATCATTGGCCGGATTCGAAGCTAGCTGTGCCGTCAAGTGACTGCTTTGCTGCTGTTGTTGCTGCTGTTGATCAAATTGGTTAATTGATTTATTTAAGGCGTTGGGATCCTTGATTGTAGTTCCAACGGCATACGAGTTTTGATTGACACTGATAGTAGGTGTAGATGCCAATGGCAGCATATTCGATGGAAATCCCGAGCTCGACGTCACCTTTTCCAAAGGACCTCCATCTTCTGTGTGCAAGGGATTGATGTTTTCGGATTGAACTGGTTTCTGCTTACCGAATCCAAATATCGTTTTTGCAAAATCTGACATTATTGATATGATATGTAGCTAGGGTTTTGATGTAAACTGTTCTCTATCCTCTAATAATTTTCGATAAATTCTTATTGTGTTCCTATTCCTGATATTCTTCTAAACACTGTTTTAGTAATAATCCTCTTTTTATCTGCTTAATCGATATGCAAGAACACTTTTTAGCTTATGAATTATATGTCACTCTAACGGCTCACAAACTGCTGCTTCTCTTTTGCAAAATTTTTTATAACTGAATCAATTGTGTTTCTTTGAGTAGACGACAATAGATAAGCCTCAATCAAACTGATTGCTCCCTTAACCACTAATCAATAAGAAAAAGACGGTGTTACCCAGTGTCCAAAAAAAAAAAAAAAAGGAACTTAAAATTTCCGCGCAGTAGGAAAAAATCGGTGCAAAAAAAAGAAACGAAGGTAGGTTCCAATGCTCAGTATAGTAGTTCGTTTTTATCAAATAACACTGACATTGCAGACGAAGATGCCTTGGATGTATAGGTTGCCATCTTTGACTATCATTGAATCACTTTTGTTCAAATAAGGATCATCAGAAAAAAGAAAAATGCGCTGGCCTTTCTTAATTTGCTGACCATTTACTCTTAGTAATCTCAACACTGATGATTGGTTTGAATTTAACTGAATAATATCGCCATATGTATCAATAACACCGTTGCTTAGGGTTTCAAACTTTACCTTTAGACTTTCAGCATATGGGATAAAGAGGTCACCCTTCAATGGATTAATTTTGCTGCGGAGATTTTCGCCTGTTTTGAATTCGTATATGGCAGCTATGTTGTAATTATCTTCGCCTAAAACCACAGCATCCCATGTGAAAGAAGAATGTAAAGCTGGACATTTGGCCTCCCTGGGGCCATACTTATCATAAAACAAGGGAGATATCTCCATTGGCATTTCAGCTAGCCTATAGGCAGGAGTCCTTAAGTTCATGGGATATTCTCTGCCTAACAAGTACATTTCGTCTGAAGCGAGGATAGATGATTGTGGAAACAACCCTGTATCGTATTTAACACAGGTATCCAAATGTAAGTAATCAAATCGGAGCTCGTTACCCACTATTTCCTCAAACTTGGAAGTCTGTGATCTTAATTCTAATTGAATTTTATTATGTAAAGTTTCATCTACGGCAACTTGCTGACCAAACTTATAAGCATCACCGAAAATCGACTCGGTTCCCCTTATCATCCGCTCAATGTACCTGCTGTCTGGTTTTTTTTTGTAAAACTCTTGTTTCAACTTTGCAAATTCTTTATTCAAGTTAAAGGCTTTGTGGAGCATTATTTTTTGAAACAGAGAAACTTGAACGGTATCGCTTTCACGAACCATATTCATCTGTTCAAGTTCTTCCTTGGAAACCTTTTCATAGTTGTGGAGCTTTTTGTCCCACCAGAAAGAATGTGCTTCAGTGGAAAAAATAGTGTTTCCTTCCTGAAAGATCTTGGAATGTTCAGAATTGTCAAATAATAAATACAAGTATTTTAAAGTTTCACTTAATGTAAAGGTTTCCATTCTATTTTGTTTTAAATTGACTTTGATATCGTCAAGTCCTGCAAATCCACAAGGTGCAAGAAACTCTGATCTTAATTTTCTTACCATATCTTCACCAATTTTTAAGAATAGAGGATCTTTTGTTGCTTGAAAAAGATGGTACGAGCTTTCAATGAACTCAGGTCTAAGTGGATACCATTCAAGACCAATTGAGTTTCTAAGCAATATCTCATTTGTTGTTTTCAAATCCAGTCCGGGAATAACATCACCATCCTTATATGGTCTCCCAAGATGATTGAATAGGCCACTAGAAATTGAATTATCAAAATTCCATCTTTCAGGCAAAGCACCATAATGATTCCATAAATTCAAATAAATTAAATGTAATTTGACAGCGTTGGATATATCACCTCCTAATACTTGTAAACCAGGGAAAAATGCAGCAAGTGAGTCAATCCATTCCGCTGATAATGATGAAGTTGATGCATTGATATTGAAAAACATCCCTAGTTGATCTTGTGAGTGTGTTAATAAAGCTTTGTATGAGTCTCTCCATATTTCAAACAAGTCATCATCATCGAAAAGAATAGAGTACTTCAAGGCATATTCGTAAAATGAATCAATAGAGGCACCAATCCCAGATATTTGATTTGTAAAATTTCTTATTTTGGTGCTAAACGACATTGGGAGCAAATCCAATTTGGTTCTCAAGTTCCAAAAGTCCTTAACAGACTTTTTAGCAGTATCTTCAAAAATGGTGTCATTTGTAAGTCTTGAAAGCATTGAAAATTCCACGATTAACGATGTCATTCCAGATATACATTGATCATCCTGAAGATTATTGGGGACGAATTGAATCCCCCTCAATAAATTTGTTCTAGGATAATTGAATGTTAAAAGTTTGTTAATTGGATTTTCAGATTGGTAATCGTCTTCGTTTCTAAAAGTTAGAACTAACCTTTTACCTAAATCGTAAGCTAATTTCAGCAAATGACCGTCATAACTTTCGATGTGAAAGCCTTTTCTTTCATCGATTGCAAACAAATGAGCAGAAAGCAGACCGCCCAAAATCCTGATGTTAGTTTCAAACACTTGCACAGTGGAATCTATTGCAAAATCGGTATACCTTTCTTTGATTATTTCCACACATTTGTGAAATCCGGCTTTGTCGTTCATGACAATAAATGTGTCCATCGCATCAAACAATTGAGCTGAAAAATCACCAACTATATCGTTCCTGACGGTGTTAAATGGGTCTCTATCTCGCTTCAATGGCTTGCAGGAGAAGGGACGCACTTCATCAAAAGGGAATGCATTGTCCATGTACTTTCCCCATGCATAATAGAACAGGTTTTGCGTTTCATTTCTGAGTCTCTCTAAATGATCTGTGGAAAAAGAGGAGTTAAACAATTGGGAATCCGAATGCGGAGATTTATAAGAGTATTTGGCAAACCCGTTGGCCACTACTATTGAGAACAACAGAAAAAGTGTCCCATATCTCATAGCTTTCCGGTATCAGCAAAGGTTTTCCAATTTTTCAATTTAGATACAGGTAGTGAAAAAATCTTGTTCACTGTGTACTCTTGAATTTTTTGTAATCGAGATTGTGTTTGGGATCACCCCTTGTTATCAACAAGAAAATTAAGCATGAGTGAAACCAATAGACGCTCGCAAAGATTAGCCAATAGAGAAGCAGAAGTTGAAATTATTGATCCAGTAAATTCTGATGTGCCAGAGAAAAAGACCAATGGCACCAAAAAGGCTGCCAAAACACCAGCAACAGGAACAGAAACAACAACAGCAACAAAGAAAGCAACAGTAACAGCAAAGAAAGCAATAGTTCCTAAAGTCACTAAGTCTGGAACGACAAGCAAACCAGCTAAGATAGTTAAACCTGAAAAAAAAAGCAAGCCAGCTAAAGCAACGAAGGCGGTGGGCGCAGTCCAAGTAGAAAGGGTTATTAAAAAGGTATCCAATGCAGCAGCAGTTTCAGCCGATAGAACGAAGCAGGTAAAGAAAGACAAGAAGCCGCCAGTTGTTATTGATCTCAACGAGCTAGAGGAGGGTGATGCGTTCCCATCCGACTTCACTGTTGTGAACCAAGATGATAAGAAAATCAAACTATCTGATATTATCAAAAAGAACCACATAGTTGTTATCTTTGCATACCCAAAGGCGTCGACTCCCGGCTGTACGAGACAAGCGCAAGGTTTCAGAGATTTGTATGAAAAGTTACATGGAAACTTTGGTGCAGTTGTGTTTGGCCTGAGTGCAGATTCGCCAAAAGCGCAAACAAATTTCAAGACGAAGCAAGGATTGCCATACGATTTAATTAGTGATGGGGAAAAGAAGCTTATTGATTTGTTCGGAATCAAAAAGGTTCCAAGCGGTATTATTAGATCCCATTTCATCTTTGTTGATGGTGTTTTGAAGAGCAAAAAGGTGAAAATCAGTCCAGAGGCCTCTTTCAACAGTGCGCTGGAGGACGTTGAAAAGTATCATTAGTTGTTTTACTATTCAGTTTGATTCCAAATACATTCTTTTATTACCATTGACTTATCCTTGTTTGTTGTGTTGCTTATTCTGTATTTTTAAAATTTAATGTTAACTGTATATTACGTTTTAATTACTGCATACTAGAGAAGAGACTTGAGAGCGTAATAACACAGGCCAGATTGTAAACACAAGTCTGTGAAAACTGTTCCAGACAGGATTGTGATAACAGAAGCATTGAGCAGAATGCCCGATCCAACAAAAACATAAGTTCATTATGCAAAGATGTAAAATTATGTGACTTTTTAAGATTATATATATAAAAATACTCTTAACGGTTGGACTTGGCAACTCTTTCTAATTCATCCTTCTTCTTGATAGCGTAGGAAGTAGAGGAACCCTTAGCAGCGTTGACGAGTTCTTCAGCAAGACATTCAGCAATGGTCTTGATGTTTCTGAAGGCAGCTTCTCTAGCACCAATGGTCAAAAGAGCAATAGCTTGGTTGACTCTTCTCAATGGGGAGACATCAACAGCTTGTCTTCTGACAGCACCGGCGGAACCGATTCTGGTGGTGTCTTCTCTAGCACCGGTGTTGACAATAGCGTCAACAACAACTTGCAATGGGTTCAAGTCGGTCAAGACGTTGATGATTTCCAAAGCGTGCTTGATGATTCTGACAGCCTTTAACTTCTTACCGTTGTTTCTACCGTTCATCATAAGAGAGTTGGTCAATCTTTCGATGATTGGACATTGAGCCTTTCTGAATCTCTTGACAGCGTATCTACCAGCAGTGTGAGCAACAAAAACTGGTTGCTTAACTTGGACATAGTCAGCAAGGGAAATGTCCTTGACAACAACGTCTTCAAAGGACCACTTGTTGAAAAGTTTGATTTCTTGAGCACCTTGTTGAATTTCCTTTGGAATAGGAGTAGCTAATTCAACAAATTGAACAACTGGTTCTTGGACGATCTCAACAGATTCTTCAACGTCAGACATGATTGTACACTGGTGATATAACAGAGATCTCACAAGTGAAAAAGCTGTGTTCAATATGTTGAAATTTTTTTTTCAGTATCAGACACGCTGAGAGAGGTGCACCGTGCGTGTGATTAAAAAAGCAGTCACACTCCGCCCAATCAGGAAACTCTTTTGCAATCTCAAAAAATTCCTCTATTGCCCAAAAAGGAAGGTAAGGGTTACACCGGGGTTACCCGGCCAGTTTGCAACCCAAGGTTTGGTCCGCAGCTGCAACAGTGTTCGCTGTCGTGGCATGCTGCATTAATTGCAAAACACATTTTGTCATGGTGTATTGATGTCTTATTGAGGCTCTTGCAGCACCTTTTCTGTCGCGGTGTACTGCTGTAATTTTATTGAAAGCTTTTGCAACAGCCGGGTCTGCTGTGGTGTATTGATGGCAGCATTTTTCTCCGCATCCGAAACTCCGAACTTTAGGTCATTGTGATTACATCTATCTCAAGCTTGAAAGGTATATATATAATAAATTAAATATTCTTAGGATGAAAAGCTAACTTCAGAATCTTTTGTTAGGATTATGCACACCTTACAACACGAAGACCAATTACCAAAACTACCGCTACCTTCGCTGCAATCGACTGCCAGCCAGGCGTTGCAGGCTTTACAACCTCTGGTTAGCAGTGAAGAGTACGCCCACTTGAAAACTCAGGCATCGAAGTTCACGTCATCTATCAGCATCAAGGCGCTCCAGAGCCACTTGGAGCGCGCAGCGGACGTCAACGCAAACTACCTCAACGCAGAGGGCATATCGCAAACAACAGGAAACGTCTACGGAGACCTTAGAGGCGGCACATTGCCTAGGAACCCGTTTTTCATTTTGGAAGACGACCCATTGAAGAACTACGCACCAACGCAGGAGTTTCGTGCGGCAGTGCTTACCATCTCGTCGCTCAGGTTCTTGCTCGCATTAAAACAGGGCAAATTGAAGCCCGACGTCAATTCCAGGACTAATGAGCCTTTCACCATGTCCGGCTACAGCAACTTGTTTGCCACCACCGTGATTCCACAAGAAAATGGCGTAAATGTCAAATCCACGCAGGACTCCAAGCACATCGTCATAATGTCCCGGGGTCTATTCTACTCGTTGACCGTGCTTTCGTTTGACGACAAGATTTGGTTCACCAAGCACGAAATGAAGACCATCATGAAGGACATCATACAGGACAGTTTTAGAAGATCAACCGCAATTGGCGTGTTCACCACAGAATCAAAGGCCAACTGGAAACTGGCCAGACAAAGATTGGAACTAACTAACCCTGACGCCATGGAGACAATAGACACTGCCTTGTTTGTAGTATGTCTTGACCACGAGACTCCGCAATCAGATCTGGAAAAGATACAATTCATTGCTCATGGTACCTCAAAGATCGATTTGAACGGCATTCAAGTTGGTACCTGTATCAACAGATACTACGATAAACTAAATCTCATCATCACAAAGAACTCTGTTGCTGCTTGCATCTATCCAGCGTCGATCATAGATGGCACTGCTGCTTTGAGATATATCAGTGACATTTACACAGATTCTGTCTTGAGATTGGCTAGGATGATTGGTGGTAAGAATTATACTCTTTGGACCGATATTGACACGATACCTATTAGCAAGGACATTGAAAAGCCAACGTCTGTACCAATAAACTTTAACCTATCAAGTGATGTTACCAATGGCTTGCATTTGGCTGAATCAAGATTGGCAGATTTGATTTTACAACATGAATATATTTGTAAAAAAATGCCGAATTTTGGTAAAGCCTACATTAAAGACAAAATGAATTTGCCTGTCGATTCCTTTGTTCAAATTTGTGTTCAAATCACTTACTATGCCCTTTATGGTAAAGTACCTTCAACTTTTGAACCTGTTTCTACTCGTCGTTTTAAAGACGCAAGAACCGAGCCAATCTGTGTTCAAAACATGGATACCTTGAACATTTGTCAAAAATTCATCTCACAAGTCTCTGATCAAGAAAAGTGGCAAACCTTTTACCACTCTGTTCAAAATCACAAAGACAGTGTGAAAAATGCTTCTAACGGTCTAGGATTTGAAAGACATTTATCAGCTTTGAGATCTGCTTTTATTCAAAGGCATGAGCTATATAAACTTAATCCTGATTTACCTCAAACGAAGTCAATACCACCATTACTTTTCGATCCATTAGTGGATCTTATTTACAAGCCTGAGCTTCTCGTTGCCAATTGTGGTAATCCAGCATTGGATTTCTTTGGGATCACTCCTTCTTTACCAACTGGTTATGGTATTGGATACATCATCAAGGATGATTCGATAACCTTTGTTGGTTCTTCTCAATGGAGACAAACTGGTAGGTTTTTGGATACTCTCGAACACGTTTTCAGTGAAATGAAAAGAATTTGGAAGGGAGTATTGTGTTCACCACAGTTAGATCAAAGAACAGATGAATTGCAGACTTACATTGATTCCATTCCAATGGCAATGATTCAGTCAAATAACTCCAAATTGAAACCTATTTTGAATAACCCAGTACCTTCAAAACTATTCAAAGGTGATGGTTTTATTTTAGGTGGCTATGATTACTTTGATGTTGATCAGGTCAACATTAGATCTGGTAAGCAAACCACTGCCCAAAGTAGGGCGCTTACAAGAGAGCAAAGTTGTGCTGACCTGAGTTCTCTCTTTGTTGGTAACGTTAAAACCATCGTTAACAAACTTAACGTCGGTCGTAAAGTTGCTATTGAGCAGGAACTATAACTAATTATCAAGTTAAAATGCAATGTTCTTTATAAATTAAAATATCAAAAAAGATGTTTTTCTTTTACTCTCCGGCCATAACATATAATTTATTTATACTTTAGACTTCAACTACCTGTTGTTCTTATGTAATGTCGTGATTTATTTGTTCATTTTTCTTAATTCTTGCATCCAATCCTCTAAATCTAAACGCTAGAATAGAGTTTGCTAATGCCAAAAAGAATGCATTAATGATAAAACAAACCCATAAATACCCCCACTCAGCTAAAACACCAGTAAAATAAGGCGATATAGATCTTGCAATTTGTTTACCAATATTCACTGTTCCCATAACTCTTGCTAGCTCGTGGGGCTCCACTATTGAAGTTAATATTATTTGTCTTGGAACAACATCAAATGCAGTCAATACTTGATTCGATAAGTAGATACCAGCAGCAGAGATAACATCAAAACCTAGCAAGGGTATGAGGGCAAACAAAGCGGCACATGGTATCTGTGTTAGAATAGATGCTTTGACTGGGCCAATACGCTTAGCAAACCAAGCAGATGGCAGGGCAGAGATTGACATCAATATGTCAGAACAACTAAAAATTATACCAAGAATTATTGCACTTGCGTGAAGACTATACTTGAAATAGTAGACAATCCATGCACTTGGCATAAATCCGTAGCCAAATGAATCTAGCATGAATGGCACAAGTAACTGGAACAAAACTGTTTGAGTCTGAGGGGATAAACCCGTAAAAGTTTGGTGTTCAATGGTTGCTTGAACGTCCAAAGAAGATCTAGATTTGGATGGGCGCAAAGATTCTGATTCAACTGCACCGTAACTTGATTCTGCACGTTGCACTCTTTGATATTTCGGTGTATAACTTTGCTCTGTCTTATAAGACAGAAATAGAATTGAGATCAACTTTAAAATGGCTATAAATGTAACCACAGCAAACCCGTATTGATAAGCTTCTTTATATGTGAGGCCATACCCAGTCTCATAATGAATCAGTACACCAGCAAGTAATGAGCCCAGTGCAGAACCCAAGGATCCGAGGACCCAATGGATTGCGTAGATTTCGGGTCTATGGTTCGGTGGTGTCAAATGAGCCAATATTGTTTCTTCAATTGTTTTAAATGGGCCAGTATCACTACCGGATGGAGAAATAACACCAAAAATGGCTGCAATTAGTAAGTAGGAAAAGTTTGACGTTCCTGATGCAAATACAATTGCTGCAACAATCATCAAAATAGCCCCCCAGATCATGATTACTCTATTCCCTATGCGATGTGCATTCCATGTCAAGAAATATGATAAGACAGAGTCACCAATCATTGTCAACGACATGAAAATACCAATTTTTGATTCTGAAATTCCTAATTCTTTTAAATAAAGCGTTAAAATTTGGTTTGTTAATCCAAATGACAACATTCTAATAAATACAGAAGCCCATAATAGTCGTATATCACTGGAAGATGACTTCAGAGAGTGAAAAACATGGGTTGCCATTGTTGTGGTACAACAAGAGGTTATCTTCTAAAAGAGAAGGTTAGAAGAAATGAAAAAAAGAATCATACTGTTTTTTTTGTTATGTTTGACATATCTTAAAATAGTCATCTTCAGATTCTTAGTAGACAGTTATGAAAACTGGCAGTTTAACATCAGACGTTTCACCTGTGCCTATATCAGGAGGCAGTGTGTTGCAAGAGTCAGGTTATTCAGATAATGACAGATCGGAATCAAAAGAGGGTAAAAGACCGAAGAAAATTGCTTGTACTGAGTGTCGTCAACAAAAAGCCAAGTGTGACGCACATTTACATGCTCCAAACCCATGTACACGTTGTCAAAAGCGTAATATTCAATGTCGATTAGTATCTGATTTTAAAAGAACTTTCAAAAGAGCAAAAATGGCCCAAATGGTCAAGGATTACGAAAATATCAAGTACAAAATGAGTGGTGTCATACATCCGAAGCATTCAAATGATCAAGAACATTTTTTAGATAATCTGGGATCTCCTAATACAAGTGCTTATTTACCTCCCATTGCTAGTCTAAGCAAAAGTGCCTCTGTTAGTTACAATGGAACAAAACCAAACACACCATCGCTTCCGAATCCGAACATTCTTATTCCTAACAATGTTAACATAAATGCTACAGTCAATAATAACAATGTTGCAAATTATGCTACTCTTAGTACAGGGAATTCGAGATCTAACTCCCCACCGATAATGCTTAATAATGCATTAACGCCAAGTCAAAATGAAGTATTAACGAAGATTCCAAGTGTTCACTCGAGTGTTATTAGGAACAATTCTTTTTACTCTTCTCGTTCTGCTATGAACAACCTTATCACTGCAGCAGGAGCATCCGACAATGGTAATGATTATATTTTTCAAAATTACTCAGCACTACCCCAATCACAAACTCAACCTCAAGCTGCATACTCAAATATTGAGCATATCAGTTCACCCTCTGTGTATAGAACATCAGATAATTTATTATACCCACCTGAACCTATACCAAAACCGGTTATTACTGCTGAAATGCTAGAATGTCAAGGGAAAGTCCTTGGAGAATTCAGCTTATCTAAGGAACAAGTCACTGCTTTGTTCAAAATATTTGCATTATACTATCATCCATTCTTACCTGTTGTTGATATTTCTAAGGGCGTTGAGCGCTTGTATAGATTATCGCCTGTGCTTTTTTGGACCATTATGTTCATCTCGCTTAGAAGACATCATTCTTTTGATCCATGTATTACAAAAAATGACCAACGGGCACTTTACTTCAAGTTATCACCGGTTCTCAAAAGTGTCTTAGCAGAAATTACAATTTCACCAATCACAAGGTATGCACCAACAGAAGTTGAAGAACCTATACTAAATGTGTCTAGTGTTTATTCAGTGCAAGCATTCTTACTTTATACCTTTTGGCCTCCTTTAATATCGTCACTTAGTGCAGATTCAAGCTGGAATACCATTGGTATCGCCTTTTATCAAGCTATCAGGATGGGTCTTCATTCACCAGGACATACGTCGGATGGATTAGAATCAAATAATAAAAATCTATTAAAAGAGCAAATAAGAACTTGGATTGCATGCAATGTTGTGTCTCAAACAATTGCAACGGCGTTTGGCTTTCCAGGGTTTGTTCAATCGCATGCGTCTTTATTAATGATCTGTAGGGAGGAGAGCGGATTTGATATTCCATTTCAACTAAGGCAGATGTTAGAAATTCAATTGTTCGAAGACCAAGTTGCTAGGACTTTGAACAACAATATTTTCGATTCATCTCTACTTGCAGATGCTTCAGAAAAGCTACCTTTGATCCAGTTACTTTCAGACGAACTTGATCAGCTAGAAATGAGGCTATGTTCTGAGAGACTGAGTCATATGGACGATTTTAGAAAACTAGCTCTCCTAGCAGCCAGAGTTCATTTATTCTCTTACCACTTTTTAGATACTAAAAGGATCTCCAAATATGAGCTCAGAAGGGGAATTGTTAAAGTGTACAACGCTTCAATATCTTATTTGGCGCATTGTCGTAGTGCAAATAAGCGGGACCCTAATTTTATTGCCAATTTACCAAGTGTTTACAATCTAATGGTGTGGCAGACTTCTGTCATTATTGTACGATTGATCCATTCTCCTTATAAAGATATTTTAGATTTAGGTGCTGGTAAAGACCAATATGAAAGCGCAATGAGAATGACTTTCAGAGCTTCAATTATGAAACACGATATTGCTTACAGATCGAGCGGTATTATGAAATCTACGTGGGCAGTTTTTAAAGCTATGGACAAAGAAAGTTCAGAGTGGCCAAAGGTTAAGGTGAAGTCAAGAATGGCAGTAAGTGTTTTCTTCGATTCTTTGATTATTCTACGAGAAAAATGTGGAATGGTTCAATTACGGCCAAAGGACGCCGACGATGAAGAGTCTGACGATTATAATGTAGTTGGGGTAGATGATGACGAAGACGTTGAGCAAGATGCTGACAAGAGCCAAAGAAAGGAAGACCATGAGCAAATTGTAACTACCAATAAAAGCGATAAGATTAATGTGGATATCGAGAATAGATCTGATAGTACAACCTCAAAAAAGAGGAGCAGCTATCAGCCAGAATACGCTGCTAGAAAGATCATATCTACTATTCCCTTGGACCCCCAACCAATTGCTTTGTCAGTTTCGCCAAGTGGTTCCAGTCCAAGTTCGAAATCCACATCACCGCATTTTAATAATAACAATACACTAAAATCACCAACAGTTGGGGAGAGTTTTATGAACAAGAGTAATGGTGCAAAGATTGGCAGATCTCCCTTGTCTGTTCAGCAAACAAGTAAAGTTAAAGATTATAAAGCAAATGAGACGAAAAACATTACACCTGAATCACCGCCTCTTGGAATAGATTCTTGGGATATGATGAACGAATTTGATTCAGAAGGACTCTTTAAGGACCTTGACGCTGTCATCAACGACTTTGGCCTTCATTCTGGCTTTTGATCGTGTTTAATTGAACATTTTGTGTAAGATAGTATAATGTAAGCCGGGTAACCCCTTGATCTCTGATATTGTGACAAAAAAGAATTGAAAATTTTTTGCCATTTCCATGCATACAAATAATCATTGGAACACCTATATAAACGGAGCAATAGAATGCCAGCCGAGATCCAAGACGCTGTTCCAGATATCATTATTGGAGGTGATGATGATATTGCTGAAGAAGAAGCCACGTATGGCAGTGACGTTGAAGAAGAATTAGTCGAAGACAAATCATCAAAGAAGGTTAGTTTTGCAGGTCTTGACGAAGAACAAGGTGAAAGCGAGGAAGACCTGAGACAAAGAGAATTTGAAGAGGGTGGCGGGTTGCCTGAACAACCAGTCAATCCAGACGTTACAAAGTTGACACCTATTTCACCTGAAATTATAAATAGACAAGCTACCATCAATATCGGTACTATTGGACATGTTGCGCACGGTAAATCCACCGTAGTTAGAGCAATCTCAGGTGTTCAAACTGTTAGATTTAAGAATGAATTAGAAAGAAATATTACTATTAAGTTGGGTTATGCCAACGCAAAAATTTACAAGTGTGACAATCCCGAATGTCCTGAACCTGATTGTTACCGTTCCTTCAAGTCTGACAGAGAAATTCATCCAAAGTGTGAAAGAGAGGGTTGTGAAGGTAGATATAATTTGATCAGACACGTTTCGTTCGTTGATTGTCCAGGTCACGATATTCTTATGAGTACTATGTTGTCAGGTGCAGCTGTTATGGATGCTGCGCTTTTATTAATTGCTGGTAACGAGCCATGTCCACAACCACAAACATCTGAACATTTGGCTGCTATTGAAATCATGAAATTGAAACACGTTGTTATTTTACAAAATAAAGTGGATTTGATGAAACAAGAAGCTGCTCTAGAGCACCAAAAATCCATCTTGAAGTTCATCAAAGGTACCATTGCTGATAATGCACCAATTATTCCTATCTCTGCCCAATTAAAATATAATATCGATGCTGTTAATATGTGTATGGTTAAATCTATCCCAGTTCCATTGAGAGATTTCACTGCTGAACCAAGGTTAATTGTTATTAGATCATTTGATGTCAATAAGCCAGGCTCTGAAATTGCTGATTTGAAGGGTGGTGTTGCCGGTGGGTCTATTTTGACTGGTGTTTTCAAAATTGGTGACGAAATTGAAATCAGACCTGGTATTGTTACTAAAGACGATAACGGTAAAATTCAATGCAAATCTATTTTTTCAAGTATTGTCTCATTATTTGCAGAACATAATGATTTGAAGTTTGCCGTTCCAGGTGGTTTAATTGGTGTTGGTACTAAGGTTGATCCAACCTTGTGTAGAGCCGATAGATTAGTTGGTCAAGTCGTTGGTTCCAAGGGACATTTACCATCGGTTTTCACTGATATTGAAATTAACTACTTCCTTTTGAGAAGATTATTAGGTGTCAAAACAGATGATCAAAAGAAGGTCAAGGTTAGAAATCTTGAAGTGGATGACGTTTTGATGGTTAACATTGGTTCTACCGCTACTGGTGCTAGAGTTGTTGCTGTTAAAGCTGATATGGCAAGATTGACCTTAACATCACCTGCATGTACCGAAGTTAACGAAAAGATTGCTTTATCAAGACGTATTGATAAGCATTTCAGATTAATTGGTTGGGCCACAATTAAGAAAGGTACAACCATCGACCCAATCAATTAAAGAAAATAAAAGAAGACCAAAATATAAAGATAAATTTATAAATGAAGACATGAGAAACTCGCTCTTTGCCTGATTATCTATAGAGGATGGAGAAGAAGTACTTGTTTCTTATTCTTTTTATAACGTGTACATCAACTACCCATTTTTGAAACATCTATGATATCTAAGAGTCGCCGCTTAATTCATTTCAGCTTATGTAATGCAATTGAGCTTTCGTTCAATAATCCTGAATTCAAAAACTTATTTAACGAGTCGGTTTCCATGATCTTGATAACGGTCAGCTTTAGCTGGTTGTAATAACGATCAATTTCGTTCAAAAAATTCAGCGTTGGCACAAGTGTAATGTGGGTTGGGGATGTTGGAGATGGTTTTAAATTTAAATATTTGTGGCCTTCAAAGCTCAGGGTGAGAGTTGAGGAGACACTTTTATTGCAGACATAGTTCTCATCATTTTTCTTTGAACTACTTATTTCTTCTTTCTCTTCTTCTTTGACTTCGTCTCCCTTTTGTCTTCCTTCCAGATTTTCACTTTCCAGCTTGATAGTGTTTAAGGACTTTTGCCCTTCTCCTTCATCAAACATATCATTCTCACGATCATCGTCTTTTGAAACCACAGGAGTTGAAGAATGAACTATATTAATGTTTTTTTGATCATCAATAAATTTTTTAATCTTCAATCTTAAAGTGGAATCAATATTCAGCTCATTCGGGGCATTCTCAGTCAAATACATGGCGTATATATTGTAAACCTTTATTAACGAACTCTCGCATACCGTTTTTATAGCTGCTCTAAATGTTATCAAAACCTTTTGAGCATTTGCGACATCTTGACTTGTGCTTTCAACCTCTGTCTTTTTTAAGTAGCGTTCCTTAGCCTTACATTTGAGTGATAATAACTTCTTTAAAACAAAAAACCTACTTTGAAATCTCAGAATATCATCATAAGCATTTAAGTTTTCAACGCAAAGGTTGTCAATCATAAATTGGCGCAGCAAATGTTTCATACCTGGATCTTTCAAAATAGAGGCAAGAGAAAAGTTATCATGAAGTAAAGAAGAATTTGTTGATGATTTAAAATCAATTTGACTAAGTAAACCAGAAGCACCACTGCTGAACTTAGAAGTAATGGAATTGATACTGCCGTCATCGTACTCATCTTTGTTTTGATTACTGAATTCATCAAATAACAAGCTTTTCACTTTGTCAATCCTATAATGACTACTTAGTAAATTTGAGCTTGAGTGGATATTTGTTGACTGTTTTTCATTATTCTCGATATCATCATCTGGCCACTTTAGTATTTCAAACGCAGCTTTAGTTAAAACATAAAGAGCATCTCTAGTGGGAAAGAACTTTCTTGAGGAGTTTTCAATGGAACAGCATTTTATCAGATTATAGTAAATAAAGCAGTTAGCAATTTTAACGGCTTCCTTTTTGTGCATAATATCAGTACAATCTAATAGATACTGAACAAGTGCTTTGCCAGAAAAACAAGCTGCTACGGTGATCCTTTTGTTATTTTTTGTGAAAGTCTTCGATTTAAAAAACCTGAGACCTTTGTTTGATGAATAATACTGAATATGAGAGTCTGAATCAGGATTTGTAAAGAACCTGTGGAAGAAAGGAGAGATTTTGCAAAATGCATCATTTTTTCGTTTAGAATCTAAATACTTGTCCTTTGGCGTAATATTAGTACATTTTTGGTTTATTTCATATTCATCTTGACGTTGTTTAATGTATTTGAAAAACTCTGTTTCATTTTCTAATATCAAACTAGGATTAATCATGCTTTTTGTTATGTCATCATCTTTTTCCATAATGGTATTAAAATAATTACCAAAATTCTGGATTGGGTCAGGACCTGAATCAAAAGACCAAGTATTCATTTTGGTACCCATAATTTGCCTGAATAATAATTTGTCCCAATACTCGTTATGAATAATAGAATTTGACCTTGAGTCTCTTTCAAAAGTGATAAGCTCCATCGAGTTAAAATTGGATTTCAAAATCTCAGGTAGTTTAAATTCACTCATTTGGTTTACCCCAATTCTTTGACAATACCAATGAAGAATAGCAACACCTTTAGGTGTTGGTTGCAAAATGGTATTCAAGTCACAGACCTTTTCTAAAGTCCTTTCAAAAGGAGAATGAAGTAACTTTGCGGAGAAAAACAGTTGTAGCAATTCTAGTTCAAGTTTGGGTTTAGTTTGATAAGAGATTCGTGCTAAAGTTGAACCAAGCTGAATATCAACACTTAAATTTTCCATAACACATATAGCTTTCCTCAAGGTAAAAGTAAAAGGATACTTTTTTTTCGAAAACAAAGGGAAAAAATGCTTCTTTGATGGCACATCTGTCAACTCCAGCTTATAAATCAAAGCCGAGTACACGTCCTTTATGTCCTCAACCAAAATAGACCCAATAAGTTTTCTTGTTAATGATTTCACTGCAATTGTCTGTTCTAAATCTTTAGACATGGTGATGCAAAGTGCACAGTATCTATTTGACCTTAAGTTTATTTCTCAGGGACAAAAAAGAAATACAGTTCAATCAAACAAGACATAGTATGATCTATTCTAGAATAAGTTGATTCAATATTTATACACTGTTCCTGGGATTTGCTAAATCGATGTTTCATATTCTTGTTTCATATCGTGTATCATGAGCAAATCTGAAAAAGCTTCTCAAAAAGGAAATAGTAAATGTGGTATCCAGTTGGTGATTTGAAAGCAAAAATCTATCTTTCTTTTAATGTAAGTACAAGTTATAAAGTATGTTTAAATAAGAAAAAACAAATGGGAATAGGAAATTCATTTAACATTCTTTTTCAATTGTTCAAACGTGACAAGATGTTTTGCCATCATTCTTGCTCTCATTTCAGCAAGGTTTCCTGCTGGGCCGAGATTGGAACCCCAGTCATCTTCTGATCTGATAACAGAACCAATTGACATGAAGGTACCAAAGAAGGCACCAGAACCTGCAATATATTTACCAAGGGTGTTCATAACACCATTTGGGGCGCCCTGCGTTAGAATTGCATAACCACCAAACACAAAACCTGAAACAGCACCAACAGTAGCACCCATTAGAAAACCCATCTTCATCTTATCTAAGACGGTTTGTTCCTGTTGGTATTGGACTTGGACGTGTTGCACTGGTGGCATTTTTGAATTAATGTATATTAACAACCCCAGGTTGATAATGGAAAATAATTGGAGAAAAAATTTTCCCCTATTAATGTTCTACTAGTCTAATATTACAATTGAAAGTTCTAGTATCACAATTCTGCTTTTCCTACTTTCTTGCAGTCAGTGGAATAGGAAGCAATAGTTAGTCGTGGGAGTAAAAATTAGTGTCGTGTTACTGTGCTTCTGAAACATAATTGCAAAGTTTGATTTTTTGGCTTCCAAATATACTTGCTTTCCGTCAACTTTGCAACACTTTTTATTGTTGATGGTCGTTCTTTTATCGTTGGAATCATCTAATACCTAAAGATCATTTAACCGGGTGTAACTGCTTAATACTTTTTGTAAAACTTGTAACATTGTAAGCATTTTGTTCATCATTTAACTCTTGAGCCGTAACGCCAATAAGCTGTTCAAGGTTCATTGGTGGTGTGATAAAGTGTATTCAATATTTTAATACATCATATGCAATATAAAGTGGAGTTTTAAAACATGACTATAAACAAGGAAAAAGAACGCATTTCAAATGGTTCGTTGACGATAGCTCCACCAGCTTCTCCATGCAAGCCTCCATTCCCTTGACTGTAATTTAGGATGAATAATATCGAAATCGTATTTTTCGAGCTTTTCCAAGTACAATACAGAAGGCAGACCGGACATAAAAGGTAGGTAAATTGATTCCGGTAACTTATTTTTTGGCCATTGTTCTTTCACTTGGCTTAATTTGGTTCTGGCAGTCAAAATATGATCGTTTGCAAGTGTAGCCAAATCAAAAATGACATTCTTTAGTTGCTCTTTTGTTTCATGATCATTTTCTGTTCCCAAAAGCAATCTTATTGCTGATTCCTCTGATAATGAGTGCTGTATAAGTGTGTCAGATGGTAGCACTAGAGTGCTCTTCTTTTCTGCAAAATATCTCAAACCAATCAAGAATGAACAAATGGCGGTGGCTTGACCTAAATGGGCGCTAATATCACTCAAGTTATTTCTAAGTATTGAAGAATTTGGATTTGTCTCCAATATATTTATCGCTGAATCTGAAAATCCAGTCAAGTCTGGCGATAAATTTATCGATTGCATTAAATAGTTCATTTGGGAATATGTCCCTTCACCAAACGAGCACATATCGTCCGCAGATCTGAAACCCGATGTTGCATTATTGTTATAAAAATATTGGTGACTTGAAATCATTTGATTTAACATCTCAATATTCAAATTAAGACCTTTCAAAACAGAGTTTGCAAGCAGTATTGTGGAGGGTTCATTGATACTAAATATTCTCTCGTTTGCATTGCTCAAATTCAAATTATCCAACTTTTCAACCTGTTGTTGCCAGAATCCAAACTTCAAGTTGTTAAATTGCTTCGATTTATCTGTAGCACCTGGTTGATGTCCAAATGAAACTTTTGCAAGTTCTGTGTTGAAACATTTGATTCCAATGAATGAGTCCTGTATAAACTTTGGATAAAATTTAGAAATTAGCAATGAGGAAGGATCAACCTTTTTTAATAAGTCAATGCAATCAAATTTTGCTTTTTCAACTTTTGCTATATATGGATCAGTTCTTGTTGAGTATAACTTTATTAGTTTAACTTCTATTCTTGGTATCCTTAGCATTATTTCAAAGACCATTTATATATAATTTGATAGTATTTATTTTTTATTTTTTACTCAGGCCAATGAGTTCTCGATGCGGAAACTGCTTAGCCAATAAAACTACAAGAAAGTGTAATTGGTAGCTAAACTGTCAAGTAGGTTCTGTTTTATGCGAATTTACTTGACTTTCCTAGCTTTATGTCGCTGAAGTAAAACTTTGTAATCTCCAAATTAGGATGTAGGGTTAGAACTTCGAATTATATTCCAATTTAAAAAGAGAAACCTTAAATGAAAGAGCCTTCTATTTATTGAGACATCAGCAATGATAACTGTAGAAATATTTGCTTACGGTGTTTAATTTTCAAAATGTAACCCGCTCACAATGCACATAATTATTTATAAAATGGATACACTGAGAACATCAGAAAGAAACTCTAAGATCAAGAGTTAAATAATACTTCAAGTTTCCTGTCAAATTCACAAAAGCATCAAAGGTCTTTCAGCATATACTTAAGGCAACGATTACACGAAATGCAGATGTAAGCTGTGTTCTTTTTAGTAATACCCTTCGCCTGCAACCCACTCTTTAGGGGGAAAAAAATTAAAATAATCGGTTTACGATTTTTGTATACGATGGTTACCTTTATATGAAAAAGCTGTTTTAGTATCATTTTGCTTAGAAGTCAAAATGAAAAATTATTCGTACACTGGCCGCCCTTACTGCAAAATGAACTGAGGACATCGTAACGTAAAAATAGAGAAATAAAGTGCATTAAACCTTTTTACTGTTGCATCTGTAAACACTGAAGTAGACAATAACAAGCACTTCTATAGTTTTTTATTCGATTTTATGAGGCAAAAGTAGGCAAACCTGTTAAGGTAAAACAAATATGGTTCTACCCACTATTCTTTGAATGTGCGAAAATTGGACAAGATAGCGGCGGCAGCAATTGGATCATCAATTGCTTGAAACAGAGGACTTTTTTTGAATGCTGTAGAGTGCACCGGCTTACAAGTTGACTACAATGTATAGCGTATATTCATTTGTTCAAAATGACTATTAGATATTATTGCATTAATTTTCATGCCAATAGAAGAAACTTTCACAATGTTGCACATTTCTCTTAAACTATGTTCTGAATGATTAAAAGACTATAAAAGAATTATAAAGTAAAAGGTAAAATAAAGGCTTTTTATTTACAAAATATAAATTAGAATATGAACCGTAATTCCGGTTCTAGACTATCTGAGTTAGACAAGTGCATTTAATGCATGAGCTTAACTCTTAAAGAAGACATCTAATTGTTCGATCAACACTTTAGGTAACTGTATGTAATCGAATTAGGTTATCCAATTTGTATTGGCTTGAGATACTTGATAAGGTTTGATTTAATAATTACTTAATGTCTCAGATAAAGTTCAACTTGATTTAGCCTAGTTTAATTCATAATTTGACAATTTCACATTTCTTGCCAGAAAACAGTAAGCTCGTAAACAAGATTTTGCAATGGCACAATGCTAAATTGTTTATTGTCGTTGTTTATTGGTTAAAAGGTGCAGTTTTTAGGTGGGCAAAAACGAAAATAGTTTTCTGAGCATATTTCACTTCCTAATGAACCATCAGAGCCATATGCAAAGATAACAATACATACACGCTTTTTTAGGGCCATTTAGTGTGTATTGAGACCTTAAACCTGAAGAGCTATGGTTCTATCTACTTTATATGTATGGGTGAAACGGTCCGTAAAACTAACAATCTCATTTCCAACCCATTATGAATGCCGCAACAAAAAATTAACCCAAAACGTTGTTTAAATACACACAGCAATAGCTACAGACAAAAAATTACATTCTAATGGATCTTTATGTTTATTAAACATAGCCAAAACATCAAACTTTTTTAAAATATTACCCTATCGCCATTTCACATTGACTTTTTTTTTCGGGAAGAGTAGCACAAATACTAATTGCAGAATACTGAATACTAATCCGAATGTATTCTTTTGCTAAACCTCGGGCCCAAAGTTTGTCATTTTAGTTCAATGTGCGAGGACCTGGTTCATAACCATGTCCTCTCACGAAGTTTGATATTGTCACTGGTTCGAAACTGAGAAAAAACGCTCCGAATGTACCGACTAAAAATTTTTTTGGTAGCCTTCCTCTCACAGTTTTGAAAACGCCTCAGAAAACAATCAAAATCGAGAGCAAGACTTATAGGGGTAATCACTTTGAAAGAAAGATACAGTACGAAAAAGCCGACTATTAAGCCATTGCCATGTCAGAGTATCTAGTTAGAGACGTTACGTCAAACACATCAGGAATTACCCGGCCAATGATGGTTAGAGAGGTGACAAAGATTGGAGAGGGAGCATTTGGAACAGTTTTGCAAGCCAATTTGAAGAATGCGATCCCAAATCAACCAGCCAGTCAGGATATCTGGTTTGGACCCTTCGCGATCAAAAAGGTTCCTGCACAGACGGAGTACAAATCGAGAGAACTCCAGATCTTAAAACAGGCCAACCATCCAAACATTGTCAGTTTGAAGTACTTCTACAACTATCCGAACAAAGATGATAACAACAGAATCTATCAGCATTTGGCAATGGAATGTCTACCATGCAATCTCCAGTCTGAGATTAAAAGATTTTATTTAGCTAAGTCAATCCTTCCAGAAGAGCAAATCAAAGTTTACACATTCCAAATTGCGAGAGCCATGAACTATTTGCACTCTTTCAACATTTGCCATAGAGATATCAAACCTTCAAATATCTTAATCAATCCTGAAAATTTACTGTTGAAGATCTGTGATTTTGGTTCTGCCAAAAAGTTGGAGTCAAACGAACCGTCTGTGTCGTACATTTGCTCAAGATATTACAGAGCTCCTGAATTAATTGTTGGTTGCTGTCTTTATTCTACAAAGATTGACATCTGGGGGCTAGGTTGTGTTATGGGTGAAATGTACATGGGTAAGCCAGTCTTTCAAGGTCAAGAGCCAATGCTTCAATTAAGAGAGATCTCAAAATTACTTGGACCACCAAGTGAAGAATTTATTTATGAATCCAACCCAAATTACAACGGTCCAATGTATTCAAACAAATTGTATTCTTCTGATCTAGAAACAAGATATCAAAAGGTATTCTCAAATGCTTGTCAAGACGCCCTCGACTTATTAATCAAAATCTTGGTTTATGATCCTCATTCAAGATACAATGCAAAGCAAATTATGTCGGATAAATTTTTTGATGAAATTAAGCAGTTATCATTTGAAATTAAACCAAGACCTCTAGATGCTAAAATAAAAGTTGATGATTTGTTATTTAACTTTAGTGATTATGAAATGCAGACTTTTGGTCAACTAGCTGAATTAATTTTGCCAAGAGCTTAAGTAATGATGCTTTTTATGAATTATTATTAATAATTGATAATGTGTTAGCGATGATAACGATAATAATAAAGACAAAAAAAATAACAATACTTCTAATAACAATATGATAATAATACTATAACTAATAATAAATCAATGAAAGTAAAAGTGTTGACAACTAATAATAATATGCTATTACTAAATTAATGATGGAACTACAATGATAACAATGATGATGATGATGATGGGAAGATAGATATTGTTCTAGTTTAAAATTAATGCTTTCTTTAGATATAGAACAGATATTAATTTATCTACGTTCCATACCTCCCCTTGTTTTATTTACTTATTTATAACTTTGTTGATTCTGGGAAATCAATTTTTGTTGTTAATGAACTACTAATATTTGGTAATATCATATTTACGTTATGATAACGATATAAAAAAACCAAATGTTTCAAATTACATAAACATACAACTATATGTAAATCGATGCCGCGACTGATACTACAGTGCCAATGAATTATCTTCTTCCATGTTTGAGACAAACCACAGCAAACAACAACTCGTCATAACAAATATGTTCCCGAATATATTTTCTAAACCCATTCCGACAGTTGGCATTGATGTGAAACCCTTAACAATAAACTTCAATACCAATACAAGTATACTACCACTTAATCCAATTGCTAATAAAGCAAATCCGACAAACAAGACAACCCTAGCTTGCCACTGAAGTCCACTTGATGTGTCAAATCCCATATCCGAGTTAATCAATTGAACCTTGTTCAATGAGTTCACTATGATTGTACCAAAAGTGGAACAGATAAATGGAATCCAATCAATAAATGTGACGTGGACCTTGGATGCATTAAGTGCCTTTGAATATATTGATGCATCGACCAACAACCAAAATCCTAAAGCATAAAAAAATCCTGCCATTGACATTGCCACCGGTTGCAGTTTATGTTGTGGAAGATGGAAAGGTAATCGAAATTTAAATAGGTGCTCAGTCATTCTATACAGTTAAATAGATATATTTTATGTCTTTTAGAGAACAGGAAATCTAAAGTGTTGATAATATTTGAAATTTTAGAAATTGAGATGTTAGCCTCCTCCCCCTTCAATTATGCTCATGAGTCTCCAAATCTTTCAACCAGTTAGGAATGAAATCCCAGCTTTCAGGCTGGATGACCCCATTGAAAGCAAACGTTCCAAACACAAGAAGCGAAAAGGCAAAGAGTTGGAGAAAATGGAATGATTCCCAGTGAAGTAGCATAGAGATTATCCACACTAGTAATGTACGACAGGTATCGATAGTTGATCTTGCTGTTGCGTTAAGGTTGGAAGTAAGGGAGATACCGCAAAAGTTAAAAGAAGAGATTGATAACATAATGGCAAATGAAGTCAAAAGGATGGTGTTGTTATCAAACATCTGATGAAACCCCTTAACCATGTTGAATGGTCCCTTAGTCCATTTACCATAAGAGAAATGCGCGATTATCATCGCCATCAAAGTACATGAAGCGCCATAAAAGCCCTCGTAACCCACTAAGACCATTGGCTCTACTTCCAAACGTGTTAAAATATGCTCCTCCACGACAAATTGTGATGCCGAAAGTATGATACCGGCAAAGATCAGCGCCATACCTAGAATGATATTCTCAGCAGACTCATTAGAATTGATCTTGGCTTGATCGTCCAAGTAACCACTCAAACCAACTAAAAAGACACCGAGTGATACTATTGAAAGTGACAACCACTCGAGCTTGGTTATACGACGCTTGAGAAATATGACGGATAACAACCCCACAATCAAAATGATCGATCCTCTTGTCATTTGGTAAATGGAAACCGGGGTATAAAGCATACCAACATTCATCAGGGTAGTGGCTAGCAAGTCGCATATTGATGGAAGTGCCAAGAGCAAAGAATCTTTAAATGATTTGATTTGTTGTTTGCCGTTCAATGGTTGTTCAACATTCAATCTGATCCTATTATCGTTCCTGGTTTTGAAATTCATGTACAAGAGAGGTAGCCAACACAACATTTCCCCTACAAACATCTGAAGAGTTTGAAGAACTGGCTGATTGAACGTAACTATTCGGCCCAAGACATCGCAGTGTTCAACACATTGCATATCCTGGTACTTTGTTAGAATGGAGTTACAAGAACCTGTTATGATTGTCCCTAACGCTAATAATGTAAGCTGAATTAAAATGTAACGTCATGTTAATATCATATGCTAAACAATGCTTTAGAATATTGTACATACAACTCTGCCTTTCATGTTTTGCTGTTTATCAAAGAAAAGGAAAGTCATGAGAGATGGTCCATAAATTTTTGGTATCACGAGCTAAGCATAAATATTTTTTGAATATTGAACTAGAGAGTTAGATCAGACAACAGTACAACGTATGAGGTGAGACCCACAATCATTAAAAATATAAAGATATGTCTATTATATGATAGTTTTAAAGAAATGCAAAGAAAGGGTATATGTATAAACAAAACAGCTGCTCAAAAACAGGCTAAAAAAACAACTGAGTGAATGGGGATTTCTTATTAGTGAAGTTTGAAGAACAATTGAATCCAACACACCTAGTCGGGGAATAGTTTTTGGTAAAATTAGCCTGCAGTTTTAGTATTTTAATCTTGTCCTTGGGGTCTATAGACTTCAACAATTTCTTTTCGTTTTGAACTAAACTTCTCTTTTCACCAGCACTTCTACCCAATTGCGTTTTTATATTTTTAACACATCTCCCACAGTAAATGTGACCACACTTACAAAAGTAAGCCTTTTTTGAAAGTTCTTTGTCAACCTCTGATAAATCAATTAAGTTTGAGCACCACGGACTTTTGAACTTTGCTTCAACCAAGAGATTGAATGTTTCATCAAAATTATCAGAAATATCAAAAGCGGGAATACCATTGAACAATTCCACTCCACAAAGCTCACAACCGCTAGGTTCTTCTTTAGACCCTAGGATATTGGTGTATTTATCACGTTCAGAAATTGGAATAGCATTCTCCTTCTCCAGTAATCTTCTTTGTTTGTCCATAGAAGCCATTCTTTTTTTGAATCGTTTATCTTCTAGCTGTTCCTCTCTTCTTCTGATTTCTTCCATTATATTGCTGGGTATTTCATCATTTATTCTATGTTCGATATTGTTATTACTATTGAAATTATTGGCAAAATCTCCAAACATTTGTCTTAGCATAAATATGGGCGATATTCCCTCCCTTCTATTATAATCAATTTCATGCTCACGTAAATTGATCAGTGGAGAAGGTGTATCTGAGTCTGTCGAGCTAATCAAGTGTAAATCGTCGTTAATTAATTCATCTTGCACGTAATCTGCATCATCTTCATCATCATCATCACTCAAAGTGAACAATGTATTATTTAGACTGTTGTTGCTAGTGGTTGCAGCCATTCTGGCTCTTTGGTTAGCTTCTTCTTGCAACCTTCGAAGTCTATTTTGTCTTAAAGTGGCTTGCCTTTGTTGAGCTGAAGATATTGTATTTAGCCTTTGAGGAAATATTCTATTTCTTCGAATTATTGGACCTGGGGGTGGAGAGCCATCATCGAACATCATTCTCGAAAGCAACATTCTACCATTAGGTAAATGCAAATGGAAGAAATTACTTCGTGGAGAGACATTTGTTGTAAATTCGTTGCCACCTGGTATTTGTTGCTCACTGATAAATTCTACGGAATCATCATCAACGTATTGATGAGTATTAGCATTGTGGTTCTCATTTGTAAAGTGTTCAGGGTGTCTTCGTAGTCTTATTAGATGAGAGTCTCTTTGTTGTTGATGTGAATTCAAATCGTCGTTGTTGATATTACTATTATTATTATCAACATTTTGATTCTCTTCATCATCAGAAGACGGAATCAAAATCGGTCTTTCTAAAGACCTTGAGTCAACAATTTCCACGTCCGACTCTCCATCAGACAGATTGATAACCTCATCTGCCATGCTAGTTACCAATCAAATCCACAAATGATGCAAAACGAATGAAAAAAAAGTTGAACAGTAAAGAGATTTAATAGACATACTAATACTTAATCAATAAATGAAAATACTGATGAAGTTATTTTATAATAATGTTAACTGAAAAAAAAAGACAAAAGGTTTTATATAGAAGTATATAAAAAATTAAATGAACAAAGTAAAAGGATCCGCCGTAATAATATTAACCTTTGTTCCCAATATTCACAACAGGGACATTCATTTTATGAGAAGGGTTTATAAACCAGCTCTCTTATAAGTACCGACAACAATACAATGGTCTCTTTCATATGGTTCTAAGGTCAATTGTTCTAAAGGTTTAATTCTTTCTTCACGCATCTTTTGAACTTCTCTAGCAAAGACAGTTTCTGCATCAACGGTAGAGTCAATACAGTTAGCCTTAATAGAAATGACGACACCACCATTATCCTTAAGGAACAAATGAGAATTGAGGGCAATAATTCTAGCTTGATCAGGTTGGGCAACATCCGCAAAGACTGCATCAACCATACCAATAAGCATTCTGTATTTTTGTGGGTGTCTAGCATCTTCAACAATTGGGATGACGTTTGGTCTCTTCTTAGCCATTGAAATCAATTCTCTACCAGGTCTGTGAGAGAATTCAACAGCGTAGACTAAACCTTCTGGGCCAACAATATCGGAAACGTGAGAAACAGAGGTACCAGAAGCTGCACCAAGATAAAGGACCTTGGCACCAGGCTTGATGAATATTTGGTCAAGACCACCCATGATACCGGCAGCCAATTTTGATCTAAATGGATTCCACACACGATATTCAACCTTTGTAGCAGGGGTATCTGGGTCCTTAGAGGGTTCTTCAACAGAGATTCTCTTTTCACCGTAAACAGACTCACCAGGTGCGACGTTCTTGGTAACAAGAAGATCTTCCTTACCTCTGGCAATGAAGACACCTTCGTGTCTGTGAGGTTCGATAACTACCTTAGCACCACCCTTAGCACCACCTCTACCAGCAGCACCACCTCTACCACCTCTTGCACCACCTCTACCTCCTCTGGCACCACCTCTAGCACCGCCTCTGCCACCAAATCCACCTCTAGATCCACCTCTGGCACCGCCTCTACCGCCACCAAATCCGCCTCTGGAACCGCCACGGCCTAAATTAATTCGTTACTATGTTAGTATTAAGTTTTCATATGAATTTGTTGTGCAATTGGCAATATTCATTAAAAAGCATCAGTAAAATGTTAACAATTGTCAGAACGATAACGCAGATAAAATAGAAAAGAAATTTATTTAATCATGTAGTTAATCATTTATAGAAATGTAAGAACTTTCCATCATCATGTAATTGTATTTGAATCTATGTTTTTATATTAATACTTCTAATTTTGATAAATACTGCCATTTTAACTCTTATTTTGTCGATGTTTGTACATACCACCTCTTGAACCACCTCTTCCTCTTGGAGCAAAACTCATTGTTGTCTTATATATGTATATCTAAACTAAGATCTCCAAAGAGCTGTTTGAATTCAAAAGAAAAAGTGAAAAATTTTTGATTTTTTTTTTTTTTTCTCAAAAAATTTTTTTTTTCCCCAAAAAAAATTTCCTTATTTACCCGCCTCTAAAATTGTCAGCGTTGCCCTC
This sequence comes from Saturnispora serradocipensis, assembly GCA_030570415.1. NCBI lineage: Eukaryota > Fungi > Ascomycota > Pichiomycetes > Pichiales > Pichiaceae > Saturnispora > Saturnispora serradocipensis. Next base: position 117,421 of record JAJLVS010000001.1, on the reverse strand, counting down.
TCAGATTTTAAAATTCTAAAATATTTCTTTATCTTTAATCTAAAATGAAGATACATATTAGCAGTAGTAGGAAATGAGCTTGCAGGACAAGAAGAGAATGAGCGAGGCCATCGGCAAGGCAATTGGAAGCTACAATGCAAAGTTGAGAAGCGATCCATTCAAGACAAAGGCAGTAACGCTTGTTGTTTTAGCGGTTTTGAACGAGCAGATAGCATCAGCATTGGCTGGAGACGTGCCATATGTGACATTAAAGACCAAGGGCAGAGAATTGAAGATGCCACAATTGTTGAGCAAGAAAGCAGGGCTTTTGGGTCTTTTTGCATTGGTGGTAAACACGCCTTTCAATCACTTTGGATACCAGCTTTTGCAGAAAGTGGTGAAAGGACCTGCTACCAGAGGCAAGCGTGTGCTGCAATTTGCGGCGTCGTGCCTGGTTATGACACCAGTGTTTTGTGCGCTCTTTGTCGGGTGGGTAGCTACGATGAACAACTTGGATGTCCTGAGATTGATACAGCTTTTGAAAGAGAAGAAGAAGGACGAGTTTAAGAAGGAGCTGAGCAGCAGCATGAGCAAGGTTGCCCAGGTCTTCAAATCGAGTTATTTCTCTGTGGTGAAGCGTTCCTGCGTTTCAACGTCGGTGTTCACTGCTCTAGCACAAAACTTCATTCCAAATGAGCTTTGGAGCACCTTCTTTGCACTCTGCTATTTTGTGTTGGGCACATACAACAACACGAGAGTGAAGCTGCTAAGGAAGAGCGAGGAAAAGAAAGAGGAAGAAGAGAAGGAGGATTAAATTTACTTTACTTATATTACTACAACTCGAATTGTACATTCAGTTACCCTATCTCCAAGTTTAGTATAACGAAATTAAAAAATTAGAGTTTCTAGTGAAAGCTGAACGATCCATTTCATCGTCGGTAAAAGAACAAAAGCGCAGAGCTACTTTTGAATTGACTACTTCAACTACTGCTCTCTTGCCCTTCTTCTTTACTGGCCTCTTTCTGTGTGAATTCATCTTTGCCTCGCTTCGTATTGTCTTCATCGTTCTCTCTCTTTGTTTCTTCTTTAATCTTTCTTGGTGGCAGCACAGCTTCAAATGCTTTCTTCCAATCCTTGAAGTCAAACCATTTTAACAGCAACTCAACAACGTGTGCAGTTGTCAACACTCGGCGTCCACTGATATTGATAAACTCGTCAATCGGTAATCTTGCTGTCTTGATATCAAGTTTATCTGCTGTCGACTTACATAGTTCCTTATGGCGTCCTTTGTCAACGATACCTCCAATTACATAGACGTGATTTGGTTCCAACTCCGTCAATATTTCGTCGCTGTCTGCGGTCAAATACGTAACATTATTAAGATTTCTAATATCTTCATTACTGTTCTCCTTAAAATCCCATTCCCAGTTCCCAATAGCATTTTCTAACGGATCATTGCTGAACTTGATCCATTCACTTTTCCAAAGCTTGTGATCCGGTATCCTTTCCTCAAACCTTTTTTCCAACCTTTTATCCATATTGCTGATTAGCAACTGTGCAAAACTGACGTTGGTCCTATTAGACGAGTAACTTCTTGTAATTTGACCAGAAAGACTGACAACCTCCTTCTCCAGCATATAATCATCGTACGAACAATCAATAATCATACCAAATTTCGTATTATTTTGCTCTCCATCTTCATTCCTCGCAACCTCTGGATACCTTCTTTTAAGCAAATGATTGTACTTTTCACCCTTCTCCTTCAATTCAGTAATTTTGGCTTTCATCTGCGCCTTTTTAGCTCTTTGTAGTTCCTTACGCTTTCTTTTGATCTCAACTTTCTCGATCTCCCAGCGCTCACGCTTTAATTGTTTCTTATATTGAGACTTTGTCATTCCCTCTGGTGGAACCAACTTAGCACCTGGAATATGGTCAGCCTTAACGGCTTTATTATCCTCTTCCATTCAAATTTAAGCGGTATTGAAATCTGAGATCTAATGGAAAAGAATTTGACAAAAGAAAAAAAAATATTTCATCCTTGACACATTGGCTTTTTCTTCTTTTTCTTTCAAAAATCAAATATCATGGCACCACCACCACCACCGAATGTGATAACAGCAGAGGTTCTGTCAGGGATCACTGGGTCCATCTCTATTGCATGTTGGATTATTGTCTTTGCACCGCAAATTTACCAAAATTTTACCAGGCAAAGTGCCGACGGGCTCTCTATGCTTTTTGTGGTTTTATGGCTTCTGGGAGATGTATTTAACGTCATTGGAGCAATATTACAGGGTGTATTACCAACTATGGTTGTGTTGGCTATCTATTACACACTTGCAGATATCGTTTTGTTCTGGCAATGTTACTCTTATGGAACAGAGTCATCAGTGGATCCAATACACTTATCACCAGCAAACCCACTTAACAGTGAAACCGAGCCGCTCCTAGAAGCCATGATATCACCAAGCCAACAACATACACACAGGGCTATAAATGAAGACGATGACGAAGAGGAAGATAATAGCAATAATGACCTGAACTATCAGTTCAATGATATCAATGGATCGTCATTGGAGCCAGGAATCTCATCTAAGGAACCAGACTGGGTTTATAACATATTCATGATTGTCTTGGTGGTTATTGCTGGCTTTGGAGGTTGGTTTTTTGGCAAGAAGCCACACAACTCAAAACCGCCTCTCGATTCAGAGCTTGAATTCAATATTTTAGCACAATTCTTTGGCTGGTTGTGCGCTGTTCTCTACTTGGGATCAAGAATTCCACAAATTCTGCTCAACTTTGAAAGAAAGTCCTGTGAAGGTGTCTCCTTTTTGTTTTTCTTATTTGCTTGTCTTGGTAACATAACTTACGTGGTCTCAATTTTATCCGTTTGTACAGGTCCAAGATATTTGATAGTGAATCTCTCTTGGTTAGCAGGATCTGTTGGTACTTTAGTTGAAGACTTCATTATCTTTACACAATTTTTCATCTACAATAAAGAAGATAATGACGACACCAACAATCAAAATGATTTAGCATAATATTATAAACAGCTGTTACTAGAAATCATCTTACACGTCCCTTTCTTCTTTTTAATATATATCTTCATATAAAAGCCATATGTATTATTTGACATTTCGTATTTTCTCAACTTTTTTTTGTTTCCTTTCCTTTATCGACCGCTAATACTTATCAGTTGACTAAGGGCAAAAGACATGAACAAGTTAATGAATAATGGATTGAATATCCCATTTATGGGTTTAGGAACTTGGGAAATTCCAAAGAGTACAACCAAGGACGTGGTATTTAATGCTTTGAACACGGGATATAGGTTGATTGACACGGCAGTTTTGTATGGCAATGAACGTGAATGCGGTGAAGGTATTTACGAATGGCTCAAAAAACACCCTGAAAGGAAAAGAAGTGAAGTATTTTACGTGACTAAACTTTGGAACAACCAGAATGGTTACGCCAATGCCAAGTTTGCCATCGATGAATGCCTTGAAAAAGTCAAATCACTCGAATACATCGATTTGCTATTAATCCATTCACCATGTGAAGGACGTGAAAAGAGATTGGAGACTTGGAAAGCAATGCAAGAAGCCGTTAAAGATGGTAAAGTTAAGTCCATTGGTGTTTCAAACTACGGTGAATTGCACTTGAGAGAGCTCTTGACCTGGGACCAACTTGAAATCAAGCCTGTTGCAAACGAAATTGAAATTTCACCTTGGTGTATGAGACAGACGCTCTGTGATTTCACTAAATCTGTTGGTTTACAAGTGATTGCTTATGCACCATTATCGCATGCTTATAGATTGAGTGATGAAGACGTTTCAAAGATTGCAGAAACTAAGAACGTGTCCACCGCACAGGTATTAATCAAATGGAGTTTGCAAAAGGGCTACATCCCAATACCAAAAACTAAGACGATTGAGAGATTGGCTGTTAATTATGACGTAAACTCATTTGTATTAAGTGACGAAGAAATGCATTCGTTAGATCATCCGTTGGATCACGATCCTTCAGATTGGGAAGTAACAACTTGTCCATAACGCAGTGATTTTATCTTGTAACTTTTTTTCAAATTTTTTTTAGTATTTAACATACTTACAGAAAATCCATAAAATGTGTAGTGATGATAACGTTTCCTTTGACGGGAACATTTTCGAAGAACCAGAGGATTTTGTAGGTAAACTACCAGAACATCATTTTGTCTCATACGAAAGGAAGTTCGCAGGCGAAGAGTTTCAAAATGGAGTTGACAAGGTATCACTGAGACTAGTTGGAAAATCACCACTTTGGGGCCATTTGCTCTGGAATGCAGGTATATACACTGCCAATTACCTTGAACAGCACAATAACCTAATTAAGAACAAAACGGTTGTCGAATTTGGAGCTGCCAGTGCACTGCCTTCGATTCTGTGTGGGTTCAACAAGGCTAAGTGTGTCGTTTCCACTGACTACCCAGATCCAATTTTGATTGACAACATCAAATTTAATGTCGAGAAGAACTGCCAAACCATCTCGACTGATGTCAAAACTGCTGGTTTCATTTGGGGCAACGATATCTCTGAGATTCAAAGTCTAATGAACGATGATTACGCAGATCTCATTATTATGTCAGATTTAGTTTTCAATCATAGTGAACACAGGAAACTGCTCAAGTCTGCTAAACAGCTCGTCAGACCTGGTAAAGATAGAGAGGGCGGCAAATGTCTTGTGGTGTGGTCGCCACACAGACCAAAGAAGGAAATGGTTGAAAATGATTTCAATTTCTTCACTATTGCTAAAGATGAGTTTGGTTTTGATGTAGAATTTGTTGAGATGGTCCATTGGGACCATCCTATGTTTCCCGAAGATCCAAAAGAAACCGAAGAGCTGAGAAAGAGAGTTTATTGCTACATTTTACATCCAACATGGTAAAAGAATTAGGTGGTATATAAAGGTTAGACATGTCAAAAGGCAACCCATCTGAGCATTTATAGAAAATTAAAATGAGAACTTCTTACGACAAAAAATGTTGTTGTGACGGCTGCCCACAACCTCAAAAAAGTCGCGAAACGACACGTAGTTTTGTTGTATACAACACGCTTAATGTGTCGCGGTGAAATGATGTCTTAAATTTACCAGCCACATTCAAAAAAAATGCCAATTTAACCAATTCGGTAATTAATATGAGGATGCTGGTTTTTAGAAAAATCAAGGAAGAATAAGATAGCAATTGTTTGTTATACCCTACGGACCATTCTTTATTATTGGATTTATATATCAATAAGGATATATTGTGCTATATTAGGGGATTAGATTATATTTAGTTGATACTGGCGGAACGTAAGTCAAATAGAAGAAGACCTAATCATTACTCAAGTGTCCTATTGAAATCAAAAGTTGTTTTGAATAAGGTATAATATACATATATATTGAAGAGAAATTGTAACATATATCCATATGTCAGACAAAGTGCCATCTACACCTCCTCCGCAACACCGTTGCACGCTCGAAACACCGAAAACACCCTATTTGAATGATGCCAGTGGTCTATTTCCAACACCTCAAACAGGCAGAAGCCATCAGAAGAGGATATTGTCAACAGAGCTACTGAATAACAATCATCATGATCTCAACAAGCAGCTTTTAGGAACACCGGAAACAACGCCTAGAAAAAGGATATGTGACGTCAAAAGCAATACAGACAGAATTCACCATATTTTATTCCCAACATCCCACTCAACTGTAGGTACAGGTAGAAGGTTTTCAAGTAACAGCAATAGCAACAATACCAGTGAACTCAATAAAAAGTCTTTATTAGATTTGAGGTCTTCTTTCAAAATTCAAATTGAAGAGGATGAAGAAAACTACGATGATGAGGACGACGACGATGAAGAAGAAGAAGAAGAAGAACACTGGTCTTTTAAGCGCGAGCGGGAGTTGATGAACTACTCATCAGGAAATGAAGAAGAAATTGAAGATCACGATGTCAGAGCATCTTTATTAAGATATGATTCTCCCTTGGGAACAAAATCATCATCATTGGACTACAATAATATAATACTGAAACCTCCCCAAACTCCTCCGAACCAAATAATGGATGATGAGTATATTAAGAATCTGAACATCGAAACTTGCCACGACTCCGATGATTTGGAAGATGTTCAAAATGATCTCAATAATAAACTAACTCCACAAAACTTCCCAAACCCTTTCATAAATAGTAACAGTAGTGAAAACATAAGTTTACCGATGAACTCAAATCTAAGATATAAAAATGAAATTGAATTGGTTTATCATGCAACAAAAGAAAAATTTTGGATTGATCAAGATGAACTAGGTCTGGATGTCCAACCAAGGAATTTGAAAAATGAATTGAATTTTATTAGTGATGAACCTGTTTCACCAATACAGCAGAAAACATTTGATATGTCATCATTATTAAAAACACCAAAATTGCAGCAAAATCTTGACTTAATTAGTGATCTAAATTCAACAACAGATGAAGATGACGGCCATGATAATGCCCATGATAATGATGATGAAGAAGTTGGTATTACAAACACTGCTTTTTCAAATCCATTCAGAAATAAAATTAAATCTCCATTAGATCATAACCACAAACCAAAAAGAAAGTTAGGTGTATTAAAACGCGTTCAATACGTAAACAACACAACAGGAGATAAACATGAATTAAGTTTAAGTGATGATGATGCCATTAAACCACGAAAGTTAGATTTTTCTAATTTGTAATCCAAAGTTCGAAGGCTTGATATTCAATCAAAGCTGTAAGTTCTTTTCTTCAGCTTCACCATTTACTAAATTAATTTGATTCATTTTTGCATATTTACTCATTAAAAACATTCTATTTCCATTACTAGTTTTATAATATAAACTTTTGTATAATAATTCAGATATATTTACAAAATATATCTGTTGTACTTTAAAAAATCCTTTCTTTTCTCTTTCACCATAATTTAACTAAATCGCCCCAATCATTATTAGCCCTACGGTTCCAGTAACTTTTTTCACCTTGAATGAACTTCCAATCAAGGTTATTTGTGTTATTTTCATTCTTAAAAAATTTCGGCTCATGAACAACATCATTACCATTGCTATCCTTTCTCCTTGTTCTTTGATCTTCTTCAAGCTTACCTTTCAGTTTTTCAGCTTTATCGATTTGTCCCTCTTCATACAACTTTTGGTCTGGTCTCCTTCTAGAGTCTGTTGGTGAGCATAGTTCATGAACCTCATCAATATTATTTAATTCACAATTGAATACTGTAAAACCCCATTTCTTTTCATGATTTTTAACCAAAGGATTGGCGTCCCATATGATCTCACCATTACTGTTAACAATGTTCCCTGTCCACGAGCCGCTGGCACTGTATTCCTTCTTCATTTTACCTTCTTTGTCATAAATTTTGATATCAACTTTTTCAGATCTAGAGCTGGAAAATCTACTTGTTTCTGGTAAGAACTTGACAACACATTTCAATCCATTGTTTGATTTAATTGTGACTGAATCAAATGGTTCAATGTACTTGTCACTAGTTAACGAGATCATATTTCTCATTGCTGTATTTGGCTGATTCCATTCGAATATTTCATTTGTTTCACTGATAGTTAGTTTCACTTTACCAAGCATTATTAAATCTGCTGACTTCCCATAAAAATTTTGTTGAGGTAGTAAACTGTGATCTAATATCCAATGCTTCGACTCTGCATGTGTAGCCATGACAAAAGGTTTATGAATCACTTTTTCACAGATGACCCTGATACCCATTTCAGGTCTGATTAACTCGAATGTCTCACCAAGTAAAGGATTAAATGCTTTTCTTAAACTTCTTATCTTGTCCCTATAGGATGAGAGATAACTAACTGCAAAAATACCGACTCTCAAAATTCTTTCATACTCATTCATTTTGATTCCCTTGTTAATCAAGTCACTATATTCAAAAACTTCGCAGTATCTTTGTAAAAATGATAGTGGCTCATTAGTTGTCAACGGCATGGCCAAATTTGTTAAATCTTTACCAATACCTTTTCTCAAAATTGACATTATTGATGGTGGATCACAAGCAGATGGTGTAATATCTTGCCTGTAGCTATAGGGTTTGTTAAAAGGCAAAGGCGATAAATCATCAATGTTGGCCACATTTTTTTTTTCACTATTCATCAATTTTTCTTCTTCTTCTTCCTCTTCCTCTTCGTCATCGTCATCCTCTTCTTCTTCTTCTTCACTTGATGTGTTATTTATAGCACTAAAAGCTTCTAATTTTGGTTCCATCAAATTAATTTCATCTCCATCATTCAACATGACAACTCCATTATCAATTTTATCTATGAATTCTTGTGCATCGAAGAATTCTTGTGAATATAGTGATGATTTTCCACTCAGGGATGTTGTCCTTGTTAAGGTCTTCCTTGATTCAGATCTTGACCTTTTGTATTGGAAATCTTCGTCCAATCTTAATAAATGGTATAGTTCTTCTAGTTCATCAACATGATTCTTAATTTCATTTAATTGATTAATGAACTCATCTTTTGGTCTAATAACAGGGGACTCAGATCCATTCCTACTCAAATTCGGTTCAACAAATTCATTTTCGTTAAGCTTTGCTGAATGTGAATTAACTTGTTTTCTTTTCAGCTTGGAAAAAAAAGACGATCTTCTGCTTAAACTTGTTGGCTGTTCTTGTTGTTGCTGTTGTTGGGAATTGACTTGAAATTCTCTTACCGAACAAGTTGATGGTGAGCGTGAAGAGTTTGAGATATTTGATTGCTTTAATGAGAACGGTTTATTATCAAACTTATAGTTGTCCAAAGCTTCATCTGTTAACTCTTTGATGAGAGCAATTTTTTGTTCAACCTCACCAAAATAAGGATTAGAGTTCCACCTTCTACTATTTCTAAATGAAGATTCATTACCGTTTGATAAAATGTCAAAATTTGAATCATTGTTTTCTAAATTTCTCTCCTTAATTGAATTGAAAGCTTGAACCCAGAGATTGAAATCCTCTTTTTTATATGCTTTTAAAATCCACTGCTCCATACCTGAATCCAAATTCAACAAAAATTCTTTGGAGTCTGCAGAAATAACACTTTGCGAAATTAGCATATTACCTCTAATATTTCTTGAGTTTTCGTTGATGTAATAATCAAGAATACCATAGTTTAAGTTTAAAGAAAAAAATCTTTTGTTGAATGTTTTTCCGGTCTTCTTTCTTTTTCTTTTCATAAGATATCCTTGTAAGTACTGTACTCCATTGACTTTGACACAACTCGTTCCTTCGTATAGTTTTTTTTGGTTGATTGAACTTGGTGGTTCAAATTTCACATGTGTTGTTGACTTACTAGTTTGATTTTTGCTACTATCATTTGAATCAGTAGTACCAAGCACATTTGAACAATTAAAAGAAAATTTGATTTTTTTTGATTTAGTTTTTGAAAAGGTGTTATCAAATATAAAAGCATATTGTCCACCCTCTATGCTTTTGAAAGATCCACATTGAAGTTCATCTGCTGCGCACCTGCCAATCCAATACTTTTTGATCAAATTCTTGTCCAACTTGTCATCTAATATTGAGCCAGCGCTAGTACTACTTGTTGTATCAGACCTAGCTCTTCCTTTTCTAGAAGAGCTATTCATAGTTAAAAGGGAAGTCGAAGAATTTGCTGTAGGCAGCGTCATGTTCACATGGTCCAGTGATTTCCTAGCACTTACCGCTGGTGGCTGAATGAGCGACGAGCTGGAGTTTGATCGTTCATTGTTCATTATTTTTTTTGAACTTTGATTGATATCAAACGCATTGACACTATCAACAGGCGAATTGCTTCCTCTTAAATTTGGTTGACTCCTCATTTCTGATGACATAGGCGGGGTGATGCTAGTTAAAGAGCCATTGATGTCCGGGTTGACCTTATAGATACCCAAATTAATGGAGTTTTTCAGTGGTTTAATAGTCCAGTTCACCTCTGAATTGATAGGTAAATTCAGCCATTTGACTGTAAAAGATTTAGATCTAACTTCAAAAGTCTCCATTCTATGTATCTACAGTCTTATTGTAACTTTCACCTATAACAATATCTCTAATTTTCAATTTATCTCTGTTTCTTCTGTTTACTTCTTCTATGTATACAATCTGATGCTACTTTACTTTTCTGCTGTTGTAATTGACAAATCAATCTAATCAATTCATTCAATTGACTGCTATCACTGTTCACAACTTATCCAAGGTCTATATAAGCAGCGTTCTTGATATAAATAACTGTATTCTTACAATGAATCTCGATAAATAAATTATGCGTGCCAACAAAATCACCATTTTTTCCGTCTCTTTCAGATCAGCAATTTAGCCATCTTCCACAGAATGTAAATATGCTCAGCATCAAAGATTTAGCTCTTTTTAACAGATTGCAAAGTGGATTCACACTGAACTTGATCTTTTATGTCCTGAATAAACACACATGCCATGTAGGTATTCCAGAGAAAAAAAAGAGCACTCGAACAAAAGATTCCAAAGGTGAACACGTTCGAATCTCCTTTGAACTCAAGCCTCCAGCCATTGTATAGCCATAAGCCTTGTGTGAGAACCCAACCCAAAAGCAAACCAAGTCCCCTTTTAAGTGATATTGTACTGGTTGAAACGAATTGGGGTAAGAGGCATAAAAACCAGATAAAGTATTGTGAAGTGCAGACTTTGTTGAACATTATGAATACAAAGGTTTGAACGAACAGCACTCTAAATAAAATGTTTGATTTGATATCATATGACTTCAATTGCAACCCGTTTCTAAAGGTCAAGGGTAACACAAGCAAAGTAAAACCCAACTGAGGGATGAACGCTAGTTTTTCAATCGATAAAGCTTGCCTATTATCAAATGATGATAAATAGAGTAAGACATTATAGACACTGAAGTTGTGTCTATGATCCAATCTGACAAGATGATATATGAATGCTTCATAAAAATATTGATACCCGTATTCACAATACATCCAATACGTCAGCCCCACAAATGATACCAGAGAAGATGAGGCAAAAAGTAATCTCTTTACAGTAATCAAATTCCATAATGAGTTTTGTGAATCAATGAAAAGAAGTAAGGTGGGCGCATAAATTAGTGGGTATATTTTCAAGTGAACTGAAAGGCCAAGTAAAATTCCTGATAATGACAATTTGAAAAACGATTGCTTTGTGTTCTGTGAGGAAATTAGTAAATGAATCATTAGTAAAATGAATGAGGTCAACAACGATTCGGAAGATCCTCTAGTGCTGATCGTTATGACCATTGGATTAAAAAACCAAATCAGAGACAAATACCTTAAATGAGATGGTAGATTAACCACAGATAAGTAGCCCGTCAGTAAATCACAAAGTATGAAGATGAACTTTCCAAAGGAAAACCATACTGGACCGTACGTTGTTGGTACTAGGATCCATGATAGCAATGGCGTATACCTATATGTAGCACGAAGAAATGGTGAAAGATCCATGGCTACGAATTTTGCTGCATCTGTAAAAACGTAATAGTCAATGTCTGTATATGGCAATGGCATATTGGCATCTTGATACAAACCAAAGAGGAAAAATGCTATCCGCAACAGCAGAGATGTTATCAAGATAAACGGTAAACTCGTCACAAGATGTTTCATTGTATGGAGATTGCATGGGACTTTAATAGGCTGAAAAAAAGTTATTAAAGTAGTATTAAGCTTTATTTTAATTTATTTGTATATTATATACCTATCTTAAAAGTGTATGTAATTGGGATTATAGAAGAAAAAGATACAAATGATAAAGAGACATAAAATCCAACACATTCAGAGTCTTCTACCTCTTCTACCACCCTTCTTTCTGGTAGAGTCAGATGGGATTGGAGTGACATCTTCGATTCTACCAATCTTTAAACCGGATCTAGCCAAAGCTCTCAAAGCGGATTGACCACCTGGACCTGGGGTCTTAGACTTAGTACCACCAGTAGCTCTTAACTTGATGTGAACAGCAGTGATACCAACTTCCTTAGCCTTGACAGCAGCATCTTGGGCAGCCAACATAGCGGCGTATGGAGAAGATTCATCTCTGTCGGCCTTGACCTTCATACCACCAGTAGCTCTGGCGATAGTTTCCTTACCGGACAAATCGGTAATGTGAACGAAGGTATCGTTGGTGGAAGCGTAAATGTGGGCAACACCAAAGATTTCAGCGGAACCCTTAGATTGTGGACCGAGAGTAACGTTTTCTGGAAAATGTTAGTATGAATTGTGCTAATAAAAAGTTTTTTTTTGATTAATCATTGCATCTTTAAGCCATTTTTGAGGATTTTATATCAATACTCAGAGTTTTGCTAGCACGCTAGCTTGAAAGTGATACTATGATTGAAAATAACAGCGATTGTAAATTTGGCATCAATACAGAACTTTGTAACATCACTAGTGATTTTGTTTGAATTCAACCTCGAATATTCACAACAATTTGACGTTGCAAAAGTGACTTTCAATTACGGCCAATGGATTTTCGTTTAATACCTCACATGTTGACTAGTCATCCACATTAATTGTATAAATACCCAATGGTTATGCTTTTGCTGCCATAATACATGATATCAAAGCGTTTATAGTGGTCTCACATACCAGTAGACATGGTTGATTCCTCTATAGTCTTTGATTGATGGAGTCTGTAGAATATTTTTTTTTTCACAAACTTCCTCCCAGCGCGCACCCACACAGTGGATGGCGTGTGTGTGTCCCAAAGCGGATGAAAAATTTCAGAGGGCACATACGAGTGGCAGCGGTGCAAGGGGTGCCTAAAAAACAGTCACACAACTACATTTTACATCTATATACACATTGATGAGCATCTAAATATCCACTGTGGAGGCAAAACACAATTGGCAAAGGTGCCTGATACACAGATAGCAAAGATGCATGTACAACCAAACTTCAAATATTACATTTTTAGTATTAATTCCAGTGTAATTATAACTTTTAAATTTAATTTACTCTATACATCGCTAAATTAGTAAACGAAACCCAAGATCTTACCAGAAACGTGCTTTCTCTTGGCTTCTTCGTGGTCCATGATACCAGCGGAAGTGGTCAAGATAACGTAACCAAATTGTCTAGCTGGCAACAAGTTGTTGGTCCACTTTTCAATGTCAGTGAACTTGACGTTGAATCTTGGGGAGATGACACCACACTTGTTCAATCTACCGTTCAATTGAACAACAATCTTACCGGATCTGTGGTCATCGATGTATTCGAATTCACCAATGTAACCGTGCTTTTGCATAACGGAAAGAAACTTGATGATGACCTTGGAGGATGGTCTAACCATAACTTGTCTCTTACCTGCCTTTTCAGCATTAGAGATGGTCTTCAAAGCGTCAGCCAAAACAGATGATCTAGTCATTTTGCAATTTCACTAATAACGGTATAATACAACAGCAGTATGAAGGTTTCCATTTTGAAATTTTTCACTTAGCTGGATCCCAGCTTTTTTTCTTTCCCGTAGCAGTTTATAAATGAGCTGCGGTGCTCGGGGTGCGTCACGTGAGTGTGACTGCCTTTCTTGCTTCTTTTTTCAGTTTCCGCATTGTGTGTGAAAAAATTCACAGAGCCATAGGGAGAAAAAAATAGGCGCGTTTAGTTCTAGTTTCAAGTCTTTCATACTGTTATAGTATATTTGTTTGATAATCAAAAATGCCAGTATGTACTAAAGGACTAAGACATAAGTGAAATTTGGTGTTTGCACAGAAGGAGAAAAGACACATATGAGGAGATAACACTACTACTGAGGCAGGAGACAAGTGTGTCTGGAACTCAAAATTGTGGTTTGATGGCAAAGAAAGAACTCCAATTGTATGTGCAAAAAATGGAAAATTTCTATCAACGGCTTTACAGAACCATTTGTGACGATAAAATATCAGCAGGAAGGCTAAAACACCAGAATGAAACTTGAAAAAACACAGTTGCATAACAAGAGTTCAGTATACTAACAATTTTTTCTCTATTTCAACAGTCCCAAAAGACATTTAAGACCAAGCAAAAGTTGTCTAAGGCTCAAAACCAAAACAGACCATTGCCACAATGGATCAGATTTAAGACCGGTAACACTATTAGATACAACGCTAAGAGAAGACACTGGAAGAGAACTAAGTTAGGTATCTAAATGCTTATAGATTTTGTTATAACTCGTTTATCATTTTTAATCAAATAAACGCTCACGAACAACTTTATATCTTTTTACATATATCCTAGTTTGAATTTCTATTAATAAATTTTAGTTTAGTTTTCTACTATACAAATCAGCTCGACGTAGTAGCAGCTTAGTCTCTACTAACACAAACCATTTCAACGAGTGCCAGTTTAGTAAAAGAAACCCTTGTATCTTCATTTCTTGAAGACCTCTTTCAAAATTTTTTTTGCCATCACTATAAAAGAAGACATGCATATTTTTTCCCTCTTTCTTCCACTTCACTTTTTTTTTAGCTTAACAATTATTTTACATCGTAAAATAGCAGTAATATACTCAGTAATATTACTTTTGCCTTGATTTACTTTAATTTGTGGCACATGAATTAAGTAAAGTGAGATTTTGATATAAACTAAATGATGAAACATTTTCCATTTTAAGTCAAGCTAGATAGTATCTGACTAAAGCATGAGTGAATAAATTTTTTGGGTCTTCTTTCCACTGAAAGTTTTATCAAAATCTCTTAACTTAGCAGTAATTCGAATGTAATTAATGAGAGATCCTTTGTATGTCCAACAGAATGTAGATACGCATAAAACAAGTAAGTTAGAATTCTATTTAAGTTAAACAGTTTCTTCAAAAACAGTCTCAATTGGCTTCTCCATTAATGAGGCGTGTGAAAACACACACACACAAGAAGATCCAATCAACCACATAACGGTGGAAATTGGCGAAGCCAAGAAACAAAGAGGAATGGTAATGACCATCAACGTAGTGTACAATTGAGATGAGGTGAAGACACCAACTGGGGTGACCAAGTCTTCACCACCTAGTTTGCCAATCAGAAACAGGCCGCCAATGATCAGTACGACAACAAACAATAAAAGTGAGTTTGTGATCAACGCATAGATTGAGAGGATCAATATAATTGCAATGTAGTTTGACTGATAGTAGCTTAAATTGTAACTGACTCTTTGTTGAAGCTCTGAAATATTGGAGGGCTTTGAAAAATGGCGAACATCAAAGAATTCTTGAGGTGGACGCAGAGTGCTAACCCTAGCCTTCACTGTTTGGAAGCTGTTTTGAATTGATTCCACTGAAAATGATTCACTCAAATTAGAAACCTGTTCATGTTAGTATACAACGCGTTTATTTTAGTCCTAGAGGCAAATGCTATGCAAAATTTAGTTACCAACATACATTGATGTTCTGTAAGTTACTCAAAACTGCTGCCATTGCTAGTTTATCAATCTCTTGGTCTGTTAAAGAGAAGAAAGAGGCTGTTTATTGTTTATATTAATAGATCTGTTTTTTTTTCCCTTTGCTGTCCAAAACCTCAGTTACGTAAGCACATCAAAGAATAATTAAAAGTAATAATATTATTAGAAGTTTCATATAAAGAAGAATGTCGATTAAAGAAGCAGTTCAAGAGTATCACCTTGTGCTCCATGCCAAATACCATTGAATGTAAAACCCTGTTCACAACCAGCACCAAAAATGCCAGGAAGGGAAATTTCGTTATTTTGATTGCTCTCCAAATGATGCTCATGATGCGAACCGTAACCATGTTCCACTTCAGAACATTCGAAAATGAGAGCGTCTTGTCTGTTTTTCAACAACTCTGAGCAGCTTGATTTATTTTTTGGGTTTATCTGATCATTATATTGGAACAGCTTGATAAATCTGTGGCCAATCTGACCCACAATAGGATCTACACCTAAAAATGCTTGTTTTTCACCCCAACCTAGGCCACCGACAATCAATTTGTAGTATTGGTGGTCCCAGGGTCTGTTTAAGTCAAGGTCCTTGTTGAAGAGTTTGAAATAAAGTTCTTTCTTGGAATTCATTACCAACGAATTGTTTATTAAGTATCCTGACGCAGGATTGTCGTTAATTGATTTGATTAAATTACCTTCAAAGTCGGTCACTTTGAATACTTTATTGATATCTGAGCCCTCTTCTAGCGGTAACTCAATTAATTTATTTGAATAATTGATACAACTGTTGTTCAGTTCTTCATCGTTAATCTCAACGCTAAGGTTGATCAAATTCTGCCAGTCAGATTCACTTTCATTAACAAAAAAACAAGTACATGATTCGTCGTTAACAAAAAGTGTATTAGCCAAATTCAAACTTACTGAGCTACTGTTGTTGATGCTAATGTTCAAACTCGATGAATTTGAGTTGTTCAACCAGTTTTTATCGAATTTGATTGGATCAACACTAAGTGGATCCTTTTTGAATTTGCTTACCTTTTGTTCGTTGTTGAATTGATCTAAAGATTTGAAAGATTTGATGTTTAAATTCGATTTGAGATATAGTTCACTGTATGCATCTCTGCTGTTCAATATAGAGTCCACGCATGCAACGACAACTTGACTGATGGGTCTCAGTTGAGAGTTCTGGAAATCATCAATGGATTTTTTTATAACATTGTTCAACTGAGAGGGAGTTGTTAAAACGATTAAGGACTGGTGTCTTGTATCTGGATAATTGAATGATATTGAGCTAGGGTTCAATGTTGTCTTCGTAGACAACAATCGTCTGAATACCCTAAATGGGGACATTTTCTATGCTTAAGCAGCTTCTAGTGTAGGGACTTTTTTTTTTTTCTAATGTTAAATGACTTCACCTACAGACCAGTACTGAAATATTTAAACAGTACAATTATCAGTATACACAGCGTATGTAATAAAGAATTAAACTAGCAGGAGTTTAGAACCTCCAATTTATTTTGAAATTATTGAAACCATATATAGATATATATAAAAAAAAGATATAATAAATTGTTTATTTAAGCTTCTTCTTTGGTCTCAATTGGTTGGAGTGACCACACTTTCTCTTTCTACAGTTAGTAGCTCTTGGTGGTAATCTAGCGTAACACTTTCTGCAAATGGACTTTTCACAGTTGAACTTAGAAGCAAGGGCCTTCAAGGATGGTTCAATAATACCACCTCTCAATCTCAAAACCAAGTGAAGAGTGGATTCCTTTTGGATGTTGTAGTCAGAAAGGGTTCTACCGTCTTCCAATTGCTTACCAGCGAAAATTAATCTTTGTTGGTCAGGTGGAATACCTTCCTTATCTTGGATCTTTTGCTTGACGTTGTCAATAGTGTCAGAAGATTCAACTTCTAAGGTAATGGTCTTACCGGTCAAGGTCTTGACGAAAATTTGCATTTTTAGCTGTTCAAAAGAATGGTGTTAGAATGGTGTTCGATGATAAATAAAAAAAACTTGAATAAATGGAGGGTTCAATAAATCAAATCAAGAGGCAACTTAGTACTCATCCCCGTTAAAACTTTTGCACAACACCCGTGGTTTGTTTCCTTTGTCGTTGTTATATTTCACTTCATAATATCTTGGTCTTCATGTTGAAAATTTTTCTACTTTTTGGCTATCTACTCCTAGTTTCTCTATACTGCTATGATCTCACAGTGACTCTTTGCTACACCTCCCATTCGTGTCACATACCTTTGAAAATCCGAGGAACCTTCGTAAAGAACGTAAATGCTAACTTACTATGTAGAAGAAACAAAAGTGAAAAAACTTTGCTGGTTCTCCCTACCCGCGAGCCACCCGCAAGCCCTTCTCTGAAAAATTTTGGCTGATTTTTTGGCAGCAGCGGCGGAAACTGAGGTAAAAAATCTGTCATTTTCAAGCCCGGGTCAAAAACATTTTGGTTGCAACCCTCGCACGAAGCACGTGACACAAATAATTTGAATGACCAAACCCTTGGTAACGTAATTAGCACGTGACACGTAATATCTCTATTTGCACAAGCTTATAATTGGCAGAGTCGCTATCATGCGACTCTGCCAATTTAAAAAACGGGTATTTTTGAAATAATGTGATTACGTAAACCAAGGATCGGATTTTTCCCCTATTAGTAAGACTTATTATAAACTGACTTGTGTATAGCAAAAACGCCTTTCGTAAGCCTTATAGTCATAAGGATCGACTAGAACTGGTTTATCCATTAAAATAGACCAAACCCCACAAGTCCAATAAAAAACACAATCGGCTCCCGCCAGCATAACACTAGTGAACTTCAGCTGTTGTTAGTCATCGTCGTTTAGTATGTTAAAAATGATTAATGTGAAATACCCACATATGAGCAGCAAGCTCCTTTCTATCTTGGCCAAGCATTTGCCTTCAGCGTCGCCGGAAGTTGATCCTTCAACGCTCTCGAATTACCTCAACTTTAGTGTCAAGCACACAGTGTTGAACCTTGAAATATCCTTTATCAACAAGAAACTGCTCGGATCTATTGTGTTTGAACTGGAGGCTCTCAATGACTCAAAGAACATTGTCCTTGACTCCTCTTTTCTCAATGTGCAGAGGGTACTTGTAGATGACAAGCAGCAGACGTTTTCCATCGGTAAAAGAGTGGAGCCATTGGGCTCTCCGTTCGTTATCAACTATGCATCAAAGATCAATGAACAATTCAAGCTAGAGATATTCTACGAAACAACTGACAAATGTACAGCGCTTCAGTGGTTAGCCCCATCACAGACTGATGGCAAGTCCTTGCCTTACCTCTTTTCTCAGTGTGAACCAATCCACGCAAGATCTTTTTTTCCATGCTTTGATAGTCCGGCAATTAAATCCACTTTTGACTACAACATCACTTCTCCGCTTAATGTGCTCACTTCTGGCCTTCTCCAACAATCCTCTGAAATTGACCTGAATTTATCTTCTTATAAATTCACACAGAATGTTCCAATTCCTTCCTACTTGGTGTCTATTGCATCCGGTGATATTGTTGGTGCTGAAATTGGCCCAAGATCAAAGGTCTACTCTGAGCCTTCTTTCATTATTCCATGTCAGAACGAATTTAAACATGACACCGAAAACTTCATAAAAGCTGCTGAGGACATTGTTTTTAATTACGAATGGAAAGATTACGATGTCTTGGTATTGCCTCCATCTATGCCCTTTGGAGGTATGGAGCATCCAAATTGTACCTTTGCTACTCCAACCTTAATTTCAGGTGACGGTGAAAATGTTGATGTCATTGCCCATGAGCTAGCTCATTCATGGTCTGGAAATCTAGTTACCAATTGTTCTTTTGAACATTTCTGGTTGAACGAAGGTTGGACGGTTTACCTTGAACGTAGGATTCAAGCTTATATTCATGGTGAAAAGGTCAGACATCTCTCCGCAATTATCGGTTGGAACGCTCTTGACGATTCGATCAAGGCAATGGGTGATTCTGCAAGCAGATTCTCCACATTAATCCAAAATTTGAAAGATAAAACTGACCCCGACGATTCATTTTCAACTGTGCCTTATGAAAAGGGTTTTAATTTGTTGTTTCATTTAGAGCAAACTTTAACCCTTGAAAAATTTGATCCATTTATTAAATTTTATTTCACTAAGTATAAATATCAGTCTCTTGACTCTTACCAATTTCTTGATACGCTTTATGAGTTCTTCGGTGATGATAAAGATTTATTAGATTCAATTGACTGGAAAAATTGGTTGTTCGTGCCGGGATTACCTCCAAAACCAAAATTCAATACTGAGTTGGTTGATGAATGCTACAATTTAGCAAATAGATGGTTGAATGAAATCAACTCAAATAAGCAAAGATATGATTCGATATTCAGTGGTGATGATATTGCTAAGTTTGGTGCAAATCAAAATGGTGTCTTTATAGATGAATTAATTTCCTTTGAGGGCCAGAACGGCTTTTCTTGGTCAAGTACAAACGGACAAAAAGCTATTATTGCAATGGCCACAATTTACTCAAAATATGCAACATCTCAAAATGCTGAAGTGGTTTTTAGATGGTTCCGTTTACAAGTTACTGGCAAACTAACTGACTCTTATCCAAAATTGGCAGATTGGCTTGGCACTGTTGGTAGAATGAAATTTGTTAGACCTTCATACACAATGTTGAACGAAGTTGATCACGATTTAGCTGTTATAACTTTCAAAAGATTTGAGTCATTGTACCATCCAATATGTAAGGCAATGGTTAAAAAGGATATAGGTTTAAGCAATTGATTCGACAAAGCAGAATGATGACCGAAAGAGGCACCCTTCATATCGAGGAGACTTTATATAGATGTATGTATGTAATGCACGTATGTAATAGATTCATTTGGTCTTTTTTTGTCGAACTTATTTTGGAGGATAACATCTGATTATTACACTTCACCTAATAAAAATACACACATTAAATAAAACACATTTATATATAAAGCATCCAAACAACGATTATTGTGATCAGTCAATACTACAAAACATACATTTTTTTAGTTTTCTTGCTTCATTACCGCTTCTTCCTCAAAAATCAGTCATTGAAACATCATCATCGTCACTATTTAAGTCGATTAAAGTTAAATCTTCACCATTATTAACAATTTGCCAAATATTTAAATCCGAATATTTCTCAATACAGTCATGGAACTCTGACTCGAGGTATCCCTTTCCTAGAACAACATTTTTTAAATTTTCAATTGAAATAAATTGCTCTTTTTCCAAAGCAATCATTTCTTTGATCAAATTGAATAACCTTTCTCCACTTGAGACATGTAAATCAGGATCCTCTTCATCCATCAAAGATCTCTTTGCGGCATCAATCAATCTCATTGCTTCTTCAACATCTCCAATGTTAACTTCATTTGAAAATCTGATTCTTGCATGTGCTTGTGATAATCTCAACAAACCCAATAAAGTTCTAGGCGTAGTATGTGAAAAGTGTCTTTTGGAGTTTTCATTTCTTTTTGATTCCTGTCTTAATTTGATATATTTTGATACAATAAAGTCGCTAACTTCTTTACTTATAACTGGTCTGAATTGTCTAGCAATTGATATGAACTGTCTAAGGGTTTCTTCTTCAACTGTTATTTCACCCTCTGGATGCTTATTATGCATATGAACATATGCAACATGCTCTGCTAATCTCGAGTCTTCTAAAACGTTTGGTTTGTCTAAAATCAAGAACAAAACATCAAATCTTGACAACAACGCAGCTGGTAAGTTGATATTTTCATTTGGTGACATTTTTGTATTGTAACGTCCGTATAGTGGGTTTGCAGCTGCTAATATTGATGCTCGTGCATTTAATGTAGTCGTAATTCCTGCTTTAGAAATTGAAATTGTTTGCTGCTCCATAACTTCGTGAATAGCTGTACGATCAGATTCCTCCATTTTATCGAACTCATCAATGCAACATATACCGTTATCTGCTAAAACTAAAGCACCACCCTCTAAAACTAACTCATCGGTAATTGGATCTCTCATAACAGCGGCTGTCAGACCAACACCCGATGAACCTTTACCCGTTGTATAAACGGATCTCGGGGCAATTTTTATAATTGCCTTCAATAATTGAGATTTAGCAACACCGGGATCACCCATTAATAATAAATTAATATCACCTCTAATCCTCATACCATCGCCCATTTCTTTTGTAACGCCACCAACCAACAAAAGTAGCAATGCTTTTTTGATATCTAAATGACCAAAAATTTCTGGAGCAATCGATGATGCTAAAATGTTATAATAATCATCATTTAGACGTAACTCATCTATTTTTTGTCTTATTGATTCTGTAAGGCCTAAATTCTCAAATTTTGTTTTATGTTGTTTGACATATTGAGCTTCCAAATAAGTTTCCGTTAATAAACCTGCTTTTAATGCTTGAAATCCGGTGTATGGTTGTGGCAAAAAGATACCAGAAACATCAACCATATCACCTGGATTCATGCTTCTAACTAATTCTCCTTTTAGGTGAATCGTTAACATCCTTGGAATATGACCGTGTGGAACCTTGTTAGCCATTTCTTGAATTTTGACATCCTGATAAGGTGCAAACTTGGAGGCTCTGGTACTTTGAAATAATCTACCTGGATGGCCATTTGTAGTACACAACTCACTTGTACATTGAGTCATCGGCATATACGTTTTGCTTTTGACTTCTTGAAAAATTTCAAAACCACATGAATCACATGTATATGCTTGAACTTCAACTGAAGGTTTAACATCAGAGACTCTAATAACAACACCTCTTACTGTAATGAGTTTACCAATATGCGAACCTTTTATATTTCTGACCATTAATGGCTTTTGAGTCTTAGATCTTGATTCTGGTTTGAAGTATAGATTGTAACGTCTTAATAATTCCGGTGGAAACAAATCATGAACAACGGTATTGCTATTTTCATTTTCAGGATCCAAGTTTGTCATTGCATTTTCCTCTTGCTGGCTTTGCTGGAAACTTTGCTGTCTAAGTCTTCTTTGATGAATAATAACATCTAAAACTGAATCACGATCATTAATTGGTCTGCTCGCTGTTGGCATCATCTCATCAATAGCAGTACAAAACATTTCCAGAAACGTATTCGCATTCTTGTTGATTTCTTCTGCGAGCTTCCTACCAATAAACTCCTGACCGGGAACATTTAGTCCAAACATTCGAACATCATCCAGGTCAACTATAATATTGTCTAGCTCTCTGTTAGCTACTTTTTGCATAAGGTACATGTATTTTGGTTCATCATTTGGTATTTCACCTGTTTGTGATGCAATGCTTTCTTCTAATTCATTGTAGTATCCCTCTCTATTTGATCGCTCATAGTTATCGCTTCTCTTAAACTCCTTCAAAAACAAACGAATAGAGTCTTTTAATTCTTCGTAATCTGGATATTGATTAGTAGCAAACTCTCTTGGCATTGCATTTTCGCCGCTGAAATTAAATACCCCGCTAACTTCTGTCGTCATCCTTGTAAACTAGCTTAGAAGAAGAGTAGTTGTTTGGTTAATTGGTGTTTTTTATTTTTCTTCCGCCAGTTACACATATTTTCCTAATTAGGAAAAAAAATTTGAAATGGTGGCATTTGTTGAGCTTCTATTATGACAGCGCAATTAAATGACGGATATTGTTCAAGGATGATAACAAAACAAAGAGTATATTAGAATTATACAATGACAAAAATGTAATGAAATAAAGAAAGAATTTCAAGAACCAACTTTAGAAAATAATCAATATTTTTAAAAGTGGTCCACAGATTCTTCAGATGATTTATACAATGTTTATGGAGGAGTATATCTACTCGTTTGTATTCTCCTTAAGTTATCAAAGGGAATGGAATCATGATATTCTTTCAAAAAAAAATAATTAGTTTTTGAAAGAAAATGTAAATGCTTTTTAATGAATTCAGAGCAAATAAGTGCACTATCTTGATCATCGAAATATTCAAAGTGAGTACCCATTTTGCAAATATGCTTTTCCACAGTTTGCCAAAGGAATTGTTCCAAATCAAAATCGAATCTCGGCCAATCTCCGCCCATGTTACGAAGTGGCGCACCGTTCAAATCGTATGTGGCATCAATTTTGACTAAGTGATAAGGATCCAATTTTGTTTCATGAACGTGATAGAATAATGGTTCTGCGTTGTGAATCTGAAAGTTATCTGTGAAATATTTTGTGTAGTCGTATTTAAATTCTTCTGACTTTTGATCTTCGTTGATTTTTTCTAGTACCTCTAGTAGAACCTCATGGTCCCTAATTGGATTATATTGAATGATTGATGTATCAACAAAATCTCCCTTTTTATAAAATCCATATGCACGGTCCGGCTTCTTGTAAAGTTGATAGTATGATAAATCATAATAGTTTGCTGCAGCAACAAAAGTTTCTTTATCACCCTCTCCAGCACCACCTTGTGAGAGCAATGGGTAGTAACCAAATTGGCCGTCAAAATTGTAGTATAGTGCGAGCAATAAGGTTTTGAAATGAAGCTTTTTATTTATCATCATTTCACCCGATTCGGTGGTAAAATCAGGAATGGTACCCTTTCTATCATGCAATGGTACCTTAGATTTCAGAACAAACGGATGGTCTTCTTTGTCGACTTTGTAATGACTCTTATCTGTCCAAAAATCATTCAAGTGACGTATTCTCTCACCTGGCTGCGTTCCTCTAATTTCATAAAAGTCTGGAGATGTGGTTCTCCTCCAGTAATCCGGCCAAGTAATCATTTTCACCTCCTTATACAAATCGGATTCAAATAAAGAATCTGGATTAGTGACAGGATAAGTATCAGCGTCTAATAAGAATGCATTCTCAAATGATGATGCCAATAATGCAAATGCTTTGTATTGGTAACCAGTTAACGATACTTCATTCAGTTTTTCACCAAAAACATCATGAAGGAGAACACACTTAGCATTGATTTCTGGAAAAATCTTTTCACAGAGATCTACTTCATATTCTTCTTTTGTAGGAATGATCACTTCCACCGGTAGTGACGACCCCAAATATCTCAAAGTTTCAATTACTAACATGGCAAACCATGAATATTTTCCACCGCCAACGATGACATAACCATCACCGCTGTAAAAATTAGGATCAATATCAGGTAAATGATCGGTGATTGTTTTATGCTTAACCTTTAAATCTTTGACGAATCGCTTTGGAAACCTTAAGAAGGTCTTCGATTGACGCTCAGAGATGACTTCAGAGTCTGAGTCGTAAAAGAGAATTTTGTTGAAAACGGTTTTACCGTTAATCATATTTAGTCTTTCCTTAACTGGGAATGCCAATCGGTTTGTTTGAATCAGTCTCAAGACCTGGCCAAATAAGTTGTGAATGTACTTATTACCCTTCAGTAATTCCTGTGAGGTAACCGAGGACAATTCTGGGTCGAGTTTGATAGAGTGGTCAATCTCACCATCGGGAAGTGTTGTGACTCCTTTCAATTCTTCATCAAGGTTGGCTTTATATTTCTCTAGAATCTCAGCAATGGCATCTTTGTTGTCCGTTTTAGGTTTCATCTCGTTAGCAGCATATTGTGAATCCCCTGCAGATGCTGGGTCCTGCTTAAGATCTGCCTCTTCTTCTAACGAAGGTACAGTAAACTCCTCCTTAGGGATCTGCATGTTTTCATTTACCAGACCAGGTACTTCAACTGTTTCCTTCTCTTCTGGTTTAGGTTCGTGAATTGGCTCCTTTTCCACAGTCTCTGTGTCTGAGTGGCCATCCAAGGTCTCCTGTATTGCATGCTCAATAGCTTCTTCAATTTCTTCATTGGTCGGTTCTGCCACTTCCGTATCTTCTTCTTTTATTTCCTCTTCCTTCCTCTCTTCTTCCTTTTTTTCTTCCTCCTGTGTTGCTCCAGTACCGGTTTCGCTTTCAGATGCACCAACAATCACATCTTGTGAGTCTTCTTCTATACTTCCCTCTTCCTCTGGGATCACTTGTCCATTCAAGATCCCGTCTTTGTTACTAGCGTCTAACTCATCTAAACTCTGGACCTTGCTGAGTTCCTTCTCCTTCTCTTCATTTAAAATTTTGTAGCCGTTGGATGGTGACCCATTGTACACTGCAAGCGTTACAAGCAATAACAACACCACTGCCCCAAATGCAAGTTTGGTTCTCCGATGAAGTTTCATTCCTATCCTTCCTAAACAGATCAAGCCGTTGTCAGGGGAAAAGATCTTTTTTTTTTTGCAAATGCTGCGATGGTGTTTTTATAAAATCTCTTCGGGTTGATCTGTACCCCTGCTAAAAGACTTGCTGGAAGAACTTTGGCAAAGCCTCTTTTAGCGTATTTTGCACTACCTAGTGTCTACCTTACGACTACTGGGCGATACCCCTTTGAAACAGCACTAAACACTTCATATACTTGTATCGTAATCTTTTTAGAACTATACCAACCTCACAACACCACCAACTAAGTAGTGCTAGAACTAGACCTGGAACATTTGGCCCACTTCTATTGAGGTACCACAGGCCTTGGCGAGGGCGGCTGCTATTGTGGGGTTTTACATAAAGCCGATGGTCTACACAGCTTGCCGCTTTGCACAATATTTGGATACACAAAGAAACTATTGTTTCCAGTGTTATTAAAAAAGAAAACATGGTTATTAATAGTAACGCCTCGACTCTGCTTCAGCAATTTCGTGTACTAGCATTCAACGTAGGGTATTTAAGAATCAGTAACCTAGCACGTCATGGTTACTTATTCCTTATTACTCGTACACTGGCTATTGTCAGAAAATCAATACTAGGCTACAGAGTAAATGATAGAAATATAAAATATCCGGTGAATGGATACCACCCATCATATACACGACAGGTTTTACAGAAATAGAGTCACAGCAATAGTATCATGTTCTATTGTGTAGCAAGCCTAAACTGTTAGAAGCTGCGACCTTTTTGACAACTTTCAATGACGTAACTTCAAAAATGAAATTTCCCACCTCTCAACGAGCTACTGTTGTGTTCATCCGAGGTAGGATGGACTTCTTGCATTCAGCTTCATTTTGAATACATGGTCTCATCTCACATTACCTTGTAAATTAACTTTAATTTGTGTAAATATTTTTCTAATAGTGTTTCAAAAATTTGCCCAGCTTACTTTCCTATTCGAGGTCTGAAACATTGTAATCTAAGTAATTTCTTGTCTGACCACAGTACTCACAACTAAACTTGGCTATTCTTACAAAAGAGACAAGATGTGATATCCTGACATTACATATTCGGCAAATCTTGACATGTATGTGGATTATTTATAGAACAACAAATGTATTGTCATATTAAATATTCAAATTTTACACATATGTTATATAATATATAAATTCACGTTAGAAAAAAGCCCTCAATTGTCAGCGTTACTTTCACCCACACCCTCTTCATCATCATTTTCTTCTTGTTCCCGCAATTTCTCTCTTCTAGCTAATTGAACTAAAGGTGCCAACATTTTATTTTCGTTAGCACTTACAATAAATTCACTTTTCAGTAACTGGACACAATTAGCTCTCTTTTCAGTATCAACTTCCAAACACCAATCAAGGAATTCTTGTAATGATGAACTCAGCGAATCCCAATCTTTCAACTCAGGTTTCCCATTAGTGGTGATTAGGAACAATGCACGCAACGGAGTTTCGTTCAAGTATGGTGGCTCTCCTTCAATCATTTCAATTGTCATAATACCAAGTGACCAAATATCAACTTTTGGACCATATGCCTTTTTCTGAACAATTTCAGGTGCCATCCAGTACGGAGTCCCGACCATTGTATTTCTCTTTGATGCATGGTCTTTGATTTGTGCACAGAAACCAAAATCAGTTAATTTTATATCACCATTCAGAGAAAGTAGGATGTTATCAGATTTTATGTCTCTGTGAATAATACCCTTAGAGTGCAAAAATTTCAAACCTTGTAATGTTTCTCTACAAACTGCACCCATCTGACCCTCAGTCATGATACTATGTGTAACAATATCCGTTAATGACCCACCTTCCATAAACTCCATCACGACCCATAAGTCTTTTTTCAAAAGATAAGCTTCAATGAAATTGACTATATTCCTATGTCTCGATCCCTTAATAACTAGAATTTCATTGATAATTAATTCCTTTTTAGGCTGTTTCTCTAATTCCATTTGCTTGATAGCAACATAATCACTGGTAATGTTATCATATGCGGTGTAAACTCCTCCAGAAGCTCCTTGTCCTATTTTAACAAAATCATGAAATCTTTCGTGAGGGTCCAAATCAGAACAGATATCTGCCAGCTTTTTCATATACCTTTTTTCTTTAAGACGACGTATTTCCTTTCTTCTTTGCTGTTCCTCTTCTGTTAGTTGTTTTTTAGTATTTGATTTACTCAATTCTACATCACTGACCTTGGTATTCGGAACTGGCACAGAGGGCTGTGGGATTGGTGACGGCTCAAGTAATTGCTTAGTTTCAACAGGAATTGCCGGCAATTCCTTATTTTCTTTCAGCTTATCGTGTTCAATATGTACAATTTTATCGCCAATATGATCACTATCTTGAACTTCACTTACAGCATCACTCTCTTGGCTTGCTTCTCTTCTATCGATTATTTCCACTGCTTCATCTATTTCGTCCACTGTCTCTCTTCTTCCTTCCCCTATCACAAGTTCTTCGTCTAAATCCTCTCCTGAATTATCTTCGCTTTCTTCTATCGGTTCATTTCTTGAATTTTTGTCACTAGTTTCTTC
This sequence comes from Saturnispora serradocipensis, assembly GCA_030570415.1. Classification (NCBI taxonomy): domain Eukaryota; kingdom Fungi; phylum Ascomycota; class Pichiomycetes; order Pichiales; family Pichiaceae; genus Saturnispora; species Saturnispora serradocipensis. The sequence continues at coordinate 89,280 of JAJLVS010000001.1, read as the reverse complement.
ATGTTCCTTACTCGAATCGCTTACTTGCGATTCTTCATAATTGACACCTTTCACATCTTGCTCATCTTTTGTACTAGTCTCATCGATGGTGTTTGAAGAAAAATGCGATTCCTTTTCGGATTCTGAGATTTTGGATACAAACTGTTCTCTAATAGTATCGCTTGTGGGATACTCGAACTCTTCTTTTTCTTCTAGAAGAACGGCCTTAATGTCATCCTTGGGGTGTGTATCAGGAATCACAGGAACAACCGGTATCCCTGGAGGCGCCCTTTGGGGAAATGGAATGTTTTCCTTTGTTGAGGAAACACTGGTACTTGGTGCAACAGGTGCTGGCCTGTGAGGTTGATATTCGGCAAGATTAATAAATTTCCTTGGAGATTTAGTCAATCCATTCATGAGCGGTGATGTGGCATTTGGCACGTGAACAATTTTTGATTTCAAATCACTTCCAACAGCTGAATTCGGCTTCTTCTTACTGAATCTTCTTGATATTGATTCAATGATCATAGATGGAGATGAGTTTCCTGATATTGACTTATTAAATTTTGGAGTTGTTTTGCTGAACATGGGAGATGTGTTTTGAGAATTGGAGGCACTTTTTCCGACTGAATTCCTATTATGTTGAATAACTAATGGTGAGACATTGACGCCGGATGTCCCAGCTGAGATTGCTGATGTGGCACCCAAAGGATGCGCAGTTGTAGCAGTATCTGAAGAAGTAGATGGAGGAGGAGGTGGAGGCGGTGCATGTCTTTTAGGCACAAATTTACCATCACCAGCTGTTGGAATACCCATAGGATCATTATGAGCCACATTTGGTGTTTTAGAGTGAATAGAGACAGGAACTGAGAGAGGTGTATTTATCTGTGACTCACTAACACTGGAGGAATATCTTAATTCTTTGTTATAATCATGCGATTCTTGTGTTGTATCTACAAGCTCACTGTCCTCGTTGAGAACTTCATCACCATACTGCATGAATTTGTCATGTTGAGCACTTTTCATTTCATCTCTGTAGAAATTAAATACCGCTGCAGTGGCAGTAGGGTTAGCCTTTTGTTCATCAACGCTAATTCCACCAGCAGCCAAGACTTTAGCCCATTCTTTTGGTAAGCCTTTGAATGTCTGAGTTTTGGCATCAAAAACAGTGTGAGTTTTGAGGACCACAGAAGTTGGCGAAGATATTTTAATTTCATGCTTGGTGTTAGATTTCAAACCAAAGGCTTTGCTCAATCCATCAAAAACCCCTTTCTTTTTGCTTTTTTTTTCAGAAGTAGAGTAACTCACCGTGGAACTATGTGATAATTGCCTTGTTTTCATACCAGAAGGTTTTCGGAGACTTGAGAATGGTTTGTCATCAGATGGTGACGAAAGGTTTTTCCCAACATTTGGAATATTCGTTGAAAGAGTGGTTGTAAGAGTGTCTTCCTGTTCCCTTTTTATTAACGTAGAAACTCTTGAAACTCCCGCTGAAGTTTCCGCGTACTTATCAATGATATTATTTACATCATATTCAGAAGACTGATTTGTGGCAACATCGAAATTACTGTTATTGTTTAGACCTTTGATGCTTGGAGACGCTTCACCTGAATCTGACTGCACGCTTGTAGTGGCAGTATTAATGTTGTTTTCGTTGAGCCTATGCTCCGGATTGTATCCACTCCAGCCTTCAGTTTTGGAAAACCTTAAGCTTGGAGTTCTAAGCTTGATATCTTCGTCTATATTGTATTTTCTACCTTCAAACTCTCCAATCATCGGCGACATACCAACCTGCAAACTGGAAATACTCAAAAATTCAGTACTCTGGCTGAAATTTAAGCTTGGTGTTTCTGGATCTCCTAACTTATCAGTGCTAGGAGCAGCATGATGCGAAGATACGGAGGAAGCGTATGCAGTTGCACCAGGGTTTGCCAATGGATCCAGAGTAGGGATGGGGTGATGATGTTGCTGTTGACCGTATCCTTTTTCCTTTGAGTTCTCGAGATTGTGGTTACAACTTTCTTCATTCTCTTCATCACTAGTATCCCAACCAGATTTGGCGCCTGCCATATTTCTTATTCCAAGTGCAATGTTGGAGCTTTGTTTCTCTATTTTTGCTTCACCAGGCACTTGAGTCAGCTCATTAACATGGAACGTACCTCTATAACGGGGTAAGTTGCCTTGAGGCGATTGTTGTTCTGTCATATTTTCTTGCAACGTTGGTGCTATTCCGCAAACTTTTATGTTTATTCTAATCTACGTCTGCCAACAAACAAAGAGTTCTCAAGACTAATTTCAAAAATTCACCGCAGCAATTGAAACCGTTGGTTTGATATTTGGTGTTCTAAGTAAACTTAAGCTTAACTAATTTGTGTTCGTGTTTCAATTACCAAAAAAAATTTAATTCTGTTGCTGCCCAAATAGGAAACAAACATGCTCAGCACGCCTGAATGATTTTTGTTAATCATTATCTAAAAAGACTATAAGAAAAGCTATTGGAGCATTATACAATTATTTATTCTTCGTCAACATTTGAGGTAAAAGGCTTCAAATTCTTGGTACCTTCTTCCCAAGAAGCACCCTTGTAAGTGATGTTTTCAATAGCGGCGACAACATCTTCTAGGGAACCTCTGACTTGCTTAGTGGAGTCTCTTTCTCTTAAAGTAACAGAACCGTCTTCAATGGTTTCGTAATCAACAGTGATACCAAAAGGAGTACCCAATTCATCGTTTCTGGCGTATCTCTTACCGATGGAGGCACCAGAGTCATCGACCTTGAATGGAATTTGTGCGGTACGTAGAGTGTTCTTAACCTTCTTAGTAGCAACTTGTAACTTTTCGTTGTTCATCAATGGAACGACCAACACCTTGGTTGGAGCGACCAAAGGAGGGAAAGATAAGACAGCCCTAGCAGAGTCTTCTGGTCTGGTCCAGAAAGAGTGTTCAAAAACAGCATAGATGATTCTACCGATACCAAAGGAAGGCTCAATGACATTTGGTGTGTACTCTCTAATGTGTACAGTTTTAGTCTTCTTTTCAATCTTTACCAAATCAGCAGGAATTTCAACAACTCCAGCATCAGTGTTTGCAATCTTGGCAGAAATAACAGCCTTTTCGGACAGTTCCTTGGCAAGAGATTCTAAATCATCTTGAGTTCTAGAAGCGAGCCATTCTTCAACCTTTGGTGCGTCCTTTCTGAACTTTGGTCCAAATTTCTTCTTTTCAATGTTACATTCGTATTGTTCAACAACAACAGGTTCCTTCAATGCCTCTCTGACACTCAACTTTTCTTTTGTCTTGGCAGCATGAACAGATAGATCGTATGCAGATCTATCAGCACAACCAACACATTCGATCCAACCGTAAGAGGTTTGTAATTCAGCGTCCCAACAGTCTTGAGCATAATGTGCCATTTCGTTGGCCATGTGTTGTCTAAATCTCAATCTCTTAGGATCAACACCAATCTTGAGTAAAAAGAGATAAATTCTACCAATAAAGTAACCTAAAGTTTCATTGTCAATAATTTTCTTGGAGACAGCATCGCCAATGCTGATGGTCAAAAGTTCAGTCTTACCTGCTTGTTGAACATCCTTTGGAAGAATTTCAATCTTCAATTCCTTAACATCATCGAAATTGTGATGGGATTTGCTAAGTGGATCAACAAAGTGTTCGATTTCGGCCATTAAGAACTCTCTAACTCTCAATAAACCAGATCTTGGAGAAATTTCATTTCTGAAAGACTTACCAATAGAAGCAGAGGCAAATGGCATTCTTTCGTTGTTGAAATCCAACAATTTGTTGAAGTTCAAGAATTGACCTTGTGCAGTTTCTGGTCTCAGGTATCCCTTCAGTTGGCCAGATGGACCAATGGCAGTTTCAAACATCAAGTTGAATTCAATTGGTGGTTGCAATGGATCACCGGTGGCTGGGTTACCAATATTGTGTTTTTTCATAAGTTCACCCAGTTCTGCACCAGAATAACCATCAATCTTGGCCAAAATGGTTTCGTATTCTTGAATAACTTCGTCGTCTAATTTGATGGCCTTGATTTCCTTCACCTTCTTCTTTCTCTTCTTCTTGTCCTCATCTTCTTCTGCTTCTTCATGAGCAATACCTCTAGCTGCCTTATCACCCTTCAACCTAGCTTCAAGGACTTCTTCAACAATGTGGTCGGCTCTGAAAATTTCACCGGTCTTAGTATCCTTACACATCCAATCGGCGAACTTGTCAACGTGACCAGAGGTCTTCAAAACTTCATGTGGAGTCAACATGGTACAGTCCACTTCCAGCATGTCTTCTTCTAAGACAAAGTGCTTTCTCCAAACGTCAATAATGTTAGCTTGGAAAGCACATCCTGGTGGACCGTAATCGTAGAGACCTGAGACACCACCGTAAATTTCAAATGATGGCGCAAAAAAGAATCTACGCTTGAGAACAGATTCAAGGGCTTCTCTAGTGAATTCGTTAGACATTCTTTTCTTCAAAACTTTAACGCTATAGCTTCTAATAAAACTCCTAGTAAGCATAAGATAAAAATCTCGACGTTTTCATCTTACCAAAATTTTTCAAAAGTAAGATTTTTAGACTGGAATTTTTTCAGTCTTGTTATTAAAAGAGCATTTAAGATATTATTTACTGGCAACGAAGCTATAAGCTACCTCCAATCTTCTTTAAAAAACACAGTGTTAAATATACAAAAAAAAACCACGATTAGATCAAAATTTTTTAATCAACAAGTTTCGTCCACATTTATAACAGTTACTCTCAATATTGCTTTTTCATTATGTCTACATGAAAGTCTCTAGAAGACAGTATATCGTTTCTCAATGGACCATCTTCTCCCTTTGACTTTTTGACCGGAACAAATATTTTGGATACCAATTGATATCCAAACTTCATGTACATTTGAGTTAACTCATGCTCATGAATCACAGTCAGCCACGCTGAATCAGCTTTGAGTATTTCAAGCATCATATAGTCACTGAACTTCAACAGCAGCGAGCCTGCCTTTGGATAAAATGAAATGAAGCCTGTAACCTCATAGCTATCTTTGTGCGGCTTCCAACAGATCATTCCTAAAAACCTATTGTTGAAGTCTTGACCTTTTGGTAGCGTCAGAGCTATAGCAGAATCTACATGTGCAATTGAAGTGTCAATCTGTAAGGTGAAACTCTCAATATCCAGATCACTGTGTTGATACCTTTTCCACAGTTTATTCTTGGTGGCCAACCCGTCGTCATCGTCTGTGATGGCAACACCTAGGTCAACAGTAGACATATGTTCAGGCGCAAATAAGAAAGCAACGTAAACATCATTGGCGTCCGTATACCCAAAACCTTTAGCAAAGGTTGTTTCAATTCTTGCCGATGTGACAATGCCGTACTTGTATCGTGGAATATTGTAACCCTTATTCATCACTCTGGCTAAATGTGCCTCGTTTTCGATGATTTCACTAGCACTAAATGCATATAATTGTAGCAACGGCAATGTCATTCTGTTTAAAGATACTTCTACCACTAAACAAGTAAATGTTCACACCAAGTGACTAATTGGATCAAATAATCTTTGCGCTTCATTACGTAATGGGAAGCAATCTATAAATTCTTTGCTGTATAATACGGAAGTGATGATGATACAATCTAAGGGGCACCTTTAGGACACCTCTTTTGAGATGAAAAATACTGAGGATGTATATTGAAGTATTTGGCGAATGCGTTTGTTGTCAAACTCTCAAGTTCTCCAGTTATCAATAGATGTATAGAAAGCTTACGTCTGATGAGAATATTAATGTGTCAAACGCTGAACAATAAAAATCTGCTTCTACATTGCTTATCATCAAGCTGAAATTTAAAGCAATGCCTTATTATTAAAAAAAAAAGACTTTCTTTCTTACCAAGTTTGCGAATCCCATGTGATTCTTTGCCAGGGTGTTATAGCTATGATAGCTAATGCCCATGTTATAACAATGGTCGAAATTAAATTGTTTTTTTATATAAAAGTTACAACGTTAAAATTAATAATAAATATATCTGAAAATATAATGGAACATAAACCTAAACTTTTTGATCTCTAGTGTTTGTAAGTGATGTTGTTCGTAGTAATAAATGCTTTCTTTATTGATCATATCACATTTATTGTCACTATCAACATCAATGCAAAGTTTAGATTGAAAGTATCTGATCATCACACGTAAATAAGGCAAAATCTGTAGAATAGATAACAATTCATTTAGATCATGAACAAACATGAAGCAATCATAAAAATGACATTAACCAAAGAAGTAGTCATTTGGATACCACTACTTGGAGCAGAAGTAACAGAGGAAACAGAACTGTTAATGTTTTGAACAAAACCTGCTTGAGTAGAAGAAGAAGAAGAAGAAGAAGAAGAAGAAGAAGAAGCTGATTCTTTGGTGGTCTCGGCAGTTGTGGCCTTGGAAGTAGTTTTGGTAGAAGCTTCAGTTTCAGAAGATTCGGTTGCAGAAGTTTGAGAAGTTTCGTGAGATGAGCTTTCCCTCGATGAAGAAGAGTAAGAAGCAGAAACGGATTCGGAAGTGGAGCTTGAAGAATGAGAAATGTGAGAAGACGAAGAGGAGGAAGTAGAAGAATGGGTTGAGGAGGAGGAAGAGGAATGAGATGCAGAAACAGAAGCAGAAGTAGAAGAGGTGGCAGCCTTTGAGCTTGAAGAAGCCTTTTCTTCTTCTTCTTCTTGTTCTTGACCGGTATTGAAACCAGTTCTACCCAAATCCTTCATCCAAGTCAACTCATCAGAAACGATAACGTTTTCAGCAAGGTAACCAGAACCATCGTAACGGTAGGAGATTTGCTTAGAACCTTCCGTTTTAGCACTGGAAGGAGGGTCGTAACAGTCAACCTTGACAGTGTCAATAGAAACGAACAAGTAGCCAGGATCAGTGAAGTCGTCGGCATCCCAGTCAATTGAACCACCGGCCCATTCTCTGGTACCCTCAGCACTGGAATCACCACCACCAGGCCAGATGGACATTTGGATTCTAGAAGGAGTTTGAGGGAACTGGTAGACACCGCTGGTTTCGTTGTAGGTGTCAGCTCTGTTCAAGGTTCTCAAGTTCTGGCCATCGATACCCCAGGTGACGGAGTCCTCAGACCAGTCGAAGCTGTAAGTGTGCCAGTTTTCGTAGGTGTCAGTGGTGTCAAAGTGGACGGAGTTAGTGTAGTTCAATTGGGACTCAAAGTAGAAGTTGGACTGCGCCTCGTCAAGGACGCTACCAACGAACTCGTAATCGATTTCGTCTTGAACTTGCGAGAAGAGGATGAGAGAGGACACAACACCCGCGTTGTGGGAGGTCTTGAATTTGACTTCCACCTTACCGTACCAAACGTAGAACGTGGACGAGACGATACCACCAGTGGACTCTGCAGGCATCTTGATGATAAGCGTGTCGTCTTCGTCGGCCACCTCACCGTAGTAAATGAAGTCCGCGTCCGTGGTGTTACCCAGGAAGTCGGTTTGCAGCATCATGTTGTCAGTTCTAGGACTGAATGTGCCGGACTTACAGATAGGCGCAGGCATACAGGACGTGGAGTTATATGAAAAACGTGGGTCACATGGGCCCAAACAGTAAGAACCGGTACCACACACACCGTCGTTCGAGCAGCATGGAAAGTCCTCATCACAGTGTGAGTCCGCGGAGCACGATTTGGTTGCGTCTGACGACACAATCCAGCTTGTGAGTAAAAAGAGTGAGTAAAGCAATTTCATAGTACCTAAAACTTGCAAAAGGAACCTTGTCTCAAGAGTGAACCCCACCCATCTACGTCTACAGCGGTATCTGGTGTCCTTATATAACAAAACGCCAAACTTTTCACATATCACTCATTTCTTCCTAATCAGGCAATTCTTCTATTCAATGGCTTACTTTTCTCCTAAAACGCGTTAATGGTTTTTTGTTACATTGTTGAAACCTGCCGTTTTGCACCGCGTCGCGTTTTTGCTTCGTGTTGCGGCGCTCAACTAAAGAATGTTAAAAATTTGAAGCCGAGAAACAAAAAGACTTGAATTGATTTCCGCTCTTTACTAAAAATAGCGCGTGTGCTGCCAAACACCCAGCGACATTGTGTTTGTTGTAAAAAACATTTCCGCGATCCGCTAGCCGAGACAGTATATTTTTGCTGAAAGCCTTTTTTGAATTCTAAACACAACACAAAATATTGTTGTGGTAGAGCGCATGCGATAGCCGATAACCGAGGTTAAGAAAACAAAAAAAAACCTACAAAAACGCTTGGCCAATCAGAGTTGTAGAAATTCGCGGTTCCCATCTATGAAGCTAAGAAATACCCAATAAGATTTTTATAAATGAAGTTGACGATTTATAGTTGTTTATTAGGTAGATCACCATGTCAACAGTTACATTAGTCAAGAAGCAAGCCGAGTTTGTTTTGAGAAACCCACTCTTGAGACAAGTGCTCTTGCCAGTTTCAAAGGTTTTCACTGCCTACTCCGGCTACAGACAAATTGGGTTAAGGTATGTACAAGACTAGCAGAAATCGAAGCTCCTCGTAAAAGTCGGTTGTTCAATGACAATGGCTTTGCGTGTACCAGTGGGAGCACACACTTGTTATATCCACAGTGCATTTTTACTAACATTACTATAAAGATTGGATGACCTACTTTGGGAAGAAAACGATGCTGCTCAAAAGGCCATTTCTAGATTGCCAGCTGAAGAATCATACGCCAGAAACTACAGAATCATTTCTGCCCACCAACTGTGTTTATCTCAAGACGTGTTGCCAGACTCCAAGGCCCTCAAAGCAGAAGACGACATTCCATACTTGACCCCATACATTCTTGAAGCCGAAGCTGAAGCTGCTGAAAAGGAAGCATTGAACAACGCCGTTGTTGTTAAATAAATTTAAGTCGCCAGTTTATATTCATTATCTTTATTCCTATTATATTAAATTAACCAGTTTGTTTATATAATATACTATTGAAAAAAAAAACTACATAGTTTTGTTTTAATAACCATATTCGTTATAAACAATCTTGTCTTCTGCTTCCTCCATTTCAAACCCACATTCTTTCAAAATTGTTTGGAACCCAAGCTCAACCATCTTGTTCTTAACTTCTTCGTCCTTCGCATTGAAAAGTCCCATGTAACCTAATGCATTTTGCCAAATGCCTTCGTGTTTAGCGTTAGATCTTGGTACAACCATCATCCAGTCATCTGTCATCATGAAGTTGTAACTCACCTTGCTTAGCTCAACGTCATGTTCTCTGAAAATGTTGAGCAATCTGTTCACCAAATACATGTACAATATAGCTAGCATATCTTCGTTCTCTTCTTCATCCTCAACGTCCTCTTTAAGCAAAAGAATGTAGTGTTTGAAAGTACATTTGGAGCTAAACAATGGTCTTCTGTTCTGGTCAGATTCCTTTGGAATAAAAAATTCTTGTCCTCTCACAACGTCGTCTTGGTACAAGTGGAAATTTGATGGCAGCAACATGAATTGAATGTGTTTGTGATATTGTGAATAACCACTTTCTGGCCCTGAGTTAAAGAACGCAAACCACTTCTGGTCAGAGCTTTGTTCTTCTAAACTTTCATTCAAGTTCTTCAAAATAGCACGTACTGCTAACAATTCAATTGGCTTCAACAAGCTATCTTGCTTCTCAAATTCCTTCGTAACTAAAAGGAAATGATACTTGCTGTTTGGATATTTGTTTAAAACTAACCTATAGTCATCCAATAGTGAATCGACAATAGTTAATTCAGGCTCTGGCTTCAAAAATGGATCTTTTTGTTGCACCTTTTCAACGTGCTCCCTAGTCACATTTTCATCTGTTCCTGGTTCAACGGCTCTGTTGTTTGGTCTTACTGAAAGAGCCTCAACGGTTTTTAATTCGTATTGAAACTTTGTTGCTTTATCCTTGATGATCTCATTAAACTTTGGTTTCGAGTAAACCAAATTCTTGCTCTTTTCTGCCTTATCAAACACTTCAGTGATGCGTCCCAAAAGATCAAAGCTTCTCAAAAGTTCAATCGTGTTTAACTCAATAGACATTTTTCTTGCTTAATAGTATCCAAGTAAATCCTTAAACTTCTGCTACTCACAATGAAATTTCATCGCACCAAAAAAGTTCATCACGTCTTTTCACGGACCACAGTGATTACAATCATCCAATATCCGAAAAAAAACACCAACTACACCACAGAGCGAGTAGACTACCCCATAAAAGCAACTGCTTTTACTATAGGTATTATATTTAGATTATGCATATTAAAATAGGACAGAATCAAAGAAAACAATAAAAAACAATAGAAACATCCTAGAACTATAAAGCTAGTATTTACCTTATTATACACTAAAGCAAAACAAATACAATCTTGTGATTTCTCTGAAAAACTAATGTTTGTAGGATAGATCTCCGGGTCCACCTGCTCAGTGAAAGGTTTCATAAGAAATAATTCACTTTGTTCTATTTTTTTTTTCTAGAACATCATCGCAATTATATGTAAACCCCCTAAACATTTCTTGATATGACGATGATAGAACACTGTTAACAGGTGTCAACTTGGCAGCCTGTGATGTGAATTCTGCTTCAAAACAGTGTGCCTCTTTTGGATCTTTGATATCAGGAATATATGGAGGTATGACTTTACCTCGTAATATGTCCTCAAAATTAACACCTGCAAAATATTCATGTTCCATAATTTCTAATGCATCCCTTTCTGATGCACCTAATCTATATTTTGGATTACGAGTCAACAACTTTTGTATAATATCAACAGACTCTTTTGCCATGGTGATTGGATACAATGGCTCATCATTCAATATGGCATTGAAAACTTCATCCTCGTCTTCACCCTTGAATGGCGTCTTTGTTAAAATCATTTGGTAAAGTAAAACGCCAAAGGCCCACCAATCAACTTCCTTCCCGTATTCAGATTCTTCAATGATTATTTCTGGTGCCATTAATTCTGGTGTACCACAAAAAGTCCTGGTCTTATTTCCAAACCACATATTTTCCTTGCATAAACCGTAGTCAGCTAATTTAACATGTCCTTCAACAGTCAATAAAATATTGTCTAACTTCAAATCTCTATAGATAACACCATTTTCATGTAAAAATTTCAATGCAAGTAATATCTCTGCACCATAAAATTGTGCTCTTCTCAATGAAAATCGTTTTTGCTGAACATGCCACATTAAATCACCACCAGAAATATATTCCATTACAAAATAAATTCTGTTTTCAGTTTGAAAGCACTGATAAAGGTTCAATAAAAATGGATGCTGGTTATTATTGGCAAGTAAGAAGACTCTTTTTTCCGATTTAGTGCTCTCAACTTCATCATTTTCAATAATGAAATTTTTCTTCAAAACTTTGATAGCACAAAGACGAGATCCTTCAACATACTCTGCTAACATGACCTTACCAAAATTACCTCTACCTAAAACTGACAAAAACTTAAAATCGTCCAAACCATATCTCTTTTTCCGATGACGTCTTTCTTTACGTTGACGATTACGATGGGCCCCCTCATGTAAAACTTGATGTGGGGGAGCATGATTATGGTGTGGTATTAAATTGGCGTCATCTGGTAATGGCTTATTCATACTATCAGCAAACGAAGTATCCATAAGAGAGGATTCATTTTCAAGTTTTTGTGCAAATGGATCCAATGAAGAATCATAAACACTAGATTTTTCTTGATTAGTTGGAAGCTTTTTAACTTCTGTTGCAACTTTGTTCAAATTCTTTGGCTCCTTTAAAGGTGTAACATTAGTATTTTGTAAAGACAGTTCTGATGAAGACTGAGGCAACGGTGAATGTTCTCTTGCAGAAGCAAATTGTGACTTACTTGGTGAATATGAGGAAACCGGTTCCAATGGTGGTAATGCCTTTGTAACCTTTTTGTTGAGTGATGGTGCAGTAACACTACTTTGAGCATTTTGACGATTGCTGAGAGTTGTCTTCTGTGAATTTTTGATAGCTTCTAAAATTTGAAAAGCTGCCTTTGCTGGAATACCACAAAGATCAGGGACTAAATGTGCACAACCAGCGTGACACATAATACCACATTCAGAACATTTTCGAATATTTTTCTTCCCAAAAGGCAAAATATAACCACAATGGCAGCACCATTTCGCTCCACGATTAGTAACTTGAGTGAATCGGTGAGGAATTCTGTGATTAAGGGTAGCTTCATTGGTATCAATTTCAGCGCTTGATTTGGAAATACATTTGGCAACAACTGTTTTAACACACTTTTGATGACAAAGAAACCTACAATCCTCACATTGATATCCTGTATATCTTAAAAACTCGCTACAGACAGCACATGTCATAATATTGTAAAATTGTTTTTGAACAAATTTGTGCCCTTGAGATTCGATGATATCTTCTTTACGCTGACGAATAGCACCGTGACGGCCTAATCCACCAGTGACATTGACTTCTTGTCTCTTACTATTATCAGTGGTTTTGATAAATCCTAGTGTAACTAAAATTTCACCATGAGGTTCCACATTGAACCAACATGAAGCCTTAACTTGGGCCTGTGCAACAGTTGCCATAGTGGTGGAGGACCCTGATGCATTGCTTAATGGTAAGTTAGTAGGAGCTGTAACATGTCCCCTATTTTGATCAGTAGGTGAAAATAAATCTTCTTGGCCAGACGTGTGTTCTGATTGAATAATTGAGGCACTCATCCAATCGTTGGAACCTCTTTCCTTATCCACCTTTTTACGACGAAGCTCTTCAGCAACATCAGAAAGCGGTAGCCAACATAAACCAACCGGAATCATTTGATTGTCAACCTTGTCATATACAGTAATCGAAAGTTCATTTGCCTTCTCAATTCTTAAATCAAAGACATCCGTCCAGTGATCATTTCTCGAGCCTTTCGATTTAGCCCTTTCATTGTCATCAATCTTTATGCTGATTATGCATTCAGGATTTCTAGAAAATAAAGGTGATTGAATGTGATCGAGATTTCTGACAGATTGAATTTGAACGTTCAAAATCCCTGATAAAGATTGTTTACGAACAGTGCTAATCATAGCATTTTCCCTTGAGACGTCATCAAAATCAATGTACATAGATTGGTACTGCTTCAATGACTTTCTCATCAATTGCAACCTTTGGTCGCTTTCAAAACGACCACCTTCTGCCATTGCAGTACTTGATTTATCACCATCAACTTGGTAAAGATTGTACATTTTCTCATTTGCTTCTCTATATTGTTCTTCAACTTGTATTTTGAATTCCAACAATTGCATCATGTATTGAATTTTGTGCCCTAGTGAAGGACATTCATATTTCAAAAGATCTAATGCTGTAAATTTTGGTGTTTGCTTTTGGACGGCATATGAATTTGAAGCGTTTGATGATTCAATATCATTATTTAGTCCATCTTCATTGGAGCGATTCACAATAAAAAGTTTTTGCAAAGTGGTTTCCAAGTATTCGATGTTCTTTTGTGCTTCCCTGACCTGGATATTACATTTTTGAATAACTGATGTATTTGACGTTTTCTTTCTCAGGTTAGAGGCACCTGCTGCCAATTTCTTTTCACGGTCAATCTTTTTTAAGATGTCATTGATCTTTTCTTGATTAACAGGAGTAGATGTCATTTTTGCAAGCGTTGAGCTAGATGTGATTCACACAGATCAAAAATGGATTACTCTTTTAGTAAAGAAAAAATAAAAATGCCAGTGAGACCCAAGAACAAGCGAATTCGCCAAACGGATTGTATTACAAATGACAGTAAATAACCGCTTTGTCTCCTGTTTAAAGAAAAAAGTCCTTTTGCAACTGGTTTCAACCTTTGTTTGCCAAAGAAGAGAAGTAAAAGTGGCGTTGAGTTAGTTTAGGATATGTTCCAAAAATAGCTGCCTATTCAGGGCTCGCGGATTACTTTCACTATTAAAAAAGCGCTCAGCATTCTGCATTGACAGGCAAAATGTTTACATCTTTGTCTTCCAAAACCTGTGATAGCCTCTCAAAACTGTAGAAAACTACAATACGTAAATTGAGACCAGAACTATTAATATGTACTGGTATTTTTCGTATAATGTATAGTCACATTTGTAAAAATTCGGTTTTTATCAATCTTATTGTTTAAATATTGTTACATTTACAATCACAGTCTGGTACTGGACACACAAAATGTTTAGAAAACCATTCTTCCGCATGTCCAACATGCATGCAATGATTGCATGTAAGACAATAGCTAAACCATTGCTTAAATTGTTTAACTGTAGCATTCATTCCTGTGTTGAAGTTTCCAGAGCTTTTTTCTAGTTGATAAAACTTATCTATCACTAGCTGATTCTCTGGTACTGGATCACCCTGTGTCAGCAGGCATATTGCGCATCTAGGCAATGGAAACCCACAATTTGGACATGCAGAGGATCTTTTCTTTTTGGCATTTGGGATGCTTGATGCAGTTGGCGGCCTTTCACCGGAGATGGATTTGTGACAATTGGTACATTGTAGATGCAACTGTCTTGGATTTGGTTTAATTTTCTGTTTTCCATCAATGGTTTTAGATAAGCGGGCCCTAGCAACATCGAATCTGGCCCTGACTGTAAATAAGCTCCATGAATTTAGCATATCTCTATAGCTTTGGACCCAGCTAGTGACACGTTCATCCACAAAATATCTCGGTGACGCAAATGATGCAATCAATGATGCGGATTGAACATCACTCGTCCTGTCGACATATGACTGCAGCAAGTCAACACCCTTAGAGGTGATACCTGTCAACAAAATACCCTCAATTTCTCCTCTTTCAATGACTAAGTCCGCCAATCGATTTAGAAACAAGTTAAGATCATTATCAGGTAAGTATCTTAATGCAACACCTAGTCTTTCTCTTAATGGCAAAGCAGACTCATCTAAAACATCCCACCAATTGCCATCTGCAATGTATGCAAAAGTTGCTCTCAGATATGGATTTTCTAATTCACCTCCTAGCTCTCGGCATTGCTCTTTCCATGCGCTATTCATCTCATTATCTTCAAAAGCTGAATATGCTGCTATTGCAGTGGCCATAATCCTATATCGTTCATTATCGGAATCGGCAAGGATTTTAACGGCTCGATTGATATCATTATGAAATATTGCCCAACCAACAGCTCTCTCAATGAAACCACCTTTTACCAAGTTGGTGTACTTAACCTCCAACTCAGATGCTCCAAAATCCCAACCAATAACGTACATAGCCATTTTTCTTTGTATTTCTTTATTGCCTTTTGAATAAACATGCTGACTTAAAGTTACCTCTTTTGATCTTCTCTCAACTATTCGTTTTGCTGCATTCAAAATTTCTTTGGCTGTAATGTCCTTAGCTTCGTTATTCATTCTGAAATTGCAATATTCTCGTTCGATATTCCATATTCCCAAAACTCCTAAATATCCAAAATCAAAAGTCTCATAATGCATCTTACCTGCTGATATCAAATCATTCAAAATATTCACCCATTTCCATGCATTCGTGAGTAAACTTTGTGTTTCAAAAGTTTGAGAACTACTTAGTACTTCCATGTTTTTTTTGCTATTAGCACCATAGCCTAATGTTGCTCTTCTTCTCATTGTTGTACATATATCGTTCTCTAAAATTGCTGTTAACGTAAGGCGAGCACTTTCAAAATCATTTCCATAAAATTCAATATCTTCTCTGTCATCATCTTCAATGTAAGAGCCTTCGACCTTTTGTAATGGTGTTTCTTCTAATCTGGAATTTGTAAGCTTCTTGCTCAAGCTCTCTAATTTATTGGAATCGGGTTCAATCTCGATGATATCCACAAACTTTGTTAATGTTCCAAATGGACCTGTAAAAGTCAAGTCATTATTTGAGTTGAAGTTTATAGCTTTTTGAGTTTCAACTACCGACATTTTATAGATGCTACCAGATTGTCTCATACAAACAAAATTAATTCCCCTCAAAGATTTGAAAGATGGTGCATAATCAAAAGAAATGACACGTTCATACTTTGTTTTAACATCACTGACATTTGACACAAAGAGGGAATCACCTATCCTCGAAAACCTGTTAAGAGAGTTTTGAGCTTCTGTTTTATTGAAACTGACGATGTCATCAGTGGAACCAAAGTCTGATGTTGAAGCAGGAACTGTACCAAGTTTCCATCTTCTGACTAACTCACCATCAAATAAAGCACTGATTTCACCACGATTGATGTTGGAAAATCTGAAAGGTGAACCATTAGACCTTCGTTGAAAATCATTAAATAACTTATTAAAAAATAAGACTGGGCCCTCACTCAAAACGCTTGTCGATTGTTGTTGAACTTTATTGAACGCTGCAACATCTTGCAATTTTCTTCTGTCCCAAATAGAAAAAGATCCATCTTCACTGTTGGAGGCAAATATATAAGGATTAAATGGGTCAACTGTTATGTTCATCGTACATCTCGTGGCTAATTGATAAATAGGTTGAGTTGTTCTTACATCAAACTCTCTTAATAATTTGTAACTACCTGCAACAAAATTCCTGTGTTCGGTTGGACAAAAGGATAATGATGAAATACTTTCATTTTGAATATAATTATGAACTGCCTTAGTGCTACCACCTAAATCACTGTTATTAATATATTCAATATCATGAACTTGAATTGAGTGATCCTGTCTACTTCTATCATAACCCAGTACCACGAGACCATTTTCGTTAAATGAAACAGCATTACAAGATCTTGCTTGATGTGGCTTTATTGTAATGGGAGAAAAAGAATCACCTTTGATATCGAACAATAAACAAGAACCATCTAACTGGCCTATAGCAGTAAGACCTACTTTTGCTGATGAATATTGCATGCATTGGACATTTGGAAATCCTGATCTTTCTCTAATCTTAACAATGTTGTCATCTTCGGAAAGAGAATTTTTGTTAATTTGATATAACGCAACAACTTCACCACTAGGTGGTGCTGCTAAGTATAAGTCTTCTGAGTTTTGTGCCCAGTTTGAGGCTCTAATGACTGAACCAGACATTCGATTGTTATAAACATCATAACCACTGCGTTGCTTACAAATTTTGCTCATGATGTTTTTTTATACAGATCTTTAAAATTTGCCATGAAGGTGTTTAGGTGCTATATAAAAAGTTAGTAATTTACGGATTGGCAGAGGAAACCCCAAAATATGATTCAAAATCTCTAGAAGGCAAGAAAGGTGGATTCAAATGACAAAGATATTGCGTCAGAGCGTCGATTTCTCTTTCATTGCCTATATAGCTGTTGATACCTAGGGCATTTCCACTCTTTGTCTCTTCTGTGGAAGATTCAACATGTTGCAGTGAAAGTCTTTCCTTAGTCAATTCAGTTATCTTTTTCATTTTGGTTTCCAAGTTTGAAAAGTTTTTATTGTCGAAAACTTCCTTGACTGATTGTAAGAAGCAGATTAAAATCAAGCACACTTTCAATGAAAATGTAAAGTTAAAATTACAATGAAGACAATTTAGATCAATGAGATAATTGAATATTGTTTTATTGTTTTTGAAAACTGTTTGGGGATCGGTCGCATATTCTACCACTCTATGAAATGTATCACGTTCAAGCGTTTTCCCTAAAAGCGCTTTTTCAATTTCTGTTAAGGAAGCTTCAGAAGTTGGCGTTGAAAATTTAGATACTCCATATTTGCATCTAATGTCTTCCAAGGCAGCGATTGTAAACTTTACGTACCAGCTACTGATAAATGGTTGCATGTATAGAAAAAACATAGGGGGGAGCTCTATTTTTGTACTTTGAATTAAAGTTTTGCTCATCAAATTGAAGCTTAGAAAAAATGTTTGGTTCATGTAACTATTAAATTCATCTATGAGAAGTCTGTTCTCTGTCTCTAGCAACTGATTTTCCGTAAAAAACTTTTTTAAAGACTTGTCATTGCTTAACATAATACCGGCACAGGAGCATAATGTCATCAGTTTGAGTACTTCCAGCTTTCTTTTGAACTTTGTCAAATCTATTTTGTTCAAATTATTGTTTGAAAGCTTTTCAGAAAAGTCAAATTTATTACAAAGTTCCTTAAGATCTTCACAGCATTCAAAAAAATCACTATAGCTTGAAGGAGACGTAGAGTATAATAACTCAGCAACTCTGATAGATAAATTATTGAATTCTAAGTTGTTTAGTTGTTTTTCTATTTTACCATCGGCATATACATCTTCATGATATGCATGGCAGTAGTCCAAGTTTATATACGAAGGTGTGCCTTGCAAAGAATAATCTGAATCTACAGCCAAAATATAATTCCAAAGCTTCTTAACATGACAACTTGTGATGGGGCTTGTGAAAAAGATGCTATCTTCCATTTCACTTTTTGTTAAATTATGGATCTCAACACTAGTTCCCATCCGATGAACACCAATATTTAAGGCAATGTTTACAGCTTTTTGAAAAATAGAGTACGAATTTTTGTCATCGAGACTGAAGAATGAACTGGAACAATAAACCCATAAAGCTAATCGAATAGCTAAGATAGAATAAAGTCCCCAAATTGTTTGCTTTTTCTCAATCTTGGAGTAGCGAATGCAATTTAGTCCAATATGTGCCAACATGTTCTCGTTGCTAATCAGTGGATTGTTGAATGGACTGGGAGCTGTATACTCTGTAAACGTAATCGTGATATCCACAATAGACAACAAAAGTGCAACATGCTGATATTGGTATCTTTTAACAGGAGGCAAAAATGTAGGGGTTCCATTGTAGTGTTGAAAATATGTGTGAAATATTGTAAACAGGCAGTCACACGGCAAACATGAATTGAAAACTAAATCATTTAAAGACATCTGAAAGAATCGGATGCGCTCTATAATTGAAAAATAGTATGGAGTGACATGTTTATTGATTTCGTTAATAAGCATTTGTGATTCATTTGGAATAGAAATCGGAATTTCACTTAATGAAAATACAGGTCTCCTGTGATTATGTTCCCAGATCTGCCTTTCTTCTGAAAGAATTATCCCAAATTGATTAAAATATTTGAGTGTTGGCGAATCCAAGGGTTCTGAAGTACATACCCAAGCCGAATCTTTCTTTCTTATGGAAACAAGTTGAAATCCGTCAATTTTTTCATCTAGTATCGTCAAAAGCTTGAGTTCCTTGCCTACGTTTGTCTCTAATCTATTGCTGACGATTTGCTCAATATGGTCACTGATTTGATATTCGCATGGCTTATTTGACTGGACGCATTTCGTGCAAGGATTCTTCTTATCACATTTAATTTTTCTAATCTTGCAATTAATACAGACATTGACAGCTCGTCTACGTCTCATCTTAGGAGAGTGAGCTTTGAAACATTCTGATGACATCAGTTCTTCTTCAACACCTCTTCTATCATCTGGTTTGGTCGTAGAAACTTGGTGGGTGTGTTCGGCCGTCTTTCAAATTAAACCCGAGGGTAAGAGTTCGCTTTATGTTTTGAAAATTTTTGTATTATAGTAATGCTAAAAAATGTGGAAAGTTTACACTAGCAGACTTTAATCTTAAGTTGCTGGCGTTGTAGAAACTGTTTTTCAATAACTATGTTTCCAGTTGAGTATCCCCCCATTAAGTCAAATATGGCTCCCCATTCATAATTTCCTCGTTCTAAAAAAACCACCCCTAGAGAAAATGATTTTGTTTCCGTAGGCTCTAGCTCATCTGTAATACTGCTTTGCAAAGTACCATTAAATAACACTTTGTTTTCCATATTGTAAGGCGGGTTTTTGCAAACTACTATATGTCTTATCATACCAAAAATGGAGGAGCTAAGTCTATTTGTCACCGAAACCTTAACTGTATAAAGTGTGGAACTCTTGATGTTACTTAGTTCCGTAATTTTAGTCTCTACCTCATCAAATAAAGACAATTCTATTAATATCTTGTCCACTTCAATTATATTTAACATTTTTGATGATAGTTTCAGACTTCTTATATCTATTGTCCCACACCTTCCAGCGCTAATAGAGTTATTAGCACTCTCTGATATTTTCCAAGTGGCTCGTAGTCTATTTAATAGCTCATTTCTATACCAAAATGCTTGTCTGTTGAACTGTTGTTCAGCTTCTGGAGTTTTGAAGTCTTTTACAAATTGTTTCTTTCTAATGTTAGGTATCTGCCTGCTTAAATATTCTTCCATAAAATATATTCTTCTGATTGGAAGAAATAATCTAACGTTTTGTCTAGCTTGTAATATAGTGTTACATTCAAAATCTTCATTTGTTAAAAATTCAAAAGGTCCTGTTTCTTCTTGAAACTTTGGATCTTGTGAACCATCTAACAAAGCTTGCAATTTAATCTCTACTTCATCAGGACACATATTCATAAAATCTAAAGCCAGAACACAAAACTGTGAAATTTGATAACCATTAAGAGTCATTTTTTCAAGATATTCCAAATATTTGTTGCTACTTACACCACCGATTTTAATGTTGGAAGTTAACGGCAACACATCACAACCAGCCAACTCAACAGAGGGGTAGACGCTGATTTTAACAGGTATTACAAGTTCTCTCTTGAAATTTACAACAATTTCAGGCTTTTTGTGGGCATAATCCATTATTAATTTGGCTTCCGTAACACCTCTTTTACCCCAGATTCTAACGTGTAATTCAAACAACTCACGGGGTTTAATGCATGTCATATCAAATTTGTTGATAATTTGAAAAGGCTTTTTAACAAACAAGTAGTATTCTAGTTCGTAAAGCTCATGAGGAGGAACATCATTCTTATTAAGCAAAGTGTTCAGAGGATCAGTTGTAGAATCATGAAACTTTAAATCTAATTGATTTATTTCAACATCTGATGTATTTTCAAGGATAATTTTGAATTCTCTACATTCACCCTCCAAAAGCATAACGTGATTTTCCAATCCTATATTCACTAATTGTAAATGCGGTTGACGATGGATTACATTTGTTTTCCACCTTACTGGTTCGCTTGCCTTAGTCAATCTATTCTTTATTTCATCCCTTATGGACATTTCCTTGTGCTTGAAAGTTGATACAATTTGCTTTCGAAGCGTAAATTTTTGGTATGTGCACCCAGACACTATTGCATATATACCATCAATTTTCAAAATACCACTTGATTCAGGGGTTAGCAAAAATGGAATTCGTTTGGTTTCGTCAGCATTAATTATCAAAGAGTTTGCTCCAGTGGCATACTTGTAATTTGGATTTATTGTTACCTCCAGTTTGAAATTATCTAGAGTTGATAGTGTAAATTCTTGAATTTCAATGGAAAAAGCAAACGGATTTTTTAATGTTATGAATATGTCGGTGGTTTCCGATTCTATCAATTGCTTATTTTTTGGATCAAATTCAAAATTATACAAAATTTCAGCATCCCAGTACAATGGTTTATACTCAGTATAAGTGATGGCCTGTTTCATCTGATCAAAAAGAAATAGTTGGTCTTCTGCACTTATCATATTAGTAAAATCTCTTAACATAATGGATCCAAATTTGACAAACCCCTCATAAAATGATATTTTGGAACAAAATTCTACTATCTGATATAATGTTTTTAACTGAACGGAATTCTGTTGAATCTTTGCAACATCTTCATCGAGTCTTATTCCATAATTTGATGCGTACAATCGGAGGAGATTTTCTAGTTCGGTTTCTCTGAATTGATTCACAACACTATATTGTTTATCGTTCGTAATGACATTCATAAAATTGTTAATCATTAAACAAGTTTTTCTTTTCATTTTCAAAAAAGAGTATAGCTTGATTAATACACTATATATCTTTTGCTTCTCATTCCAATTAAGTTCCTTAAAATCTAATTTTAGAGCTGTTGTGAAAAAAATATTAAACTGATCATTAACTGTTGAATCAACAATAGCTTTCTTATTTAGCCAATTAAAGGAGTTAGTCACCATCCCATGTAAAATCTTTTGGGTGAGAGTGCCTTCGCTAGAGATAGCAGCAAATAAGGTTGCATATCTCAATGCACTTTCAGCAATCACAATTTGTGGAACATATTCGCCTGTATAATATTCTGCTTTTGAATAGTGTGAAATAGACAACTTTGATAATTTAAGGATGAGCTCATAAATTGAGCTTAGTGGGACTTCTGTACAGGTTGTGGAAATTGTAGATGAACGAGGAGTGGTCACTCTGCTTAATTGTAAAGAAGGCCTTGGCGATGTTATTGAGCTTCTTTTAGCGAGTGATATATTTTTGGCACTGTCAATCAAAGTAGTAATAAATGTAGGTAGCTGAAATGGAGCGCCTACATATGATAAAAGTAATAAACAAAGCGCTAAGCCGTCATAAGCAGACGCCAACCATAAGTTATCACTTGATGTAGTTAAACAATGAATTGCCTCACATAATTCTGACAATGCAGCCTTATAGTTACCAACAATAAGGTAAAAATTACCAGATAACTTATGCTTTCGTCCTTTGTCTTGCAATTGTTTGGATTTCTCTGAGCCAATATCAAAAGATCCAGTAATCCGTTTTTTCTGTTTTTCAAGTAATGATTTCTGTGTAGGTATCGAGACTACTCCCTTGATTATTGCTGGTGATCTTAATGTAGTATGTTCATAAGCAGATGCATAGGTAGAAAAGTTACTAAGGAATCTGGATGAAATATCACAAATCACAGTTTCCATGTTTGTGGCTCCTCTTTTGACAGGAAATGCTTCCGCAACTTTAGTCTTAAAATCACTAGGACAATTGAATATCAAAATGGAAGTAGTAATGCTATTAGAATATTGTTTAGTTAAATCGTTTTTCATTTCTCTAATAACATTGTCGTCTAAATGGGAATTCCATTCAGCAACTCCTAAAACCACAGATGTTTTTCGAAATGGCTCAAAATCGTGTAAGAATAAAGTGTCTGTATCTTCGTCAATGGTTACAAATGTATAAAAAATGCGGCCCTGTGGATAAGCCTGAGGATTGAAGATACCTGGAATGTGAATGAGATCCACAGATCGCACATCTTTGACACGTGAAATAAGCTCTTTGTATTTTAAAAAGGCTGATCTGTTCAGTTTATTTACTGGGACAAGTAATGTTCGTACCGTTGCCGGTGTCACAAACCCCAATTCATCCATCTAGCGCTGTTAAACCAAAGAATAGACTGTTAAGCCAGTATTCAAATTTCTGTAAAAGTGCGTTTAGACAGAAATATTGTTTACGTAAAAGAATATCAAATATAAAGTGAGCCACCCGATGTATGGTTGCTTTCAATTCATTATTCTTTTATGTTACTAAGATAATCTAGACCCCTAAAAATGAAGGTTATCTTCCATTCCTGAAATTGTTTCAACTAAGCAAGCATAAAACAAAATAATGAATAGCAACGCAAAACCGCTGCAAAATGAGTTAGCAACAAAGTTCTTCTTATTAAATGTATTAACCATACCAGACTACTCTTTCTTTCCGTATTTATACTACAATCCTGCTAAGCTTATTGGTTTATTACCTCTTTCCTCTCCACCATCATAAAAAAAAGGACACCGCGAAGGCTACACAGAAAGAGACATTGCGAGAGTTTAAAATTGAACTTTCAGATAGAATAAACTTTTATTTTTACACGTAGAAGCAATCAGTGGCTGTGACAGTTGAAAATCCAACACCTCGGACAGTTTCAGTTTTATTGAGATCAAGTTTATCATTTCCATTATTTTACTAGTGTTCCTCAATCCATTCTTCATTCTTTAATTTTAACACTTGATTTGTTGATAGAAACGAACAGAGAAGGTTGAAAAGTAATTTCTACTGGTGAATTTTTATATCTATAGGGCAAGAATATTATCCTTTAGTCATCTTTTGGGGACTATAACATAGAATGACTGAAAATTACACTGATAATCACAATTTTGTTTCGGGTGAAAATGTATATTTTGAATACCTGGGCACTACATCAGATGTCAATGTGGAGGTTGAACTTAATGGATTGGAGGACGATTATCCCATTTCACGAGTAATAAAAAAAGACATTTACGGCGACGTTGTTGTACAGCAGATGCCGCAATCACTTGATCATTCAACATTAGAAAGTGTTGAGAACTCAAATGATACCTATGATGACAATGATATTATACCCGGAGGATGCGCATGCGTAGATCATACTAGCAACCATTATGAAGGCGGAAACCAGACTAATTGTCTCAATTTTCATGATGAAAGAGAACATAATAAGACACACCATTCAGTTCATCATCTTCCTGCTTCAATTGACAAGCAGAGTGATATAATAAGAGATCAGATAAATAGGTCAGTGAAAAATAGTCTAGATTGCAATTTTGAGTATGATGAAGATGTCACTGATGTCAAAAGATTTTGGTCAGACTTGCCATTTGAGAAAAAAAAGGAAATCTGTAAAATAGAATCATCAGAGGTATTAAAAGTAATTCAAGAGGATCCAAAAGCAAGCTGCAACTGTAGAGTATGTGGAAATAGAAAAATGACTTTGGAAAAGGAACTTCAGAAATTATATATTGGTTATTATGCAGTCAGAAAACTGGCAAGCGAATCATTGGACGAATGTGAACTGAATATTAACTTGATCAATACAATGTTCGGTGTTCCACTGATAAAAGCATCGGAAAATATAGTTAAAATCGAGCCAATAGATAACTCTCCTATAGATAGTGTCATGTCTGTTGCCAACGACTTAGTTAAAAATAATGGAGAAAATTTCATAAACTTGCTTGAGCAACTACATCATGCTAACCGAGAGCTTTCTGAAGTTTCGTCAGATCAGAACATAGAAGAACACCCAACTTTTACTAATTCTGTTTTGAAATCCCAACCTGATGAGCAGATGGGAAGGCCTACTATTGATAATTCTACAGAAAATGTGACTAAAATTGAACAGCTTGATGATGTCTATCAAAATAATTTACAAGATTCTAATGAACATAAAGAGCTGAATAATCTCAATTCTGCAAAAAGAGATGATACAGGTAACGATATGGAGGATGATAACTTTTATGATTATGATGAAAACGATAATGAAGATACAGAAGACTTAAACGATAGCTACAGTAATGAGAATGACCAGGCAACTAGAAGAAGGTTGGAGGAAACTTATAAGATGTTGCAATTGATTACGTCTAGAGTACTAAGGAAGAAGGTTTACGAGGCATATAGAGCCAAAAAGGCAGACGATATTTCAAAAAGCCTACTGGATGAATTTGCTAGAGAAGAAGCAAAATTAAAGGAAAAAGAAGAACGTTTAAAAAGAAAAAAAGAAAAAGAGAAAGAACGTAAAAGATTACAGAGAATT
Source organism: Saturnispora serradocipensis (assembly GCA_030570415.1). Classification (NCBI taxonomy): domain Eukaryota; kingdom Fungi; phylum Ascomycota; class Pichiomycetes; order Pichiales; family Pichiaceae; genus Saturnispora; species Saturnispora serradocipensis. Next base: position 64,067 of record JAJLVS010000001.1, on the reverse strand, counting down.
GCTAAAGAGGAGGAGAAAAAGCGTTTGCAAAATGAAGAACTTGAAAAGGAGAGAGTGGAAAAGGAAAAGCAATTGAAAAAAATGGAAGAAGGAAGGAAACGTAAAGAAGAAGAAAAGAAGAAGAGAAAAGAAGAGCAAAAAAGAAAGCAGGAAGAAAAGAGAAAAAAGAAAGAAGCAGACTTGGAGAGACAACGAATTGAGAAAGAAGAAAAGGAAAAACTTAAACTTGAAGAGAAACAAAGAAAAGAAAAAGAAATTCAAAGAAAACAAAAAGAAGAAATTGAAAGAAAGAATTCAGAAGGAAGCAAAAGGAAAGTAGCAGATGGTAGTGAAACAATAAAAAAGACTGCGAGTGAACTGCCTTTACATGAAAGCGCACATACACAATCAGTCGATATTTCAAATAATATTTTGAGTCAAAATCAAAAATATCCAGGATATAAAACAAAGGAACAGTCACCATTTGAGACTTCAAGAAGTAAAGAAAAACTTCTTCCGCTTAGCCAAGCTCCTAATACTGGCAACACCTTTCAAAACAATACAATTTCTTCCATCTCAAATAGCTATTTACCTTTTCCAGACCAAGCCAATATATTGAACTCAATGGACGATGTTTTCAATCCATTATCTCAAAGTTCACACTCTTATCCTTTTACAGCACGAACTGCATTAGATACAAACATAGCGCCACCACACAAAACGTTGAACTTTACACAAAACTTGCCTACTTGGGGATCAAATAACATCAACGCACTCAATGAGTATCCTACTAGCCAACAACTCACTTCTCAAAAAATGTTCACCAATCCTTCAATGATGCCAAATATGTTCAATAATGAACAAAATTTATTTTCAAATTTGCCACATTCTTCAACCACGAATACTTCTACAACAGCACCACTTCCACTAAAGGGTGACATTGATGCGCAAACAACTCCGATTAGGAAACATTCGGAATCAATGCTTTCTGATATTTTTAACCCATTGAATACGAGGGCGTCTCCTTCATCTATGTTAAGTGACGATACCTTCAAAGTTAGCAATTCAGCTGACAGCTATCAAAATAGTAATTTCTGGAATAACGGATTACTTTTGAACTCTTTCAACCAACAAACTCAGCAGCAAACTAGGCTCAATGATCTTAACACATTACCAAGTTCTCAAGGGTCAATATGGGGAAATAACAATTTCTCATCAGAACCTCAATGGAATTCTCAATACAATAATAACATTTCCCAAATGGAGTTATCAAATAACACGAATATTGAAATAGTTCAGAGTGAAGCACTTAAAATGAGTCATATGCTGCCTAAACTGCCGAATGGAGGATATTCACTAGATTTGATGTACAGATATGCAAAGCCATATATCGAAAGCAAGATAATGCATATTACTTTGCCTCAATTCGTTGAAGCATTAACCACATATTCTTCCAAGTTAAACGTTAAATTCATGATTAACAAGGATAAGTTTAACGATCTATTTGTTTCAATTATCAGCCACAACATTCCTATAAATCCATTAAACGAGTTTGCAGGTTTATCACTTCAGGATAATTACAAAATAGGTTTTGGGTCCGGCGAATTCCATTCAGGAAACACTCAGAGTACTCAACCTGGATGGCCACACTTCAATTAATACATTTTACTAACTGTTCAACTGTTTATAGTTAATATTTAACGTTATACTTTTTTTTATTGTAACTTTTTTAAGATCTGAATTTTCCTATTTTTTTTTTAGTGAGAACAAATTAGGCATTGTTTTTGAAAAAAATAACAGAGAAAACAGCATTATTGTCTTTCAGGGTTGTTCCTATCAACATACGTATGAGTGTGGAAGATAACGTTATCAAACGTAAGATTGTTATTGTTGGTGACGGTGCATGTGGTAAAACGTCGCTACTTTATGTATTTACATTAGGTGAATTTCCGACGGAGTATCACCCAACTGTTTTTGAAAATTATGCAACCGATTGTCGAGTTGATGGAAAGCCCGTGCGCCTTACTCTATGGGACACAGCAGGACAAGAAGAATATGAAAGGTTAAGACCCCTTTCATATTCGAAAGCCAATATCATTTTGATTGGATTTGCTTTGAACGCTCCTGACTCATTGGAAAACGCCGCTAGCAAATGGGCCCTTGAAGTCAATAAGTATTGTCCAAAGGCGCCTATCATTTTGGTGGGACTTAAGAAAGATCTCAGACCGGGAGATGATGGGTCAGATCCAGACTATAAAGAAAAGTATGTTTTGACAGAGTCTGCACAGAGAGTTGCACAGCACATTGGAGCCAAGAAGTACCTTGAATGTTCATCTTTGACAGGGGAAGCAGTTGATGATGTATTTGAAGTTGCAACAAGAGCCAGTCTGATTGCAATGAACAGGCCGGAAAACTCAAACGGCTGTTGTACTATTATCTAAAAAAAAGTTCTACGCATCTCCTATTACCCTATGGACAATAAAGGATTGCTGTCTCAACCATTATCAGTGACTCTTCAATTTTTCTTTCACTTTCACTCATTTTTATCTCTCCTTCTGTTATCATACTGAATTTGACATTATTAAACATTCTAAACATTTAGAAAAGAAAAAAGCCATTCAAAAATTGAAACTCATCCAACATCAAATTCAAATTCTGTCTATATTGTTTTTCTCCTTTTCTTTGGCCAATATTTTTGTTTCATGTGGCTATACAACTCAGTGATGTCTTTTGTTTGACACCTTACCAGTAGATAACGAGAATAGCACATAAGTTGTTTCTTGGGAATGCTATCAGCATATTATATCCATAGTTTCGTTACTATTTATGCTTGTAACATGACACACTATTAGAACTTTTTTTGAACTGAATCATTAGCCCAGCAACGTTTATGTCACTCCTTCATTATTTTAATTATTTCTTATTCACTTCTGCATTTTGATGTTTTTTTTCTTTTTATTACTCATTTGTCTTTTGATCCTACTTTCACTCCTTATTAATTGTTTTAGATTTACTAAAAATTGACACCCACTTTTAATGGAACTCAGCTACATATATAACTTTATAATTTAATATAGAATTAATTCCTATTTGCTGGATTTTACTTAGAAAGTCAACACAGCCGTGAAAATACTTAGATTTTATCATTTTCTTATTGATTTAGATCTGAATTAGCAACAATTAGCAAGTTGCACAGTTTTTACACTATGCCCTCCCCACTTTTGTTCAAAAGGCTGTTTGCAAAAGCTAGAAAAATTTCTCATTCGTTAGATTACTTCCAGCCCACAGTTTATGCTCTTTCAACTCCACCTGGTACATCTGCCATAAGTGTTATTAGAATCACCGGATCTGCATGCTTAGATATTTACAAAGCCTTAACAACGAAATCCAATGAGCCACCACCACGTCGAGCAAGCCTCAGAAAGTTATATAATCCCAAAAATTCAAAGATCATGTTAGATCATGCACTTATTTTATTCTTTCCGGGTCCAAAATCATATACAGGGGAAAATTTATTAGAGTTGCACTTGCATGGTGGTAAAGCAGTTGTTAAGTCGGTTTTGGAAGCTATTAGTGAGCTTCACAGTACAAATAAGCCAATTCGATTGGCAGAGCCTGGTGAGTTTTCGAAACGTGGGTTTCAAAATGGTCGTTTTGATCTAACTGAAGTTGAGGGTATCAATACGTTAATTCATGCAGAAACAGAAACGCAGAGAATTAGTGCTTTGAAGTCAATAGAAGGAGAGACAAAGATTCAGTTCTTTGAATGGAGAAAAGAAATTTTGAACAATGTGGCATTACTGGCCACTGTCATCGACTTTGGTGAAGATCATGATATTGAAGAAATTAACGAATTATTTGATCGAGTGGCAACAAATATTAAAGCTCTAGATCTGGAAATAAAAGATTATTTAGAGAAGATCAATAGATCTCAAATATTATTAGATGGCATTAAAGTGACTTTAACTGGCCCACCAAACGCAGGAAAAAGTAGCTTACTCAATATATTAGCTGGTAATGAAAAAGCAATTGTTAGTGGAATTGCAGGTACCACTAGGGACTCGATAGAGGTTCCATTGGATATAAATGGTTATAAAGTCGTCATTGGAGACACTGCAGGAATCCGTGACAGTGAAGACTTTATTGAACAAGAGGGTATAAAACGGGCCAGAAAGATTTCGGATGAATCTAATATTAATCTACTAATTCTACCTGCAAATGATCTATTCATTGATCAACTATTCCTGGAGCATGCAAAAAAAATCATTGTAAACGACCTGAAAGATTATTTAATTATCATTAACAAGAGTGATCTTATTGAGCTGAATGGAAGGCAAAAGTTGATTGAGAGGATGAAAAAGTTATTTGGCGTACTGGACCTCAATTTAATGTTTATAAGTTGTGCCAATGAGGAGGGAATTGTAAAATTGATCGAACAGTTGTGTCTAAAATTCAGAAAACTGTCTTTTTCGGAAACAGAAAATCCAATAGCTTTATCAGAAAGAGCCAAAGAGATAATTGTCAGCGATATTTTATCTGGATTTGAGGAGTTTTATATAGCAAAAGATATGGATGATATTTTTCTAGCTTCTGAAAGTTTGAAACTCAGCATTGATGGAATTGGGAAAATTACAGGAGAATCACTTGGAGTTGAAGAAATTTTAGGTGTTGTTTTTTCAAGTTTTTGCATAGGTAAGTGATAAGCATATTTATTATACTTGATGATGTACTGCAAATTATAGAATAACATAGTATTTCATCTTTTGCTTTTCCTTGCTATCAAGCGATTATTATGCCTATAAACTGATACAGTGAGAAAATAATTGAATAAAAATAGTGATTGCTCCAAGGGGAGTGGAAAGGTGTGATGATGGCATATAACTCATTCTATCACCTAGAATGATCACCATCAATAGTTCTATGTGTGAATATATAACTTTTGTGTCACAAGCGAGAAAAATATTACCAAAGTCAATCTCAGTGCCTAGATAATTGAAATTCTTTCATATTTTATTCTATGTAACCAGCTAATGCTTAATAACTATGTGATTTAGATAAGCTAAAGTCATAGTAACATATATTAGAATTCTAAATTTGTTATTATTAGGCATCACATGTTATGTGCACATCTTGCCAGCAAGATTTAGAGAAAATAATAAATGTTACTTTTTTCAAAATGAAGCTTTTACTGAACACTTTGTAGCATTAACTCCTATTCCGCACTTTGAAAAGCCAACTTTGACTTTTTATTTCATGAGCAAATTTTGAAACCAAATTCTAGAAATATTTATGACATAGCCTTTGTCATAAATCTGCCATTATTCAAATTGTGCAAATATCTTTTTTTATATGTGAGGGGAAGAATAGAAACTTAAGCTTGTTAGTATTTGATATTGTCATTACCAATAGCTGTCTAAAATGTTATTAGCTTGGTCTGCGTTCGGTGTTGCTGTAAGGGCTCTTCAAATGGGTATAAGACAAGCCCCATTACTTCATGCTCCACAAGGATTCCTTTATTCTGCAGCATTCACCACTGGACTGGGATACCTTTTTGAAAACTGGGTTGAGAACAACGATAGACTTCTTGAATTGAGACTCACTAAGCTTGAGAAGCTTAGACAAACTTCTGCGTAAATTATAATATCAAATTTACTACCATTAACCATACTACAAGAAGACAGAGAAGCATGTGGCATGTCATTTGAATTACAACTATTTCATTCTGGTTCGATACCTTATGAAATACGCAGAATTACAATCGTTTATATTTGCACTCTCTTTTTACTTGACACCCTTACTTTCATCTATTTATTCATACTTTGTTTATTCAGTTTTAAATATATATTTTTCGAAAAAACTTATCGTTTTGAAATACTAACGAAAGTCCCGCTATTCTGTTTTGACGACATATTATTGTCATACTGGTTATTGCTAGTCAAATTTACAGGGGTTTGCTAAAAAAAAAAGCATATATATACTACACATTACCAATTTTACCATCTTACATGTTCATATAACCTGCACTTTGCAGCTCATTAATATCAAAGTCAAGGTCCCTTTGCAAATCATGCAATTCTTGCTGCAAATCTTCATCGAAAGCTGTAAAATTGCTGCCAACTGAACTGATGTTATCAAAGCCCGGCGTCACACTAGAGGGGATAGCAATTTCTGCATCTTCGTCTTCACCCACATCACTATCATCATCTTCATCATCATCTTCTGCTGCAGCTTCACCTTCTTCATCACTGGCATCACTATGGTCGTCATCACTGTCACCAATTTGGTAGTTGGCGTCATCTTCCTCATCGTCTTCCTCATCGCCTCCAATTATCTGATCTCCACCAGGAACAAGTTTAGCCGCCTCTACTAAATCACCAGGAGTCTCATTGTTATTTTTCAACTGTTTTTGAGCTTTCAATTCGTCTGCCATCGATCTATCGTTGAATTGCTGACTTCTCTTGTAAATGTCAATAGGCTCAAAATCCTTTTGATCTATCATACTAAATTCAAAAGTTTCAGTTTGACCTTCATTATTTTTGATATTGAGTAACATGTTGAAAGTTAACCTTGTGATCGATGTATAGGTAATACTTTCTATATTTTTAGACTCTAAAACTAATATTGGTTTCCTGAAACCAAAAATTAAATGGTTTTCAAGAAAATACAAGTATCCTTCCTTATTTCCTCTATAAGCTTGACAGTAAAATATTTCCTTATTTTTTGTACCATCCATGACGGTGAAATTGACTAATGAAAGCTGATGGCAAAGATACTCCACTAAATTTTTATCTCCAAGGATAGGTCCAAACTGTTCACTTAATTGATTATAAGGTAACTGTAGCAAAATTGGGTCGTTTTTAAACCTTTTGCCATCGTTTGTTTTATATGTGACCAACAGCTGCTTCAAATTGGGCTTTTCTGGAACATCCAAAATTGCAGCAAAGTGCACATTGTTGTCTGTCAAATCTTTCAACAGTAATTCTGGCTTTGTTTCCATGCTCTTTGTCAATGCCAAGTATGCTCTTTTTTCGTTTGGGAAGGCACCAAATACTAAATTCAGTTTTTTTCTAAAAGGGGATTGGATAGAAAGATCAGGGAGTTGAAGCATGATGTTTGTTCCTGCTAAAGATTCTATTGAGCTTACCACGTCACTAATTGTGTCTTCCTGTTTGTTGGCAACTGCCTTTCTCTTATTAGCTGGCTCGGTTGATACATTGGCTGAAAAATGATTTATCAAAGCAGCAAAAACGACTGAACTCTCAGGATACTTATCAATACACGATTGAACCTTTTTTCTCAAATTAACGGGCAACGTTTCCATTCTGCTATCAACGTGTGTAAAGGTAATTATGTATTATCATAGCATCAATTTCTGTTGATAAAACGCGTCTTCAGTTTTTCAGCATGACGCGTGGTGAAAAGTGAAAAATACGGTTTCAATAGCTGTCTGCCTACAGGCAGGCAGTTCAAGGCACTACAGACCAAACGAGGCTATCTGCATACCAAATGAGGCAATCCATATTCCAGCAAATGTCAAATTGATTATTAATAAAGGTTTTTCCATACAAATCAACTATTTAACGATATCATGAGCATATCAATATTATTTTATGGAAGAGTGTTTAATTAGTTCAATCTTCGGTCACTCCTTCTTTTTTGGTTGTTGTTCTCTATTTAAGGATTTGGTCTTACCAACAAACAAATACTATGTCAGTCCAGTTACCAACTTGGAATAACGAGGAAACCAATGATTATGCCCCTCCTTCTCCACGCCAAACATTACGTGTTGCTATAAATTTAAAAAAGCTTATCGATACGGTGGTGCCTTTTGCCAATGATGGAGATCCCATTGATTCCCCAGATATCAGTAACATTGATACAGTAGCCGCTGTTTACAGAGCGGCCGGTGGTGAGGGATCAGGGCCTAAATCTAGTGCCAGAAAATATCAGGCTTGTCTAGTATTTTGTTTACTGAAAGTTTCTGAATGGTTCGAGGAACTAGCAGAAGATGAGTTAGCAGATAATGACTTGTACATGAAAAGAGCACTTGCCGCTCAAAAGCTAGCTGCAATTGTCATTTCAAGGGAGAGAGAAGATAAGTACCTCTTTTTGTCTATTCTTTGTCATAGGTACAGTATCAATCTGAACGACCTTGACAGTAATCCCGCGAACGTTTTAGAACTAGCTATTGACATGAACGTTTCGTGCGTGATAAACACACCAGGTTTCCAGAGATGCATTAAGTGGCTTTGGAGAGGTTGGATCATTCAATCAAAATTTGATCAGTCGGAGTATGTTTTATTCAAAGGTGCCAATTCATTAGGTTTTTGGAACCATTTCCACCCTGATAGAATTCAAACCCCTTTGTATCAAAATTTTCTTGAAATCGCTTTTGCTTTATTATACTTGGTGTTGTTTACACTTTTAGTTAACATTGATGTTGATAAACATTCAATGGGATTTGTTGAAGTGACTTTCTTATTATTCACTATTGGATTCAGTTTGGATGAGTTTGTGAAATTCTACCACATTGGGACATCTTTTATCAGGTTTCAAAATGCCTTTAACTGCCTAATTTATACGCTGATTTATCTTTCATTTGTCTTCAGAATTATGGGAATTTTTTCAAGGGATGCTGATCATTCAACTTTACTTCAAATCAGATCGTATAGGTTTTTATCCTGTACTGCCCCTTTGATGTGGATACGGATGTTTTTCTTTTGTGACATTTTCAAGTTGCTCGGCGTTTACATGGTTATAATCAAGAAGATGATGAAGGAATCTATTATGTTTTTTTTCATGTTAAGTGTGGTTATTATTGGATTCTTGCAAGCTTTTATTGGTTTAGACCAAGCAGATGGCCATCGAGACTTAACATACTTGATTGTTACTAATATGCTAAAGGCTGTTTTGAGTGGACCAGATTTCCAGTCTCTTGAAAGATTTGCTTATCCATATGCTAGCATTTTGTATTATTGCTACAACTTTTTGGTTTCTGTTATTCTTTTGAATATCTTGATTGCTTTGTTTTCCCAGGCTTATTCTGATGTTGTTGAATTAACTAATGAATATTATCTTCTCCAGTATTCTAGTCGTGTTTTGAACTACATCAGAGCACCGGATGCAAAAATTTATTTCCCACCATTGAATTTGATTGAAATATGTTTTATCGACCTTCCATTTATGTGGTGGATGGATAAAAGAACATTTGATCGCCTAAATGATAATGTTATGCGCGTGATATACTTTATTCCTCTGTTATTGATTGCTAATTTTGAATCGAAGACGGCTTCTAGAGTCGCATTTAACAGGCAACATCACTTAGCAGATGATGCGAATGAAGAAGACAGAGGCTGGGACTTAACAGATGGATATGAACTAGGCCAAGATTGCGACGAACATAGAGCTAATATTCGCAGAAGTGTTAAATTACAAAATGAAGCAGAGGAACAAGATCCAAAATTCAGAGTTAATTTCACTAATTGGAATAAGCAGTTGGACAACCTGGCACCTCCAATAAAAGAAGCACAGTCATTAGGTATTAATTTGGAAGACTATGAAGTTATTAGTCGCCTTGACGCTTTATCGAAAGTTGTTGAACAATTAGCTACTCAAAATGAAAAGATTTTGAATGAATTAGCAAAAAATTAAGCTAGCGTGAAAAGAAAAAGTATACCTTCCTTTTATGTTATCTTTATTATTACCTATTTAATTTGTAAATGAAAAGATATGGCTACCGTTAAAGATGTCGAAGAGTTTCGTGTATTGACATCTGTGTTATCATCTCACATAGAATACAAGAATAAAGCGATCAAAACCATTCTGAATCCGAAACAGGAGAAGTTCAAGTCACTATCAATTGAAGATCAAGGTTTATTGAGATGGTATCCTGAATACCTTGCTCAATTGCAGCATTCGATTGAAATCAATGATCACTATTTTACAATGTTGGCTAGAAATGTCGCAGCTGATTGGGGTGCAGCATTAGAATCACAATGGTCTACTGCCACTTATTCAGATAATGACAAAGTCAAAGGATTGATGGCGCAGTATGTCCGTGAATGGTCTGTTTTGGGTGCTCAAGAACGGGCTGAAAGTATGGGGCGTATATTAACCATTTGTGAGCAATTGTTTCCAAATGTCGAAGTCAGACCAAACATTGAGGTCTTAGTACCAGGTGCTGGATTAGGGCGACTAGTCGTGGAATTTGTGAAACGTGGCTTCAGAACTCAGGGTAATGAAATAAGTTACCATATGTTACTGAATTCAAGTTTTGTATTGAATAATACGTTTTGTGAGAATCAATATATGATTTGTCCTTTCATACATAAATCATCTAATGTGACTAAAAGGAATGATCAGCTGAGACAAGTATTCTTCCCTGATTTTAAACCAGGAGATGTATCTTTACTCAACAACCAATATCCAAATATTGATGTTAGTGAGTTGATGTCAATGGTTGCTGGAGGATTTGAGGATTTATATGGACCGCCTGGCTTAAGCAAAATGAGCGAGGCTTATAGCAATGATCATATGGCTACCAATTTCCGACAGGGTAACACGAATAGGTTTGACGTTGTTGCCACTTGCTTTTTTTTGGACACTTGTTCAAATATAATAGACTATGTTCGGACAATAAAAAATACTATAAAAAGTGATGGTTACTGGGTCAACTTTGGGCCACTGCTTTGGCATTTCGAAGATAATGACAATGTTCAAATTGAAAGGAAACAGCATGAAGATGGAAGTTGGACTGAAATTCCGGTTCCATTCAATGGACTTGAACTGAGCAAAGATGATCTAGTTCAGTTAATCAAAGATATGGGATTTACGTTTTTGAGACATGAGTCCAACATACCGACAACATACGGAGGGGATAGCTCATCAATGGCTGAATGGAGATACAAAGCAGAATTCTGGGTTTGTCAAAAGTCTTAAGATTAAAAAGTATACAAGCATAAACATATATTTATTAGAAGTTAAAAATTTGCGTTCATTATCATTATTATGGTATAAGGTGCTGTCAGATTTATCATCTTCCAAAAAAATTTAGAAGTTAGCATCAACAAGTTTGTATATTAATTTCCAGTTATCCCTCTCTGCAAAATCAACAACAACAGTTCCAGAAAGATTTGAATAGAATTTATGAATGTTGATTTTCCTTATCTGCTTGTCAATATTGGAGGGCCACCAGTTTATGTTAAAAAAACTTGATCCTGTGCAAAAGTTAATAAAGAGCTTAGGCTCACCATCCGAAAGAAAATGCTTTTCAGACTTGGTGAACATCATTTTGATTAAATTTTTTTTTGTATCTAAGTCTTCCTGTGATTTGACGTTATTGACGTCTTGTAAACAGCAGCTTCCGTTTTCGTAAACCCCGTCATTATAGTCCCACAACGATGGGATCCCAAAATGTTTGTACTTTCCATTTTCGTTAACTGGGAACCTTCTGAGTAGTATGATTTTTCCTCTGCATTGATCCAATGTAGGTATATGAGACGAGAGGTACCACTTTTCACGGTTACTCCCTATGAATCTTTGAAATAAGATTTTTGAAAACTCGTCATTATTGTGGTCCCAGTTCAATAAGGCACCCTCTTGTTTGATGGAGAGCATAATGGTTTCGGACGGATGGTTGTCTAAAAAGTCGTACAACACTGACAGGGCGCTCTTGAGTTTGTAGGACCCGTACAACTTGACAGGAAACTTGTTATGCACCAATATGAGATCTTCTACATGGGCTCCTCTGGAAAGGTAATCTTTTGAAACTCTGAAGTCTAGGAATCTAACCCCATTAACCAGTTGTGTTTGTATATTAACACCCTGGCACCTAACAGATGGTGCAGCGATCTTGAAATGTGCTGCTGAGTTGTGGGTCCCCGGAATAGCTATCTTTGAAATGTTAACGGATCCGTCCAGTTGACTCATCCACTCTTCGTAACCTGTTTCCATCATTCTGATTTCACTTCACGAATTAAAAGCTATACAGCACTATAGTAAAGATGTAGTGGTTAAATGCAAGGGGTTTCCTCCATAACAATGCTCAACTCCTCTCACCCATTGCCATAGTCAACTCCGCTCACACTTCCGTTCAGTTGACCGTTTTATCCGTGTCACACGGGAACTCCACAGCCGTGAAAAAATTTGGGATACATGGAAATGATGATGTCTAAGATAGTGTCTTGACAAATAAAGCATCAGAATCAGAAATTTGCTTGCGTGGTTCCGTTTGTACAAATCCCAACAACTTTAGGATGCTTAAAAGGCCAGTGTTGGCTTTTCCTGTTACAAAATAGCACTTCTTGACATGTCTTTTTGGACAAAGATCCAAAACAAATTGAATAAGGGTGCTTTCCACTGCATAGATCGTACTATACGCCTCTAAAACAGCAAAGTGTGTAACCTCTAGTGCAGTAGGAGCGTCGTCTTTAGAATCAGAAATGCTCTCTGCCACAATAACACCAACAGGCACTTCGCTGAAGTATGCATATTTGCACAAGTCTGTGTAGTCAATTGCGTAGTCAATCACCTCTACTTCCTGAGGGTTGGCATGTGATATAACGTTAATCAACTCTCTGTTGTTCTCTGTAATGTTATCCAAGGCTATACTAACCATATTTTCGCCTCTCTTTGTTTACAATTGGGAAAATGATGCACAAATGCTTCGTAAAGTTAAACGAATTCTATTCTCACTAATTGTCATCATACATTTCTTTAACATGGAAAACTACATTTTGATCGCTGTGGCCCTGATCTTTGGGCTTTGGGTCCTGAAAAACGCTGCGCTTTCGAGTCCAAACCAGAAGAATTTGGAGGTAGAGATTGACCCCAGCAAACCAGAAGAATCAAGTGATGCTTTGTTGTTTAAGGACTACACACCAAGAGAATTGTCAAAATACAATGGATTTGATCACGAAAACATATTCATTGCAGTGAGAGGTAAAGTCTACAACGTAAGCAAAGCCAGAAAGTTTTACGGCCCTAGCGGACCATACTCTAACTTTGCAGGACATGACGCCAGTAGAGGTCTAGCGTTAAATTCCTTTGAATTGGATGTTGTTAAACAATGGACAGAACCAATTGATACCTTAGATGGATTAACCGAGGCAGAAATACAGGCGCTTGACGGTTGGGAAAAGATGTTCAAAGAAAAATACACCGTTGTAGGGAACTTGGTTCGTGATCCAGAAATTGAAAGTTTATAGAAAATGTTTAATAATTACTTTCATTAAAACCTTGATGAAAAGAATAATTGTGGCTACAATTTTAAATGTCCAGTTTGATAATTACAGTTTCACCATTGGGCAAGCCGTGGTGAAAGCGCACTCAAAGTTAAACTTGGAATCTTTAATTTGGCCCATTGAAAATTAAGAAACGTTCTTTCGAATGATTCCAACTCATCCAGCTCAAGATCACATATGAATAATATGACCGAGCGAGGAACAGGGCAATTTTTTTATTATTTGTCATTTGCTTAAATATTAATTTTTATTTGAAACATTAAAATGGTATATTAGTAAGAAGCCCTCCTTGCTACATATATAATATGTTGGGTTCTTGATCTTCTTTTTTCTCTAATTGATTAAATCATCATATCTTATAAATTGACATCCTCCTGGTTGTAATTATCAAGAACAATACGATAAATAAAATTAGGAGAAAACCCCCCAATATTGGTAATGTAAATATCAATATTGTCTGGCTCAACATAATCATATAATGGGTTCGTTATCTCACATGTTCCAACAAGTTCTTTGTCACCATATGGCAAAACCCTCCCGGAGTTACCAACTTCAATTAAAGATTCTCTGTTGAATGGGTACAGCGGTGAAAACTTGTACAAACCAGCTACTGCAAAGACGGGTGTTCGATGTTCTTTTGCACATTCTGTAACTGTAGCAACACCAGCCGCTGTGACACATCCACCATTCGCAAAAACTGATCTTGTACCAATAAGGACCTTACCAACTCTTGACATGACAGCAAATACTGTAGAATCTGGGATTATGACTGTTTCAATGTTAGCATCGGCAAGTTTCTTTGCGAATATGTGACACTGATCAATGTCATTTGGATAATTTTCTGTGATCAATACTGTAAATTTTCTTTTCAAACTGGCTTTCAATAAGAAATTCAAAACAGTCTCAGATCCGGGAGTTGGAGTAAGAAGAATTTCGTTATCATGAATTAAATCAACCGTCATTAATTCAATATTTTCGTGAACAGACTGAATTTCGTCCATCAACTCTCTTATTCCCTGAATAACGAGAGATCTCATATCCATCTTGTCTTGACTTCTTTTTAATTCCCTTTCTCCCTTCTTGTCTTGAATGGCAAGCAACTTGAACATTGAGGTACTTACAGGAACATTGTTAGCAGGAACGCTTTCTGCCGTGGCCTCTGCACTTAATTCGTCTCTTACTAGAGCCAGCACTCTTCTGACAATGTTACCAGCGGCAAACTCTCTCGGCTGTGCTGCAACAACCCTCCTTCCGATTTCCTTTGTTAATTTTATGAATTCTTCATGATCATTCCATCGAGAGTTCGACGTAACTCTCATTAGAAACTTACAAGTAGCAATTGCAACATTGTAAGATCCTGTGATTTGGCGACGCTTAAGCTTTGCGATAAATGACTCCACAATTATTTCAGTCTTATTGGCAGCAGTTGCTGCAGCAATAGCAGCAGCAGTAGACATTAGACAAAGAGAAAGAATGAACTTAAGTCCAAATCCAGAAGAAAAATCTTTTTTTTTAATTTTTGCTCTTCATCACCATCTGAAAATTTTCAGTATCCTAGTAAACCGCTTACGTAATGATCTAATCATTAGAAGCTTTCAATTTGCTTTCCCTCAGTTAATGCTAAACTTTTGAACATAAATGAATAACTTTCGGAACTGTATTTTGATTTTATTCTGTTCTAAAAGGTCTATGTATATGACTCAAAACATATCATTTTGTGTTTAACTTTTGAGGGTTCGCTTTTTGATATTAGGGTTTCGTATGCAGCAACCCCAACGTCAAAGAAAGGAATAAAGCCTCAGTTTAGAAAATAGACCAATTATAACGATAGAAACACGTGTTTTCTACCAAAAAAAAGTACTAACGCCTCTAAAATGTATGCTCACTTGACCAACTTCAGCATAATTCATGCTGAGCATCAGCAACTCAAAGTTGTTTACACCAGTTGATACGTAATAGAATCATGAATGTTACAAACTTGACATGCTTAGTTGTTGTCTAAAATATAAATTGTTTACTCAAAGAATAAGCGATGTAGTTGCAGAAGCTGTTTTTATCTGAGCTTTTGAATGTTTTGATCTTTCTGGAGAAACGATTTACGGTACCCAATGAATTTCAAGCGATTATAAACCCAAACGTATTCCATCAAGTTTGCAAATGGTTTGATATAGTATAGAGGTCACTATGTGTTGAAAACTCAAGTTTAGGCTTTACAGCTAATAAAATACTAAACCTATGCGCTCTGAAGCTGATAAAAAATTGAATTTTTTAAAGGAAGTCTTGAACACAATCTACTAATAAACACAATTTACGTTAGTGAGGGCCTTTAGCACTCATTTGATAGCCAAGCTTAGCGTGGAGTAGCTGTTTTTACGATATAGTGATAATGTCACGCTTAGTAAATCAAATCATGCCTCAAATGGCATTTCAAGTACGTGTTACTCTCCTCTTTTTAAATTAGATAATAAATAAAATGCATGGTCACTAACAACAATTACACAGGACACCTTAAATAAGTTATATCTTTTGAAAGCAAAGCAAATCAGAGACTTATGTTTTGCAGTGGGAATCAATCCAAAAGGTACTAAGAAAAGCGATGCTCAAGAGCTAGTTGAAACATTATTGAGGAAGGAGCAACAAACAACTAACCACGCAAAATTGTACGCCATTAGAGATCTCATTATTAAGGCATATTCAGATGAGCCTTTACCAAGGTTACCAAGCTTCTTGGAATTGGGACGAGACCGTTTGTCCAAATCAAGTGAGATACCGTCTCCGGAATTAAGTACCCCAATAAATGAAGATCCATATTTGTCACTGTTCCAGAAGTCACATTTTTATAAATGCAAAAGGATAATTATACCATTAGAGCAGTACCCTATTAAAACAATACAAGCAAAGGGAAAAACAAAACGTGTGAGTGACACAGCTAGACTGACACTCATGTTTACTACTGAGGA
This sequence comes from Saturnispora serradocipensis, assembly GCA_030570415.1. Taxonomy (NCBI): domain Eukaryota; kingdom Fungi; phylum Ascomycota; class Pichiomycetes; order Pichiales; family Pichiaceae; genus Saturnispora; species Saturnispora serradocipensis. Next base: position 47,887 of record JAJLVS010000001.1, on the reverse strand, counting down.
GAAGAATCTATTGAGAATTTCTGGTTTTAAACTCTACTTGTTTTGTTGCATTTCAGATGAAACAAAATCAAAAAAGATAATATATTTTCCTTCCCCTGCAAAGATTACCTTTAACTCTAAGGAACTGTCTGCAAATACCAAAGGTATCAAAGGCAAAATCGGTAGTATCAATCCAGTAGATTTAACCGAACATGTACAGTTAGATGGAAGAAATCATTTAGATATCAAATATATGGAGTCATCAGGAAATTCGTTCGAATTTTACGTGTATTTAGTGGAAACAGTGAACATAGAAAGAATTGAGCAAAAAGTTCTTGACAAAGAGCACATCACAAAAGAAGAAACCATCAACCTATTAAATGATGATGGAGATGGCGTTCAGATGTCGTCAGAAACTGTTCAGCTATTATGCCCCTGCTCTTTAACGAGAATTCAGCATCCTGTAAGATCCATAAAATGTAAACATGTACAATGTTTTGATTTGCTTTCATACATCAGTTTGCAACGACAAGCACCAACCTGGATTTGCCCTGTATGTCAGGAAGAGCTCATGCTGAAGAACGTTCGTGTAGATGATTATTTTGAAGCATTGTTGAACAACATTACTCACGATTATGATTACGCTGTTGTTAAAAACGACGGATCATTTGAGCCTAGACTGGTCGCAACAGAAACTGAATATAAAATTGTTAGTAAAGATTTGAGTACAACAGAGATTAGCCCCGTTAGCATCAAAGAAGAAGCAAATAGAGTTATCAGAGTGCCTGAAAATGATGTTGTTCTTATTGATTCAGAGGAAGATTACTACACTGATGAGTCCGAAGATCAGGTTCTACCACCTAATAGGAACAAGGGTAGAGCAAAAGCTCGAGTGTTTTCAACTTCAAAAAATTTGGGCTCATCTCCATTAACATCATCTCAGCTACAATCCTCTGCTGGTGAAGGTCACCCTGAAATTATTGTCTTAGATTCTGATTCTGATGAGGAAGCATTAGAACACCGAGAAGAATTACAAGAGAACATAGCGGCGGAACCTTTGAATGATAGATCCTTAACAACCACAATGCAATTAAACCAGTATTCAAATAGGAACGACCCGACCGACAATAGATCGTCAAATAATATTGAAGTGAATGAAGAGACACGCACAAATGCAACTCCTTTTCCAACAGATTTACTAAGAGAAAATGAAAATAACACCCATGATGCACATGATAGTTTAGTTTTGCAAAATGTAGAAAGAAATAATTTTAATAGTAACATCGAAAAAACTGGTCGTACAATACCAAATAACCTCAACACCAGCAGTGTCAACTTTCAAAACTCTAGCAATCAAGACCCAATATTGCATACAATTGATGTTTTCAACAATAACAATGTAAATATTACTGACAAGCAGGCACAAAATACACATAGTTTACCGTCATTATTTTCGAATCAGCAAGTGAGACATCATAATAAACACCGTACATCACTTCCCCAAATGGGAAGATTTAATGGTGCAGAACACTTAATTAGTCCTCTTGATGCTGTTTCACAACCGCCAAACCTGCAACATATGCAATCCCCCCAATTTCAAATTCACTATCCCCAGGTATACCAACAACAACAACAGCAACAGCAACAGCAACAGCAACAGCAACAGCAACAGCAACAGCAACAGCAACAACAGCACCATCCAATGCAGTATGGACAACAATTGCATCAGCTTCAGCGGAATCCTATGCTTTCAGATCCTTCTCAACAGCATTTTCAACAGCAATTTGAATCGCTCAAACAGACACAAAATTTGCCATTGCTGCCAAGACAATCAAGCATCCAGCGTCAAGGACATGAAAGTAATCAAACTCTGCATGAGCTTTATCAATCTCAGAATACTAGGCCTGACCTTCTTAATAGAAGTTTTGAAGCAAGCGATAATTTGATGCTTCGCCAAGGTCGGAATCAATCTAAAAAAAGTACTTCAAACCCATCATTCAATGAATCTTCCAGCAGTATGAGCAATGGAAAATCCAAGGTTGTTTTTAGAAAGACTAGACCTGCTGCACAGTTTCAAGAAAGTAAACTAAAATCAGATCCAAACATTGAATTTAAGGAAGTATTTATATCACCTAAAGATCAGTTTGAATCTTTGAATGGGATGGTAAGAGCTTCTTTTGACACTCAAAATTGCTCTAATGAATATTTACGTGCTATTTTAAAAAAGGAATTTAGTAGAATCAACTATATTGATATAAACATCAAGAAGTTTAAACAAAGTGGAATTCCTGTACCAACTTTGTTGCTGCAACAAAGAGAAACATCAGTTTTATCAATTAAACAATGCACAAGTTTAGCAAATAACAATGCTATTAATGTAATCTCCTTTGTTAGCGCACAAATTTCAAAACACTGTTTAGTTGTTAGCCAATATCTAGCTTACCTTGCTAGTCACCCCCCTTTGGGCAAGATATCAAACTTAGAAATATTTTCTCAAAGTATTCAAACAAGAAGGTTATATAACACCGCCATATATGCAGTCTCGAACTTAGTTAACACTGAATTAAATAATATTAGAATATATGGAATTGACAAACTTGAAGAACAGGCAGAAAAAATCAAGAATATTTTAATAAGCGTTGCCAATAAAATGACCTTGAATCAAAGACACCAAAACAACTCAAAAATGGTTTTAGAAAAAATGGCGTTATGTTCTTTTAACAGTTATTTCAAAACATTTTCATTGAATTCATTCAATCTTTCAGATAATGAGCTTGATAATATTAAAAAGCTCCAAACCGCAATGTTACAGTTTGATAGAAAGTATGTTTCTGGAGTTTTACTGGACTTTTCAAATATAAAATCACTTTTTGACTCAATACATATCACCAACATGAATGAAGAAACCAAAAATAAATTTCAATCCAATGAAGAGAAAGCTGATTACCTCAAAACTAAAATCAATGATTTAAGGACCTTAGGTTCAAAGAACGGGGAGATTAATTTAGGTAATACTTCGATTCAACAAGATCTAAGGGACCTGGAACACTTCTATAGCTCTGAATCTTCAAGGTATGAAGAGAGTTCTGGTTTTGCTTTCACTTCTTATGATGAAAATTTAAATGCTAGAGAAAATTTAGTTAATAATATCACCAACCAATCGGATCTTGTTGTGGAGAGAAAAAAACAAGAAGAAGCAAATCGTTTAGCTGAAGAAAAGAGAAAACAAGAAGAAGCAAAACTTTTAGCTGAAGAAAAAAGAAAACAAGACGAAGCAAAACTTATAGCAGAAGAAAAGAAAAGGCAGGAAGAAGCCAAACGTTTAGCCGCAGAGAACAGAAAGCAGGAAGAAGCTAAGCGTATAGCTGAAGAGAAAAAAAAGAAAGAAGAAGAACGTTTAGCCGCAGAGAAGAAAAGGCAGGAAGAAGCAACACGGTTAGCTGAAGAAAAAAGAAAACAAGAAGAAGAACGTATAGCGGAAGAGAAGAGAAAGCAGGAAGAAGCAAAACTTTTGGCAGAAGAAAAGAAAAGGCAGGAAGAAGCTAAGCGTATAGCGGAAGAGAAGAGAAAGCAGGAAGAAGCAAAACTTTTGGCAGAAGAAAAGAAAAGGCAGGAAGAAGCTAAGCGTATAGCTGAAGAGAAAAGAAAGCAGGAAGAAGCAACACGGTTAGCTGAAGAGAAAAGAAAACAAGAAGAACGTATAGCGGAAGAGAAGAGAAAGCAGGAAGAAGCAAAACGTTTAGTTGAGGAAAGAAGAAAACAAGAAGAGGTAAAACGTTTGCAGGACGAAAAGAGAAAAAAAGAGGAATCAAAACGGCTAGCAGAGGAAAAGAGGAAAAAAGACGAAGCGAAACGTTTAGCAGAGGAAAAGAAGAAAGCTGATTTACTTCGTCGTGCTGCTGAACAAAAGCGAAAGGCAGAAGAAACTCGACGCGCAGTGGAGCAAAAACGGAAAGATGATGAGGCAAAAAGATCATTAGATTTAAAAAGAAAATTGGAAGTCGCCAAACGGGTTGAAGAAGCAAAACGTGCTGTTGAAGAACAACGAAAAACAAAATTAGAAGAATTAAAGCAAAAACAAGCTGAAGCAAAAATTCAAGTAGAAAAAAGAGATGGCAAGAAAACAGAAGATGACAAGAGCAAATTTGATGAAGCAAAAGTGAAAGTTGAAACAAAACGTAAAGAAGCTGACAAGAATATTAAACTGGAGCCAACAACTGAGCATAACAGGTCGAAACCAGCTAACAACCAGCAGTCCTTGAGCAATATTTTAGCAAATACTTTCAATGATAAACCAACTTATAAGAAATTAAAAACTAAAACCTCCGAAGAAAAGAAGAGAGGTGTCTCGCCTTCCACAAGCTCGTCGATTGAAAGTAGAAATTTTAGTAAGCAGGAATTGCTTCATAGAAACGAAGTACAAAAAATTGATGATAAGGCTGGTGATAAGAAAGAAATTTTAAAAAATATTAGAAGGGAGTCAAATCCATTGCTTAACACGAGGAGTGATAACTTGAAAGTTCTACCACGGCAAAAGTCGGGAACCAGTAATGGCTTGATGAACTTGAGTGAAAATTTGAAGAAACGACGTGAAGAATATGAAAAGGCACAGAACGAGAAGCACAAATCCAACGTATCGAAAAATGAGCAACATAATAAAGAATATAGGAAGTATTTATTAGGATTAATGAGTGACCAAAAGAGCAATCTAGATAGAGTTGAAAGTATTGAAATGCAAGCAAGGGCCAAGGGCATGCATAAGATGGAGAGCAAGGAAGCGGATTACAAGAAGCGGAGGGTTGAAAATTATGATGAGGTGAACAAAGGCAAGAAGAGAAGAGTTGAGTAATAATAGGACAATGTTTAATTGTATTATAGAAACGGAATACCAGCAGGTACACGTTGCTTATATATAGTGTAATCTTTACCAAAGAAAATTGATAGTTTAGACTCCTCGAACTGAATTCTTTGAGAAAAGAATTGGTACAGCAGTGCTAGGAAGACAATGAAAGTAATTGGGTTTAGCATGAGTAATTGCGTTCCGAGGGCCCAGTAAAAGAACCCAACATAGCTTGGATGCCTCACTAGAGAGTAGATACCGGAAGTCACCAAAACGTGATTTGACTTTTTCTCAGTGGCAATCAAATGTGAAAACGACTCGCCACAGTACACCATGGCCGCTGAACGTAGCAGCTGACCTATTACCACCAGGCACAGGCCCGCAAGTTTAATGAGTGTGAGTCTTTGTTTGAAGTGAGGGAAAAAGTACAGCTCGGTCAAAGTCTCTAACAAAGCTATCAGATGAGCTACATGGTAAGTAACGCCATTGTTGATGAGAAACGAGTCTAAGGAGACCTTATCGGACTGGTATCTAGCCGTTATGTAGTATTCGAGAAAGTGGAATAAACAAACAAAGAAAATGTATACTGGCAATGGCGAAAATGGCACTATGTAGATCAACGGAATCGATGCGCCCCCTAAAACACCCAAAATAAAGGCAGTCAGTGAGACTGGTGGCAACGAATTTTCGTGATAGAGCTTAGAGACTAGTTTTTGTTCCATTGGTTGTAGTATTACTCAGTTTATGGCAAATTTTGCAAAATGGTTGTGGGATTAAATGCTATAGTAAAATACACTTTTAGCAACAAACACGTTCGAGTTGCTTACTCTGTTGCACAGTCGATATCTTTTTTTATATTTACGAGTCTTGTCAGTGGTGTATTTTTGCTGTACAAGGGGGGGAAAAAATCGAGTTCCTGATTTGGATGTCACAATAACAGATGAGATGAAGCGCTGTTGCGCCACACTCTAATGTGCTAGTATGCATTAGTAGGCTTGTCAGTGGCGCATGATTTTCGTTGAAAAAAAAAAAAATGCGCCACTTTTGTGTGTGGGTGTTCACAGGACGTGGCGCATGCTGTTTTTGTTATCTGTTTCACTGTCTCAGTTGAAAGTCGGCTCCGTATTCGGGAAATGAGGGGAACACCAAAAAAAATTTCAAGATAAGGATAGAGGGCAACAAGTGACCCCCCTCTTGAACAGAGAGCATGCTGCGGGGAAGCGCCAGTGGGCAAAGAAATAGCGGTGAGAGGACAGCTGAAGGCAAGAATGTAGCGGAAGTGTGGCGAGTTAAGTGGAGTGGTGCAAATGCCGCATTCGCACTCCAAAAGTATAGGGTTCGCAGCGTAAAGAAGATTTATAGAGAAGAGAAACACCCGTGCTCGGCGCCTTGGTTCCAGTAGAGCGAAAATGACATTTGTATGGGACCCGATCCCCATTGAAGGCGGCCCGGGCCATTAAGGAAAAAGGTTTTATCAAGAAGAGCCTCCAATTGAAGCAGTAACGACATCAGAATGTTGAGAACGATTTTAAGAAACAACATGAACGCACAAAGACAGTATTCCAGCAAGATTGCTGGACAATACCTGGGCGCACCGGTGAACGGTAGATACACAGTGACCCTCATCAAGGGTGACGGTATTGGAGAGGAGATCAGTGATGCAGTTGTGAGAATTCACGACGCTGCAGGCGTGCCAATCGACTGGGAGCCAGTGGATGTCACCCCATCGTTGATCAACGGTGTCACCACCATCCCAAAGCCTGCAGTGGACTCGATCAACAAGAACATGATTGCGCTTAAGGGCCCATTGGCAACCCCAGTTGGTAAGGGTCACCAGTCTATGAACTTGACATTAAGAAGAACGTTTGGTCTTTTTGCCAACGTCAGACCATGTAAGTCCATCCAGGGTTACAAGACCCCGTACGATGATGTTGACACCGTCCTTATTAGAGAAAACACGGAAGGTGAATATTCCGGTATTGAGCACGTTATTGTTCCTGGTGTGGTCCAATCCATCAAGTTGATCACCAAGAAGGCCTCTGAAAGGGTCATCAGATACGCGTTTGAGTACGCCAGAACCAGTGGCAGAATGGAAGTTCTTGTGGTCCACAAGGCCTCTATTATGAAATTGTCTGACGGTCTTTTTGTCAAGGTTGCCAAGGATGTTGCTAAGGAATACCCTGACGTCAAATTGAACTTCGAATTGATCGACAACACCTCTTTGAAGTTGGCCTCTGATCCTTCCGTTTTCAAGAAGTTGGTCATGGTTATGCCTAACTTGTACGGTGACATTCTTTCCGACTTGTCTTCTGGTTTGATTGGTGGTTTAGGTTTAACCCCATCTGGTAACATGGGTGAAAAGGTTTCCATTTTTGAAGCCGTCCATGGTTCGGCTCCTGATATCGCTGGTAAGGGTCTTGCCAACCCAACTGCCCTCTTGTTGTCTTCTTGTATGATGTTGAGACACATGGGTCTTGTTGCTGAAGCTGACAAAATCGAAACTGCTGTTTTAAATACCATTGCTTCTGGCCCTGAAAACAGAACTGGTGATTTGAGAGGTACCGCATCTACTTCATCTTTCACCGATGCTGTCATTTCTCATTTGTGATTTATTTATTCCTTATCATATTTATATATTATTACTTATTAACTCTTTTATAACATCATCAATTTTAACGTTTTGACGACATCCTACTATCACTTTCTTTTTTTTTTTGCATTAACTGTTTACTAGATTAAACTAGACACAATGTTGAATTAGTTCAAACAATGGAATCGAGACTTTTGAGTGCAGCGATCTGGAATTCAATTCAGCCCACTTCAGTTACTTTAGATTCCAAAATAACAGGTGCTCACTCTAATATCAAATTCAAAATTGTATTGAATGCCAATGCAAACTTATACCATTCATTACCATCGATTATGACTTTCTTCCACTCCATATTGGGTGATCTCTCTTCTATCCGAATTGATACCATTTGGTTCATTTCTCCAAATGGACACATCGCTCACTGGAATTTACCCGTAAATATAAATGCTAGTCTATCAGATATTGATAAGGGCAAAGAATGGGAATTGACAATGAAAATAGGAAATTATCCGTTTTATTCTAGGCTGCCAATCCCATATTTTCCATCCGATTTATTAGGTAATGAAACACTTTCTAATCATCAATTACTTGACCAATTTCAAGATAAGTTGGTCAAGGAACTGTCTTTTATTGAAACTCATTGGTTGAATAGAATAAAAGAAGCCTGTTTTTTACTCAATGGTAATAGTAATATTATCATGACAATGTCGCAAAAAGATTCGCAGTCATGGTATAAGGCTATTCTTGAACTTGATGGAGAATCTGTTTCAAACTACTTCTCTAAGCTAATACCATCACAAGTGAAAAATATTCCAATCTTAATATACAATAACGGCCAAATCATTAGATATAACATTAGACAACTGTTAAATGAAGATTTGGCAATTGAAACAATCACACTTGAACATTTGCTACTCGAGTTACTACACACATCACCAAGTTGTAAAGTTTGTGATATTGAAATTCCTAAAGATATCACAGTATTGGAGTTATATAAACTAATGAAATCAACCGATGGCTTCTTACACGTTTGTGTCTATTTGGGAACATCAAATGCAGCCTGAAGCCAACATCTATACATCTTTAACTGTTTTTTTCTATTAACCAACAGTCTTCTGTCTGTGCCAATCTTATCCTCTTTGAATCCACCTCTGGAAACAAAAATATCCCTGATTTCCTCCTCAGTAAAAAAGTAAACTCTGGTACCGTCACCTCTAACATAAAAATTATCTTCCAATAATCTATTTTTTTTGAACCTAACTTGAGCCAGATCATATCTTGCATAATCTCTCACCACAATTTTACCACCAGGTTTCATAACCTTCTTTAAGTTTTCAGTAGCAAATTCCCATTGTTTTGGATTCAGAGCTGAGAAAACGAAAATCATCACAGCAACATCTACGCTATTTGGCTCTAGATCTTCAGGAATCTCTCCTTTTTCATTGCTCAAATCCCAGACGCTAGAATAACAATTTCCGCTAGCATGCAACCTTTCAAATCTTTCATCATTTTTGACCAATTCAACAGCAACTTTTGAATAATCGCAACCAAACACCCTTAACTTTGGATTGTCATTTCGTTCCAAAATTGGGTACATGGTATTTCCTGCTCCACATCCAATTTCTAGAATAGTTTTTTCACCAGCATCAGGCTTTGTACAGTCAAATATGGATGGAAATTCTATTTCAAGCCATTTTCTGTCTTTGAAGAAATTTTCCCTATTATTTTTGTAGAATATATCCCAATATTTTGCAGGTTTGGCATTGAATTCATTCTTCTGAAAATCACCAACTGGGTTTGCTTTTTGAAACTCAAACTTTTTTTCGATTTCTTCAATTTGCACTTCTTCTAATTCAACATTATCCCATGCATTATGATTAAATACTTCTTCTTCATTTGTCAAATATCTTTGTCCAAAGTCGAAAGGAGAATCTCTCCCTAAACGAGCCGGTAAAGCCGGCTTAGTAATTTTAGAACTTGTTGACAGTTTAGTCTTTTCTCCCTCAACGGTCTCCATATGTAATAAGGTGAAATTTCACTTGATCTACAACATTGAAAGTTTGATCTCTTGCAGATCTGGATAAAAAACTTTTTTTGCTCAGATACTGGGTTTAACGATTTCCTAAATAGGAAACTGTCACTTGCAAGCCATTGCAATCAGCTGGTGTGTGGCTTATAGAAGAACAAAGGAGTATTGTATATATAAACCCTTAAACTTTCTGCAATTTTTTCTTTGTTTCTGTTAGTCATTCACCTTTATTTTCATATTCTAGTTGGTAAACCAACCTTATGTCATACAATCTTCACTTAAAAGGTGACCGAATAATCCCAGCGGATGATTTTCAAATTCCAATTTCCAATCAGTCAAGTCTTTTTATAAGCGAATTACCTCCACTCATTGTTGAAAAGAAGAGAACTAGTAGAATTGTTAGTATGCCTTTAACACATGAAAAAAGATATACCAGTGTTCCTGCACCAACAAGTCTGGATCAAAATAAAACAGTGATTTTACAACATGAAACAGCTGACAACGAGTTAAAATCTGATCATGATAGAAGATTTTTTTCCAGCATTGTTAAAAGAGTTAGTTCTTTAGGAGACAACTTCAACAAGAACGCTGCACATCCAAAAAGATATATCGCTCATGAGCTTAAAGTTCCAGATATCAGTATAAATGACATTAAGGATGATATCTGCGTTCCATTAGTTGCAAAGTTTTCTCAAACCCCAGCTAGAAAGTCATGGTTGCCAAAGGTGATTGCTAAGCATGTTAGTGCTTCTCCTCCATCGTTGGTATCTGCAGAATCAAGCTCTTCGTCATACTGCTACCCAGAGTCCTTTGCTGACAACATATACGAAGAAAACGGTAACGAAAACTTCGAAAATGACAATGAAAACGAGTATATTAATATGGATCAAGAATCTTCTGTACTTATGACCTGCAATCAGATCCCAGACGAAATCAGTTCAAGTGCCTCATCAATATTATCTTCTGTTCTTAATACATATGGTGATCTCAACTATTATAATGATGAAAAATTACATATTAAAGAATTTGTACCGACAGTACTCAAACCAGGCTTTGTGTCGCATACTAATCATACTTCGTTAACATCAAACATAATTTCAATATCACAAAACTCAGATTCTCTGTTTTCAAAATTAGTTTCTACTCCAAGCTCTGATGCCTCTTGTTATGATAATTCGTCAATAACAGATAACGTGTCAACCCTGCCGACTGCTATGTATAACGTTAAAATGAAAACGGTTCCTAGCAATGATTTTGACAATGGAAAGCTATCAAGTAACCATTGCAATTTGGAAACTAATGTTTCATTACCACCCCCTTCACCAAAGAAAGGTCCATGTGTGTCTCCAAGTTTAGATTCAGTTTATTATTCATGTCATTCAAGCTCAAGCTCCCAATATTCAGCATTATCTAAAATATCAAAATCAGTCATAAACGGTTCGTGCAAGCGCAAATCCCCATCACAGGTATACCCTGAAGAAATAGGACATCGTATACATAGAAGCTGTTCAGTGCTCTACAATTCTCAGAAAATAGATTTCAATGACGAAAGAATTAAAGCATCAAACAATGTTAAGCGAATATCAAGTGAGCAATATTGTCACTCTGTACAAATTTCACCTTCTTTGCTTAATGGAGCTGATATGTAAACAGCTTTCTGATTGAAACAAATGTAATGAAAGTTTAATAATAAACCGATGTATTAGATTATACGTTTCTGTGAAAAGTATAGTATGCATTGTTATTGTTTTATATATAGACTAATAAATCATAAACCCAACCTAGCAGCTTTAAATCTACTTAACTTTTGCGATTCGTCAGGGTTAACAAACTCTTTTTCTTTGTCACTTTCCTGAAATCCACCTTTGTATTTATAAATCATCTTTTGGCGCAATCTCGTGTAATCCATTGCAACTTGAGTAGACAAGGTCTCATCACTTAGTTCAAAATCTAAACTGTCTATCGGTAAAGAGTTGTCCTTATTAACTTCATCAATATCATGTTCCACAATATCAAGAGCAACTATCTCATCGTCACTGTTTGCTTCAACAATGTCTTGAGTTAAACCATCAGCGTTTTCGTTTAACTTTGTGACTCTTTCATGTAATTCGGTAGTTCTTCTAAATTCAGTTTCCTTATTGTGCGATTCAAAATCTTGAAGTTCTTCAATTACAGGACCTTCTGTGGCTATGTCATCATCATAAAGTCCCAATACGTATGCTTTTGCCATACCTTCAACATCGTTGTTCAAGCTCGCATAATCCAAGGTTGCACCTATAATATTCTGTTTTTCATCATTTGATTGAATGCCGTGCTTAGGGAAATAAGTAGATTTAAGTGGCTCTATTGGATATTCTATCTCTTCTAAACCACTGGAAGCATCGAGCTCTTTGTCTTGAATAAGTTCTTGCGTCGAAATAAATTCGTTTTGAGGCCCTTCGTCATCATCATCAAAAATATCTTTCATTGTCTCATTCCTCACAATCTCAAAATCCTCATCATGAATTTCTGAACTCGTCAAAGGATTGGTATCTACAGGTGTTGTAATAGACATGCTACTATTAGTGAGAAATTTAGATGGTGGCTGTAGTGATTTCATGACTTTTTTGGCTAGTGATGACCTGTTTTTAATTGCATCGTCTTCTTGGTCAAACAGCTGTCCACCATTTTTAATATCAATTCCAGTGAACTTTTCTTGTAACTTCTTCCCTTTTTCGGCGGCCTTAACCATTTTAAATCTAGAGATAGGTTTTCTTCCCAGCTTAATCATATTAGCAACGTCAATATCCGGGCGGTTCTTCTTCGTTTCCTCTTGCAATTTAACTGAATTCAAGGGTCTCACATTAACTTTATAATTAGTTTCGATAATATGCTCATTCATTGGTCTTTCAACAACATCTAAAACTGCTTCTTCATCCATTTCTTCTGCTTGAGAAAACTGTTCAAATACTTTCTCTCCAACATCAGCAACTTCATTTTCCCCCAATCTTGATGATCTAAAAAGTGAAACATGATTATGACTTACTTTCTTTTTATCATTCAGCTCGTTTTCGTATTCAGATTGACGTAAGTCATCCCATATATTTTCAATTGGTTTAACATCAATTGTCGACTTAAAAGATACCTTTTTCTTAGAATTTTTGTCAATTGTTTTGAGCTGTTCTTCCATATTTTTTTCATCATCTGATTGCAATTGCTGTAGCCTTTGTTCCATAATTTTTTGCATAAATAAGTTACTACCTTTTGAGCCCATCATACTTTCTATTGCTCTTTGGTTTGCCTCAAATTCGTAATCGTCATCACTAAAATCTTCCTCCATATTATCATCATACTCAAAATCAGCATTTTCATCACTAATAACATCATCAGTGATGAGCTCATTCGCTATCATTTCTAAGCTAATAATATCTGCAGGATCAATTTCAGGTTTGTACATCTCTCTCGTGACTTCAGAGATCACCTCGCTAGTACCTTCTTCCTTCAGTAACTCTTGATATGTTTTTTTCTCTACTTCAGGATTGAAATCATCGGTTACAATTTCAGATGTTTCTTCAACTTTCAAACCCATATCAACAAATAATTCAGCTAGTTGTTTGTCATCAACTTCATGTTCAGCATTCTCAGTACTATCACTCAGTTCAGGAACTTGAGATATTGATCCTCCTGTCGTATTTCCATCATTGTCCATCTCTTCTCTTATCATAAAAGGCCTAAATGACTGATCACCATTTTCATTTTTGTCTTGATCATTTTTCTTATTTATAACACAATAACTCTTTATGAGATTTCCATCGTCATCAGTTTCTTCTACAATTTTGTTTTGGGCTTGCGGAGCTTTATGCTTCCCAATTTTAACATTGTTGTCTGCCTTTGTAAGTTTTGCATCATTGACAAGTTTAGCTAGTGAATCATTATCTTGATATGGTTTGATTTCAGAACTTATAATTTCGTTACTTTCATTCAGCTTTTCTCTAATTTCCATTATAGGTAAAGACAAATCTAAATCGACTGTATTTATTTCTTTACCAGCTAGTTTTTTTGGATCCTTTAGTGATTCTTTTATTTGTTCGTCTCTTTTGATTAAGTTGATACTAGTTTCATTGATACCATCATCCTTTTTTATAGACTCGAATGCTCCATCGTTTGTTTTGTTGGATAGAAGGGTCTTTGACCTCAAATCCAAGCTATCTATGTTGTTCAAACTTTGAAATAATTGAATCAATCTTTCTCGGGCTTCAATCCTCGATTTAATATCGTTCTCTAATGCATATACTTTTTCATTTAACTCTGTTACCTTCTCTTTGAATACGCTAAGCTCTTTTTCTGATTCCACATAAAAGATGCTCTTTTCTTTCAAATGCTCTTGGTCTTGAATGCTTTTAGACTGATGTTTTTTCAAAACAGATAAATATGATTTTAATCCATTCAGTTCTGAATTATAAAAACCTTTCAAACCAATGAGATTCTCCAACAAATGGTCAATAGTTTCCAGCTGAGAGTCTGACATCTTCTTAAAACAATTTAGAGTTGAATTTGCAATTCTTATTTCAGGAAGGAAAAAAAAAAATTATCTTACAAATAGACTGAAATGTCAGCATAAAGCAAAGATCAAAGATATGCCACCATATGGGCAGATAGTCATAGGACCTCCAGGGTCTGGAAAATCAACATATTGTGATGGTATGAATCAGTTTCTAAATTCCATTGGAAGAAACTCGCTTATTGTCAATTTAGACCCAGCAAACGATCGCTTACCATACAATTGCACACTGGATATTAGAGACTTTGTGACTTTGGAAGAAATTATGAATGATGAAGGGTTGTCTTTAGGTCCTAATGGAGGACTAATTTACTGTATGGAACTGTTTGAACAAAACATGGAAGCATTTGTGAACAGTATTAAAGATTTAATTAAAATCAGTATTGACGGACAAAGCACCTACATCATTTTTGATTGTGCTGGACAGACTGAGTTATTTACCAATAATCCAATTTTTACCAAGATCTTCCAGAAACTGGTCAGTGAATTGGACTTCAGATTGTGCGTTGTTTCACTAATTGACAGCATTAATGTAACGATACCTTCACATTGGATTTCATCACTTTTGTTAACTTTAAGATCTATGTTACAAATGGATCTGCCACAAGTTAATGTCATATCAAAAATTGATCTTTTGAGTAACTATGTGAATAGCGATAAAGCTGATAAAGAGGCAAATCGAAACCGTGGTGAAGGAATGACAACGGAGGAGGACAAAAAAGGCGGTGGATTGCCATTTAAATTGCAATATTATACAGAAGTTCAGGACTTACACCATTTAATACCATATATTGAAACAGAGAAAAATCAAAGGTCACATTTATGGTTCAACGAAAAGTATCATAGGTTAACCCAGTCAATTGCTGAATTGATTGAAGATTTTAGTTTAGTTTCATATCAAGTGTTGGCAATTGAAGATAAAACTTCAATGATCAACTTATTATCTCTCATAGATAAAGCAAATGGTTATTGTTTTGGAACAAATGAATTGGGAGGCGATTCGATTTGGTCTGATGCTGTCAGGCAATCCAGCATGGGATTTATGGAAGATATTGACATTCAAGAACGATGGATTGATGAAAAGAAAGCCTGGGATCAATTAGAAGATGAAAAACGTCAAGAACTCCAAGAATATTTTAATAAAAACGAAAAACCGATCGATGTTGAGTCAGAATGGGAACAGGCTCTACAAGACTGGGAAATTAAAAATAGGAAATCAGTTTTAAGATGAAATGGGTGTGTAATGAGTTGTTTTTAGGAAAGAGTGGTCAAATATTCACTCTTCATATAAAAGTTAGCAAATATACTTTATGAAAGGTAATTTATAATGCCATGTTTATTCATTATATTCAAGCATCAACAACCTTTTTAGCATTAGCAATTAGTTCCTTGCTAGAGTCATCAAGGTCGTCAACATTTTCCTCGATATCCTTGATAATTTGCCTCGCCTTTTGAATAAGATTTGGGATTAACTTTTCTGTCTCAAGTTGAATCCTGCGTAAGTTTTTAAGCTCGTAGAACTCATTAGCGTCTTCTGTAAGGTTTTTCTTAGTAATATTGAGCTCTGTTTCCTCTATTATTGTTTTATTTTCCTCCAACTCTTTCAAATAATATGTTCTATCTTGCAAGATTCTCTTTAAAGCTGAAATTTTGATCTCTTTGTTACTTGGTCCCATGGCGTTAGATATCTTTCAAGTATCTATCACTTTTACGTATTCTTTATACTTCTTAAAGAAGATATATGTGATGGACTTTTTTCCACTATCATAAAAAAATGCTATAACAAAATTATATGTGCGCAATGCTTAATGCTTAGAAGCAGCTAAATTCAATTTATACTAAATCACCAACCAAAACAAAAATTCAATATGATACGATTGCTCAAAAACCCTTTTGAACTTCAGGTTTATCCTTTTCTTTTCGTTCTCGGTGAGCTCCAAATGCATTAGATTCTTCAGTTCCTCTCTTTTTACTAGCATCATCATTTGCATCTCTGAGCTCAGTAGTATCAATTTCAATTGGTAACAACTTAGAAATGGATTTGAATATGTCTAAAGAGTCGACGCTACCATATCGGTTGTTAACTGTTTCGAAAGTCCCATTTAAATTCCCATATTGATATATATATTTATGAGCGCGCTCAAGTTCCTCTGCTGTAGTTATGGAGGCTGTTTTTCGGTAAATAGCAGACTTTATTTGCTTATATCTAATTGTTTTTCCGTTTGGTAAGTCTTTCGGTAGATCTGAAAACCTTGGATGTTTTGCCCCTGTACCAGAAATTATTCTTCGATCATGATATCTCGGACCATCATTTTTTTTAAGAGAAGCCTGGGCAACCAAATTAGTCAATAAATCGGTATCTATCAGGATTTTTTGTGATGTATCTAACGATGGCAAATTATTGTTAATACTTGGAGTTGAAAGTTGAGCTGCCGTCAACATAGTTTTTACGTGATTGAACTCATATGGCATAGAAGGTTTTGATCTTGCTGCGGATACTCCTGATGGCCTATGGGATTTTAGAGCAACTAGACTGGTATTTTTGTCGTTTTGAACCCAATCTTCAGTCTTATTGGTACGTGAAGAAAGAATGATTTCGTAAAAGCTGTAAATACATTCAATATATGGGCATTCTACGTGTAAATGATCAGCAAGTTTGATAATTTGCCATAATTTTGGTTTGAGGTAATCAGGGAAACCATATTCAAAGGAATAAATTGTAAATGGTGTATTCAGCACGGTATCGTTTGTTTCATCATTGATACTATTGTAGCTTGGATACCGTTGATTAAACTGATTTGAAAACCTCGTGAAAAGCTTATTGCAGCTCTCTGTTTCTTTGGGACTTGGAAACTCTCCTTCACAAGTTTTGAAAGCCAATTTCAAAATTTCATTGAAGTAGCCTTTGCGTATCTTAGCTGTTATGGGTGTTTCTGATGTCAAAGGTCCATACACTAATTTTAGGCTTTCGAAAAAGGTGGAAGTCAAAAAGGATTTCCAACAGTATCCTATAGCGCTTGGTATTTCCCTTTGCTGAATCACTTTAACATCACAGTGTCCTCTTTCTCTTAGTAACTCTATTAGTAAGCGTAACTTAGAGCCAAATAATCCTTTTCCTTTTGATGCCTGTTCTGTAAACCTACCTGTTTCTGAAGAGGTATAACCAATGTAAGTCTGTGTTTTTTCCCCTATGAGCCTATAGGAGAGATGGTTTTCCGTTTGTTCAATCCGAACTTCTGCTTCAGAAATTAGACTCATCACCAAATTGTTTGATAATTTCTCCGTAACCAAAGTTTCAAGGCAAACTCCAATTACAGAATCAATAAGAATGATTGTTTCTGAGACTACAGCACTTTTTAATTGAGAAATGTACTGCAGAAACTGGTCAATGTCATTGGCACCAAGCAATACAATATCTAGAGGTTCATTTAACCCTTTCAAGCTTGAGCTTAAGTGAGCTCTGTTGGGTTTATAGGATGTGTTGCCAAACTTTTGGGATTTCCAATGTATTTTTTCATCGCTTGCAATACATATGGTATCAATATGTATCACTAGGCAGTTGCTTTCAGCCAGTCTCCAGGCTAAAAAGGCGCATGCCGGTGAATCACCAACTGTTCAAATGTTTGTTCAAGTTAGTATGTGCATGATGAATTTACAGTTTTCTCGCTTACATTAAGTTGGGTAATGATGCAGCGTTTGCATTAGTTTATGTGTCATCTCTTACAAGTTAGCACTGTCTGACGTTTTTCCATTTTTGTGACTGGATGATAATGTTCATTTGATAAGGCAAATGTACTTATACATATTGCCCCTTTGAATGATAATCTACATATGCTCAGCATTCACCTTGACAATAATTTGTCTTGGAAATTTTAGTTATATACAAGAATAAGGTATCTACATAGTTAGTCTATCAGTATTTATACTTTCTTTTATCTTTTAGCTTCTCTGTTTCCTTCGGTTTTGTCAGAAATTCGTATGCATCAATACGAGCCATTCTACCTAATGCACTTTCAAAATCCTTCGGATCGGTTTCCATGGCAGTCTTATAATCAGCTGCAATTTGTCTCTTCAGCTTTGTGGCATCCCTCTTCTTTTTCTTCCTAAGGTTTTCTTTCTTTTCCTCAACCTTGGCAAAATAGAAAGTGTTTTCTTTCTTGCTTTGAACAGCACTCTTCTTCCCCAATGCCCAAGAGTCACCCATTTCAGCTTTTCTCGCATCATGATACTCCTGCTTCCCAACAGATTTGGAAACGTGCCATTTCTCAATGTGACCCGAAGGAGCACACACATCCATCATGGTAAACCCCTTTTTCTTTAATGGGGGAGCTAAAATCCTTGGGTATTCGTTTCGGTCTGTACTTTCATACCCTGTTTCACGCACAGGAAAGTTTTGGTGTTTTTCTCTTAATCGCTCGACCTCTGCTCCATCTAAACCTGAACGTTCAACAACTAAGTAAGCAAAACTAGCAGTTTCGTAGTCACTTCCTCCTTCTCTTCCTCTACCAGCTTTGGAAAGCCCCTTAATTCCTACACCAGAAACTGGACTGGACCATTTAGTTGCAAGCATCCTACCTCTTTTTAACTCTAGTAGATAGTTTGGTCTGTGAACGTCAACACTAAAACTGCAAAACTTAAGTTTCTTGCCGATTTGACCATATAAATAAACATGAGGGTCAAAATATTGAAGTGGGCATTTTCCATGATGAGGACATGGATATAAAACTGACAGTTGGATTTCTTGTTCTTCTTCAGATTTGCTGTACTGATCATCCTCAACAACATCAAATGCCTCCAACAATGCAGGTTCAATGTCTTTCATGGCCTCTTCTTTATCCTCTGGGGTTAACGCTATATTCAGTTTATTTTGCATCTTTTTCCTTGAAGACTTGAAGGGCCTTGGAATCTTACTCATTTCCCCTTCATAGTTTTCGGGTCTTAAAATGAGTTGACGAGCTCTTGCAATAGTTTCGGCCCCAAGTGGAGAGCCACGCTCAACTAAGATTAATTTACCATTAGTGTTCAATCTTCTGATGTAACGCTCCAGCTTTTGATCGACCTCCCCTGGAAAGTTTTCAACTGTTGTTAATAACTGTTGTTGTACAATAATTAAATCATATTTTTTTTCCTCTGGTCTTAAACAATCTAATAATATTGACTTGATGTTGATATTTTTAGTTTTCACTTTCCCCACATATGGAGTTTGCATTTTGTCTTCCATTTCAGATATGTTGGAATCGTCTGTGTTAATTGTAAACTCTTTTTCTTTAAATCCCATATCTTGCCCAGTGCTAATTTCTTCTTCATAAGTACCTTCCTGGTCTTCTGAATTCCTTGGAAAATGTTCGTTAGCTTGTCGACTCAATAAAATCTTTGCTCTTCTTACCATGTGATATTCACCGTTCACAACTACATCTTTTACTTTTGGATTCCAATCTTCACCCATGATATCATTTAATGCTAGCATTCCGGTAGCGGGTCCAAAACCAACTTCTAAGACGCTCTGTGTTTCATTCTTCATTTTTTCATAACCTTCTTTATAAGTGAATTCGCTCAAAACTTGATAGACAGCAGCATAGTCTTGAACAAATCCACCAGCGATCAAAATGTCAGCTTCTTCTTCTGATTCTGTTCTTTTTTTTACGCCTCTTTCATTCAACTCAACGTACCATTCCGCAACTTTTTGTTTAAGCGTCTTTGGATCATACTGAAACAACATATTGTTCTGAATGGCATCAGTAATTTTTGAAGGGACAACAACCCGTTTGTGATTCACTTTGGCCCATCGCGTCTCTGGATGTAGTCTAGCTTCTCGACTGGTCGCTGCTTCTAATAGTTCACCTGTCTGTGCATTTCTATATCTTGGATCTACTCCCAAAACCGATTCTTCAGGTGTTACTACTCTTGAGTTGTGGATAGGGTTTCTGTCATTAATAGCTTCATTGACCAACTGTCCAAATGTTTCGCCTCTTGACCTATAAGCATATAATAATTGCGAATGCTCTAATGCAACGGGGTGTTGTGATTCAATAAAATCTTGTGGGTTTTCAATTGTAATTCTATTTCGATCATTTGGTGGCTCTGAATAAAACCTTTTAAATAAATTTAAGCCTTTGTTTGTTACCCTTCCTTTATGTAAATGATAGCCTTTCAAAAGATAGACCTTTAGCATGGCTATAGCTATCTAAATATCAGAAGACTTACAGATATAGAATTTAGTGAAAAAAATTTTTGTGCTGACAATTATCTTAACTGTAACTGCGATTCTGATCTCTTGTACCGGTAAATTATCATTAGATAGTTTACTAATGGTTTCAGCTTGCTTAATTATAATTAAATGAGTAAGGACCAATTATTTATAAAAAGCATCGTTTAAATATCCATTTTAATCAATCCAATAGGTTTAGCAATGAAATCTAAGAAACTACGATTCAAAAAGCTAAGAAGGGTAAGAAATGGAACAATTAATACCTCAACACATGATGCTGACTTTGTTGATCATGGAAAAGTAGATGATACAGCAAATGTATTCCCCAAAAGGTTACAAAGTGAAAACTTTAAAAGAACTAAAAAGCATCTTGTACCATCCATCAAAGAATATGGAAACCATGTTGATGGATACAGATTCATCGCATTTCAAGATTCTCAAATTCCAATGGAGAATGAAGACGAATCATCTGACTCATCATTCTGCCTAGAACAGGTAAAAACTGATGATGAACCTAATGAGACTCCAAGTCAACAGACATTGCATGCATATAGACTCAATTGGAAAAGAATACATGAATGCACGCCAAACAACATTCCACTGCCTGTTGCAACAGGAAAATACGAAGATGTCAATGTTGAGAACGTAAAATCGTTTTTGAAAAACTTAAAAAATGCCAAAAAGGAAAGAATCAGATGGCACCCGGATAAAATGAGAGGCACTTTAAAAGAGCTTCAGTGTGATCAATTGGTAGTGGAAAGTCAAATTACACATGTTTTTCAAATCATTAATATGGTATACGAGACCTGGAATAATCATTCTGAAGAAAGAACGAATTAGCTTTTGTATAACGTAAGTGGAAAAATAAAAAATCAGAAGTATATATTAGTAGAAGTTCACTCGATCGTTAGTTTGTCATCACTATTAGCTGTGACAGGAGAATTTTCTTTTGTATCTATTACCAATGAGCCTTCTGTCTCTTCTGTTTCTTCTGTTTCTTCATTGGCATTCAGTTGACTATCTTCTCGTCCTATGATTGCATTCTCTCTTTCTACTTCACTTGACATTTGTAAGTTTCCTTGTCTATTTTCTTCCTCCTCCTCGTCTCCCTCTTCTCTTGCTTCTTCTTCTTCTTCTTCTTCTTCTTCTTCCTCTTCTTCTGCGTCTTTGGCATCTTCTTCTTCAAAATCAGAGAGCTCCTCCTCGACGTCTTCTTCTTCATTTTTTATTTCTTCTATCTTTCTTTTCTTTGGATCTGGTTGATCATCATCCAATGTGTTTTGTCTTTCAGCCTCATGCGGGCCCTCTTTTAAATCATCATTTTCTCCTTCTCCCGATTCCTCTTCTTCTTCTTCCTCCTCTTCTTCTTCCTCTTCTTCTCCCTCGTTGGCAGCTGCTAAATCGATCACAATGTCGTCTTCCTCAAGCTCTTCATCTCCTTGGTCTGGTGGATAATCATTCCCGTTTTCTTCGTTATCCCAAACAATGTTGAATTTTGTCACCCTTGGCTTTTCCGCAAGTATATTTCTCACAATATGTTCCACCTGGACCTTGTTAGGAGGGTTTTCTCTCAATTCTTCTGTTTCATACTCGTTGTTAACATAATATCCCACACGCACGAATTCTTTCTCTTTATATGAACAACTCAATAAAATAACGGTAACACTTACCAACTCTTTTGCTGGGATCAAATCCGGTGAAGGGGCATCTGCCATTAGAATGAATTTGTTGATACCAACAGGTACGGGACCCACGAGAACGGAATCCAATTCTTGGTCGTGCTCAAGTGAATCTGACGACCCGACATATGTCAATTTCCACTCAAGATCTTCTTTCAATTGCTCTAAACACTCGAAAGTGATTTCAAATTCATACGGATCCGTAAATTTTGCTGGATTATTTAATACCTTTATTCCCAATAACGAAACCACTGACATCTTATAGAACTGAAACGTCTAAAAATATGTTTTAGTATAAGAAAGAGAACGATACAATGTTTCAGTCTTTCTACCTTAAGCATTTTACAGTATTGTTGAGTTTTTCGCGTTTCGACGCGTTCTGAACAGTAAAACAGCTCAAAAGCTCATCACTAAATGACAACTATTATTTTATAAAATCTTTTATAAGTGAGCAGTTTAATACATCTCACAGCATGTTTGGTTTTAATATTGAGCTACATTATTTATTCAAAACAATTATATTGTCAGGCGTTGGTTTGACCTATCTGAAAACATGAGTTTTTCACCTTAAGTTTGAAAGCAGCTACCTTGCTGTTTGAATGAGAGGTAAAGTGAAGGACACGCAGTGAGACTACAATTGAAGAGCTTTTACTTTTTAAACACATCAAACCCACATGATAAGCATGTTTGCTTTTGCCTCCCATATTTTGACTAGGAAGTCGCTGTGTGTTTAATGTGTGTCAGGTTGCAAGACCTGGACTATAATTTTTCCAGCACGAAACAACTTAGAACTTTAAACCATATATGGTCAACTTTTTTCAAAATAAGTGGTAATCAAATATTGCTTAGTTATTAATTAAGATATTTAATGTTGAAGTATAAACTACAACATACATATTTCTAACGTACGATCACTGATATGCAGTACATAGTGAGTTAACTATGTAACACTTTAGTGTACGTAACAATGAAGAGGTACATGTAAGGTTGAATGTATCAATAAAAAGCATGTATATTGCCATAATACCATTGAGCAACAGTACGTTTCCAATCCGTTCCGTTGCTATCATGGCTATTGGAGTAATTATAGCTAATGGGTATTCCTCTAATGGGAAACTCTTAAACTATGCTCTGAATGATTAAAGTAACTATAAAAGAAGTATAAGGTAAAAGATAAAAGGTAAAATAAAAGCCCTTCATACACAAAATAATAGTTAGAATATGAACCACAATTTCGGTTCTAGATTATCTGAATTAGTCAATTGATACTAATTGAATAAAAGATAATGTAAGACAGAGTTAAAGTGCATTTAATGCATGAGCATAACTCTTAAAGAAGACATCTTATTGTTTGATCAACACTTTAGGTAACTGTATGTAATTGAATCAGGTAATCCAATTTGTATTGGCTTCAGATAATTGATAAGGTTCAATCTTCTGATTAGTAAAAGTCTCAGGTAAGTTCAACTTGATGTAGCCTAATTTAATTCCTAATTTGACATGTTGTAGCATTGTAGGTTTATCTATCGATATTATATTAGCTGAGCGAAAAAACGCAGTTACAGCCTAATCTAGCTCTATACGTTGCCTTACCCTCGCACCCCATCCGTACATTTTAATCATGAAAATTGAATTTAAAAGAGCATCTTGACACCAAGATATGTATGTATAAAAATATCGCGATGTCAAAAGAACTTGATAACATTTTATCTTTTAGTAGTTAAGCAACATAGTTTGTCTATTCTCAGCCGATGCCCCCAAATAAGGAGAAAATTGTGCGCCCTTTTTCTATTCAGAATATTGATCATATTGTGTTACGTGTTAAGGACATGCAAAGCAGTTTAGATTTCTACGTAAACTTGCTGGGCTGTTCTATTGCTAAAAACAATGAAAAATATTCAATGATTCATTTGCGTACGGGTTCATCAATGATTGATCTCGTCGACATTAATGGAATACTTGGTAAGGCAGGAGGGGATGCTCCAGATATCCATCGGCCAAACGTAGATCATGTATGTCTGAGAATTGACCCATTTAATTTAGAAGACTTGCGAACTTACTTAAATATGCATCAAATTGAAGTTACCCAACCAATGATCCGTTACGGTGCTGAAGGCGATGGGTTTTCTATTTATGTACATGATCCTGATGGTAACCGTGTGGAATTGAAGGGTCCTTCGGAAGCTGTATAGACAAAGCTAATTTATTGATTAAATTTAAATTGAATCTTAAAGAACTATCAACTATTGAATTACCCTCTGTAGCAACAAACTTCATCAATGCAGATGACAAGAATAGTGTTTTTTTAGCTTTTCTAGAAAGATAACAAAGGTTATCGGCATTGATGCTGTTGTTTCAAAAGTTCTAAATGCGATCGGTGTTCCAAAAGAATTGCTTTTAGAACTAGTCAGATTGCTAAAAAATAGAAGAAATGTAGGTCGACCTCTCGAACATCTTTGCTAGTTATGCATCAACTTCGAGTAAAATCTCAAGAGACAATTGTCATGCCTAAAACCCCACGCTTTTTTGAATCCTCATGCTTATTATTGCTCCAATGACTTGGGGAAGCACTTTTATTGTTACGACTCAATTTTTTCTCCCGATTATCATCACCATCTACGCTAGTGCGTTTGCTTCCGGTCGGTATTTTGTTGCTTCTAGTAACTAAAAGTTATCCGCGAGATGTATGGATAGATTGGAGCATCATAGAATAAAATCTTTCATTGCCGTCGTCACCTTCTATCAACCTTGAATAAGATACTAACACCATAATTTAAGACTCCAAGACTCCGGTTACTTTAGCTAAGGTTATTAAGGTTTTAGGTAGAACCGGTTCCAGAGGTGGTGTCACCAAGTCAGAGTCGAATTCTTAGACGACACGTCCAGAACTTTTGTCAGAAACGTCAAGGGCCCAGTTAGAGAAAACTACATCTTGTGTTTGATGGAATTCGAAAGAGAAGCAAGAAGATTAAAATAAGTTTTACATCTAATACAATTTATCAAACACAAATAAAATTTATGTATGTATACACAATATTTTAATTTTTCAACTTAAACAAAACACTTTTCTGATAGATGTAGTTTTGTTGTCTTTAACTATGTTCTGAATGATTAAAATAACTATAAGAGAATTATAAGGTAAAAGGTAAAATAAAGGCCTTTTTAACACATACACAAAATAGAAATTAGAATATGAACCACAGTTTCGGTTCTAGATTATCTGAATTAGTCAATTGATACTAATTGAATAAAAGATAATGTAAGACAGAGTTAAAGTGCATTTAATGCATGAGCGTAACTCTTAAAGACGACATCTTATTGTTTGATCAACACTTTAGGTAACTGTATGTAATTGAATCAGGTAATCCAATTTGTATTGGCTTCAGATAATTGATAAGGTTCAATCTTCTGATTAGCAAAAGTCTCAGATAAGTTCAACTTGATGTAGCCTAATTTAATTCTTAATTTGACAAATACAAGCTAATCCTAGTTTACACTCTATTTATAAAATCAATATTTACTATAAAAGGAACTACTGTATCCTTTTTATTTAATCATCTTTATTTTATTTAATACAACTAAGATATAGGTTTTTACAATTTTTTTGCTCAAAATGGCTAACGCTTTATTTTAGTTATCAACTTCTCTTACCTTGGCAAGAAGAGTTGGCACAAAGGCAAAACCACTCTTTCATTTCAATACTATACACAACTAATATAGCTATTTTCATCATTATGCAGTCGCAATACTGGTGAGACTTCTACAATCCTGAATAATTAATGTTGGAAGCTTAAGAACTTTTGTCATATTGTGTCTTTATAGTTGCATAGTGGATTGAAGTATTGTTCAAATATACTCGTACAATAACTTTATTTTAGCTTTACTTTTGCTGCATTAGGTTCATTTTGAACAGAGCTACATTGAACCCACGTGACTGAGAAACAAACTATAGTTTTCCATAGTTTCGAGCGAAGTGTGAAACACAATTCAGCAATAGTGACAAAGGTGTCCTCAGTGTTCAATCCGAGCTTTCAATGTTCAAGATAATGAACACTTTAGTTTTTGTTAACTTTGAATTGAGCTTGCGTTCAAAGTCCAAATCCTGTTAAAGAAGAAAAGAAAGCTGCAGCTAAAGTGCTTTCTCTGTGTGCACACCTTCACCACGATATGGCTTTTTGAACATCCTCCCTAGTTAGAAAGTACAATTTTTGATTCAAACAAATACATACCTTGGGTTTGACACCACTATTATGCGTAAATATGTCAAAAGCATGTAATAGCATGCATCTGGCTTGAATACTTTTTAGAAAACATCAGTCATTAAAATAGTTAGACTTTGATGGAGCCATTATAGCAACTCCAATCTAGTTTAGATTATCGAATGCGGTCTGTACTATTCAATACAGCAACAGTAGTATCACACAAACATCATACTGAGATGGCTGGATAGGGAAATGAATTTAACGTAAACGGACTTTTGTTGTTTATCTTTTACCCTTTTAGGAAAAGTAATTGGACTTTTCAGCCTATTTGAGACCAGATTTAAAACGTCAGCAATCCGCCTTTATGAAGCAGCTCAAGTAATTCTTGAATAATATCTATTTCTTGACTGGCAATCTAGTTACTGGCAAAACATTCGGCTGACCATTTTCCCATCATTTCATAGAATATTTAAAGTACTATTTTTGCTTAAAAGTTATCAGTGTATAATTTGAGAACTACAAAAACCATCATTCAGACATTCGTACATGCAATCAGTAGACTCAAGATTCGGCAACAACATTAGGGGAACTGAAGACGATTACCTCAAGGCTAGAAATCAGCAATATATGAAAAACCCCTGTCAACCTCATTTTTTTCCTACTAAAACAGAAAGTAAAAGCCAGTCGTACCAAAGACAACGGGATTCTGGTGCAATGGAAACAAACGACATTTTGAAAACACTTTTTGGTACAGAGCAAGCCCAATGGGACTTTTCTGAGGAGTCTCTTCAAAGAGCCCTCGAGCTTCGTATCAGCCAGGAAAGAACCAAACAGGAGTATTACAAAGTGGAGGCTTTAAACAGGTCCATTGAACTGATGAAATTGGTTGCAGTAGCTAAGGTCCCTACCAATTTGATTCCATGCGTTTTTGGACAACCTTTACAAGCATCCATTAGCCCAATACCAGGACCTGTGGTGTCGGCAACACAAATCACCACACCAAACTCCATTAACCAAAGTCCAAATGAACATCAATCGCCTAATTCGCCTTCGCCTAGAAAACACCACACTAGGGGTAAAACTATATCTAACATTACAGATTTACACAAACAGCAATCATCCTCATTTGAAACGGAGCCACTTTTGAACAACAAATCAGCTGAAGATCCTATGACATCTTTTAAATTTGGTGCTGGTTCCGCTTCTACGGTACTCAACAACAGTAATGTCTCACAGTTACGAACTTCATTGGCTCCTAGACATCAGCTTTCACCATCAAGGATCGGTGCTCACGCTGTTTCTTCATTGAGTAGAAATAACAATGATGCAAAAAAAAACATCAACCTTCACAGACTTCGTCATGGGACTCATCACCAAAGAACATTATCATTACCTGCATCTGTTAGCATACCTGAATCAAGCCCAGTGGAATTTCATCGTCCTAGTTATGCCTCAAAAACATCGATTTTCATTCCCGATTTAACAGGAAAGACACCAAACGCTGTATATAGTCAAGACAATTCACAAAAGAAACGAAGAGTCTCGGGTGGTATAGTCAAAGGATTTGAGTATTACAGACCAAATGGTGAATCTAAACCTAGTTCTTCTAAAGATGATTTCAACATTAAATTTAAAAATAACCATTCCATAAAAATGATAAACGATAATGAGTCTGATACTGATGATACCACTGTTATTTCTAATAATTCAAGGAGTCCTTCACCTTAATTTCTGATCATCATAATGAACAAGCTGAAATTAAAATTATTAAATTCAAAATCACAAATATATTTACTGTATAATTAGTTTTTCCTATGAAAATTATAAGAATTATTTGCATTATTCCAAGGATTGTTTGTAGGCTTCATCCGCCCATTCTTCTACTTCTGTCAGTGTAATGAATTGGAGCTCTTCATTATCATCTCCAACGATTTTTTCAAAAGTAACATTTTCTTTGCTTAATTTTTGGACTTCTGGTTTGAGAGCATGAGCTAAATTTCTAAGAACATTATCACTACAACCGTCATCTCTTAAAATCCAAGAACACGTATCGTCCAACACAACCTTACAATATATGTAATAAATATCATGCTTCCTGAAACCCTCTCTAGTTTCTAACAAAGCCTTTAAAACACCCCTTTTTCCACATCTGAGTATAGTATACACGTCATCCCATGAGGATTTGATTAACGAAAAGTGGCGAAATAATGGCCATCCAAGAGCCCTTCTAGCCATTGTGAGCACTAAAATTTTGAGCATGTTAGTTTCAGTTTCATTGTTACTTTGGATAAACTGAGAATCCAAACAACAAATAGGTGGTGCAAGCTTACCAATACACCACGAAGACTCAACATTAAGCTCACCATTTACAGAGCGCAATTCATAGCAGTAACTGAATAACAAAGTTATTAAAGTGTAATAGATTGGTCTCGGGTCATCAATAATGTATGACTTCCGAGGTAGATCCCTCATTTTGTCATGTTCTTCTTGGCTAAACTCGATTTCTTGTGACTCGTTGAAAATACGCTCGAACGGAGAATGAAATTTCAATGCATTGGATAATCCAGAAGTTTCAGCATCTTCCCGTAGATATTTGGCTGTTATATAATCGTTGGCATAGTACTCTATGTCAAACTTTATATTTTCCTTAATCATTCTTTCCATAATTCTGTCATCTGCTTGTAAATGATCAGGATCACTCAATTCATTGATATCATTACCATTCGCTAGTGATGGAGTAAGCAGATCGCTGTATTGATTGTTAAACCCGTATTTAACCATATTTGTCAGATCGTTCTCTATTGAAGGAACAGCTTGTGGAACTTCCCAGTCGTAGTTAAGACCTTCTTGTTCTACATTTTGAACGCTATCAATACTTTGATTAAGTGCATTTTCACAATCAACTTCTTCAATCAGTGGGCCATTTGAAACTGATTTTGTTGAATTTGTGCTGGCTTCGTTTAATCTTGCTAATAGCTTGCTCGATAAATCAAGATCCTCAAAATGTTCATTCTTATTCAACTTTGGAACTTTAATATCAATGCACTCTTCTTTGGGGACAAACTGTGAAGTTGCTCTTTCGTCTTCAACAAGTGATTTAGGAAATCTTAATCTTAAATAATAGGGTGGTAATGAGAAAATTAAAAGGTTATCATTGACTACCATTTCAAGGGCACTGGCTGAAAATCGAATGTTTGAAATAAAAACCTTTATAAAGACATATTCACTATCTTGCGTTATTAAAAATCTGGGTGTTAACATTTTATTCTACAAGCTGATCTTTCGTTAAGAAATTCATCATTGGATTTGACAGCTGAAAAAAAAAAAAAAAAAAATTGAAAGATTGTAGTATATCATTATTCGCCAAACTTACTAATTAGAGTGATTTTTTTGCTTTTACAAAATAAAATCTTATGGCAGAACCAGTTAGAAGGGCACCACGGTTTGGTGGCACAAAACAAGCTACCAATAATGAAGATTGTGCATGCAAAAATAACAATAACTCAGCATCAAATGAAATCACTCGAACACGGAAATCTAAGGTCATTTCAAGACTTATGAAGCAGATACCTGATGAGATTTTAAATGACAAAGAACTCAATGAAGCTATTAAACTTCTTCCTTCAAATTATAATTTTGAAATCCACAAAACTATTTACAATATTCGTCAAAGAAATGCTAAAAGAGTATGTCTTCAAATGCCAGAGGGATTACTGATATATGCACCAA
Source organism: Saturnispora serradocipensis (assembly GCA_030570415.1). NCBI lineage: Eukaryota > Fungi > Ascomycota > Pichiomycetes > Pichiales > Pichiaceae > Saturnispora > Saturnispora serradocipensis. The sequence goes on along the minus strand of JAJLVS010000001.1, from coordinate 18,091 downwards.
TAATTGCAGATATTATTACAGAATTTTGTAAATGTGAGACTTTGATTATGGGTGACGTCAGTTATGGTGCTTGTTGTATTGATGATTATACTGCTAGAGCTTTAGACTGTGATTTTATTGTTCATTATGCACACTCATGCCTTGTGCCTATTGATGTCACGTTAATCAAAGTTCTTTACGTTTTTGTCACCATTGGTATTGATGAACAACATCTTTTAAATACAATCAAGCACAATTTTGATCAAGGTTCCAGAATTGCGCTATTCGGCACCATTCAATTTAATCCTTCAATTCATAGTGTTAAAGCAAAACTCACTGACGACAATTCAGACAAGTTTATTTCTGTTTACACTCCACAAATCAAACCTTTATCAAAAGGTGAAGTTCTTGGTTGCACGAGCGCTCAATTGGATTCTACTCAGTTTGATGCAATGGTCTATGTAGGAGATGGGCGCTTTCATCTTGAATCCGCAATGATCCACAATCCCCTAGTCCCTGCATTCAGATACGATCCATATTTTAGAAAATTTACTAGAGAGGGGTACGACCACAAACAAATGGTCAATGTTCGTCAATCAGCAATAGATACTGCAAAGTCTGGAACGAAATTCGGATTAATTTTGGGTGCACTTGGTAGACAAGGTAATCCAACCACTCTTGATAACCTTGAAAAAAGCTTACAAGAAGCTGGTAAAACTACAATAAAGATTGTCTTGAGTGAAATCTTCCCTGGTAAAGTTTCCATGTTCGATGACATTGATGCATTTGTGCAAGTGGCATGCCCCAGATTGAGTATTGATTGGGGTTATGCTTTTAGTAAACCATTGTTGACTCCTTATGAAACACAGGTTATGCTTGGTAACGATAAGAAATTTAACGAAAATTTCTATCCTATGGACTACTACGAAAGTGATGGATATGGTAGGGGTAAACAACCAACTAGATCATGATAAAATATGTTTGTAAACTATATCTATTGATTTTATACAAGCGTAATTTTTTTCAATTTGAGTCATCTATACCCATCAAAGTGGCAACGCCGTTTTCATCCCATTGAAAAACTACTATTGGATCACCATTGCTCTCTCTAAGATACTCATTTGTGATAGCTAATAGCTTACCGTAAAATTTAACAAACCTAATAGAAGAGCCTTCAAACACTTGATTGTACAAGCGAGGTGAAATTAGTTTAGTTAATATGTTGCTATCAATATAACTACTCAAAAATTCTCCAAGCTTCTGATTAGCTGCAATGAAGGTGCTCTCACTAAATAGTTTGTTTTCCACAATGGGTTGATAATACATCACATCAAAAAGTTCATCATCTAGTTCAAAAATCATATTGATTAAATTGAATATATCAAATAATCCTGACTTCTGAAGTAAGGTATTAAATTCTCGAGCCTTCAATAAATTAACCTTTTCGTCTAGCAAGATTTGAAGTTCATTTTTCATTTCGCTCAATCCATTAATAACAGAAACTTTGCTAATGATATAGTCAATACAGTTGATCTCAGATATTGCAGCCATATCTCTGTCACCTTTCTTGGAGCTCTTAACTCTTTGGTCAATAATTTCAATTGGTCTTTTCAATATTAAAACTGTAAATTGAGACCATTGATGATCAGTGAAACCTAGAATATGTTGTCTGCCAGAAGGATCTGTTTCTTGAAATAATTGGTCAATAAATTGGCACCACTCAACAAGCCAGTCTGGAAGAATACTCTCTTCCCCAAAATCTTTAGTATCACTATATTCTGCTTTAACATTTTTCAACTTCAAGTTAACTAAGGAAAAAGCTTTTTCCTGCAACTCACTTTCTAGCTGAGTTATTATAGTGATTAGGTTTTGAGAATTTGCCGATTCATTATTTGCTTCGTGAACTATTTCATCGACCACTTCAACGGATTCACATGATGGCAGCTGTTTAGAGTTATTGCATTCACCTAGTAACCTATGGTACATCGACTTGTAAAGGTCTAACACGCCACTCACTTGACATAAAACCTTGATCTTGCTCTCTTGCCTTACTGAATTTTCTATTGTACCTTTTAATGGTTTACACAAGCAAAAAACAATGCTTTCAACAATTCTTCCAACAAGATTACTTAGCTCTTTTTCTGGGATACTAACCTCTTTTGTGAATTCAAAGGTCAAAAGCGACCTAGCAGCTTCCATTTCATTAACAAGAACATTATGGACATACGCCAACGTATCCGATACAAATCTGTTTGTATCATAGGAAGATAAGAATAAGCGCCCATTCTTTTGTTTGTGCTTTGTCTCAGTGACGTTATTGTTTGCCTCGTTAGTAAAGCTTAACAATTGGTTCATGAATTCATTCAAAACAATACGGCTCCTAGTTTCCACTAAGTTGGCAACTACCATATCAAAAGCATCCCTATCATTTTTCCATATATAGACAAGTGATTTTTGAAAAGTACCAAAGTCGATATCCTTTTTGAAAATTTGAGAGTCACTGCTAAAATAAATGTGTTCTATGTTTCTTTGAACATAGTGTAGAATGCGTTCTTTTGCAGTGGTCAATAATTCACTCATGTTTGCCAGGACAAGATTACCTAAAGTATCGTTTTCCATGCCAAGAAGAATATCGCAATTTCGTTGAATTTCTTTGGCATGCTCAATAGCATTGAAAACATCATTTGCAGAGCTAGAATTTGTTAAATCTCCATAATGTAAAACATGTTCATCGTATTGGTTTAATGTAAATGTTTCTTTGAAAGCGGAAAGTAAATCTCTCTTAATATCAACCAAGCGCCTTTGCTTGTCGAATTCATCAATTTGATGTTTGACAGACTCTGTAGTTTTGATCCCCAGTTTAATATCATCATTCAAACTTCCGGCCTTATTAACAATAGTTTCAACATCTTTTTGAACTACAGATATAGAGTTAACAACTTTTTGAAATTTCCTAAGAGCTGTGGCTTGTTCTTTTATTAAATCTTCTTCAATCATGCCTCGTAAAAAACGACGAGACATGTCACCAAGTTGGTCCTTTTCAGCAATGTTTTGTAAGTACTGTCGTCCCTTTATGCCAGAATCATCATGATTCTCTTCAAAGTCAGTGCTATCCAATTCAAAATTCACTCTACTTTCAAGAATTTCTAATGATTGACGTAAGCTTGAGTCATAACCACTTGAGCTTTCTATAATGTTAGACAACTTCCTCATTATTTCATGTTCGGTGTATAGTCCGTCAGACAAATCTTTCTTAGATAGTGATGATGATGAATTTAAAGAGTTGTTGAAATTACAGCCTGAAAGCTCTAATAGCTGTAAAGATGTCTTAGCTCTTTGGACTGAAATTTCATGAACATTCATGAGGGAAGTCTCACCATCTTCTTCTGATTGTTTCTTTCGGTTTAGTATTGAGAAGCTCCCTAGCCTTTTACTGATATCAGACGCTTGGAAATTTTGGAATGCCTGTAAATGTTGGATATTAGGAATTTTGAAGGAGTGGGATGTAAACCCTTGTCCTTCTCCAACATTTGCAAAGGTATCTGTCTCATAAGCAAAATCCATTTTCGGTTAATCACCAACAATTGACGTAACTTACTCACTACTATATGTTTATAATTATTGAAAATATGTTTCAACTTATTTCGCAGTAGAACAAATATGCTTAGCAAAAAAGATGCAAGGCTTTAAATGTGAAGATGTATATTTCAAAGTGAAACCTATTCCAAAGAAAATTATGTGGGAAAACACAGAGGCTATTAAAGACTTCAACTTTATATAAAATGAACTGTAACTAAAATTTGATGGTGTTCCATCTGACATACGTACCATCTATATCACTAGGAATACCTAAAGCAACAAGCTTCGCATAAACACTTCCAACTTCAGCTGGATCCAAAAGCTGGTTTGTTTTGTGTAAATCTGTGAACCTATTATGGGCCTCAGGAGTCATAGAGGTAACATGCTTCTCTCGGATTTCCTTTTGCATTTCTGTATCAACGACACCCGGGGCAACGGATACACTTCTGACAACAGGGAACAATTCTTGATGTAAATGAGTGCAGAAAGTGTTTATTGATGCTTTCGAAGCGCTGTATGCCAACCAGCCATCATATGGTTTAACACTTGCGCCCGATGACACTATAACAATATCCATCAATTTTTTGTTTGCACTTGGCTGAATAGCCAACCTCTTGAACAATTCATTTGTAAAATCGACGACACTAAAGAAGTTTATATCGAATAATCTTTTCATGTCATTGATATTATATTCTTCATCATATAAATGACCTATTGGTGAAAGTACACCAGCATTGAAAACCACGCCATCTACTGAACCCCATTTCTCTAGAGATAAATCAATTGTTTCATTTATTGTATAAGGCTCTGATATGTCACCTACCACTGTGAGTAATCTGTCCTTACATTTAGGATCCAAACTTTTGGATAAGTTCTCGAGTCCTGTTTTGCCCCTTGCCACAACTGTAACGTTCACATTCGCGTAATCCTTTAGTAATGATTGTACTATGGCCCGTCCTAAACCCTTTGATCCTCCTGTGACAATAATTGATTTAGGTCTATCCATTTTATACTTCTCACAAGATATCTAAAGAGTATGAAATTTGTCTTTGACGCGTATCTTAAAACGTTTAACTGATTAGGTTTTTAATTATATAATATGAGTAGTGACTTGAATAAAGTTTGGAGGCTGCTGCAAACGAGCGAAGACTTTATTTTAAAGGCAAAGGCAAGTAAAGGTTTGGATATTGAGTCAACATACCAATACAATACGTATGTGAAGTGTTCTTTAAATTGTCTCTTGAAAATTATCAAATTATATGGTACTTCACTTAATGCACAGATAGAGGCAACATTGTATTTGAAAATTGCCACTATTCTTTTTGAAGAGACGGCTAGTTTTGACATGGCACGTGAGTATTGTAATAAAGGTATTCAAATTTGCAAAAGAAACGAACCACAGTTGATAATTAATAAAATTCAAATTCAATACTTGAATTTCCAAATTCATTTTAAGCTTGATACTGATATTAAGAAACGGGAAGCAATGGCATACATATATCAAGTCATAGAGGAGATTCCCAATTTAGACTCATACCTTATCTTGAAAATATTTTTCAAATTTACCAAGCTTAAGTACTTTGAAGCTCATAATACCTGTCACCAGGCTATTTTTGTTTTGACAAACTTGATAAAAGATTCAAAACTCTGTTTGAATTTAGCAAACTCTGTGTTTTATGAATTCTTATTGATAAACAAACTTCAGCTCCAAATCACAAGCAATCTGCCCAGAGCTGAGATCTTGGAAAGTTTACAGGAATTAGATGATGTCCAGCAAAAATATAGGTCAAATCTGCCGCCTCAATTTAAGGCAATTGCTCTTCTCGCAAAAGTTATGCTTGTCCTAGAAGTAAATGATTATTCACAGACAAAGGAACATATGAAAACTCTTAATTCTTTTATAAAAAGCTCTAACACTGTCATTTGGAAGGATACGGATATTACAGTGAAATTATTGGATGGATTTTCAATTCAATTTCAGTGGTTTTCTTACGAAGAGTTTTTAATAGTTTCCTATATTTTGTTAGGTGTTTCAAATATGATTAAACCTTGGGATGGAAACAGTACCAGTAGTATTTTTGAAAGGGCACATAAGCTGTTAGATCAAAAATTGGAAAAACATACAGAAGAAGGAAATAGTTCTCTGATAGAATCGTATGGTAAAAAGGTGAAGCTGAGGTATTTTAAATACCTTGTGGATATATACTCTATTTTATCTTTGCTCATATCAGGTGAATATCCAACGAATCTCAAAAATGATGTATTCGAAAGTAACAAGAATGTGAAAGAACTTCTTATTAATTTTGAAAAGGAGACATTAACGCCGATAGAGAGAATGTCATATCAAGGGTTAATTCCACTACTACTGTACTTGAAAGCTATAATTTACCAAAGAAATGGATATCTCGATAACGCATTTGACGTTTATACGGAACTTCTTTTACATTATTCAGCCAAAACACTCCTAAGGTCTAAAGAAGACAGAAAAGGGATACAAAAGTTACAGTCCTTTGGGATTCCTAGCAATTCTTCACAGCCGTTGGGTGTGAGAAATCAATTATATTCCATATCTGTCATTAATATTTTTCCGCTGCTGGAAGCTAAAATTCAACATTTGAAACTACAGCAAGAAGCGCTAGATGAATTTGATTTGAATTATAAAACTGTAATGCTAGAGTTCGAATCTCATTTGGAGCTAAAAAGTAAACTAAAACAAGAATTGAATCTCCTGAGAGATATTGTTAGCCAAGAAGCTAACGGTTTCAGACAAGACTGGTTAACCTATTTAACGGTGTTAAGTTATGATTACTTAACTGGAGACGATCTTGAAAAGGAAAGTGAAACACTAGCGTTGTTTAATAGCACCTTAAGCAAATTCAGCAAACATAAGCCAAGATCAATCTCACCAGACACCAAAGCAAGTACCATAAACAGTCTTGAGCTTAAGATTCCCGATTTGATTTTGGATGTGGCGCCATTACTTAGATCAATACTTCATTATATTGTTGGTATGAGCCAGAGGTCGGATAATTTTTACTCAGCAAAAAACAACATCAATTTCAAAATAGAGCATCTTACAAAAGTTATGAAATACTCAAAAAAGTCACAGCCAAAAAGGTCTTCTGGTTTGAAAAACGGTATTGGCAAACTGGCAGCATTGAAAATCAAAAACATATTAGAAATTAACAGCAATTTCTTCGATACGGGGGCGATAAAAAATATTGAAAACGATATCAAAAGTTTTAATTAAATAAATTTTGTTATAAAGTATATAAAAAATAATAGTACATGCTACATACAATAATGTTAATTATAAAGTGTTGGAAACTGCTTTAAGAAGTGAAAGTCTCAAAAACTAGTGATTTTGGACTATCCATTTTATTACCCAAAGTAGGAGTCATGGTAGGCTTAACAATAAATTCATCCTCGATAGTAGTAGAGTTGACATCCTTTAATAAAGTTGTTCCTTCGCCTTCTATAGGAGCTGAAGAGCTAGCAGATGTTGTAGATGGTTGAATCAAATCGTCCTCTGTGGTATCATCTTGCGCATCAGACCAATTTTCATCTTCATTTGATGATATTGTGCTCAAACGTGAATTTTGAATAACCTTTGGCGTTGACTGAGCAGAAATCAAACTCTGGCCATCAGTTATTAACACCGGCCTAATTAGTTTAAAGCCCTTGAAGCTGTTTGGTTTGTAGTTAGAAGATTTTTTAAACTCACTATGAATTGCTTTATGACTTGCGGCCATTCTAATGGTTTTCCTTTCTTCGTGTAATTTCTTAGTGAAGACTTTTTCCATTTGTTTCTTTTCTAAAGACAGCTTAGTAATGGTTGAAGACAAAATTTTGATGTCATTTCTTAACAGGACCATTATTTCCTCGTCGTTAATTGTATTTTCCTTGGATATCTCATCGACAGTTTCATTCTTTATAACTTTATTTTCAGTGCTTTTAACATCATATTGAGATAAAGAATTCTCTAATTGCTTTTTCATCGAAACTGGAGTTTGAATACCATTTACCAAATCAAAACAAACATTTTTGTCGGGAATAAAAAGAGGCAATCTTTTCAGTAAGTTGTTTGAAAAATTGGTGACTTCGTTAGATTTATCACCAGATTTCATTAATTCAACTCTAACCTTCGCTAAATTCTTTGATAGTATATCATTTTCTTCATTTAAGGTGTCTAATTCTTTTTGAAGCTTGATGTTATCTATCTTGCTTTCACTAGGATTGATCATCTCGTATTTTAATTCCATATCCTTGAGCTTTTTCTTCAAAGTTCTGTTCTCTAATTGTAAGTTTTCAGCTAACATGTTATTGTTCGACTTCTTTCTGCCAATTGACTTTTTAGTGGAGTCCCTGTCCGACACATCAGTGTCAATCCAGTCGTCGTCACCGTCGCCATCTAAAGAATTCATGTAGTCCATTGAGCGCTGGTTTGATTGGCTCGATGTCACAGGAAACCCTATAACCGATGCCGTAAAAGACAGCCGCTTGGACTCTTCCGTTGGAGTGGACATTGGTGACCCCACGACGCCATGGGACGAAAATCTCCTTTGCAGGGCATTGGACGGATCCTCAGTCCCATCGTCCAAATACATGTAGGACTCTCTGTACGCGCCTTTTTGTCGCTGTTTTGGAAGCACCTGCTGCTGTTGCTGCTGCTGTTGATTATTATAGGTATATTGATAAAGTGGGTATTGTGGTTGCTGTTGCTGCTGGACGTACGATTGGTTCTGATATTGCTGTGGATGCGCTTGTTGGTATTGCGCTTGTTGGTATTGCTGCTGCTGGTGATGATGATAAGGATGATGCTGGGGCTCCTGGTTGAAGTGCAGATTGTCGATACTCGGATTATTATAATACATGTTACCTCCATACACAGACGTACCTCCACTGGTGACAGACTGCTGGTCCTGTAGCGACATCTTGCTATTGTTTACTCGCCCATTGTACAAAATGCTCTGTGTCTTGAGCCTATGCTTCTTCTTACTATTCAGTTCTAGCTGTAGTGATAAATCAGTTTGTCTGAGACCAGCTCTTCTTGCAGACGAGTGTTCGTCATCAAATGTATCCGGGATCGCGGTCGAGATTGGGGCCGCCAGATCCGACGTTGAAAGTAGCAACTCGTGATTCATAGCTGGTCAATTTGCGCCACCTATTCTGTCACTTTTAGCTTTCACTATATATGTACACTCTATATATGTATATGTGTTTAATATGCTGATATAAAAATTCCTTCTCTCCAATAGCGCGTCTGAAATTTTTTTAGAGGGGATCTCGGTTCACGTGCATCTTCATCCTAGCGTGTCTCCGCATGCTCAGCACGTCGATCGACGCTTTCGCTTTTTCCAGCTGCTGAGCATGTTTTCTCCTTCCGATTTACAAGGGTTCTTTTTTTAGAACAAGGGGAGGACAAATGTTAATAGACGATGTCATGTAACTTTTGTGGTAGCAAGCGATCATTTCTTACGTCATGCGTGCAACCTCTGTACGTTGGATGATGAGTAATAAGACATACTGACCAAAAGAAGAAGGCCAAAGCTAGTTGTGTTATTGAGAAGAACACAAGAATTCCAGTTTTTGCATCGTGAACATGTCTAGCAAACCCTTTTTGCGAGACGAGTCAGAGTATATTGTTTGAGCAAACGAAAGGTATTTCCCTCGCTAGTCTCTTCACCAGATGCCGCCGCAATGCGACATTAATAGATCTGCGAATACGTCGACACACACCCACCCTTTGTAGCATCGTGATCGATGGCTTGTGATGTAATATTACTACATGCCTGCTTTGCTACACTACAGTGTTGCGCACAATCGTGCCATGTTTACTTCGCACAAGCATGGCTCAATAAGCGACAAGTATGTGCCTAAAACCTCCATACAGCTACCCCAATACCCCCCGCATGGATGGCCGCTTATGGAAGACAAGGTGTTAAATTTCACAAAAAGAAAGTCAGGATGGTCTGATTACTGAATTCCATAGAACTCCACACTGGCGAGCGCTATGGGTGATTGTCGACATTCGCATGGCACGCAAACAGAGGCAGTTGCAATGCTGTAGGGCCCACGAACTGGCTTGTTGCGTTCCGGGTTCGGTTTCACTTACGGGTTTTGTTGATATGGTCCATAATAACGGAAAAAAAATTAAACGAGTCAATTTACGCTTTAAGCGGACTGTAATTCTGTGCATCCTTCTATTTTTTGAAAAAATAGTGATGGGGATGTATGGACGAAGGCTGTAGAAATAATCATGATAAGTCCTTTATCAATGTAGAGAATCGAAAAGAATATATATTGAAAATACTAAAAAAATTAGAAATATTAAAATAAGGTGTCTAACCTCAAAAGCTATGGTACAGATTAAAAAGTGTAAAATTAGTGAATATAATTTTGAATACTAGATTATGGGTAATTGGGTATTATAATATATTCTTGTTTCATTCAGTAAATACTTCTTTTAATGGCTGCCATCACATTTTTCAACGTGACGATGAAATCTGTAACTTCTGTCAAACCTCCTATTGCACTTTCCACACTTGAATTTGTCGGTGTGAACGATTTTATGTCTAGTCAAATTTTCCTTTGAACTTAGCTGCACACCACAAGTTTTACATTCAAAGTGGTAAACCTTACCAAGGTGGACTCTGTTCTTGTGTTCTGTGAGTCTTGTCTTTCTAGTGAATGAGCTGGAACAAGCGTCACACTTAAACAATTTCGGTGACTTGGAGTTTCTTCTACTGTTGGAAGCTGTGGAGCCTCTCTTGGTTGGCTTGATGGAACGGTGGTTGCTGTTGTGCCCCTCTTCGTAGTCGTCGTCATCTTGATACATTTCGTCGTCGTCGTCCTCTTCGTTCTCGTCAATGGACGATCTTGGAGTCAAAGAGGCATTATCGGTGTTGATGGAAGACACAGAAGACCCAGACACCTTAGAAACTTCGTCGATGTTGAAGTTAGCGGAGTTATTGATGGATTCAAGAACTGGTGGAGCGTCTAGCGTTAAAGTCGGGTAGACAAAGGATTGTTGAGTCAAAATAACTTCGTCTAAAGCGAGGTCATTGATATCGTCAAATTTCGGAGATAAATCCATGTTAGCGGTCGTGTGTTGATAAACGGTATTAGGTGTCACCGTAGGCGACACGTTCGAGGAGGTGAGGGGGGAGGTAAACAGCTCTTCTTGCGGAACGCTGTTACCGAACAGATTAAAATAATCTGCAGCGATGTCATTGTTCAATAGCAAAAAGTCCTGGTTTGACGACTTTACTCTATTTAGATTAGGCATGAAGCTACTCTGCTGCTTGGTGCCGTTGTTGGTTGGATAGAAGCATCTTGGTGTGGTGGCCAACGTGTCTTCAGAGTAGTTCTGTTGAGACAAAAAGTATCTTTCAAAGCTACCCATTGGCTGCAGTGGTGGTGGTTGCTGTGGATGCCCTTGAACCGGTTGTTGCGGAATAGCAGGTGGGCTGAGATCCTGTGAAATGTCTAGGATGTAGTTTTGCAAAGTGTCGTCGTCAAGATTGTAGTTGTATTGTAAAGAGGTCATTTTGCTTTAAATTCTAGGATGCTTTCCGAATACCTTTAGTTTGGGTAATCTGTGAGAGGAGATCGTCTGTATTTATAGTACCAAATTCTCGGCGCCTTTGCACTCTCCGCCCCAAACAATGCAAGGCACAAAGAGGTCTAGAATTTCGACATGCATACTACATTTTTATGCAAGGCGCGTTACCTAATTCCGCTAGCAGTGAGTTTCACGAGAAGACATATTCGAGGATGTGATACACATCACGAGCAATTTAAAAATTCAGGTTGCGCAAAGTGCACTTAGCAATCACATTGGGGACACTGGGCGGCACTCTTTCGCCCACTTTGACAATAGATCATCACTTTAACGACTATTAGTGAAGTTGTAGGACTCCACCTCGACTAAAACAAAGGGGGACAATAGGAAAGAAGAATTTTTACGCGAATTCGATATCGCCCAGGGTGATGTAATTTCGGTGTTCCGATGCTGTGAGCCATTACGTTAGCATTACGTTAGCATTACGTTGAAGGTTTGTTACGACATAGCATTTTTCCGAAGGCAAGGTTTCTAGAATGTGAACGTAACGCTGCAATACGAATCCTCCTCCACCTACCGCCACTTGCACCACCAGCGACAAGCCTGTGTGCCTCCCAACTAGCCTACAACCCTCCAGGTAACTCAACAGCTCTATGGCATAAGACCATATTCACTGAACTAGTGACGAAACAACGCATTCAAACTCCATTAAGTTGCTATTGTGCCTAAATGCACAAGCAACTTTACAGTTTCACATAGTGGTGTGGCTAATGCACGTTGGCTAGTGGCTGGTAGAAATAAAAATAAACTGAAAAAAAATTCATGCGAGAGTGGTGAAATTTCCTTTCCCCCCACTTAGAGTTTACACAATAGCGAAAAAGTAGTGACTTAAGGATTGGTATAGCTGATTGGATATTTCGCCATCCGTACATCTACATCTTTTTTCTTTATAGATCAGGAGAACCTTACAAAAATGGATGTTAACATTAACGAGTGTAGAAGACCAATTGAGTTGCAAGACTTCCGCCTCTCTTTGAAAAACGTGGCGCTCGAGGAGCTGCAGTCCATCAAAGAGCAAACCTCACTTTCCCTACACAGACTCTTGGAGTCCAATAAACTTATGATGGCATTGCTAGCTCGCGAAGTCCGCAATAACAAAAAAAAAAACTCGCAAGAAGGCAACAATAAAGACACGTCTATACACGAAGATGAGGTAGATTTAGAAGAGTTTGGTCCAGTGGGCTCTGAGGACGTTAAAATCTACAAGGAATCGGTCCACGAGAACGAGATTGTGATTAACAACCACAAGGAGAGAATTGCCGCCTTGGACGCAGAGATCGCGAACAGAAACGCAACTCCAAATGCATCTTCGGTTAAACTCAGTGCTTTGAATGCGCCCGCTGACAACACCAGCAGCACCGACAACGATTACATCGACACCACTGCTTCAAATGGCGTTTATATTTAACTGTATAGCCAGGACACCTAGGTGTAAGAATTAATGCTTATTGTTATTTAAATTTAGTACGCATAGCTCGCTAAGCGCTCGTCAATTTAGGAGAGCTGCCTGCACACTAAAAGTCAAACGTCATAACAAATAAATTGTTTGCTCTCGCAACCTCGGAGTTTCGTAAAAATCCGATCAAGATTGCTATCGCAATCTTGGTACATACACCACATGCGCAGCACCACCCATGACACAACCATCCAGTTTCCATTGTCATGGCACCCCTTGTACGCCTACCATCCCTTCAACAGTAATCAAACTGAAGATTTCAACGGCTACACTTTACACTTCCTCAAAAGTCTCGACCTCGTCTCTACGCTGTTAGGGTTCGTCAGAGTTGCTATTGAAACTCCCGCATGATGAAAATTTTTTCGAATTTTGCCTCATTTTATGCGAGTGGCAACTATTTGTTAGCTTTCAGCAATTGCTTTAGGCTCGAAAGCAAACCTATGCAGCCAGATAATGTCTAGTTACATATGTCGTCTCTTTAGCGAGTGATGTAATTTCATACTCGAAGAAATGAACCTTTGTGTATATTTATAGAAAATACTCACGAGCTATGGCATTCCACGTTTCGCTTACATTCTTTTGCGGATTCTAGAAAATGGAAAACACGAAGAAGGGAAGACCACAGGTTGCTACTTGACGACCAAATCCGCATACTCTCATGCCAAGTGGTCAAATATTCTTGTGTCTACACTAGCTAGCCATGGCTTCTCTGTCTGTCTCAGTGGGTGAAAATTACTTCATATCAAAATCGGTGTTTTGCGCAACCTTCATTTTATGCAAGCAACTTGTACAGTGACACCATACTGCCAAAAAATGACAAAATTATAAATAGTTTTTCCACTGGTTCACTTGCTAGCTTCCAATCAAACGGCGCTAGCTTATAGTTCAGCACCTTACTCTCTTCTTCAAAGGGCTAGCAAACTTTAGGGCCAATGAAAAGTGTATAATTACATTGCTGTGTATCCCTATAATATCGCTCTCTCACTGAGACTTTGTTATCTTCTATTTTTATCGAAGCATGTAAACGCTTACTATGGTAAAGAATTTGTATTTGTAATTACTTACACTAGTACGCTCGTGCTCACTTTAAATTTGCTAGAGTTACAACCATACCAAATTATTTGGGTACAAATTTTTGTTATGTATGGTGACCACGGAGTTAATAATTTTCTACGGCCGAAATAGAAGTAGTTCATTTGAATGTCAACTTTGAAAGCATCCCTAAAGTGCAACCCTGTTATTCAGGATGCCACCAGTTATAAAGAAAAGAAATAGGCTAATTAAGGTTTGCGCCCATTGTTACAAAAAGAAGATAAAATGTGATAGAAAACAGCCCTGTTGCAATTGTACCAAAAGAAACTTAGTTTGTGAATATCTTGCGAATTTATCGAAACAACATGATTATCGTTATGATGGATCTGCTCCTGAACGAGATCACTTTTTTGCTTCCATCGATGTTGGGGACAGTTCAATTTTAGATGCTAAACTTGGTTTTTTGAGTAAGCTTATTATATTTACAAAACCATCCAGAACGTTCATAAGATCCCCAATGATTAGTTTACACTCGTTTCCAAGCGGACTAATTGGTCAATATACCATAAAATTGAGGAAAAGATTCACCAAAGAAAGAGTTGCCTGGAAACAAAAGAACATTAAGAACCAAATTTTAATGTCCAATGTGGATTTGTATTCTGATGAAAGTCTGATAATGTCCATAAATGCAATAATACCCAAAAACTACAGCTCTATTGTTGAAAGGTTAAAGTATTTTCAAATTCATCTAAATACCCTTTTATTTAATCAGTCAATACCAATGCAATTATTAACCGCTATTTTCAGCTCTTACTTTATTGCGCCTACAAACGAGATCATTTTCAACAAACCTGAGAAGAAGTCTGAATACCAACCCATTGCACTTGTTTTATTACTTGTTGACTTGGTGGAATTGTTTACAAAATCTTCCAGAAGTGAATTATTTGAAAATATGCTCACCGTCCAAAACAACAAACTGACAGAGCTAGCAGTAAGATTACTAAACTATTCTGATTTTTCAACAAACAAAAGTATCTTTTCCATTCATTCAATTTTATGTGTAATACTAACAATGATGATATATGGAGATATTCAGGGAAGTGGATTCGATTATATTGATTCCTACGCTTTATTTCAAAATGGTATGAATATAGCTCTTGGTATGGGTTTACATTTAGATTTAAACAAAGAGCCAGAACTTCAATCAAAGGTTGATGACGACTTTTCTTCTGCTGACCAGATAACCATCAATGAGTTGAAAAGATTGTGGAATTTGCTAGTATTATTGGACTCTGAATACTTATTATATGATTTCCAATCAATGATAAATCTAAAGTTTTGCCATGGGTTGTATCTCGACGTTTTAGACCATTCGCAATATTTGACCAAGTGTGTTTCTGTGATGAGGTCAATCCCAGATGTTCTTATCACCCTCAAGAATACTAACCTACGTGATTTGATTGAGTTGTCAGAAAATGTGAAAAACGTTATTAGTACAATGGTTCTATTCAATAATGTAGTTTTACTTGAGAACAACTTGACCTTATGGCCTCAGGTAAGCTTAAAATTGAAGCTCTCTACATTTTATTCGTTGTTGTGCTTTTTCATAAGTTACATTATTGAAAAAAGGACCGATGAGCTTAACATTGAAAACTTGTCGGATATCCGTATTTTGGATAAAGTACAAGAAAGGATGAATCAAAATTTCATGTTGAATTTTCTTTACATTATGAAATTTCAAAATGATGTTTACGATTATGCCAAAGATGACAGATTTCTTGTTTACCTTAAACAAGAATTATGGTATTGGTTTGGTACCCCAACATGTGATTTTGTTCAATATGTCTTATTAGCATCAATTAAAAATAACGAGAAAATTGATTTAATGGATAACGGCTTGCTTCCGAGTCCTTCAATTGATGAAATTGAAGATGTTTTCTTTAGTGAATCGAATATCGAAAATTTTAGTGCATGTATTGAACCAAAAGTGTTGCTGAAATCTTTGGCACTTGCGTACAATAAGTCTGTAAAACTGTTACAAAATAATCTTAATTACGATATGTTTTTGTTTGCTAAAATATGCTCAATTCTAATGGTTTTGCTAAAAATTCATATGAGCCCAAACATAGACTACTCTACCACAGGTCATATAGAAAATATCAGAAAAATCATTTCTTTGGCTGATATGGAGTTGAAAAATAGATCAGCAGGGGATGTTGATTCAAATATTTTCATTGGTACTGCTGAAAATGACAAAGCAGACACAGTCACGTTTGATGAGCCATCAGCAATAGACCACAATAGTGAATTCCAAATGGATGAGATGATGGCGTCGGTTTTTGGAACCACAGAGTGGAGTGATATCATAAATGATTTAAATAATTTCATGAGTGATCCTAACAATATACCTGAATATTTAGGCATCTAATAAACATTTGAGTAATTCAAGATATTTGAAACATGCAATCTAAGTGATAAAGTACTTATTTATGGCTCTGTGTCGAGAAGGGTCACATTTCAATGATGGTGAGCATCAAGAGCACATACTACCTCTGCTTACAATTTTAAAGATTTTGCAATAATTTATAAGCTTATATATCATGTATAAGATCCAGCCGCCTTAATTTGTAATGTGAGTATTTAATGGAATTTAAGCTCAATATTTGACGTGAAATTCTTGCTGAATATTATGTCAGAGAGAACAAACGCTCGAACTCTTGTGAAACAAAATTATTATGTTACAATTTCCGTATAGCAGTAATAACAATTTAGTTTTGCTTAATTAAAAAGTGTATATAATTACTATAAATTATACTGTGGGGATCGGTTTCTATACTAGAAATTATATTAGATTCTAGGTCATCTAATAAATAATACGAAGCTTCACTTCTTGATATATGTCTTGTGTAAAACCCTATACCTTAGTTATTTTTAAATAATATAAAGATAATTAAATGAAGAGGAAACAGTAGTTCCTTTTATAGCAAAATATTGATTATATAAATAGAGTGTAAGTTAGGGTTAGCTTGTATTCTATTGGAGGAATATCCGTTAGTTATAATCACTCCAATAGACATGATAGCAACGGAACGGATTCAAGAATATTGTTGCTTAGAAGTATTGATGCAGTATTCATGTATTGTATTAATACATTCAACCTTACATGTACCTCTTCATTGTTACGTACACTAAAGTGTTACATAGTTAACTCACTATGTGCGGCATATCTGTGATCATACGTTAACAATATGTATGTTGTAGTTTATATTTCAACATTAAACATCTTAATTAATAACTGAGCAATACTTGATTATCACTTATTTTGACATCTTGAACATTCTTTTTAAGAATAGCATAGTAAATGTGCTCAGTGTCTTTTGTTATTATTTCTGACAAATTAAGAATTAAATTAGGCCAAATCAAGTTGAACTTATCTGAGACTTTTACTAATCAGAAGATTGAACCTTATCAGTTATCTCAAGTCAATACAAATTGGACTACCTGATTCGATTACATACAGTTACCTAAAGTGTTGATCAGACAATAAGAGGTCTTCTTCAAGAGTTATGCTCATGCATTAAATGCACTTCAACTCTGACGTACATTATCTTTTATCTAATTAATATCAATTAGGAAATTGTATTCTTTAGGATTGCTTTACTCATCGTATTAAAGTTTCACTTGTCTAATTCAGATATTCTAGAACCGGAATTACAGTTTATATTCTAATTTATATTTTGTGTATAAAAGGCCTTTATTTTACCTTTTACTTTAAAATTCTTTTATAGTTTTTTAATCATTCAGAACATAGTTTAAGAATTTCAACATATTAGAGTTGTTTTTTGTCAAAATAAGTGGTAATCAAGTATTGCTCAGTTATTATTTGAGATATTTAATGTGAAACATAAACAACAACATACATGTTGCTAACGTATGATCACTGATATGCAGTACATACTAAGTTAACCATGTAACACTCATAACACGTTAATGTACATAACAATGGAGAGTTACATGTAAGGTTAATGTATTAATACAATACATGCATATTGCATTAATACTTCTGAGCAACAGTATGCTTGAATCCATTCCGTTGCTATCATGTCTATTGGAGTAATCATAACTAATAGGTATTCCTCCAATAGAATGCAAGCAAATCATAACTTAAACTCTATTTATATAATCAATATTTTACTATAAAAGGAACTACAGTTTCCTCTTTATTTAATTATCTTTATATTATTTAAAAAAACTAAGATATAGGTTTTTACAGATTTCCAATCTTTTGGACTTTTCAAAAAGCTGTTTAAGAACTACTATAAACTCTTACTTCATCTACTACTCGCTATGGACGTTACTTACAGATTCACTGAAGACATTACTACTGAATTAGCTAATGCTTGTGCTCTTACTATTAACAA